>CM042536.1:33382963-33982963 GCA_023630585.1 Cranoglanis bouderius
CACATGTCTATTTTACAAGGCAACACCACCAATGCTGAATTCAACCTAATCACAGTGGGCGTAAATATATAAGCTCTATAGGAATTAAACTATTTATCATGAGAAACTTGGACTAGGTTTTTACTGCTAGATGCTGTCCACTCCATTACTAATATGTACACACACTTTTAATGTCACTTTTACCTCACTTGGTCTCACAGAGACTTTAATTTCATCTGTGCCAGAACTATCTAATCAGTCCTTTTCTTCCCTGAGCAATATTTACCATAATAAAATCATTTGAAAAATTGCTCAATTACCTGGTGTTATCTGGAAGC
Source organism: Cranoglanis bouderius (assembly GCA_023630585.1). Taxonomy (NCBI): domain Eukaryota; kingdom Metazoa; phylum Chordata; class Actinopteri; order Siluriformes; family Cranoglanididae; genus Cranoglanis; species Cranoglanis bouderius. The sequence continues at coordinate 33,383,281 of CM042536.1, forward strand.
TGAACAATGCTGAAAAATATTAGATTTTTTAGGTGGTATTACGCCAAAGCTATGCCTTTACATTCATCCATCATTCCAAATACAGATGCTTTAATTTTCCCCACTTCTGTTCCACAGTGACTGCATGGAGTAATATCTATCATCATTACTGCACGTTATTTAATAACATTAAAGAGCTAAAGACAGTTCATATTGTTTTTATTAATAAAATCCCACAAAACTTAAAACGACTCCATTGACTCCAGTGACTCGCTGTGAGCTGCGTCATATCTTATTAAACCAGTTATCTTTTGATAAACCCTAATAATACGGGACCTGTAGCCGAAATGCTCTAAGTTTAGTACTTGTGTCAATGCAAGTGGAAACCAATGTGTCAGTTAAGACTTATTACACACTCAGCAAAGATTACTCTGCGATATAAGAGAGAATCTAGATTCCTAATTAAACACAAACTAGAAAATGGAATGGTAAGAAACCTCTCATCCATCTTGAGCCATTTTGCTCACTGCTTGCGAGTGAAAGAGTGAGTGAGTGAATGAGAGAGAGAGAGAGAGAGAGAGAGAGAGAGAGAGAGAGAGTGAGTGGGGGGAACAGAGTGAGGGGGAGGCGTGAACTAATGGTTTTTCAAGTTGGAATAATTTATTGTGGTGTTCAATCTGTCAAGTGGAAGCACAACATTACTGTAAGCATGCAACTCAACAGTTTCCATAACAACATGAAGGTTGCTGATGTGCATCATCAATCTCAAATATTTACTCAAATATTAATTTAGAAAGAAGTTTAATTGGTTAGTTTAAGTTTAATTACTCGATACTGAATTAACTGTAAGTATTCTTGTTTTTTTAAGAGTTTGCTGCATATGTCTTACTGTGCAGATTTCATTGAGCCAGCATTCTAAAACACCAACATCATAATGTTGTCACTTTACTTAAGATTAGAATGAACTGTACAGCACACCAACCCAAAGTTGGGATGTTAAAAATTATCTTCTCTCTCTTATTATCTTAATTATTTTCTCTCTCTCTCTCTCACCAAGCACACACACAAATTCACACTTTCACATGTATGGGTAATTTAGAGTAGCCAATCCACCTACTTGCATGTTTTTGGGAGGTGGGAGAACTGAAGAATCTGGAGGAAACCCATGAGGACATGACACAGATGACACAGACAGTAACTCTAGATCAGGGTTGAACCTCTTCTGGGAAGGCTTTCCACTAGATTGTGGAATGTCGCTGTGGGGATTTTCCCATTCAACCACAAGAGCATTAGTGAGGTCAGACACTGATGTAAGATGAGGAGGTCTTGGATGCAGTTGGCGATCAAGTTCATCCCAAAAGTGATCAGTGTGGTTGAGATCAGGGCTCTGTGCAGTATATAGTTTTCATGGACCTTGCTTTGTGCTCAGGGGCATTGTTATGCTGGAACAGGTTTGGGCCTCTTAGTTAGGGAAAGACCCACATATGGGTGTGATGGCCAGGTGTCCACATACTTTTGTCCATATAGTGTATTTGCTGTGCCACCATTCCACATTACTGAATAATATTATTTGATATAAATAACCAAATTATAAGTTTTTCCCTGTTTAATATCTTATCGTATATAAGCATTGAACGATGCCTCTTAGATATACTGTAAGTAGCCAACAGTCTACCTTCTTAAAGTATGCTCATGCTTTATGTCTCTCTAGCCACTAGTCATGTTTCTTTCCATTTATCTTTTTCTTTTTGCTGTCACACTAACTTTTATGAACCATGACCTCAGTAGCACCTACAACATACAGTAATACATACATATAATATACATATACATACATACATATAATACAAACACTATAACTTCAATAAGCATCTTCATAAGTGGTTTGTTGGTACACGTTTAAACCCACGTTGTGATAAATAGTTTTTTTTTTAGTCATAAATGACCTTCTCTCCCTGTATTAATATTCTCTTTTTCCTTGACCTTATCCCTGTGGTTGATGCTGTTAACCATGACATAGTTCTCTCCCATGTGTGTCTAGTGGGAATTACTGACTCTGCTCTTGCCTTGATCATTATTTTACTTGATGGCTAGTGGCAAACACCTTGCATGTTTCTGTCAAACAAAGTGTTCTTCAGGGATCAGTCCTTTCTCCTCTCTTTTTTCTCATAAAAATGTTCACCTTTCTCCTGTTTAAAAAATAAATAAATAAAAAATTATAACCATCAACTACTGCTGCAAGTGCTGCAAATTCATAAAAATGTACTTCATGAGACCCTCATTAATGGTTATAGCATTAGTTACAAAAGCCTATGATTGGCTGAGCTGTAGTATTCTCAGTCTAAATGTTGGCAAAAATGAACTTGTTAACACTGTGCTCTTTAGGAATTCAGATCTCACACAAATTCACATACTTTAAAATAATATTGTGCCTCCCATGTGCCGCAAAAGAAAAGTGTTTGCCCTATGGGGCTTTGCGAGTTTGAATCCAGATGGTGCCTCAGCCATCTGTGGCTGGGAGTCAAGGGAACAAAATTGGCCATGCTCTATGGGTGGGAAGTATGGCAAGCTCTCTCTCCCCTGTCAATCACAGCAACACTAGTCAATCACAGGCACGTGTGAGCTCATGTATGTGGAAGAGGGTAGATAGCACTTTTCTCTGAGTATATTACATGAGCAGTATTCCGAAAAGATGCAGTTGGCTGGCTTAACATGTCTTGGAGGAACTACTTGATAGTCCCCATGTACTGTGTGTGTGTGTGTGTGTGTGTGTGTGTGTGTGTGTGTGTGTGTGTGTGTGTGTGTGTGTGTGTGTATACACACACACATAGTTGAATCAATGAATGCAAGCTGTCCAGTCCCTGAGGCAGTGAAGCAACCTCAAACCATAACAATTCCACCACCGTGCTTCACAGTTGGTATGAGGTGCTTCTCCTGAAAAGCTGTCTTTGGTCTGTGCCAAACATGTCTGCTGTTACTGTGGCCAAACCACTCTATCTTTGATTCGTCTGTCCAGAGCACAATATTCCAAAAGGTCGGGTCTTTATGCTCTATATGCTCATTGGAAAACTGTAGTCTTGCAAAGGTTTTGTCCTGGCACACCTCCCATGCAGGTCAAATTTGTGCAACCTTTTTTCTGAATGTACTTTGTCACCTACAGTTGCAAGACTTACTAGCAGATCCTGTGATTAAATTTTGGGGTTCTTGGAGGCTTCTTTTTGCATCATACGATCTGCTCCTAGGCTGAATTTGCTAGGACTGCCAGTCCTGGACAAATTGGCAATCATTTGAAATCTGCGCCATTTGTAGATTATTTTCCTTACAGTGGAATGATGTAATTTGGAGATCTTTTTAAATCCATTGCCAGACTCGTAGGCATCCACAACCTTTTTTCTGAAGGCCTTATAGAACTCTTTAGATCTTGGCATAATGACACCACACACACCTCAATAGCAAAGGGAACACCAGACACTAGATATGAGTGGGGTATAAATAAGACAGGTTCCATCTGCACTCCCTAAGCAGGTTCTAATCACTGGCACCCAATCCTCAACACCTGATTCTAATTTTATGGATTTGATATGGATTTTATGTTCTTCCATGTGACTGATCTGTTTTTTGTTAATTTAAATTTTGAACGTTTTTACAAAATCTCAATTTTATGTGTCATTTGATAAATAGAGAAAATACAGACCTGAGCTTGTAAATTTCATATTTACTTCAGATTTGTTTGATGATTCCTTGAGAGCTGAGAGAACACAGAAATATAAAGTACACATGGTCTTGAGGACAAGGATTTTTGATGGTCTCCATCCCTCTCAAGTGAGTTTCGGCACAACTTGGTGTATTCTTTTATCTCGACATCATTTTTTAAATCTTTCCTAAAGCTGAAGTAGTTATGGAAGTCATCTCCAGCAGAAACGACTTCACAGAAATGAAGTCTTGTAATAGGTCCCCCTGAGTTTCCAACTTCCAGAAATGCCTTCAACTCTAGCTCCATATCAGTTCTGATTTTTATATGAAAAGCTGATTTTTCCACCTCTGCAGCATTGTAATCTTTGACTTGGCTTCAACATAGTTAGCTTTGACACACTTCCATTTAGACTAAGGTCTGCCAAATGGCAGAAATGTAAACGAGTTGTCAAAAACAACCCGGAGACAGTGAGGTTGAGGGTTTAAAAACTGATGACGGTAGCAGCAGTAACAGTAACTGTTCAATTGCTGGTCAGCAAAAGGTTCAGCGCACAGAACTTTATCCAGTGCAATAATGCTGGTGCTGGAAACAACAGACTGGAGACACTGGAGAGAGCCAAGCCATTATGTGTGAGTACACCAGTGTACATTGCCAAATTAATTACAAATGTGAAGAGTTTTACTAGTATGTTAGTAAAATTGAAATTTAAAAATGTTTTACCATCCAAAATCAAATCAGTGTCTACACACTTCTCAAATATATTGTCATATGGTTATGCACAAGACAACAGATTATCTGCAGAAACACCTGCAATGTTCATGTCTTATTTTAATGGCACTCATGAAGAAACCTTGACTTGCTGTAGATGTTGTTACAGTGCCAAAGCTTTCGAGGTCATTATTTCTTGGTTCCACAAGCTGCATTTTAGTGCTGAAACCAAACAAATTTTGCAGTGGGAAAGCATGGAACAGTTTATGGTTAGGCATTGGCACTTTCCCTAATTTAATTGTGCCTTTAATTTTAAATATAATTTATGCTTAATTATATATGTAAATGGCTGCATCTGTATTTCCTGACACCACTAGTCCTAGTCGTTGTGGGGGTGGGGGCTGGTTTGTGAGTTGCCTCACTGCCCAGTGCTGCAGTGCAGATGAGCACTCTCACACATCAAATGTGTGTACATGAAGGTGTGTGTAGGAGTGTGTCACTGTGTGTGTGTGTTTTAGGGGTGGCACTGTTGGGTTGCATATATCACACACCATATATCACACACCATATATCACACACCATATATCACACACCAACAGGTGTGTGTGGGTGTACAGTATGTGTGCGTGTAATTTTCAGTGAATCTGTGTATGTCTATGCCTATATGTGGGGACAAATCGTGTCGCTGCAATCTTCCCATAACACAGTGTTAAATATTAAAAGAAAACAAGGTCTGACACAGTCACTTGACATCCAGTTGTTCACAAAAACACTCTGATCATTCTGACAGTTTTCAATTTTGTCTGATCTGTTTAGGCCAACGGCTTTGTCTTTATTATTACAAACACCAGGGCATCCCACAGTGATCTTTTAATATAGCCTAAAGTTAAAATGAAACTTTAAAACTGCAGCTGTTTGGTTTCTTTTCACTAAACTTCACAAAACGTCACATTGAAATGTCAATAGTTGATGTAAATACTTAATGGAGGCAATATTATGTTTAAACTAAATGTGTGACAAGTGGGACTCTTGAGTCTTGCGAGGCGGGAGTACACACTGTCCATCACTATGTACACACATGTTCACATTTTTGAGCACTCAACAAACCTTTTTAAAACACTATTGTCTTCCATAATGATTGGTGAGTCATTTGAATTAGAAATCAATCTCGGCGACAGGACAAATGGGGCTGCCAACTAGAAAGGTTAAAGATCCCAACTAATCAGTGGTGAAATCTAATAATAAGAAATGAACATCATGTGTCTTTTTTTTTTTTTTTCTCCGTACGCAGAACTCCCTAAAGTGACTGACACACACACACACACACACACACACACACACACAAACACACCACCAAACAATAGTGTGGGAAGCCAAAATCAGTGCATTCCATACATAACTACATGACTATAAAAGATTAATGATCAAATAAACAATAATAATATTGGTCTTATAATAATTAAAGGCAAATACAAATGATGTCTTTGTCCCTGTAATGGTGGTGAGTTGGCAGAGATGAAGTAGTATGTTTCTTCATCCCATTTTCCACCATGAGTGGATCGTGATGTAATGTGTGCAGTGGCTGTCACTAAGATGCAAGTAAGTTTAATGTGGTGACTCGGGATAATCTGTCGGTGGTCTTTTTTCTAAATAGAGCTCATCTATTGTATATCCTGCTACAGTGATGGCGAAACATAAGACAGAAAATGGGCTTGCATGTGTTTTCCTTACTTGCTGACGTTTTTTTCCTACTTGGGCATTCTTGACATTTTTCTTTCATGACTGTCTCTTTTACCTCCCCTGTCTCCTGGTTTCTTTTCATTCCTTTCCTACTCCTTTCTCTTGATTCCTTCCTTTTCACTCCGCTTTTTCTCAATAGCATATGCCAGTCTATTGATTTTCTTATACTGTTTAGCCGTGCATCTCCTATCTGTGTACATGTGTGTGTGTGTGTGCGCGCATGTAAAAAGAAAAATGTTGCTTTAGCACAAACAACAGAGCTACATATGCGTATAAAAAAATCTATGACATCAATTTGACATCTTAGTCACTTCTGTGTGAGTCAGGCCAACCATTCAGGTTAACTCGGCCTCAGCCAAGCGGAATCTAATTGACAAGAATGGTATTGAGGTCCAGACTCCAGCAGTTCTGGTGTCCTGTTCAGTACTCTTGCTTTCATTTGACAAAATTTCCCTTTTTGCATCTTACAAATAATGCTAAATGTATGATCATGTCTGCTGTGAGTATCTTAAGTATACTAGATGTTGTAAGTCACTTTGGATAAAAGCGTCTGCTAAGTGAATAAATATAAATATAAATATAATTTTGAATCTCATATAATCACCACATCTTGGGGTTTGGGGCAGAAAGTTGTTCTGGATTAGTGACAAAAAGTTGGCGTTGAAGTTTAAAAAGTCATCCCAGTTTGTCTGTGTGTGCCACACAAATTCTCACACACCTGTACACACCCATATATTCAAATTACATGCTTGTTCACCTCTCAGTTGAGCCTCAGACAGATTTCACTGTAGTCCTACTCTCTTTCCCATGAGTCTCCTAAACTCGTTACCGATTCCCTTTAACAGAGGGCATCTGATAATGACACTCAAACACACACACACACACACACACACACACACACACACAGAATGTGTGACCCATATAGAAGTACTTTAGTTCTGCAGTACTACATAAGTCTGACATTTTCAGCATCTGGCTATTGTGTGAATGACAAGCAACACTTGTGAAATCACACCTCGTTCCACACACCAGTGACCCACTTTAACATGAACTCCATCAAAACACTCCTTTAACCACATGCATTCTTCACTACAGCTGTGTGAGAATATCCAGTTTCAGACTGACACATGAATTCTGTTATACAATGTTGATGTTTCATCAATATTCTCATTTTTGAAGGCTCAAGTTCAAGTGTTTTCTTTATTGATTTACTGTGATGCCATCAACATATCAGTCAGCTGACTGGTGTTGATGCAGTGGCTGGTGCAGATGCTGTTTTTCAGGTTTTTGAGTTACCAACATGTCTAAACCTGTCCATATAGCATTACATAATCTGTGGATGGATTAGTGAGAGTTTTTTTAAAAAAATACCGAAACTATTTTAATTGTAAATTCGTACTAAACTGCTCTATGAGATCTGTATAATGGCAGACATACACATTTATGCCTCCTAATAAATCCATTGTACATCCCTAAAGAGGCAGTGGAATAGAGTGGAATTATCGAAAAGAAAAAAATAAAGAATAAAGTAAGCTCATGCAGCACTAATAGATGATATAAAACTAATTGTTTTCATTTAAAAAAAAACATTAATTAAAAAATTAAGCTTTTAAATGATTATCTAATGCAGTTCTGGCTAATATCATGAATGATAGGTTTATATTAATGCACTCGTTCTAATACGTTATTGTTTCTATAGTAACAGCTCATACACAGGGACATGTATCACAGACACTCCACATTATATATATATTTTTAAACGCATTATTTGACAAAGAAAATGATATAATCATTGATGTGGTGAAGTATTTTGTTAGGAGATCTTTGTTTATGGAAAGAGTCTCAGTTGTCAGCGCTTTCGCAACAGTCACAGTATTTTGCAGAGGAGTTTACTGTTTCCGGTTTCTTGGTAAAATGATGCTGTATGTTTTGAGAGACAGAGAAGCAGATGCTGGTGAGGGAATGACTGTTTGTCATTAATGGATGTGACTTGTCTCGTGGAGTTAGAACTTTAAACTGTTAAAATGCATGACGTGTCATTCATGAATAAATTAAACATTGAAATTGCTGGCAAATCACTGTTGTATAAGTAGAATAACACACTTCACTCTGTGTGGTTATATGAAACTTCCTTTCATATTTCTTTGGTGTATAAGTCACACCTTCATTTGCTCAAGCCATAATAAAACTACAATATTTATTATATACATTTTTTAAGTTTATACTGTGTGCCAACACTTTTCAGTGCAAAGGAGCAAAAGCCCGCTCAAAAAGTTGCTAGAAGTTGCTAGGTGATGTCATAGACTAATTTGCATATGAATTTATTCATCATTGGCACATTAAGTTACAAATTAGATTAACATATGGGAACAGTGGTGATCAGTGACTGGTCATTGGGAACAGTGGTGATCAGTGACTGGTCATTGGGAATGGTGGTGATTAGTGAGTGGTCATTGGGAACGGTGGTGATCAGTGACTGGTCATTGGGAACGGTGGTGATCAGTGACTGGTCATTGGGAACGGTGGTGATCAGTGACTGGTCATTGGGAACAGTGGTGATCAGTGAGTGGTCATTGGGAACGGTGGTGATCAGTGAGTGGTCATTGGGAACGGTGGTGATCAGTGACTGGTCATTGGGAACAGTGGTGATCAGTGACTGGTCATTGGGAACAGTGGTGATCAGTGAGTGGTCATTGGGAACACTGGTGATCAGTGACTGGTCATTGGGAACGGTGGTGATCAGTGAGTGGTCATTGGGAACGGTGGTGATCAGTGACTGGTCATTGGGAACGGTGGTGATCAGTGACTGGTCATTGGGAACAGTCACAAGTGCAACACATTACTCACTGATGGTAAGTGGCGCGACTCTACTCTCTCAACTCATATATCAGCAGCTGTGATGTGAGCTGCTGTTTGACTCCAACACAAATAGAATTCAATGTTTTGATTATAAACTGTAACCCTAGGGCTCCAGCATTTAGGTCAGCATTTCTTTTAACCTTGGCAAATACACACAGCAATGTGTAATTATTTTCCAGAGCAGACGGACTGCTGAGCTGTGAGAAAATACTTGCAGAAGCAAATGTAAATGAGATTGTAACCAGTCACTTCCCTGCCTGTAAAGGAGTTCATTTTATGAGTGTGGATTTAGTATGCTGTGTGCACTCCTGTATATTGACGAGTCGTAGGTGTAGCAAATGTAGATGCCAGATGGTGGGCCAACCCCCCTCCCCCCCCAACACAGACACATTTCAATTCATCTGGTGAAGTTTAAAGTCTACAGCAGCTTAAAAAGTGTGAATCATAAAACACAATGTATTTGTGATACTACTGTTAACTGAAATGTCTGTTAAAGACACTGAAGCCTTATTTAAACAAAAGGCCTCCCCAAATATCATCCTCAATCTGTATGCAAGTCTGCAGGCTGTAATTTTGCCATTTCTACAAGTCAATTTGGTTTTCCAGATGTCTTAATTTATTATTTTGAATAGTTTTTTTTATTTATTATTTATTATTCCTGCAGACCACCTATGTCTTTAACATTGTCTATATTTTAGTTTGTAAAAGGCTTGGTGTTTATTTACCAAAGATGTGCAGGTGTTTAAAGAATTTCTCTTAGCTCAGGTGTCAGCAATAAAATTGCATTATAAATACAGTCATACATGGCAGTGCAAATTTGCGCATTTAAGATATCAGGGTAACTTTGTTAAGATATCAGTGATATATTGTGGGGATTGTTTAATGTGGGGATGGAGTTGGTCACAGAGAAGAGATACAAGAAGGGTCCTTGTTTTTGAGTACACTGATAATTATTCATGGTTGCTTGCAATGAAAGCAAGTTGCTTTATGTAATGTTGTTGCTGCTTTAGCATTTATCTGTGAATTTAGTTTCTCTCTCTTTCTTGCATCTCTGAATAACCAGTGACACTTGTGCTACTTGTATAACCCGTATCTGTGGCCTTGTTCACACATTGCATGAGTGGTCTTCTGTGATGTGATATTTTTGAACAGAGACTGAAGAACTACTGCATAATCAACAAATATGTCAGGCGTGAAAAGAGATTGCACTGAAGGCATTGCAAAACCAGACACAGCATCCAGAATCCATGTTTGTGATGTTTCATAACTGTAAGGCCCATTCTGTTCCCTAAGGTACCACTGACACAATATACCCTGATCGGTTTAATATCCTTCCTACAGATAATAATGAAAACCTTTTTTTGGATCCCTGAGGGGGAAACATCTATACATTACACACTGCCTTTAAAAGGTGTAACTCTGCGTTTTCTCCTTTACCAAGCAGCACAAATAGCTAAAGTTTACAAAACCACTGTTTATACCTGAGTGTTTCAGTCTACACAAATTGTGTGTGATAACATAGCTGTCGCTCAAAACCATTGTTTGTGGGGAAAAAAAACCCCAAAACATACTAGAATTCAAGAGCCACTGAATAGCTAAAATCAGTTGTGAAAAACATACAGGGCATACAAAGACACAAAAGCTTCCATTCCTTCCAGCTGGGTTACACGACAAGTTTTCAACTGTTGGTTTCATAATGTTAATTGACAGAGATGTGTGAACATGCAGTGTGCGTCACGCAGCCTGCTGCCTTTAGCAGGTGGCAGCTCAGCCTCAACATGGGTGGTGTGAATTTGGATGAACATACCACAAAAAAAATAATAAAATAAAATAAAAATGTCTAAAAGCAATAGAGGGAAAAAGCATAAAATAAACAAAGAGCCAAAAATGGTTAAGGTCCATGTTCAAATTATGGAAGGTCTGAATATTAGACTGAAGATTATGGCTCTCATTCATCAAAACTGCGTATGGCCAGATCTGATCATAAAGGAATCATATGCAAATTCCAACAACAGTTTCCTTATTCATTCGTTTGGTCATTGGAGTTTCAATCAAAATCACATTTAGTCAAGGAGCACAGAAATTTGAGTGCAATGTTTTAACAACTTGAAAAACTGATTGGTTTGCAGTTAAATAATCAATATCCTGAAAACAATTATAGCATTCTAAAAAAAAAAAACTTGGATATTATCACATTTTTGAGCTTATTGAATAATTTCATATCAACACAAAAACACCAGATGAACTTTAACACTTGGTCATTTTATGTATCTTGAGTACCAGGATTAAATCCGGACAGGGATTATCCACATAAACATGATAGTCTAAATGCACCAACGATGCATTTGAAACAGATATGAATCCGATCATACAAGTCACATACTTGTCAAGCTACATTTGTTTTTACAAAGTTTTTAAAAGTTAACAAGAATAAAGCCTAGTTAGTTTTTTAAATGAATAAAAACCTAGGCACCTTAACCTAACCCAAACTCAGGATCGAACTGGGGACCCTGGCACTTTGAGGCAGCACTGTGAAGCCACCCTAAATGACACTCTTAAATGACAGTAAGATGCTATGAAGCATGTAAATTGTAACACACAGGCCAGAGGTTCAGTATAAATCAAATCATGGTTTACATACAGTACTGTGCAAAAGTTTTAGGCACCCTATTTTTTTTTTTAGTACAAATTTTTTTATAGATTTTTTTATTTTATGACTTCTACATTATCAAGTCAGTACAAAAAACATTTTAGGTTCCCAAACATTAGTTTTCTAGCACAAAATTAAATGTTACAGAAAAATGTTTGTATGTCATTAAAGAAAGCAGCATATTACATAAGAGACACTTTTCAGACAAAAAACACAATGAAGGCTGCTGGGTTTTGCTGTAAAAATAAGAAGCGAGTGTGAAAGTCAAAGTCTCCAGAAGAACTGTGTCTGGTTCTGCAAGATGCTCAATAAAACTTACCAGCTCATTTAAAACTTATAAAACTGTACACATTGTACCGGAGATTTTTATTGAAATTTTTTTGTCACACCAAATATTGACTTTGTTTCATTTACTACTGTTTACTGCTCTTTATGGTATTTTTTTTAAAAATGTAGAAACATTTAATTTCATTATTTTGAAGGCATCTTTGCTCTATAGCATTTCTTTGCATGAGCCTAAAACCTTTGCACAGTACTGTAAATCATAGAAACCGGCTGAGGCAAGCTCAGCAATCATCAATCACTCTTCAGTCTTCAAAATTTATCAGAAATAGTGCTGAAATTAAACCAATATGTATTTCTTTATGAAATATTTGCAATAGAGCATCATAGCTCGTTTACTGTATATTAATGATGGCATGCCAAGCAGCTGAACAGGAACTAGATAAGGAACTTGGGAATATACAGTATACATACTGTATACTTGACATAGAGGCCAGCTTTTGCAAGACATGACCTATCAGTGTGCAGCATTTTTCACAGTTGAAGATTAGACTAAGGGATAAGTGCTGGAGATTGTATATGTATTAGATGTAAACCTTCACTGCCAGAAGAACAGCGGGGCTCTGATGATTAAAAGTATTATAGCGTTCCTTAATGTGATTTCTACAGCAGGGTAGCATTATGCTTTACGTGCAGTGGGTGAAGGCATAAAACAATTTAATGGCATTATTTCAACTGATGAATAGTCACTGCAGGAGGCACTAAAATGCTGCGAAAAACAGAGAGAAAGACAGAAAGAGAGAGAAATACCTTCCTCATTTGTCAGTAAGATTAAAGCAGGGCAGCATGTCTTAAACCTCTCTGTTCTGTTAAAAGCAGCAGTAATGAACATGATTGTCCTTGACCATCAATCCAGATCAGTATTAAGGGCTCTGCAGGGTGATAGGGTGTTAAAATCAACCTGAACTGCATCAGGACCATAAAACACACAAGTCCAGTCCTCCACAGCAGCAGGACGTGAGGAGCATTCACATTAGTGCTGATCCTTTCTATAGGCTAGTGCCCTGGGTCCCCTTACTGGCCTGCCTGCTCCACATTTCTCATTTTTATTTATGGGTCAAGGAAAGAACAGGTCCCCCTTACTGCACTGGGTTTTCCTCATTGCCTTATGGCATTTCCCTAAATATCCTCAGTGCTCCCTTCACTCCCCTGCACCCCCCCCCCAACCCCCCCCGACACTGCCACAGGTTTTGCATCCAAAGGTTGTATGTTTTACGGAAAATTATTAATATGAATAGAAATTGGATAGTATCATTCCACTTTTACTTCATCCTGTTTTAAAATAGATTACATTACATTATACATTATTATTACATAATATTCGTTTATTTTCAGGAAACACTTTATCCTGATCAGGATCTCAGTGAATCCTGGTACTATCTCAGAAAAAAACTGAGCACCTGGCAGGGGAATTCACCCCGGACATCAGTCCATGAAAGGGGACCATGCACACACACATGCACGTAATCATTCACACCTATGGGCAAATACTAAATTCACCTACCAGAATTTTTTTGGACAGTGGGAGGTAACCGGAGAACCCGAAGGAAACCCATGTGAACAAGGGGAGAAACTCCACAGAATGTTTGAGGAGCTTTGCAGCACCAGTTCTACCCACTCTGCCATTTTATTTTCCATCCATCTATCCATTTTCCGTACCGCTTATCCTACACAGGGTCTCAGGGAGCCTGGAGCCTATCCCAGGGAGCTTGGGGCACAAGGCGGAGGACACCCTGGACGGGGTGCCGACCCATCACAGGGCACAATCGCACACACATTCACACACCACAGACAATTTGGAAATGCCAATCAGCCTACATCGCTCGTCTTCTTTTCTTTTCTTTAATTTTATTTTAGAGGTTTTCTTTTGGTGTTTTGAAATGTCTTTTTTCAGCTTTACCAGCTTTTTCACATAAAGTGCCAGTTTCAGTAAACATAAACTTTTACCACAGTTTCCTTTAGGGTGATTATTAAAGCTAGGTTTTATGAACTAGCACCACAGCCACACCAGAACTGACTTTGACAGAGGAAATGTTATTCCTATAGAATTTCATGGATGGAATGTAACATGGCATTGCCATTGGCATTAATATTGACATTATTAACATGGCATTAATATTAACATGGCATTAATATTCACTGCTTCAACTGTTTTTGTTACACCACAAACCTGATGAATGTGAATTCAACCATTTTGTTCCACTTTACCTTAATTGATCAATAGCTCTTTTTCTATCTCCTTTTTTACAGAAATCTTGGGAAATCCGGATTGCGAGTATCATGTTTGGGGCTTGGTGAGTCTTTAGTCGATAATAACATCATCATAAGACTCTGGCTGTGAGCTTGAGCTCTTCATTTTCCGGTGCACAGCAGAGAGCTTCTCTCTCTCTTTGTGTCTCTCACCACTTTCTCTCTCCAAGTGCCCCGAATACTCAATGGCTTTATGAATAATTGATAAGCCAGTTTGGAAACAAAACCACAAACCAAAAATTAAAATAATCCTATTAGTTGAGCTAGAGCTCTCATTTGAGTACAAAAAGCTACAGTTTCATGAATGGATGAAAAATTCCTTCTCCTGTTTCAAGTCTCAAGTCAGATTTCAATCATCAGCATCCATTGTGTCCGGAGCGTTGCATAATTCAATGCTTCAACTGGCATCAGCTCAGCTAATCCTCCTGTTAAGCTTTCTCATATTAATGTTTAATTTATAACCCATGACAGACACAAAATGCTTTGCAGTAATTAGCTCACACAGCTAAGACACAGCAGGGCTGAAACGAGTTGATGGGAAATAGTTTGCTCAGTAACACATGTAACACGTGTAACTCCAGTTATAAAACCCGATGAAATAACATTCCATGTGTGGAGAAGAAAGCTTTTGGTTCCTTTTTTTACTTACTGTTTTGATAATGTCATTGTAATAACCCCAGAAGCAGGTTTTTAAGGATTAATTTACCTCTTATTTCTATTTTTTTTTTTAAAGCTTTATGAGCACATAAGCAATTACAAACCGTTAGACACAAATCTAATGTTAATGTAGTATATCTAATAGGTCTAAGTGTTGGTGTGTGTCTAATAAATCTGAAAAGTGTTAGTGATCTCTATGTTTTGAAGACGTGTGCAGCAGTTATTGATTCTAGGCTGGGATGTTACACTGAGTCTCTGGACATTACTGATACAATATAAAAATGCTATAAAAGCATTTTGGTTAGGCTGGACGACTCAAAATAAATGGAGGCATGTGGTGGGCACACTGCACAATGCTGATACTAGTAAATTTGAAAATATAATCACATAAATATGTTTATAGAATATTTCAAGATTGGAAAACACATTACCTGGTGAGCCTGTGCCCTCTGTAGCCTCAGATTCCTGTTCTTGGCTGACAGAAGTGGAACACAATGTGGTCTTCTGTAGCCTATCCACCCCAAGGGTCAATGTGTAGTGCATTTGGAGGTGCTTTTCTGCTCACCACGGTTGTAAAGAGGGGTTATTTGAGTTACTGTAGCCTTCCTATCAGCTCAAACCAGTCTGGGTGCTTTGCTATGACCTCTTTCATCAACACAGCATTTCCAGCAACATAACTGTCGCTCACTGCATGTTTTTTGTTTTTCTGCACCACAAAATGCCATTGCCACTGCAATGCAAGAGACTGTTGTGCATGGCCCAATGTGTAATGAAAATTAAAAATAAATAAATAAAATAAATAAATTTTTCTATTTTTCTAGGTTAAATAACATAATAGTCCACTGTTCCATAATGTGTGGGAACTGCTACAATAAGCCTTTATTCCTTAGAGAGAGAGAGAGAGAGAGAGAGAGAGAGAGAGAGAGAGAGAGAGAGGGAGAGAGGACATACATATGAGGAAAGTCAAATATTCTAAGAAATGAAATGCTGATGGCTGAGGTGACATTATGTGGATCTGACTGGGACAGAAAGCCAGGATTGCTACAGTGATGACTCAATGCTTCCACACAGGGCCAGATAAAAGTTATGAATCATGGGTGTTGTAGTCTGTGGGCAAAGTCGATATACTGTAGAAATAACCCAGATTTCTGAGGGTCAAGTTTATCACACTCCTGCTGCTGATGCTCTCTATACATTAACTGTAAAATATATGCAGTTCTAGGTGGATTAGCACTGATGTACTGCACCGATTCAGTATGTACGACTGAATGGGATTAGCATACATGTTATCAGGACTGAAGATTTTTCTTTGAATCGTCACACAAAATAAACTTAGCCAGAAATATCAATTTGGCAGACAGCAAATAAAAGCTTGGGAAGACCTTCTATGTACCTTACCAGCTTTTGTCCTATTATAAATTGCATTCAGATTTTTGTGTTAAGCATCTCACAGTTAAATGAGTTACAGAGGAAATGACTGTTCACTGCATCACTGCAGACTAATCCATCAAATAGCCTTACTATTTGTTTTGTTTGTTCTCACATTCTCAGCCGTTTCTTCTGTTGTGTCTGTTATTCACTTTTCCTACATGGAATTTCTAATCTCTTTCCCTCTCTATTTCAGGAACGTGGGTGACATTTGGGGGTCAGATTTCCGATGAGGTGGGGACACCTAACAAACATGCATACACAAGCAGTAACATTTCATTTTAAATAAAAGATTCATCTCTCAGCCAAACAGAGCTCATCCGCAGTGCCAGAAGCCACCAGGCTCTATAGTAACACCACATATGAATCATTCTGTGGTGCTCTCTTACTAACAATAGCTATATTCTGCGTGGGTTCATGCTGTCTCTGACATTCACTGGGGCATAGACACAGCCCCATTAGTCAATCATCCATCATAAAGGCTCCTGCAGAAAACTCACTGTCCCCAGAGGTGAGGTGTCCAATCACATCAGAGTGGCTATCTAATCAAATTACAGTTGAGATTGGAACATCCCTCTGTTTGTTGCCCTATAGTAAGCTGTCTAAGTTAATAATGTCTATAATTGTCGCTTTTGCCTTTATGGTCAAATCCACACACCGCCCTAGAGTCACTGTCACTCAGAATAATAACACACACATCATGCACATCATCAGAGGGAGAGAGAGAGAGAGAGACAGAGACAGAGAGAGAGAGAGATTTACAAATTTACCGACTCCTATAACCGAGTATATTATTGTTATTCCAGCAGTTGTATTAGTTGTCATAATTTTTATGCTTTGGCAATATTGTATTTCAATATACACAATAATACAAAAGAACTAATCTGAATTAAGAAAGAGAAAGAGAGAAATGGCAGGGCAGATTTATATACTCATCTTGTTTTACTCTGTTTTGCTACTTGCAAGAAACATGCCAAATTAGCCTATGTGTAGTTATTATTAGCTTCGACAGATGTGCCTAATTTATGTTACATTACATAATAATGTATCTCTGAACAACTACTATTTTCAGCTATCTTAATGAAGACATTGTGCATGGACATTTTGTCCCAAAATAAATAAATAAATAAATAAAACCAGCACAATATACAGTGTGAATAATATTAGCTCACCATTCCTGAATTGAAGTGTTAATGGCTATCATGCTTTAGATGATTAGCAGCCAAACTACAAATATATACACAAATATATATATATATATATATCATTCCTTGTTTGTATAACTGTCTGGGTGTGTTTGTGTGTAGGTAGCAGAGCAGCTAATGACTATAGCCTATGAGAACGGAGTTAACCTCTTCGACACAGCCGAGGTTTACTCAGCCGGGAAGTGAGTATGATCATTCTGTTCTCTCAGTATTTACCACAATCTAGCATAACTACCCTTGAACTGATATTAGAGCACACAGCCTGCTCTCATGAATAACTGGATTTCTTTTTTTTTTTTTGTATTACAAACGAATAATGTCAGTAAACCTGCACTAGACATTAGCTTAACCTTTTCACTTTTGATTTGACTTGACTTTTTCAAATTGTGCCTTCATAACCATGCAAGACAATACAAAGGCTTTGTAACACAGGACTACAGAAAGGGCAGTAAGCATGCCAAGGTCAGATATTTGCTCAAATTGCTGCAAATTCTAAGACTGAACAAAATTGTCAGTTAGCTGAAGATCTTTTGTGAACGGGACAGACCTAATAGCTCTTGAGTGACACAAGTGGCTAAGCATCTACCCTATCTCCCCTTTCATCAGGAGATTGCTTATCATCTATGGCTGGAAGTCTGACAGAGGATACAGTCCTCTCTGAAACTGTTGGAACGGCAAGGCCAATTCATTTGTTTGTGTTATACACCAAAGACATTTGGGTTTGAGATCAAAAGATGGATATGAATTTAGGATTATTTCTTTATTTATGATTTCAGCTTTTATTTCCTGGTATTTACAGTGATGTGAAAAAGTATTTGTGATTTCTTCTGTTTTTGTGTAAACACACAATACAGTTTTTAAATTATAATGTTATATATTGAAGCAAAAATTTATCTAATACCAACTGGTATATCGCTTTGCCTGTATTTCCTCATTTGTAAGTCGCTTTGGATAAAAGCGTCTGCTAAATGAATAAATGTTAATGTTAATGGACGTGTGTGAAAATGTATTTGCCCCCGTAATTACTAATTCCCCAAATCCATGAAACTGCATTCATAATGGGGTTCAGTTGGACTAGACGCAACCAGGCCTGATTACTGCAAACCCTGTTCAAGCAAATCAACACTTAAACTCACCCAGTAACACACTATGCCAAAGTTGAAAGAAATTCCAGAAATGATGGGGAAGGAAATACACCAGTCTGGGAAGGGTTACAAAGCTATTTCAAAGGCTCTGGGACTCCAAAGAACCACAGTGAGAGCCATCATCTCCACATGGAAAAACTTGGCACAGTAGTGAACCTTCCCAGAAGTGGCCGACCTTCCAAAATTCCTCCAAGAGCACAGCAACTACTCATCCAGCAAGTCACAAAAGAGCCAAAGACAACATCAAACGGCCTGCAGGCCTTTCTTGCATCAATAAAGATCATGACTCCACTATCAGAAAGACACTGGGCAAAAATGGCTTCCATGGAAGAGTGGTGAGGTGAAAACCACTGCTAACCTGGAAGAACATTAAGGCACTTCTGAATTTTGCCAAAACACACCTTGATGATCCCCAAACCTTTTGGGAGAATGTTCTGTGGACTGATGAATCGAAAGTGGAACTGTTTGGAAGACAGGGGTCCCGTTACATCTGGTGTAAACTAAACACAGAATTCCACAAAAAGAACATCATACCTATGGTCAAGCATGGTGGTGGAGGTCTGATGTTGTGGGGCTGCTTTGCTGCTTCAGGCCTGGGCAACTTGCAATGATTGAGGGAAACAATTCTGTTCTCTACCAGAAAATCCTAAAGGATTTTAAAAGATTTTGATTGCACAAGGTGGCACAACCAGATTTTAAGTTTAAGGGGGCAGTTAGTTTTTTACATTGGTGCTAGGTGTTGGATAACTTTTTTTTGCTTCAATAAAAAATTCTTTAAATAAAAACTGTATTGTGTGTTTACTCAGGTTCCTTTGTTTTATGTTGTATTTCATTTGAAGAGCTAAAACTATTTAATATGAGATATACACAAAAACAGAAGAAATCAGGATGGGGCAAATACTTTTTCGCAACAGGGTTAAGGTCAGGTGATTGACTTGGCCAGTCTAAAGCCTTCCACTGTTTCCCCCTGATAAAGTCCTCTGGCAATGTGTTTTGGATCATTGTCTTGCTGTATGATAAAGTTCCTCCCAATTAATATGGATGCATTTCTCAGACAAAATGTTCCTGTACACTTCTGAATTCATTCTGCTGCTACCATCATGAGTTACATCATCAATAAGATTAAAGAATAAAGATTAGTGAGCCTGTTCCAGAAGCAGTCATGCAAGCCCAAGCCATGACACTACCTCCACCATGTTTCACAGATGAGCTTGTATGTTTTGTATCATGAGCAGATCCTTTCTCTCTCCACATTTTGGCCTTTTCATCACTTTGGTAGAGGTTAATCTTGGTTCCAGAACTTTTGTGGCTAATCTCTGTATTTATTTGCTAATTCCAATCTGGCATCTTGCATCTTGTGATATGGCCTCTATATTTCTGCTCTCAAAGTCTTCTTCAAACGGTGGGTTGTGATGCCTTCACCCCTGCCCTGTGGAGGTTGTTGGTGATGTCACTGACTACTGTTTTTGGGCTTTTCTTCACAGCTCTCACAATGTTTCTGTCATCAGCTGTTGTTGCTTTCCTTGGCCGACCTGTCTCCTGTCTGGTTGTTAGTACAACAGTGGTTTCTTTCTTTTTCAGGACATTCTAAATTGTTGTATTGGCTATGCCCAGTGTTTGTGCAATGCCTCTGATTGATTTTCTCTCTTTTCTCAGCTTCAAAATGGCTTGCTTTTCTCCCATAGACAGCTCTCTGATCTTCATGTTGGCTTATCATTTTTAACAATAAATGCAGTCTTTACAGGTGAAACGGAAGGTTAAAACCAAGAGTAGATGTTCAGAGCTATTTATTGTTTAAACAATCAATCTAACAGGACACACCTGGGTACAACAGGTACACCTTGGTAACAAGAAACACCTGTCAGTCACATGTTCCAATATTTTTGCTTGCCTACAAATTGGGTGTTCTGATGCAAAATGTGCTATTTTCTGTCATGTCTAGATATAAATACCAGGAAATAAAAACTGAAATTCTCTTTCTTCTCATATTCATCTTTTGATCCCAAACCCAGATGTCTTCAGTGTATAGCAAAAACAAATTAACTGGCCTTGCTGTTCCAATATTTTCAGAGGGGACTGTATGTAACCTGATGGTAGCACCATGTATAAAGTGGCTGTTAGTTAGTGCCCTTCTCCAAGCTCATCTAGCTGCCCTATGACACTGAAAAGACATGGTGGTTTGATTCCCAGGTCCCGTCACACTCCCAGACTGGTAGCTGCCATGCAAAAGTGGAGAATGAGCCAGCAGAGACTTGCCACAACTGCAAGTGAGAGCAAAGTGTGTACAACTAAATAATTTAAAATATAATACATTTAAATAAAAACTCTGACCTCTGTTTGCTTATAAACATGAAATTAATAATAATTGTGAAAGTTCAAAGTAAGACTGGCAGGTAGCAAGCACAAAAGCAGGAGCTCTGTGTGTACGTAACCAACCGAGACATAAAACACCTGTTATTCAGGCTATTGCCAGAAGTCTGATTACACTGATCTCACAGCTTATGCAATAGCATGCCATGCACATTTCACTATGAGCTTCAAATTTACAGAATGAACATAGACAGGAATGTCAAGCTGCTGGTAAAATGCTTTCGGCATGTATAAAATATAAACTGAGACTAATTCTCACGGTGTTGAGAGATACTATGCACACAGATACACACACTTACACAGCTACTTGATTTTCAGTGTGTGTTATCCTCTCCATAGAGCTGAAATAATTCTTGGAAATATCATCAAGAAGAAATGCTGGAGGTATGAAACCACTGGGTAGAATTGCACTAACACTATATATTGCTAAAATGAAATTGCTAATCCATAGCTTGTTACAATTATGAGATCTGTTGCCATGGCAATGTGGAATATTGCATAAATTATTTAGATAAATATACACTCTTATTATGGTGACCACACACTAAATGATTTGTCTAACTCGTGTTTACTTTGTGTGTGTGTGTGTGTGTGTGCGTGTGTGTGTGTGTGCGCATTTTTCTATTCAGGAGATCGAGTTTGGTGATCACTACCAAAATTTACTGGGGAGGAAAGTAAGTAAATTAAAAAGCAGGATATCACTTACTTACCGGTGTGATGCTGTGTTGTTTGCCCTCACATACAATTTTTATTTATTACAAAACACAGTGTAATTTTTAATCCCGTTACAATTATATTTGATGTCATGGAATGACAGGTTAATTCCTGCTGCTGCTTGTGTTAAAGCAGCTATAAACATGTATTCCCTCACCAGCCTCTCTGTTTTGATTCTCCCTCTAGAAGATCATAAGATAAAGGAAAAAGCATGTCACATGCCATAAGGTGTAAAAGCAAAGCACAAAGCCCTTTGCCCAGAAGACTCTCCTCTCACCAGAAAACTTGCAGCATTACATTTGATCAGGGGCGTTAGCTGGACTGTTAATCATCCAGTGCTGAGCCCGGATTCTTCTCCAACAAAAACTTTTAAAATCATACTTCTAAATAGACTGTTCCTATGCGTTTTTTTCTTGCATTTGAAGCTAATTGGTTATGCTTAATAATTGTATGACATGATCAGAAAAAAAGAGAGGCACAACTAAGCTATCATTGTATGGGTTTACATTTACAGCATTTGGCAGACGATCTTATCCAGAGCGACTTACATTTATCTCATTTATACGTCTGAGCAGTTGAGGGTTAAGGGCCTTGCTCAGGGGCCCAACAGTGGCAGCTTGGCAGTGCTGGGGTTTGCCCAGTGCCATGCAAAGTACGTTAGTATGTTCACGTAACTTGGAACTCATATGGACATTTACACACCTTGTTTTCCTCGCTTAGCATGAGGGGATGTTAATGTTTCAACCCCTTTACTGGTAACAAATCGGCATTTATCTATTTTTCCCCTCACACTAACTGACTGTGTGAGCTAGCGTTTGGCAGAATTGAGAGTCTGTTTCATTCCAGATGAAAATGCATGCAATAATCAAATCTGATTCAAAGTCTGTTGACATTTTGCTGTAGCAAGTCAGGCTGTTATTCATGTTATAACCTTGAAGACATTTTCCCACTCACCCAAGGGTCTTTATCAGTTCTTAACTCTTACTTCGATTTGAGGTACAATCCATTAGATCAAAATGCTTAGAAAGTCATACATTGCATTGTTGTGTAAGGTATGGCAAATTGGTCTGGTGGATTAAACGACATTTCACCACTTATCCAGAGCCACAAGAAGTAGCTTAGAAATGTCTTCAAGGTTATAGCTCAAATCCAACTGCAATGATTTACTACTCACTTCTAATAATATTGGTCACCTCTGGAAGGTGATGGTGGTGAAACTCTATTAGGACATTGGACCTGAGTGACCATGATATTTTAATGGACTAGCTTGCAAACACGGTTTATACAGGCAAGTACTGGACAGAATATTAGCAAAATTGCCAATACAATATCCAACAAGATGCTCTATTAGGTCCCCTTTTATTATCTCTGTACAGCCAGCCCCTCGGATTCATGATTCCCAAGAATAATGTTGGCTTTCACTTTTATGCTGATGATAGTTATACTTATCATTTCAGCCACATTCACTGGAACAGCTACTTGGTTTTTTACCTTTATGAAATTTTACATGCAAAGCGCTTTTGAACTCAAAATGAAAAGTGCTACACCATATGGCCAAAAGTTTGTGGACACCTGACCGTCACACCCATACGTGCTTGTTGAACATTCAATTCCAGATTTAGACCCTCCCTTTGTTGGTATAATAACTTCCACTCTTCTGAGAAGGCTTTCCACTACATTTTGGAGTGTGGCTGTGGGGATTTGCCCATTCAGTCACAAGAGCATTAGTGAGGTCGGGCACTGAGGTTGGGTGAGGAGGCCTGGGGCGCAGTCAGCATTCCAGTTCATCTGAAAGGTGTTCAGTAGGGTTGAGTTCAGGGCTCTGTGCAAGGCCATTCGAGTTCTTCCACTCCAACCTTGGCAAACCAAGGTCTTAATGGACCTCACTATGTGCACAGGGGCATTGTTATGCTGGAACAGGTTTGTTCCCCTCAGTTACAGTGAAAACAAATCATAATGTTACAGCACGATTTCCATAGGGATAGTCCATGAGTTTTTTCTCTATACAACTGATCCAGTGCCAACCAAAAAAATATCCTGTTTTCCAATAAAATGAAAGTTTTATTGCTCTCTAGATAGACAGATCTGCGATTTTAAAGGCAGGTATTGCTTCCTATATTGGAAAACATTTTTGGCCACTGCTATAGGACATCTTTGTATACATATCTGGATAAAAAGAACAATCCTGTTAATTAAAGAAGATTTTATAATGACAAACAGGTGTTTAGCCTATTTTTATATTCACAGTCACATTATCATACTTCTAGTGTTAGTAGTGTAACTAGTCACTCTGTCAGTGATGATAAATAGGTTAGAAGTGATGGCAAATGCATGAGTTTTTTGAGAAACTTACCTTAACCAAATAAAGTATATCCAAGTCAGAGGTCAGAGGGGATGTGGGATACTAACAGCATGTATTGTTGCGTTCATGACCAAGCAGAAACTGCGACATTTGACTGCGACAGTGTAATTTCCACACTGAAAGTTGAACTTTCTCAAGACCTCTGATGTAGAAAAACTGAAATTATGTGATGTCATAGTACCCAAAGCACAAATCACGAACAAGAAACAGTAGCATGTTGTAAGCCTTTTCTATTGAATATGATATGCTATTAAGAGAATAGTTGGATAATTAAAAAGTGAATTTGTTTTGTGCAATATTTTGGGTCAAATTGCACACTTTCGTGTTTTTTTTCCCAGCACTACTGGCAGTAAAGCACCCTGCCAAAATAAACAAGTCATTAATCAAAAATCTCTTACTTTTATATCCACACAAAAAGCCAAACAAGCACTTGCTTAATGCGGGCAGTTATTGTTTCAAACCTCAAGCAGTTGTGTGAGTGCTCTGAGGTTGGAAGTAGGAAGTCCTGAGTCAGAAAATACTAAGATCATTGTTGTCATGAATGCAGACTGAGTGTATCTACGAAGGGGATGAGACATAAACTGTACTGTCATTCAGGAAGAGGAGACGCTCCACATGAGCATTCAGAGTTTGTGTGTGGGTTTTTGTTGTTGTTGTTGTTGTTTTTGTTTTTTTTGGGTTTTTTTTTTGGATATTTTGGAAAATAAGCTGTGCTCCCTTCATGGTGAATGAGCAAGTGTTACCTGTCAACCCATATCCATGAAACAGTGTCTCTCAGAGAAACAACAGACTATTCTAGGTTTTATTTGGAAGGAATTTATGACATGAGAAGTTTAATATGATGCTCAGGTCAAGAGTTAGATGTCCCCTCTCTCTCTCTCTCTCTCTCTCTCTCTCTCTCTCTCTCTCTCTCTCTCCAGAGCAGAAACAGAAAGAGGTCTCTCGAGGAAGCACATTATTGAAGGTAGATATTTTTTCTGTCCTAATTGCGTTTTTATATTGCATGGCGTCTCTTCGACATTCCTTTGCTCTTCTTTGTTTTCTTTCATGACTGATCCATTCATACTGCATAATGCTGCAAGAGCTAGCTAATCCTGAAAACAAACAGCTAAATACTCTCAAAAGGGCCCTCCTACATACACACACACTGATTCATACTGCCTGAGAAAAAAATATGGAGGAGATACGCGCCAGTGTGGGATCATGCTTTAGAAACAACATGGCCACACCCTATCATTGATTCTGCTTGGTAACCAGTTTAATAATTATGACAGTTGCTCACAGTCTAATGAAGATATATACACAGCTTAAAAAAACAAACTGTTACAGAATGTTATACATTGCTGTTTAACTTTTTAGCCAGTAACTCCATGGGGAAAGTTGTATGGGAGAAAAAAAATGTTATGCCAAGCAGAATAATTACCTGTCTGGCAGAAGTACAGCTCTGCATCATACTGTCCTAGTCAGATTTATTTTTCTTGTCCTCCTTCTTCATTTGACAAAACTAAATATTTTGTTTTGGTCTCTAGCATTTTTCTATGCTACCAATCATTGGCATTCCATGGTCTTATCTTTGTAGCATTTTTTGCACTTTCTGCCCACTTCCTCTACCTACGCTCAAAATGATTGACAGCAATACCAGGACACCTCGATGTGTTATTGGTTAACACATTTGCAGTCACAGCAACTGTATTTTTTTTTTTTTCTCAGACCATGTAATTTATAAACAGCTGTTGGAATGCAACAAGAATTAAACCCTTTCTTTAAGTGTTTAAAAATGACACAATGTAGCTTTAATAAGTGTTTTTATTATTATTATTATTATTATTATTATTATTATTATTATTATTATTATTATTATTATTATTATTATTGTTGCTCCTTCCTACTGCATGTTATCACATCTTTCTCCCAAATGAAATTAAGTCACATGGAAATTCAGTGATGAATTCCTGTCAGACCACCTATTTGGGTTTGAAAAATCTCTCCCTATTTTTGAGTTTGGAAGCCCGGGGAAAACATTCCTCTGTCTCTGGCTTTTATCTTTAATTTTGTGTTTTGGTTGGAAAGGTAAGCATTCATGAGTTTTTGTAAGCCTGAAGTGCCCACACATATAGAAAAGAGAGAAAGAGTCAGTGGGTGGCAGAGCTGTGGTCACTGTGGTCATAACTGTCTCACAGTGGCAGCAGCTGATTGGCTGGGTCAGACAGCAGGTCGGTTTGAACTGCTTTGGTAGTCTCTCAGGTGTGACTATATGAGCTGGTCCTTTTGCTCGAACACATGAGGCATCACAAAAATCATGAAAATTTGTCCTTCTAATCATTACAGACCAATTAAAAATAATTCCTAGAAGAAAAATCATTACTTACATGTCACATTGTATTATTACATCACGTTTATTTTAATTCAGCTTGGTTATTTATTGCCGAACTAATTGTCAAGTCCTAGTGAATTGAACAGTTGTGTTTATTCAGGAAAAAACTGTGCAGTACTTTCATCCTAATAATTGCTTTTAACATTTGCTTTACCGTCTCAGGGACAATGAACAAGGAGTTTTACAGACTAAATCCATTTCATCAAATCATCATTTATCAAATTATGTTACTTACTTGATAACTTATTGAAATCTACAGTAAGATGATTACAAATCAACATATTAGGTGACATCAGCTGTTTCTGAAATTAAATACTAAACGTATTTGATTTGATTTATTAGGGGTTTTTTTTATTGATGTGTTGCAATATACAGTATTTCATTCAAATATATTTCATTCAAACACTATTGTGATCCTAAGACACAGTGGCTGAAGTCTCTCAGTAACTAAGACCTGATGTTAACTTAATTAGCAGATCCCGTATTTACGCTTTATTGTCGATAATGATTTCAATAAAATGAGGTAAAATTGGTCAAATGATGTAATCTCTGAGCAATATAATAATATTTGGCTAAATTTATTTAGGGTTCCATAAATCAAGAAGTGAAAGTAGATGTTTGGACACTATTGTAGCTCATACTGGCATTTTTACACTACAGTAATTGATTCTGTATAATATTATTTAAATAATGATGAAATATTATGCATATAGACAGATCACATCAGTTAACAGCCTGTATGCTTCTATTTAAATAGAACCTTATGTAATATTGACACATTAAGGAGTTGTTTATTTTATTATCTCACTAAAGCTAATGTAGTTCCACTTATTAAAGAATTCATATCCAACATTACCACCTAAGCAGCAGCCTCTCTTAAGTCCTATTCCAACTGGATCAGTTTTACATGGGGAGGAGGGGTAATGTATTACTGGTGTAACTCTGGGATTTTAGTCATGTCCGAATCCATCAGGTCAGTCATTTTTACCTGCTGTGCCTTCCTTGGTCTGGAAATATTATGCTGCTTTTTAGTTGAGTTTTAGGATCATTGGGTTCCTAACACAGCTACAGCCAAGCTCTACAACAAGCAGTGATAATAAAGGTCATAACAGTCATTTTGCATTAAAGATATGAAGTTATGTAGTAAGCATAGAACTTTTGGTGAGAAAGCCGTACGCACATCATGAAGACACTCCTCTCACTCTCCGTGATCTATACAAAGATCATTTATAATTACAATAGATATCCTTCTGCAACATTTTAACACACTTACAGTCATGTGAAAAAATAAGTACGCCCCATGAAAATTGTTGGCTTTTTTGACATATTTGGCCAAGCAAACATTTGATCCTCTTTGAAACAGTGCCTATTAATAAAGGTGATACATGCTATCAAATGACATAAAATTGACATTTTGTAGTAATTTTCACAATTTAAATTAACAAATTAAAAAGTAAGTACACCCCTAAATTTATCACACCTTCAAATCCATAAAATTAGAATCCGGTTTTCAAGATTGGATTCCACTGATTAGAACCTGCTTAGGAAGTGCAGGTGGAACCTGTCTTATTTATACCCCTCTCATATCTAGTGTCTGGTGTTCCCTTTTTTATTAAGGTGCGTGTGTCATCATGCCACGATCTACAGAGTTCTGTAAGGCCTTCAGAAAAAAGGTTGTAGAGGCCTATGAGTCTGGTAAGGGATTTAAAAAGATCTACAAATTATTTAAAATACATCATTCCACTGTAAGGAAAAGCATCTACAAGTGGCGCAGATTTCAAACCAATTTGTCCTGCCAATTTGTCCAGGACTGGCCGACCCAGCAAATTCAGCCCAAGAGCAGAGCGTCTGATGCAAAAAAAAAGTCTCCAAGAACCCCAGAATATCATCAAAGGATCTGTGCAACTGTTTGTGTCAAAGTGCATGCTTCTACAGTCAGTAAGAGATTGCACAAATTTGACCTGCATGGGACTCGTGCCATGAAAAAGCCTTTGCTGTCTAAAAAGAACATTAGAGCAAGACTACAGTTTGCCAATGAGCATATGGGCAAATACCAGGCCTTTTGGAATAATGTGCTCTGGACAGATGAATCTAAGATAGAGTTGTTGGGCCACAGTAACAGCAGGCATATTTGGGGCAGACCAAAGACAGCTTTTCAGGAGAAGCACCTCATACCAACTGTGAAACACGGTGGTGGAAATGTTATGGTTTGGGGTTGCTTCGCTGCCTCAGGGACTGGACAGCTTGCATTAATTGATTCAACTATGAATTCTGCATCATATCAAAGAGTGCTTGAAGATAATGTGAGGCCATCTGTCCGAAAGTTGAAGTTGAACCGAAAGTGGACATTTCAACAGGGTAATGATCCTAAGCACACTAGCAAATCCACCAAGGAATGGCTCAAAAAGAAGAAATGGAGAGTTATGGAATGGCCTAGTCAAAGCCTGGATTTGAATCCCATTGTTGGGGGGGATTTGAAACAGGCAGAACATGCAAGAAAACATCTTGCAACTGAAAGAATATTGCATGGAAGTTATTTCTGCTAAAGGGGGCCATACTAGCTTTTGAGACCAAGGGTGTGCTTACTTTTTCCACAGAAGAATATCACATCTATTGATATTTCTGTTGAATAAATGATTGGAAAAGTTCATTTTCCTTGTGGTTTTGTTCAAGTATATCAACTTGTTTCAAAGAGGATCATATGCTTGTCCAAATATGTCATATATGTCAATAATTTCCATGGGGTGTACTAATTTTTTTCACATTAATATATATCCTTTCAATTTATATTTAATGTATGACATTATCTAACATTCATCTATCATTATGTGCAGTGTTAAGGCTCTGGTCTAGGGCCACTGTTCTGACCCATTCAGTCATTAGTGAGGTCAGGCACTGATGTTGGGTGAGGAGGCCTGGGGTGCAGTCAGCATTCCAATTCATCCCAAAGGTGTTCAGTGAGGTTGAGGTCAGGGCACTGTGCAGGCCACTCGATTTCATCCACACCAACCATGGAAAGACAATGTCTTTATGGATGTCACTTTGAGCACAGGCACATGGTCATGCTGGAACAAGTTTGGGCTTCTTAATTCAAGAGAAGGGAAATCATACAAAGACATTCTAGACAATTCCTTGCTTCCAACTTTGTGGCAACAGTTTGGAGAAGGTCTGTATATGGCTTTGATGGTCAGGTGTCCTCACACTTTTGTCCATATAATGTATACGTATGTTTCAGCTAAACAAGATGACAGACACTAGCTTAATAAAGGAGGAATGTGTAAAGGACAGTAGACACTAACACATGCTAACTTACACCTACATAATTCTCTCTCACACACACACACACACACACACACACACACACACACACACACACACACACACACAGAGTCTTGGTTTGTTCGCTTCTTTCAGCCATTATGACAGCGTTTGCAAGCTGGAACCCTCTTGTTTATCCCTTGCGAACGCCAGAAATAGCTCTATGCTAATAATACCTACATGAATGAAGCCGGCAGATCCAGAACACTCCGCCTGGCTGGAGACACACACGCTTGGAAGATATGTTAACTGAGATTACTGTTGATTTGGTTGTGTGGGATTATAGAGCGTGAAGAAACGTGACAGGGTGAGAGTGGCGTTTATTCATGGGATTAATTAGAGCAAACCACCTCGAGGTGACAACCATCTCATGTGCACACACACACACACACACACACACACAAACACACACACACACACACAGCTGTCTACCTAACAGCTACTTAATAACTTTGCTTGAGCCTGTCTGTTTCTCAATGACTCTCTAATAATCCTTCTCTCTGTACATCTATCTGTACTTCTCTCCCTCTCTCTATGTGAATGAGCCAGATATCCAGAGGCAGACTGAATTCCCCTTCCATCATCTTTCTTCTTTCATTTCTTTCTCATCCCTTCTTTGATCTTTGCTCATCTTCTTCAGAATTCCTGTAAACACTGTGAATTTCACTACAGGCAATAATTCATCCAATTAAAGTTCATTTTTGCTGCCCATTTTACCTTTTTATATATACTGTATATATACTGCATATGATCGATTATCCACTCAAAAACTAATCTAATTTCTCTAATCTATAACTGTCTCTCACTCTCTCTTTCTACACTCTCTCTTGCTCATTAGGTCTGCGAGGGTCTTTACAAAGGTTACAGTTAGAATATGTGGACGTCGTCTTTGCCAATCGGCCAGATAACAACACCCCTATGGAGGGTAAGTGTGTGTCCGGGTGAAAATGATTATACAGGAAGTTTAAAGGAACTCTTTCCACAACATGTCAACATTGCAGTAACTAATAAAGGCCAGTGGAGGACAATCTGGTATTACACACAATTGATCATGATTTGCATAATGCTAATCACAAGCAGCTAGAACTTTCAGGTCAGTTTGTCCCAGTTCTATGTTTCTGGTTATTCTAATCTCAATTAATATTTGAACAGAATTTCCATACAGATTGACTGTAACCAAAACATGTAATTGTTTAAAGGAGTGCAATTATATTATTTAGTCTGAAGCAAATTTACAGCATTAGTGCTTAACTAGTCCTGAACATATGGACGATTGAGATCACTTGTAATATATATAGAAATGTATTCATACTCAATTTAGCACATTCTCATTAGACAGACAGGGTGATAAAGATGTGTTAGGAATTAAAACTGTATATACACAACCCCAATTCCAAAAAAAGTTGGGACGCTGTGTTAAATGTAAATAAAAACAGAATGCAATGACTTGCAAATTTCATAAACCCATATTTTATTCACAATAGAACATAGAAAACATATAAAATGATTAAGCAGAGTAAATGTACCATTTAAAGAAAAAAATAAGGTAATTTTGAATTTGATGGTCACAACATGTTTAAAAAAAAGTTGGGGCAGGGCAACAAAAGGCTGGAAAAGTGTTACTAAAATGAAACAGCTAGAGGTTAATTGGCAACCGGTCAGTAACATGATTGGGTATAAAAAGAGTATCTTTGGTTGAACAAAGGGCCCAAAGCCATATAATTGAACTTGCAGCGTTTCATTAAGGGGAACCTGCTGAGGGTTCCTTGTTATGCTCAGTATGTGCCTTTTGGTACTATTTGGACCAAATAGTGGTGATTTGCTCACCAGATCAGATGTCCATCTGCTCTGTTCATACCACTGGGTGGTACACATAATCACGTTGGCCAACAGATGGGCCTTCCTCACGTTCTACAAGACTAATATCACCCCTTCCAGTGGCGTAAGTGCAGAAGTGATCTCAGCCTTTCTAGTCAGTCCTAAGGTGTGTCCGTTCCTCATGGCATTGTGACATAGGTGATCCAGGTGATATTCACCTCTGGAGTTTAGGAAAGATGAATTTGAATGCTAGCTATGTATGTAATTAATAACCATTAGGTGGAACCAGTGCCAATCCAGCAGAAACTTGGCAAGAAGGATCCAGGGAATGATGGCCATATAACAGTATTTATATCAAATATTACATCATACAGTAACGTTTTGACATTGTTGAATGTCTCAACATGCATGTGCAAATGAAGGGATACCTTATTGTACAACCCCATTTCCAGAAAAGTTGGGATTTTTTCTAAAATGCAAACAAACAAAAAAAAATCTGTGATTTGTCAAGTCTCTTGAAACTTTAATCAACTGACAAAAGTACAAAGAAAAGATATTCAATGTTTTCAATGACCAACTTAATTGTATTTTGTAAATATAATCAAATTTAGAATTTTATGCCTTCAACACACTAAAAAAAAAGTTGGGACAGAGGCAAAATAAGACTGAAACGTTTATAGAATATTCAAATAACGCCATTTTGGAGGATCAGGTTAATTGGTAATAGGGGAGGGGATCAGGATTGGGCATAAAAGGAGCACCCACCAAAAGCTCAGACTTTGCAAGCAAAGATGGGTCATGGCTCACCACTTTGTGCCAAACTTCGTGAGAGAATTGTCAGTCAGTTCAAAAAGAACATTGCTCAACACAAGATTGCAAAGTATTTAGGTCTTTCACCATCTACAGTGCATAATATTGTGAAAAGATTCAGGGAATCCAGAGAAATCTCATTGCGTAAAGGGCAAGGCCCGGAAACCACTGTTGAATGTGCGTGACCTTCGAGTCCACAGGCAGCATTGCCTGAGAAATCATCATGCTACTGTAATAAATATAACCAGATGGGCTTGGAGGTACTTCGGAAAACCGTTGTAACTTAACACAGTCCGCCGCTGCATCCAGAAATGCAACCCGAAATTCTATTATGCAAGGAGATTTTTGTTTTTATTGCCTTTTATAAAAAAATCCAAACTTTTACATTTACATTTACATTTATCCATTTAGCAGACGCTTTTATCCAAAGCGACTTAAAAATGAGGAAATACAGACAAAGCGATATATCAAGCGGAGAATAGTACAAGTAGTGCTACCATACAAGACTTTTAATTGAGTTCTAGAGAAGCAAAGTCACAGAGTAGTGGTGTGAGATCTAGTGTAAGTGCAGGTTTTTTTTGTTTTGTTTTTTTTTATAATGGGGGTGGGGGGGGCGGGGGCTAGTTAAGTGTTCACAGAAGAGGTGGGTCTTTAGCCATTTTTTGAAGATCGTGACAGATTCTGCTGTCCGGATTGAGGATGGAAGTTCATTCCACCACTGAGGGACAGTCATTTTGAAGGTTCTGGAAAGGGACCTCATGCCTCACTGAGGTGTCGGTCGTTAATCGATCGCAGGTTACGTGAGGGGACTTAGAACTTTTATGGAAATGGGGTTGTATAACAGCCAGTTTGATTTCATTGTCCTAACCACCACGGCTGGTAAGAATCACCTGAATAACCTATGCGACAATACATACCGCATATTCATGTTTTGTCCACTAGTGAGAGCAACAGTGGAAACCAAGGTCTCTCAGGGCGCTTCAGGTGGACTGATTGCTAAATTCTGTTGGCAGAGTCAGTGGTAGTGTCAGAAATGCGTACAACAGACATCACTGTCAGCTGTGGGCCAGTGTGTCCTGACCTTTCAGACTGTCCTGCTCCACCAGGGAGAACCACAGTCACCAGATGATTTGGCAAGAAATCCACCTGTGCCCTGCCAAACTTTTCCAGACATGGGACTTATTGGTCCAGATTCCACTATCTCTAAGGTTAAAATACTTCTCCTGTACTGCATGTATCCAATTGTAGGACAAATATAAAATGTGATTTGGCATTGAGCACTGAATCAATGTTTTGAATAATAGTCCCTTTTCTGATTTGCTTGTTGTCTACTCTTAACCACTGCAGTGTGCTCTGTGATAATTCAGGCTTCACTGTTCAACATGGAGAAACCGCTGCCCTATATTTACTTTCTGACTCGCAAAGTCATGACTTTGCCCCTCACCCCTTCCCCATCCCTCTCTATTCTAGTCTCTTTCTCTCTCAGGGATTAAATGAGAACCTGTGGGGAATAGACAGTATATTTTTGGGCTGATCTGCGTTGCAGCAAGAGTGAAGGAGAGAGAGAGAGAGAGAGAGAGAGAGAGAGAGAGTGCTGCAGCATGACTGAAATAACTGCAGTCTCTCACCAGTGGCTCATTTCAGCCATTGCACAGAGAGAGTGAGGAGAATCCATCTGGATCGCTACGTGTGTCACGTGTGACCGAAACAGAGAAGCAAAGCGACAGCAGGTAGAGAGAGAGAGACAGAGAGAGAGAGAGACAGAGAGAGAGAGAGAGAGAGAGAGAGAGACAGAGAGAGAGAGAGACAGAGAAAGCGGGAGAGAGAGACCTTGCTGGACTCTGACCTTCAAATTTGACTTCCTGCTGCTACCAGAGACATCACACACACACACACACACACACACACACACACACACACACACACACACACACGTATACCAACCAAGACCTGGCCCAAATCCAACCACTCAAGGACTTGATGAATAGCTGACATGAATCTCTTAAACTCAACCCCAGCAGTGAGGAGAGTTTTTCTAAAGTAGCTCCTTATCAGCAAATGAACACATTTCACTGGGGATTCACAAAGTCACACATCATAAATACCTGTTTCAATGTCTAAAGCCCTAGGTATACTTTTAGCAAAACAAATTTTGTGAGTGTTGTAAGAAGCTGAAGGTTTCATGTGTGAATGACAGTCATAGGCTTTGCCACGTGGCAGAGTTCTGCAGCGTTCCAGTTGTCACGTCGAGCAAAGCTTGCACATGACATCTGTGGTTTTTTGTTTTCTCTGCAGTTATGTCATATTGCTTACAAAATCCATGTAATTGTCAACTCCACAAGATGTATACAGAATCCTTAATGGTGCATACACATTGCAGTGAAGTGAAACACTTCATTTACGAGCCACTGGCCACTTTCAGGGCATGTTACTATAAACAATTTGGGGGTTATCTGGTGTTTATAGAACCACATGTGTAAATAGTGGCTTAGTTAAAGTGAATTATGAGATGTAATCTACAGCTATGCCAGTTTCAGACCTCTTTAATGGTGTTTCTTCAAACTTAATTAAATTCCAAATGTGCTCAATGTCTATACACAGTTTTAACTCACAGTTGCAATCAAAATTATTCAACCCCCCATTGCAAATCAGGTTTATTATCAACATTTACAGACTTTCAGCTGTTTGCAATGAACAAATCAAACAAGTGATTTCCCCAAAGTCAACTGAGAATGCAACTTATAATGACTTATCCAGTATCAAAATTATTCAACCCCCTGAACAGAATCCCTCACAACAGCACAAATATGCAAAACAGGAGTTGTCTCAAGCAAACTTGATGCAACTAATCAAGGGTTCATTAGCTGCACCAGGTGTGCTTGAGCTGGAACACATGAAATACCTCAACTGGCTAGGGGCAGAAAATACATGAAATACCTGGATTGGGCAGAAAAAGGAAGCTATCAGTGGCTGCAACCCGATTTCTGAGAAAGCAGGTTGTGAAAAACCCTCGAGTGACTGCAAAAGACCTGTAGCAAGACTTGGTGGCAACAGGCACTGAGGTTTCAGTGAGCACAGAATGGCGCGTACTAAACGCAGAAGGTTTCCATGCTAGAACTTCAAGACGTACACCACTACTGACCCAAAAGTACAAGAAAAGTCGGCTCAAAATCATATAAATAAGCCACAGAAGTTTTGGGATTCTGTTCTGTGGAGCAATGAAACAAAACTAGAACTTTTCGGCATGATGGATCAGCGGTATGTCTGGAGAAAGAGGAATGAAGAAAGAACACTCTGTCCACAGTCAAGCATGGTGGTGGCTCTTTGATGCTCTGGGGCTGCTTTGCATCCTCTGGCACTGGAAACCTGCAGTGTGTGGAAGGCAAGATGGATTCATTGAAGAATCAGGAGATCCTAGGAGAAAACGTCATGCCGTCTGTGAAGAAGCTGAATTTTGACAATAAACCTGATTTGCAATGGGGGTTGAATAACTGTACAGTATGTCATTCTTATGCACTTTGTGCATGTTCAAATATAGACCGTTTCAATGAGGAAAACAAAGCAAGTTTCTTTGCATGTGCATTCCTAAGCCAATTCCATTAGTGCCATTTTTAAATATAAAGCTGATGTAAAGCTGTCACAACAAAATGACAAGCTTGAGTCAACTGAAAAGCATACAAATAAAATATATTTAAAAAAATATCAATAAATGATCAATTGTAAATACTCAGTCCTTTGAAAAAGAATGTGAAAAAACCCTGGTTTACCTGAAGTGACTACCCCATGTGTATCTTTACCTTGTTGATATGGAGTGTGCATTCACCACAGAGACAGTGAAGACTTTCTGTAGTTTGGACACTTTTTACTTTCTTAGCAGAAGCATTGGAAATATTTGCTCTTATAATGTGGATGGTGTCTGTATTGTGTATAATGAAGTTGGATCAGTAAGACAGTGTGTCTTTGTAAAGTCTTTGTGAAGTGACTTTAAACATGCAGCATTATTCATTGTGTTGATGTAATTTCCACTGAAACAGGAAGTCATGGCATGACATATTGAGTGGCTCCTCCCCCTTTTTAAATAGCCAATAATGTTTAGTTTACCTCACAGCCCAGGCTAAACCATACTTGACAAAAAAAAAAGGGAAATTGAAAAAATTGAAAGTGAATGAATTCAAGTCATTTCATTCTTAACCAATTTACAGTTGGAAACTGAATAAAACGCACACGTTCGAACAGCCAAAGACAAGGTGATTTTTATCATGTTGGGGACAGGACACTTCAGATTCTAGAGAGCATTTGATTGGACAGAAAATCTGATGAGGAGCTGAAGCAGAAGGATGTCATCAAAATTGTTGATCCGTATTGGTGGTAGAGAGAGAATGTAAATTTTGAATGAATGTATCTTCTAAATGTGAATTTTGTCATTGTTTTTGAGTGCACTAGCTTATACAGTTGCAATCAAAATTATTTAAACCCCCATTGCAAATCAGTTTTATTGTCAAAATTTACAGACTTTCAGTTGTTTGCTATGATCAAATCAAAGAAAAGCATTTGAAATAGTTCAGCAATAGGTTTCCCCAAATTCAACTGAAAATGCAACTTATCACGACTTCTCCAGTTTCAAAATTATTCAACCCCTTCATGGCAAGCATCTTTAGTACTTAGTAGAGCACCCTTTTGCTGTTATGACCTGCTGCAAACGAGATACCTAGCCAGACACCAGCTTCTGGCAGCGTTCTTGAGGAATCTTAGCCTATTCCTCATGATCAATGGCCTCCAGTTCAGTAATATTCTTGGGTTTGCGTGCTGCAACCGCCTTCTTCAAATCCCACCAGAGATTTTCTATGGGGTTCAAGTCAGGTCACTGTGATGGCCCTGTAGAATCTTCCAGGACTTCTTCTGCAACTAAGCCTTGATGGAATTTGAGGTATGCTTGGGATCACTGTCCTGTTGGAAAGTCCAATGACGCCCAAGCTTCAGCTTCCTCGCAGACGGAATGACGTTTTCTCCTAGGATTTCCTGATACTTCAGTGAATCCATCTTGCCTTCCACACGCTGCAGGTTTCCAGTGCCAGAGGATGCAAAGCAGCCCCAGAGCATCACCGAACCACCACCATGCTTGACTGTGGACAGAGTATTCTTTCTTCCTTCTTCTTTCTCCAGACATATCACTGATCCATCATGCTGAAAAGTTCCGGTTTCGTTTCATCGTTCCACAGAACAGAATCCCAAAACTTCTGTGGCTTATTTACAGTGAGGGAAAAAAGTATTTGATCCCCTGCTGATTTTGTACGTTTGCCCACTGACAAAGAAATGATCAGTCTATAATTTTAATGGTAGGTGTATTTTAACAGTGAGAGACAGAATAACAACAAAAGAATCCAGAAAAACACTTTTCAAAAAAGTTATAAATTGATTTGCATTTTAATGAGGGAAATAAGTATTTGACCCCTTCGACTTAGTACTTGGTGGCAAAACCCTTGTTGGCAATCAGAGAGGTCAGAGGTCATTTCTTGTAGTTGGCCACCAAGCTTGCACACATCTCAGGAGGGATTTTGTCCCACTCCTCTTTGCAGATCATCTCCAAATCATTAAGGTCTCGAGGCTGATGTTTGACAACTTGAACCTTCAGCTTCCTCTACAGATTTTCTATGGGATTAAGGTCTGGAGACTGGCTAGGCCACTCCAGGACCTTAATGTGCTTCTTCTTGAGCCACTCCTTTGTTGCCTTGCCTGTGTGTTTTGGGTCATTGTCATGCTGGAATACCCATCCACGACCCATTTTCAATGCCCTAGATGAGGGAAGGAGGTTCTCACCCAAGATTTGACCCCGTCCATTGTCCCTTTGATGCAGTGAAGTTGTCCTGTCCCCTTAGCAGAAAAACACCACCCCCAAAGCATTATGTTTCCACCTCCATGTTTGACGGTGGGGATGGTGTTCTTGGGGTCTCAAAGAACCCATCTGACCACAAAACTTTCACCCAGTTCTCCTCTGAATCATTCAGATGTTCATTAGCAAACTTCAGATGGGCCTGTACATATGCTATATTGAGCAGGGGGACCTTGCGGGCACTGCAGGATTTCAGTCCTTCACAGCGTAGTGTGTTACCAATTGTTTTCTTGGTGACTATGGTCCCAGCTGCCTTGAGATCATTAACAAGATCCTCCCGTGTAGTTCTGGGCTGATTCCTCACCATTCTCATGATCATTGAAACTCCACGAGGTGAGATCTTGCATGGAGCCCCAGACCGAGGGAGACTGACAGTTATTTTGTGTTTCTGCCATTTGCGAATAATCACACCAACTGTTGTCACCTTCTCACCAAGCTGCTTGGCGATGGTCTTGTAGCCC
This sequence comes from Cranoglanis bouderius, assembly GCA_023630585.1. Lineage (NCBI taxonomy): Eukaryota > Metazoa > Chordata > Actinopteri > Siluriformes > Cranoglanididae > Cranoglanis > Cranoglanis bouderius. Next base: position 33,422,055 of record CM042536.1, read on the forward strand.
ATTCCAGCCTTGTGTAGGTCTACAATCTTGTCCCTGACATCCTTGGACAGCTCTTTGGTCTTGGCCATGGTGGAGAGTTTGGAATCTGATTGATTGATTGCTTCTGTGGACAGGTGTCTTTTATACAGGTAACAAACTGAGATTAGGAGCACTCCCTTTAAGAGAGTGCTCTTAATCTCAGCTCATTACCTGTGTAAAAGACACCTGGGAGCCAGAAATCTTGCTGATTGATCAAATACTTATTTCACTCATTAAAATGCAAATCAATTTATAACTTTTTTGAAATGCGTTTTTCTGGATTTTTTTGGTGTTATTCTGTCTCTCACTGTTAAAATTATAGACTGATCATTTCTTTGTCAGTGGGCAAACGTACACAATCAGCAGGGGATCGAATAATTTTTTCCCTCACTGTGTATGATTTTGAGCTGACTTTTCTTGTGCCTTTGGGTCAGTAGTGGAGATCTGGCATGAAAACCTTCTGCGGTTAGTACGTGCCATACTGTGCTCACTGAAACCATTGGTATCTGTTGCCACCAAGTCTTGCTGCAGGTCTTTTGCAGTCACTCGAGGGCTTTTCACAACCTGCCTTCTCAGAGATCTGGTTGCAGCCGTTGATAGCTTCCTTTAAATACCGTCCAGGTATTTTATTTATTTTCTGCCCCTAGCCAGTTCAGGTATTTCATGTGTTCCAGCTCAAGCACGCCTGGTGCAACTAATTAAGCCCTTGATTAGTTGCATCAAGTGTGCTTGAGGCAACACCTGTTTTCCATATTTGTGCTGTTGTGAGTGATTCTATTCAGGGGGTTGAATAATTTTGAGACTGGTGAAGTAATTATAAGTTGCATTTTCAGTTGAATTTGGGGAAACCACTTGAAGCATTCGTTGTATTGAACTATTTCAATAGCTTTTGTTTGATTTGTTCATTGCAAACAGCTGAAAGTCTGAAAAATTTGGCAATAAACCTGATTTGCAATGGGGGTTGAATAATTTTGATTGCAGCTGTAGATAACCTTAAGCCTAACATATTCATACTAATGGGGACTTTAAAGTTTAAACGTAATTGGCATGGTTCTTTGCTAAGAAATAAAAGGAAGTTTGTATGGGAAGCTGTACATGTGTGACAGGGTGAGTTAGCTAGTTGGTTAGCTTTCTTTTTTGGTTAATGAATACATCACACAAATGTGTGTTCACCTGTTTAGGATACAACATTCAGCTGGTTTTGACCTCTGGTTTTAAATATATTTTAACTCTGATACAGTTTGTTGATGACTGGCACTATGCAACAATACCATTTTTAAGTATATAATATTTCATATCAGTTGAGATAAAATGTTTGCCACAGATCCTCAAGTTTGTGGGTATGCACTGCCTCTCTTCAGTGATCCGATCTTTTCATTATGCTTTATCTTTTGAAAATCAATACACTAATTTCTGAGAACAAGTTTGTTCCTGGCCTGAAGGTACATCCAACAATTGAAGACCATGATCCTAATTTTAATTTGGTCATCCTGTCATGAAATCAAGCTACCAGCTATGTAAAAATAGGAAGTGAATGGTTTTTCAATGGTTAATTATGTTTGCCGGATATGTTCTAGGAGCAGCGATGTCACTTCCTGTGCTTAGCATTATTCATTTGAAATGATCTATTAACCTTCGATTTCTGCAGTTCCCCTTTCTGCAGATTTAAATAATGAACTTTAGGGGCAGGTGCCATTGTGCATGTGTAGGCAGGAGGGCCAGGTGTTTAATTCAAACATACATGGCTATAAGGTGGGGATTTTCTTGAAGCCAAAACTGGATCTGTGGAGTGACAAGATCTTTTGCCAGCTCTTTCAGGAACAGCCATCGTGCATGGAGTATACCTTCCTGGTACTGAGGGTGCTGGGCTTTAAAAGTGTGTAAGCATTGAGGGCTGCCACATCAAGGATGTTGTAAAATAGAGCCATTGGCCATCTCTTTGTTTTCCTCTTTGAGGTGTAGTTGCCAATTATCTGATCCATGGCATCAACACCCCCTTTTGTTTTGTTATAGTACAAACTGCTTCTGGTTTCTTCTCTGCACTGCTGTCATCCACTGACTTGTCATGGTGCATTGTGCTCAACAAAAGTTATGTTATGACTGTTGCTATGACAACTGATATCATGTGACACTTTTGTCTGAGGCAAATTCACAGCAAATTTTTGATTAATCCATGGAGTTGTAAGGAAAGATATTATGATTAGATATTATTGATGGGGGGGAGGGGGCACGGTGAATTAGTGGTTATCACGTCTGTCTCACACCTCCAGGGTCGAGGGTTCGATTCCTGCCTCAGCCATGCGTTTGCATGTTCTCCCTGTGCTTCAGGGGTTTCTTCCGGATACTCCGGTTTCCTCCCCCAGCCCAAAGACATGCATTGTAGGCTGATTGGCATGTTCAAATGTGTCCGTAGTGTGTGAATGTGTGTGTGATTGTGCCCTGTGACGGACTAGCACCCCGTCCAGGGTGTCCCCCGCCTGTGCCCCATGCTTCCTGGGTTTCCTGTGATAAGCTGGGGATAAGTGGCATAGAAAATGGATGGATGGATTATTACTGACAAAACATATTTATAAAATACCATGTTAAGTCAAAATTCCATAGGAAATGTATATGGGTCATTTTGACCTGCTTTATGAAGAACTGGGGTAGTGATATGAAAATATTTTAACCAAGAAATATAAAAATTTCATTGATTATGGTCAGTAACAAGTTTCTTAAGGTTTACATGGAATATAAAAAAAAATACATGTTTTTATTTATCAAATATTTCAAAAATCACATCATGCCGGGTCAATCTGACCCTCTTTATGCATTCTAGGGTTAATTCTCAAATTGTTTATGAGGGCAAACCCCACAGCCTTTCAACCTAAATGCTAGCACAGTTGTTTAAATTGATGGAAACTGAACCTAAGCCTGAATTCCAAATGGCTACCTATAGTACACTGCATAAGTTGTGAAAGCCAGTATTCCAGTATACTAGCCAGTGTTACAATTAAGGGAGTAGGGAGTCATTTGGATCTAGTTTTGGTTTAGTTAATTTAGCTGCTGTAATATTAATTGTGCACACAGCATGATTAATAACGTTGTACTCCACAATTTATTTTTCTGGCAGTCTGGGAAAACCCATAGGATGTCACTGTGGCTGAATTTTTCTGCCTGTAACATATCATCTTTAAGAACCATAAATGTATTTCACCAGAATGATGTGAATTGGATTTACTAAATTTTTATTAACCTTGGCTGTCTGCATGCAAAGATCACACTGGGTATGGATACAGTGAGTCTGCCTAAAGATGTCTAAAACCTTGGTAGTTAATGGTGATTTCCTCACACAGTAAATGTCAGGCTTCAAATTGTTCAAACTGTTGGATACATGCTGCATTCCAGGCATATGCGGAATCAACTCAGTTTATAATCAAATACTGTCAAAATGTCTGTGATGTTCCTTGAATGCAGCCTTTAAGTGTATTCATTTTCCCTTTTTACTTTCAGATTTTAAAGTGCTATAAATGTACTTGTCATTGAGAGATATGCAGGATTTCGTGTATTTCTTAGAAATATATAGTACAAACTGACAATTTCACAGTGCAAGGGTTTTACCAGACCGCCACACATTTACAGAAATAATATGCTCATAAAATTGAGAAGCATTTGAAATGACATATTCTCTGACAGGCTAAAAAAAAAAAGTTGCATCTTTCTAATCCCTTGGAAAGAAGTCCTCAGCCCAAATTCTCAGGCTGTCAGTGTTAGTGTATCCTCTCATTTTCCCATGAGGCTGTCTCAGATTAGTGAGGAGAGGCAGCAGAGTCACAGAACAGTCACATCCTGAAACAGCACAAGAATTAAGTAAGGTGTGGTAGTTTACCTGATCTGATCAAACTAAAGGGTATTACAAATACTCACAATCTGAATAGAGCCTTGAAAAAATATTACACAAAAGGCTAATATTACCTAACATTATGATAACTAACACTAAATCTTGTGTTTCATTGCTTACGGACAGTATACTGAACACTATCATAAAGTACAGCTATAAGGAGATGCAGGTAAGAAAAGTGTTAGAGTAAGAGTTAATTTCACAAGTAGTCTATTGTGAAGAGCTTGTGAATATATTGTATGACCAATTTCGCTCCCTTAGCTTCTGGCCATGGATGGCTGTGGTATTTATTGGTATGACTATTTACCAAAATAAAACAAAATAATAATAGTAGTAAATTAGTAAAAGAAAATAGTAATATTAATAAAATACAGTGTATATAAAAAGTCTGCACACCCCTGTTAAAACTGCAGGGTTTTGTGATGTTAAAAAATGAAACCAAGGAAAGTCATGACAGATCCTTTTCCATTTTTAATGTGATATATCAACCAGCAATAAAAAATAAATAAATAAAACAATAAAAAGTTGAAGCATCATTTGCTTGTAATACAGCACTCAGCCTTTTTTGGGTAAGAATCTGCCAACTCAGCACATCTTGATTTGTCAATTTTACCCCCGTTCTTCCTTGCAAAAATGCTCAAGATCTATCTAAATATGAGGGGATCTCCTGTGCACAGCCCTCTTCAAGTCATTCCACAGGTTTTTGATACAATTTAGATCTGGGCTCTGACTGGGCCATTCCTAAATTTTGATCTTCTTCTTCTGAAGCCATTCCTTTGTTGACTTGGATTTGTGCTTTGAGTCGTTATTGGGCTGGAAGCTGAAATTTTTCAGCTGTCTAACAGAGGCCTGCAGTTTTATGTCAAAATAGATAGCTATTTAGACCTATCCATTATTCCCTCTGTCTTGATGCTACCAGCACCACTGTTTGGGTGATAAGCTGTCATTTTTTAAATTATGCCCCATAAGTTCCACCTTGGTTTCAGCAGACCATAACACATTGTACAACATGGTTTGGGGTGATTTAGGCTTTCTTGGATGCTTTTTTTGTGAGAAAGATCTGTCGTGTAGCCCTCCTCCATAGCCCTAGACATGTGAAGAATGTGAGAGACTGTTGTCACATGCAGGGAGGTAGGTCGTAGGTTTCTTGGCAGCCTTCCTAATAAGTTTTCTTCTTGTACTTTCGTAAATGTTTTGTGGCAATGATACTGTGGTGTCCCATTTTCTCCAACTGAAATGTTGATGATGGCCTTCATGGTGTTCCATGGCACATCTAATGTTGTGGAAATTCTTTTGTACCCCCTTTCCTGATCGATACCTTTCGACAATGAGATCCTGTACAGTATATGCTTTGTAAGCTATTTGTAGACCATGGCTTCAGCAGTCAGATGAAAACAAGAAGATGTCAAAATGAATCCTACACAAGCAGCTGATCTTTATTTCAGAATCACTTCATTGATGACAGGTGTATGATAATTACTTTTGCACATCCATTTGAATGTGATTGGTTAATTCTGAGCACAGCCACATACCCCATTATTAAAAAGTGTGCACACTTATGCAACCAGTTTATCATAAGTTTTATCATTTTCTTTTTTCTAAAAAGTTTCTATTTACTTGAATTTTGTTGGTTGCTATATCATATTAGAGGAGGAAAAAAGATCTGACATTATTCATCTTGGTTTCTTTTTTTCTTCTTTTTATTAAAAAAAACCCTGCAATCTTAACAGGGGTGTGTATAATTTTTATCCATCCATCCATCCATCCATCTTCTGTACAGCTTAACCTACACAGGGTTGAGGGGATCCTGGAACCTGTGGGCACTCTGGGCACTATGTGGGGGACACCCTGGACGGGGTGCCAACCCAGCACAGTGTACAATCACAAACACAATTGCACACACATTCACACACTATGGACAATTTAGAGATGCCAATTAGCCTACAATGCATGTCTTTGGACTGGGGGAGGAAACCAGAGTAACCAGAGTAACCAGAGGAAATGTTCATAAAAATTACGTAAACCAAACTCAGGAACAAGCAGAAGTGTTCATACATGTTCTTATACTTTCTGTATCATCCTCCTGCATATTCATGCATAAATTACTACAATAAGTTTTAGTAAAGATGGAAGAAAATAGCTCATTTATCTGCTCTGCTTTTCTCCCATCAAACTGTTGTGGGTGTCATGGACTTTTATTACCAATGACTCAATTGTAGAGAAAAGGCAGGAGAGGGTGATCATGCAGACTCAAGCAGTTACTCATAATAAGTTTATATATTTGCATCAATAACACTGTCACATTCTAGAGGCAAAAAGCCTAATAAAAATCTTCAGTCCAATTTATTCAGCAGTCAAAACACTTCCCATTATTAAATAATAGTAAAGAATAATCCCACAAACTGAACACAGACTCTGTAACTGCACTCCGAAATAAAAAGATTGCTTTATTTCATTGACAGAAATGTTGATTCTTCAGTTCTATGAAAGTCTAAAGCGTTCCCATTTTCTATTGATTTATAAATTTAACTTGGACGATTCATACATTAGTTTGTGTGTGTGTGTGTGTGTGTGTGTGTGTGTGTGAGAGAGAGAGAGAGAAACAATGAAATGAAACAGCTGCATTCCATAACAGAATACTCAAAATGGGTAACATTTTACAATAACAGTCAGTCCGTACATCATTTCGTGGAGGTTTTTTTTGTGATTGTTGCAACCAAAAATGCTTGATTTTGCTGCCACTTTTTCCAAAATTTACGATGCAATTTGCAAGTTTTTTTTTTTGTTTTTTTTTTTGCAGAAAACTACTTGAATTGGCGAAATCACACGAAATTGTTTTGCATGCTCTTTTGCAGCGATGTTTGTTGGTAAATGAGACCTTTTAGCTGTATTCATGTTCGACGCGTGTGAATCGAAGCATGCTTTGGCTGAATGCACGTTGTGATGACGTCACATGATGCGTCTTGGCCCAAATCTGTGAAAATCTGCAGTAATTTTGAAAAATTGCAATCTCCTCTGAATATTGCGGAGTTTCCTTGATTTTTCATTCATTTCTGCAATCGCAAAATCCTGGAGGGACTGAACACGCATGAATAATCCTGCATTAATAACCTGAATTAATAATTTCTTAAATATGATCTAATGATGAGTTAAGGCATGTACTAATCACGAACTAATAATAATGAAGGGCTAGCCTTAACTACGACTTGATTCTTATCAGTTTATGCTTGAATATCGATCACCTTAAGTACATGTTAGTACATGTTTGTTAGTTAATGTATTAATTAACATGTAGGGGTAAACTAAATCAAACATGTTCTATAAGAAAGAATATGAATTAAAAATTCATATTTTTAAATTGTTTATACTGTATAATTTGCCATATGCAGCTGCGTACACAAACATCATTGGATGGCACTATTACCTATTAACATTTAAAACCAGTGTTCTGTAAGATTATTTTCCAGTGTTTTAGTCTTAGATGTCGCTGTGTTTATTTTGACTGCTTTACTGTGTCTATGTCAAACAGGTCTCCCGGTTTTAAACCATTATGAACAATCACCCATTTCTCTCTAGTGCTCTTGCTCATGTTTTGGGCCATTGCACCTTGAAATGTCCATGCACAGGTTGAGATGATATTATTGGTGATTATTATTAGTGTGTCATTCTACAGTTGATAGTAACCAATTTGAAATTACGCATGTTTAATTCATATTCTTTCTATTAGAGCATGTTTGATTTCGTGCATGAATTCACAAGACTCACGTCATAATAAGTTTAGCTCTGAGTTCAAACCCATGAGTTCAGCTTCTTCTGAGCAGTAAACCAACGCCTTAAACAATGAGCTACCACTGTCCCCACTAATTACATGTGTATTTAAACCCCCGTGTTTCTTTGTATCATCGTGAAGTATTTGCGCAGTTACCTTGTGTTCTGTCTCGTACCAAGCCGTTTGACTTTGTTTCGTGTTTCCTGGTTTTGATCCTGTTTCTGTCTCGTGTCTTCAATTCTTGCCTAGCCCAGTTCATGCTGTTTGCCGATCGCCTGACCCACGCCTGTTTTCTGACTACGCCCTTGCTTCACGATTTGGATTACTGCTGTTCCTAATATTTTGACTATTCCTAATAAAAGGACTTTAACCTGCACTTGCATCCGCCTACCGCCGCATTACCTAACAATGCGATTAAGAACAAAATTCACAATTCAGAGAGTGTACCGAAGATATACTGATTCTCACCAGAGCCATCCTGGGAACAAAGTTCAAATGATTCAGATGTGGAATAAATTATTCCCATGCTGAGATTTGACCCGCAACAGTGCTATTAATTTATGAATCATATTTACAGTAATAAATCCACACTGAACACAGCTGCTTCAAGAGCTAGAAAGTCAACATGGTAAAGAAGCTTTAAGACCGTACTTAGGAAGGATCGTGTCATGATGTAATGATTAGGAAGTCACTTGAGTTTCCTTTCTTCAGAACAATATCCCCCCCCCCCCCCCCCACACACACACACACACAACCCTTTCAGCAATACTTTATCTTCCCCTCGCCTCCTACACACATTATTACAGAATGACAGGTCATTTCATGCACACACTCATACACACTCACACGGGGACCGCAGTCTCTGCATTGCAGCTCTGACACAAACATTGACCTCATGTTCTTTGGCTTTGGTTATGAAGTAATCTATTTCAGGTGCTAAATTGACACCCACAAGACAGGTCATCTATTATAAATGTTATTTGGGGATTTTAGCTGATTTTATTTAAATTTCATGTGGAACATCAAGGTAAAGAACTGAGAATTAGACTGTAGATTAGATCATAAGTATTAAAGTAATGTCTTGTTAACAATTTATTTGAAGTGTAAATACACTGGGCATACATAATATTCCTAAGCATTGCATAAATATTATATAAAGCGATACTGGAGGAGTTCCTCTTACCTTTTGGGAGCTGTATTTACTGTATCAATGTCTTGTAGTAACAAGGAACTGAATTCTCTTTAATTGAGTGCTCCATTTGCATGTAAAGCTATTATGAAACTCCATTCCTATAAATCTTCCATAAGTCCATATGCCAGCAGAATGAATTATTTTAATGCCCTCAGACAAACATGGCAGTCCAATTTTCATTTATAACACCATTATGTGTTACATAACCTTTTACAACTTAAAGTGTCGTGAATGGGATGTTAAAAACAAACAAAAATTTTGCAATATAAGGATATAAAAATTACAGTACCTACTCGATCAGTCTGCCCGTAATGATAACTGAGTGTTGTCTTTTCTCCCTTTCATGTAAAGTCATATAGAACCTTTAATGCCATCACACTCGCATTGTCATAACCTTTTTCCTAATTTTTTCAAGAATTGTTTTGTGAAATATTTATACACTACTTATGAGTCTGTTAAAAAAAGAAAAAAAAAACTGCAGAAAAGTATTGTCTGTAGATAATATGTCTTGGTTTGCATTCAGCACTCAGAGAAAGTCTATGCTGTCGTCCCTCTTGTAAATTGTTGCCTATAATGACATTATTTATACATGAATGATGCAGTCTATACTGGATGTGCTTTATTGCGGGTAGCACACACACACACACACACACACACACACACACACACACACACACACAACCCAGCTGTGCTGTGATTCATGTATGAGGGTGGATTGGAAATCTCTTACTACAATCAGATTGCCTTGTCAGTTTCCTTTTATTTACAACCCAATATTACAGTGAACTACCGAGTCACATTACATCTCTCAACATTTCTCAAGCTGTTTAGAAAATGCAGGCATTTTTACTCATTGTTCCTGCTTCTGCCTGGAGTGAGGTTAGAAAGAAAGCTGCAGTGCCTGTTGCCGCAGTGCCAGTTCAGATTATAGCGTGCTGGTGACTCTACAGGTTTCTGATTGTGTGTGTTTTTATTGTATTTGAATGGTAGTAGGGTTACTTGCTGCTTTATACTCTTTGTACTCTATGTGTGCAGCTCCTCGCTAAAGTAAACTCGGTAAAATGAAATGCAAATACTCTGCAATCTGCAGCAGAGAAGCATGGCTCACAGTGCATGCAGAACACAGCAGGACATTTTTGGAGGGTTTGATAAAAATGTACGCCATAATACCTAATAATACCTACTGCTGGATATGCAAAACTCCTCCAGCATAGTCCCATTCTTCCTTTCTCCCACTTCTGCTCTCATTCCATCTCTCTCTACATCTCTCTGTGTGCTGATGTATTGTGCTCAGCTGACGTCCTCTCGTTACTTCCTCCTACTGCTCTCTCCCACACACACACACACACACACACACACACACACACACACACACACACCCCTTTTGCTAATGAATGTGTGGGAGAGGACTCTTATTTCCATTATGCGCTGCTCCAGCTTCAGCATGCCTCTTAAACAAAGCCTGCTATTTTCTCCTCGCTCATTTTCCCTCACCTTCTCTCACACAGGCGTACACGCTTGTTGATGATTAAATTGATAATTAAATCCTTTTTTGAAAATGCTGTCTTGCCGTAGTGCAGAGAGAAATTAAAACCCATGCACGGAAGTCGTTCCCTTGTGGACTGCAGTGGAAAGATGGATCGCAAAGTCAACAAAGCACATGATAGAGTAATAGCAAAATGCCCTGAGCGTGACCAATGCGGGAAAATAAAACAACACAGGCATGGGGCTCAGATGGATTTCTATTCATATGGGAGTTCTGTCATGTAGTGTGCTAGACTGCTTTAGAGAGAGAGAAAGTGGGCAAACCTGATGACACTCACATTGCGAGAAACCCTTACTTTGGGCTGATCTAGGAGCAGTAGACCTGAAATGAATAAAAGGTTAAACAAAAGAAAATCTGGTTCGTAGTTTGAATTAGAGCAACTTCTTAACTGTGTACTCTTAGCTAATTTTCTGGCAAAATCCTTCCAGTTAAGATCTTGTTTAGGAGAAATTGCAACTTAACATTTGTTAATTTTATTTTTGCTGTACCCAAATAGCAGAATCATCCTGTAAAATGAGTATCACATTCAGTTTCAACCGTTAGCTGTTCTGTTAAAGACAACCTTGCTTTCTAGGCAGCTGTGACAGATAGCATACCATTAGCTTGCAATTACTAGCCTAATGGTATTACATTTATTTATACTGTAAAGTAGTGAATACAGATGCTTGATGTCTGAAAGATTTATGGTGGACCCAAATGATTTGTTGCAGTTTAATGGCTCCTGGTGCAATGACGGGACCAGGTGCCACTAGGTTTGGAGGAGCCAACAGTAGATTGTGGGGTCTCCTGATCACAACAACCTACAGTGCATTCAGAAAGTATTCAGTCCCCGTCATTTTCTCCCCCACATTTTGTTATGTTGCAACCTTATGCTAAATTATATATACATATATATATATTATACAGTATCTCACAAAAGTGAGTACACCCCACACATTTTTGTAAATATTTTATTATATCTTTTCATGGGACAACACTGACTGTTAGGGTCTTCCCCTCCACGCTGCTCGCTGAGGCTAGTGAGTAGCGCACTTCCGCATTCACAGACTTTCGCTTTGTTTACTTCACCATGTGCTTCATTGTTTTGATTTGCGTCATGTCTCCGCCCCTGTATGTTGATTGGTTCTTTGTTTTTGGTTCATGTCATGTCTCCGCCCCTGTTTGTTCATTGGTTCTCTGCTTTATGTTTCATCATTAGTTTCAGGTGTTTTGTGTTATCCATTTTCATTTATATTATTTAAACTCTTTCATTTCTCTGCCTCGGCACGGAGTATTAGACTGAATGAATGTATGTTCCTTTGCGTTTGCACTCACCTCGTGTTTCCTGGACTGTGGATTATTGCCTCGCTATTCTGTGGATTATTGCCTCGCTATTTTGTGGAATTATTGCCTTGTTATTTTGTGGATTTCTCCCGTGCTATTTTCGGATTATTGCCTTGCCTTTTGTGTGGATTACTGCCTTGTTCTTTTTTGGATTATTGTTTGACTGTTTGCTTCCCATGCTTTTGTGTTCCGTTTCTTTTGAGTTTATCCCTAATAAAGTGACTGTTTCCCCAGCGGTTGCATCCAGCCCTCCTGTGTATTTCGTAACAGAATACTCCGCCAAACATGGATGCAGCGGGGAAATTTAGGGCATACCTCGCCACATTTTTTGTTCTGGCATATGACTCAATTTTTTTTTCAATTGGGGCTCCTATCCCGTTTGGTCAGCTCCGCTCGCCAGTGGGTGGAGCTTCACCTCGCCAGTGGGTTCACAAAGCTAAATACGGTTTCTGGCTTTGTGGATCTACTAATCCAGGTGTACGGGAGTCCCGAGTTCCAGCCTGACCTCAAGGTCTTCTTGGGGAGGGACCGCCTGTCTGATCGGCCCAGCCAGCCATTCACCGAGCACTATGGGAGGGAGATGGCCGACATGGTGGCCTGCACCTCTCAGCCCCTGACCCAGGAGTGCGTGACGGGGGCTGTATCGGACAGGCCATTCTGCAGCATGTCAACCCGGAGCTCCAGGCAGAGACCCAGCCGGAGGTCTCCTCAGCGGAGCTCCCCCTGGAGGTTAACCTGGCAACCTCCAGCCCAGAGCTCCAGCCAGAGACTCAGCCGGAGGTCTCCTCTGTGGCGCTCCCCCTGGAGGTTAACCTGGCAACCTCCAGCCCAGAGCTCCAGCTGGAGACCCAGCAGGAGGTCTCCTCAGCGGAGCCCAGACCAGGGGTCAACGTGCCGACCTTCGCTCCAGCCCTGCTCCTGCCGGGGGTCAACGTGGCGACCTCCGCTCCAGCCCTGTTCCTGCCGGGGGTCAACGAGGGGACCTCCGCTCAAGCCACGTTCTGGCCAGAGGTCCACGAGGGGACCTCCACTCAAGAAATGCTCCTGCCGGAGGTCCACAGGATGACCTCCACTCAAGCCAAGTTCCTGCCGGAGGTCCACGGGATTACCACCTCCCACGTCAAGTTCATGCCGGAGGTCCACGGGATGACCTCCTCCCAAGCCAAGTTCATGCCGGAGGTCCACGGGATGACCTCCTCCCAAGCCAAGTTCATGTCGGAGGTCCATGGGATGACCACCTCCCAAACCAAGTTCATGTCAGAGGTCCATGGGATGACCTCCTTTCCATGTCCAAGTCCAGGTTCAGGTTCCTGCCCTAGTCCTAGTCCAGGTCCAGGTTCCTGCCCTAGTCCTAGTCCATGACCCTGTCCAAGTCCATGTCCACGTCCATGTCCAAGTTCCAGTCCAGACCCCAGTCCAGGTTACTGTCCTAGTCCCTGTTTAGATTCCAGCCCAAGTTCAAGTCCATGCCTCAGTCCATGCCTCAGTCCATGCCTCAGTCCATGCCCTGAGTCATATCCAGAGTCATGTTCCAGTCCATGCCTCAGTCCATGCCTCAGTCCATGCCCAAAGTCATGCCTAAATTCATGTCCAGATTCATGTCCCAGTCCATGCTTCAGTCCATGCCTCAGTCCATGCCCAAAGTCATGCCCAAATTCATGCCTAAATTCATGTCCCAGTCCTTGCCTCAGTCCATGCCCAGAGTCATGCCTAGATTCATGACCCAGTTCATGTCCAGATTCATGCCCAGATTCATGTCCCAGTCCATGCCTCAGTTCATGCCTAGATTCATGCCCCAGTTCATGTCCAGATTCATGCCCAGAGTCATGTCCCAGTCCATGCCTCAGTCTTTGCCCAGAGTCAAGTTCCAGTCCACGTTCCAGTCCGTGTTCCAGTCCGTGTTTCAGTCCACATACCACGTCAAGTGCCAAGTCAAGTGCCAAGTCAAGTGCCAAGTCCAGTTCCACACCAAGTCTCATGTCCAGTTCCACACCAAGTCACATGTCCAGTTCCCAGCCAAGTTCCCAGCCAAGTTCCCAGCCCCGTTCACGCCTGAGGCCGACGGGACGGCCAGCCATGCTTCGCTCACGCCTGCAGCTGATGGGACGGCCAGCCACGCTTCGCTCACACCTGCGGCCGACGGGACGGCTCCGCTCTGGCCTAGGAACTATGGACTATGCCTGCCTCGGGACCTGGGGGGCAGAGATTATTATCCTGCCCAGGGGCCCAGGCCCGCCAGAGGGGTCAGGACTTCGGCACTTCAGGAGAAGCGCCTTTGGGGGGGGCTCTCTTAGGGTCTTCCCCTCGCGCTGCTCGCTGAGCCCAGCAAGTAGTGCATTTCCTCATTCACAGACTTTCGCTTTGTTTACTTCACCATGTGCTTCATTGTTTTGATTTGTGTCATGTCTCCGCCCCTGTTTGCCCATTCACAGACTCTCGCTTTGTTTATTTCACCATGTGTTTCATTGTTTTGGTTTATGTCATGTCTCCACCCCTGTATGTTGATTGGTTCTTTGTTTTTGGTTCATGTTATGTCTCCGCACCGTTTGTTCATTGGTTTTCTGCTTTATGTTTCATCATTAGTTTCAGGTGTTTTGTGTTTTCCCTTGTTTCGTTTATGTTATTTAAACCCTTTCGTTTCTCTGCCTCGGCACGGAGTATTAAACTGAATGAATGTATGTTCCTTTGCATTTGCACTCACCTCGTGTTTCCTGGACTGTGGATTATTGCTTCGCTATCCTGTGGATTCTTGCCTTGCTATTGTGTGGAATTATTGCCTTGTTATTTTGTGGATTTCTCCCGTGCTATTTTCGGATTATCGCCTTGCCTTTTTGTGTGGATTACTGCCTTGCTCTTTTTTGGATTATTGTTTGACTGTTTGCTTCCCATGCTTTTGTGTACCGTTTCTTTTGAGTTTATCCCTAATAAAGTGACTGTTTCCCCAGCGGTTGCATCCAGCCCTCCTGTGTATTTTGTAACACTGACAAAATGACACTTTGCTACAATGTAAAGTAGTGAGTGTACAGCTTGTATAACAGTGTAAATTTGCTGTCCCCTCAAAATAACTCAACACACAGCCATTAATGTCCAAACCGCTGGCAACAAAAGTGAGTACACCCCTAAGTGAAAATGTCCAAATTGGGCCCAAAGTGTCAATATTTTGTGTGGCCACCATTATTTTCCAGCACTGCCTTAACTCTTTTGGGCATGGAGTTCACCAGAGCTTCACAGGTTGCCACTGGACTCCTCCATGATGACATCACAGAGCTGGTGGATGTTAGAGACCTTGCGCTCCTCCACCTTCCATTTGAGGATGCCCCACAGATGCTCAATAGGGTCTAGGTCTGGAGACATGCTTGGCCAGTCCATCACCTTTACCCTCAGCTTCTTTAGCAAGGCAGTGGTCGTCTTCGAGGTGTGTTTGGGGTCGTTATCATGTTGGAATACTGCCCTGTGGCCCAGTTTCCGAAGGGAGGGGATCATGCTCTGCTTCAGTATGTCACAGTACATGTCACAGTACACTTACCAGTGCCGGCAGCACTCATGCAGCCCCAGACCATGACACTCTCACCACCATGCTTGACTGTAGGCAAGACACACTTGTCTTTGTACTCCTCACCTGGTTGCCGCCACACACCATCTGAACCAAATAAGTTTATCTTGGTCTCATCAGACCACAGGACATGGTTCCAGTAATCTATGTCCTTAGTCTGCTTGTCTTCAGCAAACTGTTTGCGGGCTTTCTTGTGCATCATCTTTAGAAGAGGCTTTCTTCTGGGACGACAGCCATGCAGACCAATTTGATGCAGTGTGAGGCATATGGTCTGAGCACGGACAGGCTGACCCCCCACCCCTTCAATCTCTGCAGCAATGCTGGCAGCACTCATACGTCTATTCTGCAAAGCCAGCCTCTGGATATGATGCTGAGCACATGCACTCAACTTCTTTGGTGTACCATGGCGAGGCCTGTTCTGAGTGGAACCTGTCCTGTTAAACCGCTGTATGGTCTTGGCCACCGTGCTGCAGCTCAGTTTCAGGGTGTTGGCAATCTTCTTATAGCCTAGGCCATCTTTATGTAGAGCAACAATTCTTTTTTTCAGATCCTCAGAGAGTTCTTTGCCATGAGGTGCCATGTTGAACTTCCAGTGACCAGTATGAGAGAGTGTGAGAGCGATAACACCAAACTTAACACACCTGCTCCCCATTCACACCTGAGACCTTGTAGCACTAACGAGTCACATGACACCGGGGAGAGAAAATGGCTAATTGGGCCCAATTTGGACATTTTCACTTAGGGGTGTACTCACTTTTGTTGCCAGCAGTCTGGACATTAATGGCTGTGTGTTGAGTTATTTTGAGGGGACAGCAAATTTACACTGTTATACAAGCTGTACACTCACTACTTTACATTGTAGCAAAGTGTCATTTCTTCAGTGTTGTCCCATGAAAAGATGCAAACATTTTAGGCACATGCAAAGAAATGCTGTAATGCTCAGATCCTTTAACAAAGCTTCTATGAATGATCTCTGGATATTATTATACAGAACTAATTCTTATAGCCTACTCCTAGAATATAACATGTGACCTCTTACATACCTAGTACTGAAACATATCTGTGTGTGCAAAAACGTAATTTTATTGCCTAAATACAGCCACAATTGCTATTTTTGTAACAAAATAGGATCCCAGTGCTTAATTCCCCGAAAACAAGAAGAAACTGGAGGCCCTCCAAGAATACACAGGCATAAATAAATTGTGACTGAGTCAACACAAAGAACCACATTTACATTGTTTGTAAACAGCGGAATCAAAGCTGCTACTATTTTGGCTTTCTGTGGCATATTCACATTTACTTACAGCATTTTTCGTTTGTTTGCTCTATTTCTCTCTCAAGCTGTTAAGGGAAACCTCAACCCTTATACAGATTAAATATGTTTAGATTAAAATATTTCTGATGTGCTTAGAAATTCTGTGCTTATTTGTTGGTTGGTGTTGTATCTTCATTAGTCCTATGAGAAGTTAGAGGTTGTTGTCTGCTGTGCTGATGTCACATGGATTCACTGCTTGTGCAATTACAATAGTGTTAAAAAAACAAACAAACCCAAACACAAGGGATAACGATCATGTTTCATTGTTAGCTCCTAAAAACAAAAAAGCAAGAGCTTCTTGAGAAATCCAATGAAGACATAGTGGAGACAGCAAACACTGGACTTGGAGTTCCAGAATACAATGCAGCTCATTGATGACGTTGCGCTGCGTTGTGGCAAAGACGACAAGTGCAGTGGTGTTGACTGAGGTATTAGCATGAAAGTTGAAGTTTTCTAACCTCTAACCTCTAAGGACTAAAGCACTGCTGCATCACTCTCTTCTCATCTCTAGGCAGAGATGAAGCGAGAGCTAAATCACCACTATCAGCAGGTAGATGAACGGCACTGTGGCATTCAGGGGGATTTGTCTTTTCACTTTTGCCTTCTCCTATGCTTACACAAGAATTTTGGCATGCTTCCTGATTAACAGTTTAAATTAGTTCTTTTTTTTCTGAATTTGACAGTTTTAGGAACTTCAGCATTATCCCAGGACTTCTGACTGCACAGTGTAGTATTTACACAGGAAGCCAATGCCATCTAGAGTTCATAATAATAAAAAAAAAAAAACCAACACCTGACAAACAGGTATTGGCTGAGGACAGTTTCCTTAATACAGGATACAGAGCCAAGGTTTTTTTGTTTTTTTTCCATCATTGGCATTTTTTATTAACTATTTTAATAAAGTAGATATTTTAACATTTTGTTAAAAGACATAATCACTCACATTATCAACTTAACTATAGTATACTACAGTGTGCAGTTAAATCACGTTTAACAAGATCCAGATCCAGAATTAGCCTAAGTGAAATAAAGTACTCTTTTTAAGGGGGCACTTGCTGACTTTCTGATGGAGTACACTTATTAAGTGCTGTGAACAGGCTTATATGCGCCGACGGTTTTGACCTTTCTGATAAAGAGAACAGATTCAGCTACCGTGAGCCATGTTATGCAAATCTGTCATCATATAATTTCAGTGGTATTTAATTAATCAGAAACACTGACTAGAGATTGGAAAATTCCCAACCCAGCTAAACTCTTGCTAAAAGGAATGAATAGTTTTAAGTCAATTAGTTATAAAGGGCCCATAAGCCGAACTGTGAATGTTCAGGTGATATGAATTTTAAAGCCATTAAATGCTGGTTTTGTATTGGCAGAGACTGTAAAATCAGCTCGTGTGATTGATGACATTTCTGAATCAATTTTAGCGCCGTTGTTGCTTCTGTTTTTCCCAGAGATCGTGAGGGCAATGACTCATGCTATAAACCAGGGAATGGCCATGTACTGGGGGACATCACGCTGGACTGCCATGGAGATAATGGTCAGTCGGTCTTTGTATTTTGACCTCATATCCTTAAAATAATCTAGTTATGCATCAATCCAAATGTTAATCATATTAATGTGTGAATTAGGGGAGTGTGGGAGTGTGAATCAGTGTATGTTCCCAATAACTACTGTAGAATGTGAATGAGGAACAACAAGATTACTTCAAAATTCATCAATCAAATTTAAATTCATGGGTTCACTGGAACACACTTTTGCTAGATCAGTATGTGTTCTAAATATCAGTATCCATCCCTAGGTCTTCCTAAGGTTTTTTTTTTTTTTCTTTTTCTTTGAGGGTCCATGTACCATTTCACAATCCACCTAAAAGCATGTGAAAGTCCCACTTCTTGTGATGTGGTGCTGTACCAGAATTAATACAAGTTAGCTTACCTTAAAGTAATGTGGTGTGAGCACTGTATATATTCTTCGTATTAATACTTTGTATTGTATTACGTGTTCTTTTTTTATTATTATTTCACTGTTATTTTATTTTATATTATGTCATATTATTCGCAATTTTCACTTCTTTAAGATGATGTGTAATGCAGAGTTCTCAGGATGACCCATTTTTAAATAGTATGATGTAACCAGTACAATTCAGTGATAATGCTTTCTGGTGTATACTGCAAGGTACTTTTTATAATGTTTTAAATAATCCAGCAATTGAACCAATTAGGTTACTTGAATGTTTTGGCAAGGTATGAACCTACATTTGAGTGCACAGGTTTGTACACACACACACACACACACACACACACACACCACCCCCGCATGGTTTCTGCATGAAAAAGATAAATGAACCCCTGTTGTGCAATTTACCTATTTTGACATGAAACTCTTGGTCTCCAGACCTGATGTAACAAAGGAAGAAGTACTCATAAGAATTGTTTTGTACTCATAAGACTCCCCCCTCCAAAAAAGGGAGATGCTAACTTTTAAATTGATATAATTTTTATTGTTTCACTATTAATATCTTAACATACACTATTTGATCATTTTTCTTACTTGTGATAATAAAGAAACTGTGAAACCCCACGCTAAATGTCTTTCTTTGTCTTTTGCGCTCAGCTGTAAACAAGACAGACCCTAGTATCGAACATTCTCACAAATAAATATGTTCACACATCATTTCCATTTTTCTTTTCACTCCCCAACTGTCTCTCTGTTCCTCCTTCTCTATAGGAGGCATACTCTGTGGCGAGGCAGTTTAACCTGATCCCTCCAGTGTGTGAGCAGGCCGAGTATCATTTCTTCCAGAGAGACAAAGTGGAAGTGCAGCTGCCTGAGCTGTATCATAAAATAGGTATGGCTACATTAAGCACACTTTTAAACATATAATTTTATATCGATGCTAGAAACTCTTAATGTGCATTACACGTTATACAGAGTTATGCATGACTGTGATAGCCCTAAATCCTTGTCAGACTCTTTGCAAAACAGGAAGTGAGGTGATGCAGGTGATGCAACTGGAAGACCTTGGATATTTCAGCAGACAGTAGAGAGCCAGACAGCCTGTTAGAATCTGTACTAAAAATGTATCAGTTGAGGATATAAATATGTGAAAAATTTAGATATCAGCTACAAAACAGCCAGTCACTGATAGAAATAAACTCTTGCTTTATTTGTGCTTATAATGATGCACGGCAGGTGTGGGTGTGGTTTCCTGGTCTCCTCTGGCCTGTGGAATCATCACAGGAAAGTATGAGAATGGTGTCCCAGAAACCTCCAGGGCTGCAATGAAGGTGGGCCTACATGGTAGATTGATATATCTGCCTGAGGGTATTCCATGAAGCGAGCTAACTCGACAAGTCAGGCTTATTTCAACAAGCCCAGCTATTTTCCACATATTTCAATTCCACAAATGAAGCTAATTGTAAGCCCAACTGAGTTACTATGACAACATAGTAGTGCACACTGAAAAAAAGGAATGTGCGGTTGGTCAGATTTAAGAAAAAATATAACATATTTCACATAAATATATTTAGTTTCTCATCAAAATATGATTTCATTTGCTTATAGAAAAATGTATTTAATCAAATATCTAATCTACTAGTTTGAATTATGTAGAGAGAATCAATAGACTTAACATGATAACATGATCCAATTAGTATCCGATTAACTTGACTCAGTTGTATGTGGCCCTGTAGTGAGTGTGTGCCGGTTTCATTCCAGAGCTTTGAAAATGCATGATCAAATCATGTTGTCTGCAACTCACATGGAACCACTGTACACATCTGGATGAAGTCAATTCAATTAACTTTTTTCTTTCATGGAGTAAAAGAATAGATAGCATACGATTTAAAGATCTCTAAAAATGAAATGAAAAAGGTACACTAAATACAAATCTGGCTTTAAATTAGTCCAAATTACTCAATTATATGACGTGTTTATAATCCGCTATGTACTCGGAGATCATGTATTTATTAAGCATTTTGACTATAGAGCCAATTTTACAGTAAATTGTCTTTTATATTATATGTGTTTTAATTATCATGAGCCTCGAATGGCCAATTCCAACTTGAATTAGTGGAAATAAGTTGCACCTGAACTTCAGTGATGGAACTCACTGAGCTTGGATTGACCTGTTATGCTACATCAAGCGACACTATTTCAAATAAACCCCTCATTTATTAGCTTGCTTCGTGGCGTACCTACACGGCCATCGTAAATCTTGATAGTCTTTACATTGAGACTCTGATCATCAACCATATACTCAATCATTCCATTTAATAATTTACTATATGATAAATAATGCACTGTATATGATATGATATGATACTGTATTATAAATAATACATAATATTTTTTATTATTTATTTTACATATGGCATCTGTTGCTGTGTTGGTTTTTTTTGTATGTTCTATGTACGGATCCAGTCGTACCAGTGGCTGAAGGATAAGATAGTGAGTGAGGATGGAAGGAAACAGCAGGCTAAGCTGAAAGAACTGAGTCACGTTGCAGAAAAGCTTAGCTGTACACTGCCGCAACTTGCCGTGGGTGAGACAAAAACCCGAAAACCCACATTTACCAAGAAGCCTTGTATTTCACAGAACTGTTATTACATTATTACACTACAAAACATCACCCACAATGATGATGATTATAAAGTTCTATCTTGGGGGTCAAGCGACATGTTTGCTATTATTTCCTTTCCTTATATTTATAACTAAATGATCTTTAATCTAGTCTCATCACATCCTAGTACAGGACTGTTAAAATCAAATAACCTTCTGGCTATTACTTTATATTTCAATGCAACAGCACTAATATGGGACCAGGCATTCTATTCCCATGTTATTCTATTAAGATGTTAAAAACTAAAACTGATCCAGCATCTGGATTATTACTCTTAATAGTGCCTCTTAATGCTCTTACTCTTAATGCAAATCAGTGGGATCTCTTCACTCTAACTGAAGCCCTGGTGTAAGAAAGCCTTACAAAAACTTGTTAATTTTAGTTATTTTATTTATTTATATTTGTTCAACCTAACGGCTTGGGTTTGACTGGGGAGACAATAAAACTGATGAGATGAGTCTATGAGTTAATCTGAAATGCTGTTGTTTCTCTTTTCTCCTCTCCTCATCTGCAGCTTGGTGCTTGCGGAACGAGGGAGTGAGTTCAGTTCTGCTGGGGAGCTCCAACCCTGCACAACTCACAGAAAACCTAGGTGCAATACAGGCAAGAAAATTTGTTTTATTTTATGAACATCAAGACAAAACTATACGTATATATATATATATATATATATATATATATATATATATATATATATATATAATATACACAGTGGGTATAGAAAAGAATCACCCCCCTTTAAAATAATAACATTTTGTTGCTTTTCATCCTGAAATGAAGACAGACACAATTTTTGTTTTATCCAGCTGTATTTACTCAGTGCAACTTATAACATCCAAGTGAAAGATATAACACCAACATGTCAGAAAAAATAAATTAAAAAATTAAAAAACAGAATCACTGAGTTGGAAAAAAGGATCACTCCCTTCTAAAAATGACTTGTAAACTCAATCAGGTGTAGCTAATCACCTTCTCAATGACACACAAAGCCATTTGACTTTCGACTGTGATCAACTGTGGTCATTTTGATTAGCTAAGCATGAAAAGAGCTTTCCTGGAGCATTCTGTAGTGCAACTGAAGCAAACAATCAACTATGGGTGACAAGGCACTGTCAAAAGATCTCCGGGATAAAGTTGTGGACAGGCACAAGTCAAAAAAATACAAAATTATTTGTATTTGTAAAAAGGCTTTATCAATGCCCAGAAGCACAGCAAAGTCTATTATTAAGAAGTTGGAAGGTATTTAGTACAACACAGACCCTCCCTGGATCAGGACGTTGCTCCAAACTGGATGAAAGAGCCAGGAGGAAACTGGTCAGAGAGGCTACCAAGAGGCCTACAGCAACTCTGAAGCAGTTGCAGGAATTTATGACAAAGAGTGGTCATTGTGTGCATGTGACAACAATATCACAAATTCTCCACAAATGTGGCTTGTATGGGAGGGTTGCAAGAAAAAAGCCACTCCTCAAGAAAGGCCACATGAACACACCTTGAAGATTCTGAGGCCACATGGAAAAAGGTGTTATGGTCAATTAAAATTGAATTATTTGGCCTCAACACCAAATGATATGTCTGGCGGAAATCCAATACAGCTCACCATCCAGATAACACCATTCCTACAGTAAAGCATGGAGGTGGTAATATCCTGTTATGGGGGTGTTTCTCTGCAGCAGGGACTGGAGCACTTGTCAGGATAGAAGGAAAATGGATGGGGCAAGATATCATCAAATTCTTGAGGAAAATCTGCTGCCCTCTGCCAGAAAGTTGTCAATGGGAAGAAGGTTTACCTTCCAGCATGACAATGACCCAAAGCACACAGCAAAACTGACCACACCGTGGTTCAAGGCAAAAAAGGTGAATGTCCTTGCATGGCCTAGTCAGAGTCCAGACTTAAACCCCATTGAAAATCTGTGGAATGACTTGAAGACTGCAGTCCACAAACGGTCACCATCAAATTTAACTGAACTTGAGCAGTTCTGCAAAGAAGAGTGGGCAAATATTGCAAAGTCTAGATGTGCAAAGTTAGTAGAGATATATCCCAACAGACTAAAGGCTGTAATTAAAAAAAAAAATAATAATAAGGCAAATTAAAGCAAGGGGGTGATCCTTTTTCCAACTCAGTGATTCTGTTTTTTAATTTTTAAAAAGATTTTCTGACATGTTGGTGTTATATATTTCACTTGGATGTTATAAGTTGCACTGAGTAAATACAGCTGGATAAAACAAAAACTGTGTCCGTCTTCATTTCAGGCTGAAAAGCAACAAAACGTGATTATTTTATAGGGGGGTGATTCTTTTCTATACCCACTGTATGTGTGTGTGTGTGTGTGTGTGTGTGTATGTGTATATATATATATATATATATATATATATATATATATATATATATATATATATATATATATATATATATATATATACAGGTGCATCTCAATAAATAAGAATGTCGTGGAAAAGTCCATTTATTTCAGTAATTCAACTCAAATTGTGAAACTCGTGTATTAAATAAATTCAATGCACACAGACTGAAGTAGTTTAAGTCTTTGGTTCTTTTAATTGTGATGATTTTGGCTCACATTTAACAAAAACCCACCAATTCACTATCTCAACAAATTAGAATATGGTGACATGCCAATCAGCTAATCAACTCAAAACACCTGCAAAGGTTTCCTGAGCCTTCAAAATGGTCTCTCAGTTTGGTTCACTAGGTAAGCCACAAACATTCACTGCCAAATTAGCTGGCTGTTCACAGAGTGCTGTATCCAAGCATGTTAACAGAAAGTTGAGTGGAAGGAAAAAGTGTGGAAGAAAAAGATGCACAACCAACCGAGAAAACCGCAGCCTTATGAGGATTGTCAAGCAAAATCGATTCAAGAATTTGAGTGAACGTCACAAGCAATGGACTGAGGCTGGGGTCAAGGCATCAAGAGCCACCACACACAGACGTGTCAGGAATTTGGCTACAGTTGTCGTATTCCTCTTGTTAAGCCACTCCTGAACCACAGACAACGTCAGAGGCGTCTTACCTGGGCTAAGGAGAAGAAGAACTGGACTGTTGCCCAGTGGCCCAAAGTCCTCTTTTCAGATGAGAGCAAGTTTTGTATTTCATTTGGAAACCAAGGTCCTAGAGTCTGGAGGAAGGGTGGAGAAGCTCATAGCCCAAGTTGCTTAAAGTCCAGTGTTAAGTTTCCACAGTCTGTGATGATTTGGGGTGCAATGTCATCTGCTGGTGTTGGTCCATTGTGTTTTTTGAAAACCAAAGTCACTGCACCCATTTACCAAGAAATTTTGGAGCACTTCATGCTTCCTTCTGCTGACCAGCTTTTTGAAGATGCTGATTTCATTTTCCAGCAGGATTTGGCACCTGCCCACACTGCCAAAAGCACCAAAAGTTGGTTAAATGACCATAGTGTTGGTGTGCTTGACTGGCCAGCAAACTCACCAGACCTGAACCCCATAGAGAATCTATGGGGTATTGTCAAGAGGAAAATGAGAAACAAGAGACCAAAAAATGCAGATGAGCTGAAGGCCACTGTCAAAGAAACCTGGGCTTCCATACCACCTCAGCAGTGCCACAACCTGATCACCTCCATGCCACGCCGAATTGAGGCAGTGATTAAAGCAAAAGGAGCCCCTACCAAGTATTGAGTACATGTACAGTAAATGAACATACTTTCCAGAAGGCCAACAATTCACTAAAAATGTTTTTTTATTGGTCTTATGAAGTATTCTAATTTGTTGAGATAGTGAATTGGTGGGTTTTTGTTAAATGTGAGCAAAAATCATCACAATTAAAAGAACCAAAGACTTAAACTACTTCAGTCTGTGTGCATTGAATTTATTTAATACACGAGTTTCACAATTTGAGTTGAATTATTGAAATAAATGAACTTTTCCACGACATTCTAATTTATTGAGATGCACCTGTATATATACACACACACACACACTGAACAAAATTATAAACGCAACACTTTTGTTTTCGCCCCCATTTTTCATGAGCTGAACTCAAAGATCTAAGACTTTTTCTATGTACACAAAAGGCCTATTTCTCTCAAATATTGTTCACAAATCTGTCTAAATCTGTGTTAGTGAGCACTTCTCCTTTGCCGAGATAATCCATCCACCTCACAGGTGTGGCATATCAGTATGCTAATTAGACAGCATGATTATTGCACAGGTGTGCCTTAGGCTGGCCACAATAAAAGGCAAACTGCCTTGTAATGTAATGTAAAAATATTTTTATCAGCAATAAAAAAATATATATATGATTAATTTCTCCTCTAGTCATTAAAGCTATTCAAAATTACATCTTTTTTCAGGTGCTTCCAAAGATTACACCTCACATTGCCTCAGAGATTGACAAAGTTCTGGGTAACAGACCCCACAGCAAGAAAGACTATCACAACTGAGGGATTCTGGGACTGAAACGGATGTGTGTCATTCCTGACCTGTCAGTGTGTCTCTCACCTGCTATGTGGCATTACCGTAGACCATTGCTGTTATATTAACATAATGGCAGTATATTCTGCCCATACTGTTTCAGTGTGTCTTGAGTCAGTCAACAGAGCCATACATGCTTAAGTGTGTGTCAGTGTGACTGAAGATCTCTGTGAGAAGAACACCCCACAGTGATAGTCCATAGTCTAAAGATGTCCCTCTGTCTAACATGCATAATAATAAACAGTTAATGGTTGGTCATCCTTCTTTTGTCTGCTTGATTACTTTGGACATTAAAGGACAAGTCTGTTTGAATCATCGTGCCTGAGGATAAAATGTTAGGCTTTAACATTTAATTAAATGTATTTTGATAAGAGACAATGCAGATGCAGTGGATAACGATGCCTGTAGGATTACACTGTGTGATCGTGATTGACTGTACAAGATGGAACTGCATAGAACTGATGGACAAATACTGTGCTTTCCAAACCGTGTGACATTTTCCCCTTAAAATCAAAATTCATTTTTCATACCAGTGTATGCCTGTTTCCTATTCACAGTTGTGCTGTGTTCTGTTTTACCATAGATGGATATGTACCTATTCCAGCGAATCTGCTAATTCTGCTGCTGGATTTGCAACTTAAATTCTGACAGTGTTTTATTTAATGGCTTTGTTTGCGAATGGAAATGGTCATGGTGTATTTGCTTGTGTTGAAGTTGCTCCTGCAGATTTCAGATTTGGAGAGAGATGTAGTATGATACATAGCATAATACAATTTATTTCAACCCGACTGTTCCAATGAAATGGTCAAAGTGTTTACAGATTTGTCATATAGGTTGTAAAGTATCTTACTGTTCAGTTTGCTTTTAGAAATGAAATAAATCAGCTCCTCTACAAACTGTTGGGTCATTTTTCTTGCAACTCAATTAAAGACCTGGTTACAGATTACAGTCGTGCATTACAGCATTACAGTCGTGATTTAAAAGTGTGTTTAATTACATTCCAATATATACAATTTTATTGCCCAGTCACTGGCTAAAAAAGAGTATTGCCTATATTGGTCTAGGAAAAATAAGTACATGAAATAATACAAATGTGATAGAGAAAAGAAAAGAATAATAATTGCAAGTGTAAAAGCACAGAAAATTTAACTACTGTATTTTCGCATTTAGTTGGCTTATAAGATGGAATAAGAATAGAAAAAATCTATTTTTGAGGTAAGCTACACACAACACAACAATGTCAGACTGAAAATCTAACAATACAACACTTCTAACATTATTTAAAAATGAACAACTTCAATATTTTAGTTTGATAAGTGTACACCCCCTTTACTATAACATCCATCACACAATCTCTGGATTAACCTTACCGTCATGGCCACATAGTCAGTTAACTTGGTAGCTTGAATAAAAAGCTATTTTGAACTTTAATGTTGGCACCAAGTGCAGATGTACATGGAGGCAGCAGCATGGCTTCCAAAGACCTCCCAAAACAATTCTGCAACAAAGTTGAGAAAAGAGACACATCACGAGAGGAATATAAAAAGAGCACAGTCTGCCAAAATCTGGGTGTCCATCAAAACTAAATGGCTGGGAGAGAAGACATTTGGTCAGAGAGGCCACCAGGAACCAAATGGCAACTTTGAAATACCTAGAGAGTATTATGGCCAGCAGAGGAAAACATGTGCATCACACAACAATATCAAAGATACTGCACACATCTGGCCTGCATGGGAGGGTGGAAAGAATAAAGCCATTTCTCAAAAAGTTCCTGTTTGAAGTTTGCACAAAGTCACCTGAAGGCTCTTGCAACAAACTGGCAAAATATTTTGTGGTCAGATGAATCAAAGTGTCATTATTGGCATGAATGCCAACACCTCCTATCACCAAACAACACCATCCCAACTGTGAAGCATGGTGGTGGAGGCATAATGTTTTGGGGATGTTTCTCTGCAGGGACTGTGGAACCTGTCAAGATTATGGGGAGGATGGATGGAGCCAAGTACAGGAAGATTCTCAGAAAGAACCTGATGAAATTAGCAAAATGTCTGAAAACTCACATAGTGAAGAGCTACCCAAAAAGACTGGTAGCTGTAGGTGCTGCCAAAGGTGCCTCTGCCAATTATTGACTCTGGGGGGTGAATACTTAAGAAATGAGGCCATATCAGTTCTGTCAATTAAATACTCTCTTTTTTTTTCCAGATTTAAATAAATTTACTGCATTTTTGTGTTATGGGGGGGGGGGAACCAATAGCACTTTTTGTTCGATAAAGCTACCAATATCAGAACTTTGTTTGCAAGCCAAATATCAAATGAGGGCAGGCATTAAGACAACTGGTGTCCAGTGCTCACATGTTGGTCAGTGTAACATGTTTTCATGGAATGTATCAGTGAATAGGATCAGAAAATATATGCCAAATTCAATTCAAAACCAATTCAGTATCTCATCCCCAATATCAGATCAGCACATCCCTAACAGATACACAAAACACAAAACATAGAGGATGCATGGCCTTGTTTGTTGTACTGTACTATGTGTGAGAGAGAGAGACTAACAGCATGATTAAAAGGGTTTACCTGATAAAGTACGTCAAGGGTTCTCAAACTTTTTGCAGCCAGGAAACCATTATCTGTAAAAATCAATCAATCGATCAATCAATCAGGCAATCAGTCAATCAATCAATCAATCAATCAATCCTCTGGTCCCCTCAGGCCACATTTATTTTATGAACTTTTACAATACTCAGCCCATTATTCAAATATGTACAATAATATTCACAATATTCTGGCTATTTATTGGAGCTTTTTATTCCTGAACAGGTCCAAGTTGACATAATTAATAGGCCTACTTTTTCTGCAGATACTAAGGTTTGGATTGAAGCCATGCAATTTAAGTGACCAGTTCTATGTTGCTAAAAAAAAATTGTATAAATTACTGTTTCTGTAGAAAGCCCCTTCCGAAACTATTGGAATGGCAAGGCCAATTAAATTGTTTTTGCTGTAGACTGAAGACATTTTGGTTTGAGATTAAAATATGGCTATGAGAAGAGTGTTTAGAATTTCAGCTTTTATTTTCTGGTATTTATATGTAGATGTGTTAAACAGCATAGAGCATAGTATATTTTGTATCAGACCACCCAATTTGTAGGCGAGCAAAAATATTGGAATACGTGACTAACAGGTGTTTCTTGTTACCCAGGTGTGTCCTGTTAGATTGATTGTTTAAACATTAAATAGCTCTGAACATCTACTCTCGGTTTTAGCCTTCAGTTTCACCTGTGAAGACTGTATTTGTTGTTAAAAAGGATAAGCCAACATGAGGATCAGGGAGCTGTCTATGGGAGAAAAGCAAGTCATTTTGAAGCTGAGAAAAGAGGGAAAAATCAATCAGAGGCATTGCACAAACATTGGGCATAGCCAATAAAACAATTTGGAATGTCCTGAAAAAGGAAGAAACCAGTGGTGTACTGAGCAACAGACACTGAATGGGTCGGCCAAGGAACACAACAACAGCTGATGACAGAATCATTGTGAAAAACAAACCCAAAAACAACAGTCAGTGACATCACCAACAACCTCCACAGGGCAGGGGTGAAGGCATCACAATCCACCTTCAAAGAAGACTTTGGGAGCAGAAATATAGAGGCCATACCACAGGATGCAAACCGCTCATCAGCAGTAAGAATTGGAAAGCCAGATTAGAAATGGGGAAAGCTCATCTGTGAAACATGGTGGAGGTAGTGTCATGGCTTGGGCTTGCCTGGCTGCTTCTGAAACAGGCTCACTAATCTTTATTGATGATGTAACTCATGATTGTAGCAGCAGAGTGAATTCAGGAGTTTACAGGAATATTTTGTCTGCCAATTTACAGAGAAATGCATCCAAATTAATCAGGAGGAACTTTATTATGCAGCAAGACAATGATCCAAAACACACTGCCAACTCAACAAAGTGGAATTTTGGGAGAGAAAGTGGAATATTTTTAGACCAAGGAAGGTTTGGCCAAGTCAATCACCAGACCTGATTGAGCATGCATTTCAACTCCTGAAGAGAAGACTGACACGAGAAACCCCCCAAAACAAACAACAAATGAAAGTGGCTTCTGGTAAAAACTGGAAAGGCATCAGAAAAGAAGAAACCAACAAATTGGTGATGTTAATAAAAGCTGCAGGCTTGATGGAGTTATTGCATCTCAAATGCAAATGTCTTTGGTGTATAGTACAAACAACTTATTGGCCTTGCCATTCCAATAGTTTAGGATGGGACTGTATATCGATTTTAACATCAATATACTTGTTTGGAAAAGATTTTAAAGCTTTTTGTCATGAATGAATGAGCTCCGATTTGCTAGATAGCTGATATTATCCATAATTTGAATCAAAGTAACGTACAGTAAGTCAATGGAAAACATACTGGTAAACAGCAGTCAACATTTACATTCAAATTACTTTCTGAGGGGAAAAAATGCTGCGCTCTATGATTTGCATCTATTCATCTAGCTGTATCTATTCATCTATTCATGACACCTGTAGTAAGTTACCTGTGTGAATGGAGAAATGATCTTATATGCTCCACCCGTTCTGTTGGTGGAGTTTGTTTAAAAAGGAGTGACTGGCTAACCATACACTCTTTTTAAAAAATTACAGTATTTATTTTACAGCAAAATACTGGTTTGTTATTTTTACAGGATTGTGGTGTAAACCATTAGGCCATTAGAACAGTGCATTGGTTTACAGCAAAATGCCAGAAAATGCTATGCATAGTGGGATATCAAATGTTTTTGACAGGGGTGAGAATGCTAAAAATTCTCCATGTGTTGATCTAGAGTTTACATTTATATGCTAGTATAAAAAAAAAGGTCATGTATTAATTCATTGTTAGAGATGGTTTAATCAGTGCAGACTAGTTGAGCTAGTTGTGATGGCTCAGTGTTTAAGGCTTTGAGTTACAGATCAGAAGGTCATGTGTGTAAAAAATCCCAGCACTACCAAACTGCCATGGTTGGGTCCTTGAGTTAAACCCTTAACCTCCTGCTCAGTTGTATCCTTCATCAGCCAACTGTAAATTATGTTTCATTTTATACTATAATTATAAGTATTTTACCTGCAAAATTTACAACATGTTACTAGAAACATACAGTAATATATTGTGAAAAAAAATCGGAATGATCTCAAAAGATATTACAGCACTTACAGTAAATAGGTTTTACAGCCAGCCACTAGAGGGCCTCAGAGACATTTTAGCTGCTGTTATGATCTATTAATTGATTATTATTTATTGAGTTATTGATATACAGTATACGGTCATTGCCCAGTCCCCTGCCCGATTCGTGCCCTGCATCTTCTGTTATTGTAATGACGTATTCATGTGAATATAAATGATCTGGATTTTTTTTTTTTTTTACTTTCCTGAGTAAAGGGTAAATAAGTAACGTGTGTTCTGATACTGGTATTGCTTTAAGAGAGAATAGGTTATTAGAATTTAAAGTGTTTTCAATTATTACATTTTTGTTAGCCTACATTTATCTCTCTGTGTACAAACATTGATCTCAGGTAAGAAGAGATGCCCCTCTGCATGTCTGCATGGATGTCCACCATGACGGCAAATGTTTTTACTTGTCTTTTAGAGCAAGGCATTTTAGGGCCACTGTTTTTGTTTTTTGTTTTTGAATCGAGAACAAAGTTTTAATATTTTGAGGGGGGGGGGGGGGGGGAGTAATTAAATTTAGAGAAAAGAATTGCCATGTTTTGAGAATAAAGTCATAATACTATGACAGAATGGTGCTTTAGAGAGCAAGAAATATAAAGTAATGCTTTACTTTACAAAAATAAATACTTTGAAAACTTATTTTTTTTTTTAGAATTTATGTTTATTTAGAAGAAAGAACCAGACAGATTTGGAGACAACTGTCTCTTTTGTTGAAGGAGAACACACAGGCAGTGGTCTCCTTCAGGGCTATTGATACTCCAGCTCACTCAGTGCAATAGTTGAGCACAGAATGTGTTATAGCATAAAGACTCACCATAAGGCATAAGGCACTGGCAAAGTACTATATTAGCAGGTAAAATTAGATCTTAATTCTGTGCAGAATGCCATATTGCATTGCTTAAGAATATCTATACAGTTAATAATAAGTAGCTAATAATAAAATATGTTCTGTATTGATGTGTTGCTGATCTTTACTGCCAAGTTCCTGGCACAGCAAGAAATCTGAGACTCATTTATGAATCAAATTTACTAATTGGCTATACATATACACCAATCAGCCATAACATTAAAACCACCTGACTAATATTGTGTTGGTTCTACTTGTCGAGGTATGGATTCCACAAGACCTCTGAAGGTGTGCTGTGTTATCTGGCACCCAGACGTTAGACTTGTTTGTCCAGCACATCCCACAGATGCTTGGTTGGATTGAGATCTGGGGAATTTGGAGGCCAAGTCAACACCTTAATCTCTTTGGCATGTTCCTCAAACCATTCCTGAACAATTTTTGTAGTGTGGCAGGGCGCATTATCCTGCTGAAAGAGGCCACTGCCATTAGGAATAGCAGTGTTGCCATGAAGGGATGTACTTGGTCTGCAACAATGTTTAGGTAGGTGGTACATGTCAAAGTAACATCTACATGAAGGCCCAAGGTTTCCCAGCAGAACATTGCCCAGAGCATCACACTGCCTCTGCCGACTTGCCTTCTTCCCATAGTACATCCTGATGCCATCTCTTCCCCAGGTAAACGATGCAGATACACCCAGCCTTACACATGATGTTAAAGAAAACATGATTCATCAGACCAGGCCACCTACTTCCATTGCTCCATGATCCAGTTCTGATGCTCACGTGCCTATGGGATCGGACCAGCTGGGCTAGCCTTCACTCCCCATGCACATCAATAAGTCTTGGCCCATGACCCTGTCACTGGTTCTAAACCACTGCATACCGAGAGCACCCCACAAGAGAGCACCCCACAAGAGAGAGCACCCCACGAGAGAGCACCCCACGAGAGAGCACCCCACAAGAGAGCACCCCACAAGAGAGAGCACCCCACAAGAGATCACCCCACAAGAGAGAGCACCCCACAAGAGAGAGCAGCCCACGAGAGAGCATCCCACGAGAGAGCACCCCACGAGAGAGCACCCCACGAGAGAGCACCCCACAAGAGAGAGCACCCCACAAGAGAGAGCACCCCACGAGAGAGCATCCCACGAGAGAGCATCCCACGAGAGAGCACCCCACAAGAGAGAGCATCCCACAAGAGAGCACCCCACAAGAGAGCACCCCACAAGAGAGAGCACCCCACAAGAGAGAGCACCCCACAAGAGAGCACCCCACAAGAGAGAGCACCCCACAAGAGAGCACCCCACAAGAGAGCACCCCACAAGAGAGAGCACCCCACAAGAGAGAGCACCCCACAAGAGAGCACCCCACAAGAGAGAGCACCCCACGAGAGAGCATCCCACGAGAGAACACCCCACGAGAGAGCACCCCACGAGAGAGCACCCCACAAGAGAGCACCCCACAAGAGAGAGCACCCCACAAGAGAGAGCACCCCACAAGAGAGCATCCCACAAGAGAGAGCACCCCACAAGAGAGAGCACCCCACAAGAGAGAGCACCCCACAAGAGAGCACCCCACAAGAGAGAGCACCCCACAAGAGAGCATTCCACAAGAGAGAGCATCCCACAAGAGAGCACCCCACAAGAGAGAGCACCCCACAAGAGAGAGCACCCCACAAGAGAGCATTCCACAAGAGAGAGCATCCCACAAGAGAGCATCCCACAAGAGAGCACCCCACAAGAGAGAGCGCCCCACAAGAGAGCACCCCACAAGAGAGCACCCCACAAGAGAGAGCACCCCACAAGAGAGAGCACCCCACAAGAGAGCACCCCACAAGAGAGCACCCCACAAGAGAGAGCATCCCACAAGAGAGCACCCCACGAGAGAGAGCACCCCACAAGAGAGCACCCCACGAGAGAGAGCATCCCACAAGAGAGCACCCCACAAGAGAGAGCACCCCACGAGAGAGCATCCCACGAGAGAGAGCACCCCACGAGAGAGCATCCCACGAGAGAGCACCCCACAAGAGAGCACCCCACGAGAGAGCACCCCACGAGAGAGCACCCCACGAGAGAGCACCCCACAAGAGAGAGCACCCCACAAGAGAGAGCACCCCACAAGAGAGCATCCCACAAGAGAGAGCACCCCACAAGAGAGAGCACCCCACAAGAGAGCATCCCACAAGAGAGAGCACCCCACAAGAGAGAGCACCCCACAAGAGATCACCCCACAAGAGAGAGCATCCCACAAGAGAGAGCACCCCACAAGAGAGAGCACCCCACAAGAGAGAGCACCCCACAAGAGAGCACCCCACAAGAGAGAGCACCCCACAAGAGAGAGCACCCCACAAGAGAGAGCACCCCACAAGAGAGCATTCCACAAGAGAGAGCACCCCACAAGAGATCACCCCACAAGAGAGAGCACCCCACGAGAGAGCACCCCACAAGAGAGCACCCCACAAGAGAGCACCCCACGAGAGAGAGCATCCCACAAGAGAGCACCCCACAAGAGAGAGCACCCCACGAGAGAGAGCATCCCACAAGAGAGCATCCCACAAGAGAGCACCCCACAAGAGAGAGCACCCCACAAGAGAGAGCATCCCACAAGAGAGCACCCCACGAGAGAGAGCACCCCACAAGAGAGCACCCCACGAGAGAGAGCATCCCACAAGAGAGAGCATCCCACAAGAGAGCACCCCACAAGAGAGAGCACCCCACAAGAGAGCACCCCACAAGAGAGAGCACCCCACAAGAGAGAGCACCCCACAAGAGAGAACACCCCACAAGAGAGAGCACCCCACAAGAGAACACCCCACAAGAGAGAGCACCCCACAAGAGAGAGCACACCCCGTTTTGGAGATGCTCTGACCCAGTCGTCAAGCCATCACATTTGGGCCCTTTTCAAAGTCACTCAGATCCTCACACTTGCCCATTTTTCCTGCTTCCAACACGTCAACTTCGAGAACTGACTGTTCACTTGCTGTCTAATATGTACCCCTTGACAGGTGCCATTGTAATGAGATAATCAGTGTTATTCACGTCACCTCAGTGGAATTGGTTTGTCAGTGGTTTAAATGTCATGGCTGATCGGTGTATTATTGTCTTTTTGATGGACACTTTTATATTAAATAAATTGATATTTTTATATAAATTTAGATCAAATAACAGTAGATGTGGGTGAGCAATTAATGCAGACTCCATAAAATTAAATATCTACATTGTATCAGGTTTGTTGTAAAAATGATCAGTTACTACTACCAGGTATTCGCTGCTGTATTTCATGCTACACTTAAAAGTGCTGTTCAACTAATTACAGTAAGTTTTTTCTATGTTTTATCATAACCTATAATTGTCTTATAGAATGAACAACACTAAACATAGAACATGTCGTTTTATCTTTATCATTCAATGCCATTCAATTATATTTGAACCTTTGAAGATATTGCAGTCTGCTCTTATTTTAAGACTCAACATGTTTAGGCAATGATATAGTGAGAAACTCTGTGTCTTGTTATTAAGTATGAACTATGTATCAATAATTTTTGTAAACCAAGACGGTTGAGTTGTTTGATTTTAAATGTAACTTCAGTTTAATGTTAATTGTTTTTGCAGCTATTTCATACATCTATGAATACAGCAATATCAGTATATGATTATGGAAAGGGCTAGTTTAGATATCTAGCATCCAACATGCAAAAATAGCGCATTGATAATACTAGATTTACTAGCAAAATATGGAAAAATAAATTATTTTTTAATATTCGGGTCCAGCTCTCTCATAGATACACACAAGGCAAAGCTCCGCCTACTGACGTTCCTAATTGGTTGATTTGCCGGCTCTGTTTACGGGCTCTGCTGTTTTTTGATTGGTTGGTTGTGGCGCGTGATATTCATTCGGTTTTTTGTTTTTTTTTTGCAGCGCCAAACTCAAATGACGGTGATTTTCAGTGCAGATGTAATTTATCTGTGTTAACAAAAGCTATTGTTATGACTTTAGTTCTGTTTATGTTGTTATATCAGATGCGCACGTCTTTGCGAAAACAGTTTTAATATCTCTTCACTTCAGTTTTAGTGAAAAAAACCGTGTTTCGGGTGAGCAGGAGCTCTTGGAGTCGGCCTGCTAGTGAGTCGGTTAGACAGGTTGGTTTATTTATCAAAATATCACAGGTGAGTGACTCCAGAAATGAACATTTCCTAGTTTGTTAGCCAACTAGCTGTTTTACATAGATAACATAGCATTTTAGCTAGTTTGTTGCCTCAGCGCGTCATATAGCGTCCTTTCAGCTCTATAGTGCACTGCAGAGGTTATTTTAAAAGAGTAATGTGGTTAATGTGTAGCTTGTTTGTTTGTTTGTTTGTTTGTTTGTTTGTTTGTGTTTCAAGTGCAGAAAATGTCGCTGTGGCGCCACATAGTTGATAAACAGAAGGTCAGCCATGTTAACGCTACGGGCGACAGTGTTTGTGTTGTTGCTAAGAGTAAATCCCCTCTGCTGGGACTTGAGGACTCTGTGAAGACAAGTGTGTCTCCTCCAAAACATCCCACAAAGGAGAGCTTATTTCAACACACTCCAGACTCCACTACAGGTGAGACAGCTCTTTTTAAATCACTTTACACGTGTAAGTAGATGTAAAGGAAACTTAAGTTGCCAAAAATGCAACAGTGTCTCAATTAACAATGCAAACAAATATGTCTAAACAGACTACTTAGAGAAATATACCATCAGGGAGGACTGGTATAAATGGGTCAGAAGGGTTAAGCCCTCCCTCTGTTTCAAGGGGAAAATATAATATAATATAATATAATACAATACGAAAGCTAGATTTTTGGCATCCGTTTTTATTTGATCTTTTGGTTTAAAGTGGATTATTTGTAACTTTTGGGGAACCAAGAACATCAGCACCAACAAAATCAAAATACACAGAATGATATGGAATAGAGGCCAGGACTGATTTCATTCTAGCCCAGACTGTACAGTCCCTCCGGGATTTTGTGATCGTAGGAATGAACGCAAAATTAAACAAACTCTGCTATATTTGGGGGAGCTTGCAATTTTCTGCAGATTCGGGCCAAGACGTGTCATGCGACCTCATCACAACACGTATTCAGCCGAAGCCCTCTTTGATTCACGTGCGTCGAACAGGAGTACAGTTAAATGGCCTCATTTACTAACAAACATGACTATGAAAGACCGTGCAACACAATTCTGTGCAATTGTGATCGTGCCAATTCAAGTAGTTTTCCAGCATTTTTGCAGCGTTTTCGGCCAATCACGATCCTGTACGGACTGACTAGGTTTTTGCAGCTTATCAGAGACTGTCGTGTTCGCTGATTACATTTTGTGAGACATCTCCTAGATTTTGTGTGAATTGGGGCTAGTGAAGCCCACTTTGCTGACACACCCATAGACATGTCATTAGCACTGATTGAGAAGGTGCACATGAAATATAATGGGTATAATAAACACAAGCAAAAGTGGATTACTTTCTTGATCAAAATGGAGAAACACAAGTAAACAGACTATGCAAACATCGTTCAATCAAACTACACGATGGGTCAAACAACAGAACTGTTGTGTGTTTTGAATGAATAAGCTGGGTAATGGCAAGTGCAGCTTTTATGTTTACCATGCTTGCTATGTAGAAGAGAGACAATGCGACTACAGACTTGAAACATTTGACTCAAAAAATAGCAAATGGTGTTGACAAATATTGAAAGACGAATGATGAGACGGTATTAAATGAACACAATTTAAGTTGTTGTATGTGTACGTGTATGTAACAACCTGACATGGTAACTCTGCTTACTTGTAGGTGATATTAGAACAAAGTCACCACTAGTGATGAAGGATGTTCCTTTATCCCCCCTTTGCGGTTCTCCTTGCCGTTGTCGAGCTTCAGGTTCATCTCTGGCTCAGTTAGAGTGCTCACAGCTTGAGAAGCTGCTCTCTCAAAGTCCCTGCCTTGGAAAAAAAGGACTCGAGCTCATCCACAGCCCTAATAAAGCCGCCATCACTGTGGACTGTACTACAGCACAGGTATAACAACACCATGGGGAGTCACATGAAAATGTGCTTGGATAGCAGCACGCAATTATAGCATATAATTATAGTATAGTATAGAAAAGAATCACCCCCCTTTAAAATAATCACATTTTGTTGCTTTTCAGCCTGAAATGAAAACGGACACAGTTTTATCTAGCTGTATTTACTCAGTGCAACTTACAACATCCAAGTGAAAGATATAACACCAACATGTCAGAGGAAAAAAAAAAAAAAAAAAACAATCACTGAGTTGGAAAAAGGATCACCCCCCTGGTTTAATTTGCCTTAATTTTTTAATTGCAGCCTTTATTCTGTTGGGATATGTCTCTACTAACTTTGCACATCTAGACTTTGCAATATTTGCCCACTTTGCAGAACTGCTCAAGTTCAGTTAAATTTAATGGTGACCGTTTGTGGACTGCAGACTTCAAGTCATTCCACAGATTTTCAGTGGAGTTTAAGTCTGGGCTCTGACTAGGCCAAGCAAGGACATTCACCTTTTTCTCCTTCAACCACTGTGTGGTCAGTTTTGCTGTGTGCTTTGGGTCATTGTCATGTTGGAAGGTAAACCTTCTTCCCATTGACAACTTTCTGGCAGAGCGCAGCAGATTTTCCTTAAGAATTTGACGGTATTTTGCCCCATCCATTTTCCTTCTATCCTGACAAGTGGTCCAGTCCCTGCTGCAGAGAAACACCCCATAGCAGGATATTACCACCTCCATGCTTTACTGTAGGAATGGTGTTATTTGGATGGTTAGCTGTATTGGATTTTCACCAGACATATCATTTGGTGTTGAGGCCAAATAATTCAATTTTAATTGACCATAACACCTTTTTCCATGTGGCCTCAGAATCTTCAAGCTGCGTTTTTGCAAAACTCAGTCGTGGGTGGCTTTTTTCTTGCAACCCTCCCATACAAGCCGAATTTGTGATATTATTATCACATGCACTACAGCTGCTTCAGAGTTGCTGTAGGCCTCTTGGTAGCCTCTCTGACCAGTTTCCTTCTGGCTCTTTCATCCAGTTTGGAGCGACATCCTGATCCAGGGAGGGTCTGTGTTGTACCAAATACCTTCCACTTCTTAATAATAGACTTCACTGTGCTTCTAGGCATTGATTCAATTTGAAATTCAGCCTTTGAATTTTTTTGGTATCCATCTCCTGACTTGTGCCTGTCCACAACTTTATCATGGAGATCTTTTGACAGTGCCTTGCCACCCATAGTTGATTGTTTGCTTCAGTTGCACTACAGTAATGCTCCAGGAAAGCTCTTTTCATGCTGAGCTAATCAAAATGACCACAGCTGATCACAGTTGAAAGTCAAATGGCTTTGTGTGCCATTGAGAAGGTGATTAGCTACACCTGATTGAGTTTACAAGTCATTTTAGGAGGGGGTCTTTTTCCAACTCCGTGAATCTGGTTTTTTAAATTTTCTGACATGTTGGTGTTATATCTTTCACTTGGATGTTATAAGTTGCACTGAGTAAATACAGCTGGATAAAACAAAAATTGTGTCCGTCTTCATTTCAGGCTGAAAAACAACAAAATTTGATTATTTTAAAGCCAGCCAGATTACATACATGTCTCAGTGTTGACAAAAATTAAATAAATACATATTAACAACAAATCACACAGCCCACCAGCCTGACATATTGCACACTTCCCTAGACTTTGCTATGTAAATTTTTATAGAAAATGAGTGTTTGCACCTCGGCTCTCTGTACCTTCTGCCCATGGGTAGGAGGTAATACCCAGAGTGAAGGACATGAGATGGGTCAGCCACTATTTTCTGTGCTCCCTCGAGTGTGGGCTGTTCATAAATGGACTAAACTGACTTGTATCTCTCTTTTTTTCTATGACCTTCACCAATGTCTTAACAATGGAGGCTAGCTGAGATTGTAACTGCACTGTAAGATTACTGTAAGATTAAAATGAGGTAGTTAACCTCACACCACTGCACAAAGAGTACAAACTAAAGGATAAATTTAAATAGACTACTGATCAGGCCCAGCACTTCTAACAGGCGAACTATGTATGATTGCTGTTATATTGAATATCAGCACTCTTTGAACGCTGCTTTTTTTGGACTGGAACCAAATGTTGTATAATTTCCCATTATACCACAGGCTCTTCAAAGGGTCAGCCTAAAAAAAAAAATCACTCTCATTAGAGAAATCAGGGAAATAATCCCTCATAATCAGGGTCCACCACATTCTCATCGATCTTGAACATGTCCTTAACAAGGCTGTAGTTAATTAACTGTAGGTAGGTTAATTTTACTGTTTGTGCACCAACCTATAGTTATGAAGTAGCCCATAATAATTTGCCAGAGGTTATTATTGTCTATAAGTCTAAATGCAGTGTTAGTTTGTCAGTAGAGTTAGCAACTTGCTGTTTGAACACACATGCAAGATTGCAACAACAAGCAGGATTGGTTATGTGTCTAATGCATACTTTCATTAAAAAAATGTGTTAAGAACATGTTCATGGTCACTTGTTTCTTCATCCAAGAACATCTCATTTTAAAGCTGGTGCTGTACAGCACATGTAAAATGATGTACTGAATGAAATCATGGGAAACAATGTTGATCCCAAATGTTTTGTAGTATAAAGGTAAGATATAAGTAGAAGATATAATTTTTTTTTTTTTTTTAAAGTTGATCATGTGTTCTGTTGCAAAAAACAAAATGCAGTGGTGATTATCTCATTTGCATGATTGGTGTTCTGCAAGTTGCAGGTATAAGACTTTCACTGTTGAAGTGTATGTGTGTGTTGTAGGTAGTGGATGTGAACAAACAAGCTTGCAAGCTCTTTGAGTACACACGCAGTGAGCTGATTGGGCGAACGCTGACCTTCCTCCTGAAGACCAGTCAGATGACTGAGGATGTCTTGGGAGAAGAAAACCTGGACTCTGCAGGCAACTTAATCACCATATCTGGAAAAGTGGTATGAACCCTTGGGAGGAGGAGGAGGGGGGCGGGGGGGAATCATTATTTCCAGATAATAAAAGCAAATTACATGCATGATATGGATTTAAAAACTTCACACGCAGTGCACATGTTGAATATCACAATGACGACATTACAATCATCTTCAGTAACTGCTTCATCCTGGTCAGGGTCTTGAACACTGGGCATGAGGCAGGAATACACCCTGAATGGGACGGCAGGGTATCACAGGGCACCATGTACACACGCATTGCAGACTCATTCACACATAGAGCAATTTAACATAGGCAGTTCACCTACTGGCACATTTTTGAGAGGCGGAGGAAAACCTAAACCCACGTGTACATGAGGAGAAGATACGAAAATCCACACAGACAGTAACATGAGCTCGGGGTCGAACCAAGAACCATGGAGATGTATTTGTAATTTTTGTTGTCATTAACCTCATAAGCACAGTTATCCTTCAACATTGTGGTGAAACGTATGCCCCATTCTTCCTCGCAGGTAAATGCAGTGAGTAAAGCAGGCTCAGAGTTCCCTGTGTCTGTGTGGACACACTCACATAATCACAAAACCTGCGTACTGTTTTTGGAGAGAGTAGAGAGGATCTCGGCCCACTTCTCCTTCTCTAAAGAGGTCAGATTTATATTTGTTAAGTAGTTCATACTGTATGAAATGATTGATCACACACAAGATTATTGGGACCACACTACCACATAGCTTTGGGTGGATTTCACACTGGGCACATTCGCTGCGGTCCAAATCTGAGTGCAATTGAGTGGGCTGGTTTCAGACTCGCTTGATTCTGTTGAACCCCGGTGCATTTGCGTTTATCTTGCGTCATCACAAACGCACATGGAGAACACAAAACGACTCCTCGTAGTTTTAAAAAAAAAAAATAGTATTATTTTGGTGCTATTATCCGCAGCAAAGTGAATGACACTGCAGGAGAAGGTGGCTTTCTGCTGCTTCAAACTTTTGTTTTTGTTTTTGAGGAGACAGCTGATTGCAAGGAATTCATTTGGAACACGTGCGTTGCGGGAACTAATGGTGTCGTCATCAGCTAAAACACATGCACTGGTTACTTTACAACTTGAACAACCCGACCCGAGTACGAGTTGCATTCATATTCACGGGAATTGCGCTGCCGTTCCAGTGCAACTCAGACCACCTCCTTCAGGTAGTCTTGGGTTTGGTACCGCTGTTCAGTTCCTGGTCTGCATGACAGCTTTTACGTTAACAATTTTTCATGCAAACTGTGCTCTGTTTCAGACTAAACTGCCAGTGTGAAAGCCCCCTTAATTTCAACCACATGAAGGTTTTATTTTTGTGTTAGGAAATGTGCTCTGGCTCTTCAGGATTCGAAGCTTCTAAATTAGGGCTTTCATCTGCCCTTGTATTAACTACTTTTATGTACTAAAATGAATGTAATGGGTGGGTAATAAGAAAAATGGTGAGTCATCGTACGGAAAGAAATTTTAGGATGTCATAATGCACACTATTTTAAGTTTGCTAGCAAAATAGTAGTTAAACATTTAAAACCTACACACAAAAAAAAATGTTCTGCTTTAGGGTGGGATTCTCAGCTGTGACTCCACCTTTGCTCATCTCCATGGATACTGTAATGCTGAGGAGTTGATGGGGCTTTCAGTCACATCTCTGATGCCAACGCTGCACGTTCCGCTGCAGT
The DNA here is from genome assembly GCA_023630585.1 of Cranoglanis bouderius. Classification (NCBI taxonomy): domain Eukaryota; kingdom Metazoa; phylum Chordata; class Actinopteri; order Siluriformes; family Cranoglanididae; genus Cranoglanis; species Cranoglanis bouderius. Next base: position 33,464,444 of record CM042536.1, read on the forward strand.
GTCGGACCATACCAAAGGTCTGGAGCATGCTTTTTGGCCAAGCAGCTATAAATCATAGAGCATTTGTGTTTCCTGTGTGTGTGTGTGTGTGTGTGCACGCACACTGAGTATTATCCTTCGTAGTACTTCATTGCACAACCTAATGTATAGTGATTTGATGCTGTCATTAGAATGGGCAAAATGAGTAACAGCCACTATAAATAACTTTTAACAGTATAGGGTTCATTTACTGTTATTAGATTGCGATGATTCTGGGTGTGCAAATTTCCACTTTTAAAATAATTTTAACAATGGAGCAGGAATGTGAATGTCTGTGCTTGTTATTGTGGTGTACATAGATTAAATGGCCTAATGTGTGTCCTCCTGTAGATGATGCGTGTGCAGAGAGTATGTTTGCAGGGCAGGAGTAGCGCAGAGCTCCGTGTGTGTGTGCGACTGCGTGCCGCTGTATCTTGTGGGAGGCCTTTGAGCCAGATAGGCAAATCCCCCTGTGCTGAACCCAGTGAAGGTTCACATGCAGTACTCCGTGATGTAGGAGCAGGTCTGTATTGATGTTTTGATTCATAATTTACACAGGTTCAGCCTGATGGTTGACTAAAAGACACTGAAACTAAATGAAAGCAGACCAATTTAGTGTTTTCCTCAGTCTAAAACACCATATCACACCATATAAACATTAAACCACATCATACCAAAAACTATCAAGCTCTTAATGAGCAGTGACCAGGCTGCAGTTTTGAAACCCTGCTATGGCAAATGGCTGTTTTGAGTAAACTCCAAACCTAATGCGCCAGATGTGGTTAAAATGAAGGGTTCTGCATTCCTGCTGCAAATAGTCTACATTCCAACCTTCAGTTCTGTTGCTCTCCAGTTGTTAAAGATGGTGCTGGTGAAGGCATGTGCTCGCCCCTCCCAGATGTGGTTTATTCTGGGTCACTGTGGACTTTTGTTCCCTCCAGCAGCCTTCTGACACTCTACCCCAATGGCACCATTAACAGTATTAACAGCATCTACTGTCCCCTGCTGATGGGATATAGCATGACTGAGCTTCTAGGCAAGGTACTGCTCTAATATGCCTACTGTCTCTGTCAAAGAAAAACATACAAGTTTACAAAGGTGATGAATTAAATGAAAATATTATGCAAATTTGCACATTTTGTTAACTTACTGGAGTAATTTAGCTTAATTACAAGCACTTCTTAAGTGTGAAATATCTGCAACTAGATGGGTAATGTAATTAAAGCCATTTGTAAATGTTTGTATCTCTGTGCAATGTATATAGAAGATCACCTTCTTGATACCAGCCTTTTACGAGATGATGTGCGCGTTTGACAGAAGCCCCAGTCCTGTATCTTATCAAGAAGATGACTCAGCATCCAGTTCTTCTAGTAGCCACACAGGTAGGCCTGTCACGATAACTACTTTTCTTGGACGATCTATTGTCCCATAAATAATTGCGATATTATTGTCAACTTAAGACCATTTTTGTGCCACTGATATAATGATAATATAATAGCATAATAATGCAAGGACACCCTTTCAAACAGCAATGATCTTAAGAGTTCTTAAGAATATTCAGACACTGGAATTGAAATGTCAAAAATTAGTTTTTGTCTTCTGATAAATATCCTTTAAATTTAATCAATATTTCGTCATCATATTTATTCATTTTAGTCAATTTTACTGACTAAAATGGCAGTGAATATTAGTCAATGGCATTGTAGCTGACAAGAAAATGCAAAAATTAAACCAAATATTCACACATTTTACAGGTGCATCTCAAAACATTTGAATATCGTGGAAAAATTTTTTCCCCCCATAATTTATTTCAAAAAGTGGATCTTTCATATATTATAGATTCATTACACATTAAGTGAAATATTGCAAGGCTTTTTTTTTTCATTTCATCTTGATTACGGCTCACAGCTCATGGAAATCAAAAATCCAGTATCGCAAAATATTAGAATAAAGAATTTATAATACAGAAATGTCGACCTTCTGAAAAGTATGTTAATTTATGCACTCAATACTTGGTCAGGGCTCCTTTTGCACAAGTTACTGCATCAATACGGCGTGGCATGGAGGCAATCAGCCTGTGGCACTGCTGAGGTGTTATGGAAGCCCAGGTTGCTTTGATCGCGGCCTTCAGCTCGTCTGTATCGTCGGGTCTGGTGTCTCTCATCTTCCTCTTGACAAAATTCAGGTCAGGTGAGTCGGCTGGCCAATCAAGCACAGTAATACCATGGTCAGCAAACCAGTTACTAGTAGTTTTGGCACTGTGGGCAGGTTCCAAGTCCTGCTGGAAAAGGAAATCGGCATCTCCATAAAGCTCGTCAGCAGATGGAAGCATGAAGTGCTCTAAAATCTCCTGGTAGACGCTGCATCGACTCTCGACTCGAGAAAACACAGTGGACCAACACCAGCAGATGACATGGCACCCCAAATCATCACTGACTGTGGAAACTTCACACTGGACTTCAAGCAACTTGGATTCTGTGCCTCTCCACTCTTCCTCCAGACTCTGGGACCTTGATTTCCAAATGAAATGCAACATTTACTTTCATCTGAAAAGAGGACGTTGGACCACTGAGCAACGGTGTTTTGAGTAAATTAGCTGATTAGAGTCTTCTCAGGTCCACATTGCTGTATTAGAATAAAAAATGTGTAATATAATTTTTTTACATTTCCATGAGCCGTAAGCCTTAATCAAGATTAAAACAAAAAAAGGCTTGAAATATTTCACTTTATGTGTAATGAATCTCGAATATATGAAAGTTCCACTTTTTGAATTAAATTATGGAAAAAACGAACTTTTCCACGATATTCACATTTTTTTTAGATGTACCTGCATATATTAACTTAAACATGTTTCAACAAAAACCACGTGAAATCCCTTAGTTGTGAACCTGATCTCCTGAAATATTACAATGAGTACACTATTGTAATACAATATTGTGAATTCCTTATGCTTTAGCTATACAGTGCCCTCCACTAATGTAACAGGCATTATAGGAGAAGACTCGGAGCTGTTATTTTGGCAAAGGGATGTAGCACAAAGTATTGACTAAAAGGGTGCCAATAATTGTTGCACACCTATATTTAACATACCATTTAATAGACCTGTTTTTGTTTGCAATTGTTTGATATCCATGAGAGCAGAGTATTTTTGTGAATTTTTTTTGAACAAAAGATCAAAATGTTAAACAATAAAGACAATTTTTCACAGCCTTCTTTTCTTATATTTGCCAAGAGTGCCCATATTAGTGGAGGGCTCTGTACATTGTCTGTGTTTTAGTGCGTTGTTTAGACGTAGAGCATATTTTAACAAATGGCTAAAATGTTGGTGGCATTTATTCTTCTATAAACAAACACACGTAAAAACAATGGGCAGTATCGAGATCAGCATAAATAATCACAGTCATGTCCATATATTGTATGATAAGGCGATAACATAATTATCATGACAGGCCTACATACATGTATATGCGCTTTCTCTGAGAAATCTGGTGTGACCTGGCAGATCACACTCATTTTATCACAGAAAATGTTGTTAGAGGTTTCACTTTCTTTAGTTAAATCAGACAGTGCCCTAGTCAACAGCAGCACCACGTCTAATACGCACCCATGTTAATCAAAGTTCTGTTTCTGTGGTATATTTCAGGCTGTAACTACACTGGTATGGGCTCTTGCACAGAGGGATTTTAGGTTAATTAAGAAAAAGAAAAAAATTACTAAAACCTGGTTGCACAAGTTTACACACCCTTTTATAAAGGGGCATATGTCTGTGCTCAGAATTAACCAGTCACATTCAACCTCTGGTTTAAAAGTATTTATCATACACCAGCCATCAATGTGATTGTGATTAACCCCAAGTGGCTTCAGCTGTTTCTGTAGGATTTTATTGACATCATCTTGGTTTCGTCTGACTGTTGAAGTTATGGTCCACAAAGAGCTTACAAAGCATGTACGGAATCTTATTGTTGAAGGGCATCGATCATGAAATGGGTACAGAAGAATTTCCAAAACATTGTAACACCTTGAAGGGCATTCTCAACTTTTTTTCTCAAAAAATAGCATCCAAGCCCACCTAAATCATCCCAAACCATGTGGTAACATGAGTTATGGTCTGATGAGACCATGGTAGAACTTTTGGGCATAATTCTCAAAGATATGTTTGGTAAAAAAAAACAAGACCGCTTATCAACCAAAGAACACCTTGCCTACAGTGAAGCATGGTGGTGGCAGCATCATGCTATGGGACTGCGGTTCTAGTCAAGTTAGAGGGAATAATGGATAGCTCCAAATACCAATCTATTTTGGTGCAAAACCTGCAGGCCTCTGTTATACAGCTGAAGATGAAGAAGGTTTTCAGGTAACGACCCAAAGCACAAATCCAAGTCAATAAAGGAATCATTTTGGAATGGCACAAACATTGAATTGTTAAATATCTATTTTAGTCTTTAAAAAACTTTTACCTAACATTCTATGGATCTTGCACCATTTTACTGTACTGCATTTCAAATTAGCAGGTAGGTCTAAAAGTAGTAAGTTAGAAGTGAAGTTAAAAGTAGTAAGTCTTTAATTCTAGGACCACTAAAAATTAGCTGGGGTCACAAGAAATTTGGGCCCTTAAATTGGGGTCAGGGGCTAAAAAAGCTTGAGCGCCTAGGCCCATAATAATGCTGTAATGATTACATTTTTCCATTCTGGAAATCAGGCAAGTCATGATTTTCAGCAGACTGATTGGAAGAGGAAGACTTGTTTTCATTACAATTGCAGTTCACCTTGCAAGCAACAAAAGTTGTTCCCTGTGAGTTTGAATAAAATAAAATAAAAACAGTTGTGGTGATTGACATTATACACCATAGGTCCATCAGGCAGTCATTTGTATTCATTTTGCTTTACTGCACAATAACTTACTATAGAATTGCGAAAGTCAAATATCACAAAATAACAGGAAATGAATGGTCGTCTGTTATTTTATGTAAAGGCAGGATTAGATGTACAATCTGAGTAAAAATTAACATTATAACTTCAGTTGTTCCCTCATTTTCGCTGCCATTTTCTTTCTCGGATCCACCTAGACTCCCGCGGATGCTCTAATGGAGGTGGAGGTGATGTTTTAAGCCCATCTGCTTGTGCTACCTCAGCAAAGGAGAATCAACACTCATGTAGTGAGTGCTTTTCTTTCTGTGTACAGTCACAATTTCATTGCCATGGAAATGGAATTATGGACAGTTATTCTATATTTACTGGAAGTGACACGTAGTATATACTTCAGAGTGCAGTAGATCTGCTATTGTGTACATGCTCATTTATAGCCTTGACTCTCTTTATGCCATAGTGCTTGTCATCTTGCACTTTTCTTACCTTACCCTAAATAGGAATGTTGGTACTTATTATTTCTAACATGCTCCTTAGGCTATAGATGATGTGTAACGCAAGTTGCTAGGGGTGTAACGCTGTATTGTGTGATGACACAAAAATCTGACTGTGCATCATAGGAATCAGCATTCTATTAATTATGCAGCTAATGCAGTTGCACCGTTTGAACACCAGAATCTGCACAACCCATAGTTTTAAAATGTATAGAATGCATGCTGGGCCTATAGCTTCGGATCACAATGGCTGACATGCCTTATACGTTATTTGCTTACATGACTACAGTATAACAGAAGCTTTCAAGTGACACTAACCCAGCGCCTCTGCAATCTTCAGTGTTTGAGAAAGAGGCTGCAGAACTCGGGCATTTTTGCTGACTTTGGAGCACTATTTCTGGTTAAAATGACACCTCGGATGCTGCTATAGAGCTCATTACGTTTCAGTCGATCATTTTCCCCATGTCAGAGACTTTATTTATTCAATCACATTTTGGGAGAATTTGAGTTTATTTCTTTGTTTAATATATGGTGAACCTGTAGTACATTTTGTTTACAATATTAAATGTTTGTAGCCATTTAAAATTTTAGTTTTAAACAAAAATGCACATTGTTTTGTGTCTTCAGTTATTTATCTTCATTCAGAATTTGTTCAAAATATTCGGAGAACTAAATTGAATCAAACAGGGAACCCTGATGTTCATCCGATTTTCTACAAATGCATATGAAACTAGGGTTCTATTTCATGCCTCCTAAATGCCAGGGGACAAGGAATATTGCCTATTGTGGATGACACATGCCACAATGCCATGAAGAACCAACCCTCCTTCACAAAGGGGTCAATAGCTGTTGTGATCATTCCAGTGCAAGTAGCAGAATGCCTAATGACATGGGTGCTTGGGCAGCGTATGTTTGGACGTGTCAATGGCAGGCATGCAGCACAGAGCTTATGTTATGCCTAGGATGACTGTGTAGTATGTTTATACTAATAATCTTTGTGCTGTATATGTTTATGTTAAGGCCCCACGACTGTGCTGGCCAAAGACAGTATGTTGTTCCCAGCCCTGAAGAGGAAAGGAGGTGCTGCAAAAGGGAGGCGAGCTTTCACTGCAGTCAAGGCCAGGCAAGAGCATCAGGCCCCTTCTGCCATTACGGTTCCTGCCATCTCCCCCATGCCTGCAAACAGGTGAGCTAACCTCTTGCTCAACAGCAAGTTCGGGGAAATAAAACCATTCTGAAACTATATATATATATACAGGTGCATCTCAATAAATTAGAATGTCGTGGAAAAGTCCATTTATTTCAGTAATTCAACTCAAATTGTGAAACTCGTGTATTAAATAAATTCAATGCACACAGACTGAAGTAGTTTAAGTCTTTGGTTCTTTTAATTGTGATGATTTTGGCTCACATTTAACAAAAACCCACCAATTCACTATCTCAACAAATTAGAATATGGTGACATGCCAATCAGCTAATCAACTCAAAACACCTGCAAAGGTTTCCTGAGCCTTCAAAATGGTCTCTCAGTTTGGTTCACTAGGTAAATCACAAACATTCACTGCCAAATTAGCTGGCTGTTCACAGAGTGCTGTATCCAAGCATGTTAACAGAAAGTTGAGTGGAAGGAAAAAGTGTGGAAGAAAAAGATGCACAACCAACCGAGAGAACCGCAGCCTTATGAGGATTGTCAAGCAAAATCGATTCAAGAATTTGAGTGAACGTCACAAGCAATGGACTGAGGCTGGGGTCAAGGCATCAAGAGCCACCACACACAGACGTGTCAGGAATTTGGCTACAGTTGTCGTATTCCTCTTGTTAAGCCACTCCTGAACCACAGACGACGTCAGAGGCGTCTTACCTGGGCTAAGGAGAAGAAGAACTGGACTGTTGCCCAGTGGTCCAAAGTCCTCTTTTCAGATGAGAGTAAGTTTTGTATTTCATTTGGAAACCAAGGTCCTAGAGTCTGGAGGAAGGGTGGAGAAGCTCATAGCCCAAGTTGCTTGAAGTCCAGTGTTAAGTTTCCACAGTCTGTGATGATTTGGGGTGCAATGTCATCTGCTGGTGTTGGTCCATTGTGTTTTTTGAAAACCAAAGTCACTGCACCCGTTTACCAATAAATTTTGGAGCACTTCATGCTTCCTTCTGCTGACCAGCTTTTTGAAGATGCTGATTTCATTTTCCAGCAGGATTTGGCACCTGCCCACACTGCCAAAAGCACCAAAAGTTGGTTAAATGACCATGGTGTTGGTGTGCTTGACTGGCCAGCAAACTCACCAGACCTGAACCACATAGAGAATCTATGGGGTATTGTCAAGAGGAAAATGAGAAACAGGAGACCAAAAAATGCAGATGAGCTGAAGGCCACTGTCAAAGAAACCTGGGCTTCCATACCACCTCAGCAGTGCCACAAACTGATCACCTCCATGCCGCGCTGAATTGAGGCAGTAATTAAAGCAAAAGGAGCCCCTACCAAGTATTGAGTACATGTACAGTAAATGAACATACTTTCCAGAAGGCCAACAATTCACTAAAAATGTTTTTTTTATTGGTCTTATGAAGTATTCTAATTTGTTGAGATAGTGAATTGGTGGGTTTTTGTTAAATGTGAGCAAAAATCATCACAATTAAAAGAACAAAGACTTAAACTACTTCAGTCTGTGTGCATTGAATTTATTTAATACACAAGTTTCACAATTTGAGTTGAATTATTGAAATAAATGGACTTTTCCACGACATTCTAATTTATTGAGATGCACCTGTGTGTGTGTGTGTGTGTGTGTGTGTGTGTGTGTGTGTGTGTGTGTGTGTGTGTGTGTGTGTGTGTGTGTGTGGGTGTGTGTGTGTGTGTGTGTGTGTGTGTGTATATATATATATATATATATATTTATATATCTATTTATATATATATATATATATATATATATATATTTATATATATATTTATAAATTTTATTTTATTAATTTTTTTAATCAAGCTTTTTGATTAACAACTGAAATTGTTTTATTGACCAAGTAGCAGAGAGGAGTGTTTTCATTATCTAAATACAGTGTATACAACTTCTGAAACAAATTCTGAGTAAATTCATAAAATGCTTTTAAATAAAGGTTTGAATATAATTGTATTCATGAATGAGAGGTCACTGAGCTCTGGGTTTGGTGTGACTGTTCTAGTTGTTTAAAGATTGTTATATGATAATTATTTATTCCATACAGTTTGGAGGACACTACAGAGCTATGCATGGAAGCAGCTGCAGTAATAGCCCAGTGTGACGAGTCTGTTCCAGCCGATTCCACCACATCTCTACTGCACACCTTTGCTTTGCTTGAGTCCCAGGATCTCTCGGCCCCACTCCAGGACTCCAGCTTTGAGGTGATCTCCCTTGGCAGTCGCTCATCCTCAGGTTTCTGTGAAAAGTGGGCAGGTCCTGAAAAACCAGATGACACACAACAGGAAGTAGAAGTAGCAGATTCAAGCAGCTGCTTCCTAGACCTGGATGCTAACGGTGATGCAATTGCACTTGCCATTGGAGAGCTGGAGCTAAGTGAATGTGACACGGCTGAGCTCCTGCGCACACCATCGCCTTGCATTGTGGAGTCTGAGCCTGAAACTGAGCCCCCGGACCTACCAAAACATAAACTTACTGAGCAGGAATGTCTGGGTGTGTGTGTCAGTCCCTCACCTAAAGAGTTATTACTTTTGGAGCGAAATCCAGAGCAGTGGAACGCTGAGTTGAAAATTTCAGAACAGTGTACTCCATTCTCAGAGCTCTGTAAAAGTGGGATCCTGTTATCAAGTGACGGACCAGCAACCTCCACCCCAAAAAGGCCACTGTCCACCACAGCTAGACCACTCTCCCCTCTCGCCCTGATACAGGAGGGCAGGTTTCGAACCAACTGCTACCACCGAGATGGAACGCCTATTGGTATAAGACTATACTCTTTATTATTGTCTAGTTTCAAGTTTTGTAATAACTAAATGTTTTTTGTTTGAATTTTGCATTTTGCCACCTGCAGCACAACATAATTTGCCATGTTTATATTTAATATTCCCCTCGTATTTTCTACAGTCACAAGGAATCTGCTAATCAAATCAAGGCTTTTCTTTACTCATATTCAAACTAAATGGACAGAAGTAGATATCAGCCAGTGACTGGGTCTGATCTCTGGCTGTATGTGTATATTTTTGTCATTTAGAGGTGCAGTGTGACGTGTGCAGAGCTACTGTCTCTAGTGGAGATGCTTTGTTCTGTGTGTGGCTGAGTGGGAGTCATCTTTTCCTCGACCAGCAGGAGACACTGCAGAGCACACAGACCTCCACAGCAGAGTCTTCCATTGAGGATGGCTTAGCCTCCAGCCTGCGAGAGGTGAGGCCAAAATATATCACATTAAAAACAATGGTTCAGCTGTTTTTTTACATCTACTCCTCACCTTTTTGCCTTCTTAATTTTTTTTTGTTTTTCAGGTGATCAGTAAAGCAGATCATGGTAAGGGTCTGCGCTCCTCCATGAGCCTGGAGCAGTCTGGAGCATGTGAAGGACAGTTTGAGGAAGACTATCATCCATTGCGACCCATAGGGAAGGGAGCCTTTGGTGTTGTCTGGCTCGCCTCACGGTGTTGCAACAAACAGGAGGTTAGAAAGTAGAGTCTTCTTCAGAACTGAATGGCTAAGACTCTTAAGTATTCTAGTCTGTGCTTTATTTTCCATGTTCTGTCCATCTTCCCTTTCAACCTTCCCTCTCCTTTACTTCAACCTCGTTTCCTCTTTTTTCTCACAGGTGGTAGTGAAGTTCATCAGGAAAAGCAGGGTGGTGGAGGAGTGTTGGGTGGAAGACCCTGAGCTGGGTCAGGTCACTCAGGAAGTGGCCATACTCGCCCGACTGCGTCACCCCAACATTGTCAAGGTACACAAGTTTTTCAGCTAAACACCATAAACTGATGCTTTTTGAATGAGAAGATTTCCAGGCCTGTAGTAATAAATGATTCACACTGGGTAAGTGGTCTCTATAGATTATAGAGGTCAGTGTCTTCACCATGCCCGCATGGCTGTAGCAAATCAGATATAAAAATGAAACGTTTAAATATATTCTCCACCAGTTACAATTCATGTAACGAATTAAAAGATGTTTAACACGTTTAAATATATTCTCCACCAATTTATGTAAGGAATTAGCTCGAATGGCGTGAAATATATCTATATATCTAATCAACGCGTGTTGTGACCAGTTATAAATGTACATCAGCCATGAAAGGGAATTAATGTATGTGCACATATACATATAGATAATTAACTACAACGGATTATAATTAATTATGACTATATATGTGGTCTAGATCAGCTTTTAGGATTAGCTGTAGTCTAGTTTTAGAACTATGAACTCTAAAGAGGGAGTTTATCCTTCTGGCCAGGAAGGATTCTCCGTTTCGAGAGCGGGTAGCGAGACTCGCAGTGTAGAAGTCACTCATGACGTGACCAAAACAGAGACAATCAAGCGTGGTGATAATAGATTTTAATAACTAGATGTAACTATGGATACACACAACTAACTCTAAGCAAAAAATACATATGTACATCTATATACAAGAAAAGAGAGAGTATATCTCTACTGATATAGAGAGAAAGTAATGAAATAGAAGGGGGTAGCAGACAAAAACAACAGTTAATTAGCCTTTTTCAAAACCAGCAACGAACTTAAATCTCCTGTAAACAGGGGTACAATCTTAACGCAGATATAGATCCATTAACTATACTTGCATGGCATAAGTGTTGTTGGTTCAAAGTTCGCGCAAGGTCGTGTCGAATTCACTGGTTCGTCGTGCTGTTTGAAAAGCCGTGGGCTGTGAGGCGGTTGCATCCTTTGTCGGGGGGGGGGGGGGGGGGAGACAGGGAGGGGGGGGGGGTTTCCCTCTTCCCGCTTCCCGCTTCCCGCTTCCCGGGGAGGGAAACCTGAACTGAACTAAGACTGAAGAGGGTCTGAAGAGAATTGAAGAGTGTAGAGAGTGTTTGAATGTGTGTTGCTGTTTTAAAGACAACACCAACGCACACTCCTCTCTGGGCTATTGGCCAATCAGGAAGTTGGATTTGTTGGCAGGAGGGACTTTCTGTTTGTCCTCCAAGAGTGGGTTGCCTATCTGGGGTGGCACCAGTTTAAACTGTATTATATATGTGCTTAAGAAAAAGCATGAAATAATGTATCCCATGGTAAAGTGATATGCATAATCGATCAGAGGATCAAGAGATGATTAATTACATACCAAATTCGATGGAATTATAGAAAATATTAAAAGGTGAAACATGGTTACAGACAGTTAAAATGATATCCTAAATTAAACTATCTAAAATCATTATAGTTAGGTTACATAAACTCACAATATATGCAAATAAGAAAACATCACACTATTTGGACATCAAATAATTACATATAATTACATGTTACATTCAAAAGAGATTCTTCCATTGTGTGTGCGCGTGTGTGCGCGTGTGTGCGCGTGTGTGCGCGTGTGTGCGCGTGTGTGCGCGTGTGTGCGCGTGTGTGTGTGTGTCTGAAGAGGGGGGTCGTGCCCCCTGCAGCATTCCGATGGCATCTGGTCAGAGAGGTTACTGATATGGATTCACAGCTCAAAGAAACAGAGAAACTTCCTTGCTAAGTCCAGGCTGATTCAGAAATCAGTTTGATACGTTCAGACGTTACATGGCTGTGCCATAAAACATTGCATGTGTCCTGCATACACTTAATTTTATACAAATTATTTTGACTTTTATTATATATGGCCATAAAAGTTATGCTTCATCATTAGTTTCCATGCCATTAACATGTATGGCTGTATCTGTGTTAGGAACCTAACACGTTACCTAAAAGTTCTTTTAAACATTACAAATACAGTCAGGTCCAAAAAATATTTGGACAGTGACAGTTTTTGTTATTCTGCCTCTGTACACCACCACAATTGATTTAATTCAAGAGGTTTAACAAAAATATTTCATTGCATTACCAATTTCGGAATTACAGCCCTCTTTTTTTTTTTTTTTTTTTTTGCAGAGTCCCTCCATTTTCAAAGGCTCAAAATTAATTGGACAAACTAACATAAATATTAGGATTATTTTTAATACTTGGATGCAAATCCTTTGCAGTCAATGACTGCCTGAAATCTGGAACCCATGAACATCATCAAATGTTGAGTTTCTTCCCTTGAGATGCTTTTCCATGGCTTTACTGCAGCCGCCTTCAGTCGCTGCTTGTTTGTGGGTCTTTCTGCCTTCAGTTTTGTTTTCAGTAAGTGAAAAGCATACTCAGTTGGGTTGAGGTAATCGGACATTTAAGAACATTTCATTTCTTTGCCTTAAGAAGCCCTTGGGTTGCTTTCATGGTATGTTTTGGGTCATTATCCATCTGTACTGTGAAGTGCCGTCCTATCAGTTTTGCAGAATTTGACTGAATCTGAGCAGAAAGTGTAACTCTATACACTTCAGAATTCATCCTGCTACTTCCTTTAGCAGTCACATCAATAAACACCAGTGACCCAGTTCCATTGGCAGCCATACATGCCCATGCCTTAACACTGCCTCCACCATGTTTGACAGATGTGCTTTGCTTTGGATCATGAGCCCTTATTTTCTTTCTTCATACTCTTGTTTCCCATCATTCTGGTACAAGTTAATCTTGCATCAAAACTGGGCAGGCTTTTATTTATTTTTTTTTTTGTTCTGTTTTTTGTTTTTGTTTTTTTTTGTTTTTTTAAAAGCCATTTCTAATCTTGGCTTTCTGTACTTGAGTGTTGCCAGTGGTTTGCATCTCGAGGTAAACCATCTCTATTTACATTCATGAAGGTGTCTCTTCATTGTAGACTTTGACAATGATATTTCTACCTCCTCCAGAGTGTTCTTGAGTGTATATACTGTGGGAAAAGACGTATGACTTGGCTAGATGTTGAGAAGGGTTTTTTATTCAACAAGGAAAGAATTGTGATCATCCACTTTAGTTGTCTATCTTGATCTTCCAGGCCTTTTGGTGTTGTTGAGCTTGCCAGTGCATTCCTTCTTTTTAAGAATGTACCAAATTGTTGCTTTGGCCACTCTTAAAGTTTCTGCTCTCTCTCTGATAGGTCCGTTTTGTTTTTTCAGCCTAATGATGGCCTCCTTCACTTGCATCAACATCTCTTTCGACCGCATATTGAGCGTACCCATGAACAGCTACCAAATACAAATTCAACACTTGGAATCAACTTCAGACCAATTACTTTAGAGCCTGTGAAAATGGAGGAACTCCTTTTTTTTTTTTTTTCTCTCTTTTTTTTTTTTTTTTTTTTTTTTAAATGGCTGTAATTCGTAAACTGTTTATGCAACATATTTGTTAAACCCCTTCAGTTAAAGCTGAAGGTTTATACTTCAATCATATTTTGATTGCTTCATTTCAAATCCACTGTGGTGGTATACAGAGGCAAAATTACAAATACTTATGGACCTGACTGTGTGTATTATTCTGAGCTTTAAACTCTGCAGATACCTGGTCTCTTTTTGGTTTCAGTGGGAGATGATTGAAAAGAGTGCTTCCTAGATTGGCTTTATAATGAAGAAAAAGTGCAAAACAGCTTTTTCCACAGTATATAATAGAATCTTTACCAGCATGTTAGTTATCACAGGATATACAGTACTGTGCAAAAGTTTTCGGCAATTGTGGAAAAAATGCTGTAAAGTAAGAATGCTTTCAAAAAATAGACATGTTAATAGTTTATATTTATCAATTAACAAAATGCAAAGTGAGTGAGCAGAAGAAAAATCTACATCAAATCAATATTTGGTGTGACCACCCTTTTCCTTCAAAACAGCATCAATTCTTCTAGGTCAGGGATTTTGTAGGCATATAGTCAGGTGTATGATTAAACAATCATACCAAACAGGTGCTAATGATCATCAATTCAATATGTAGGTTGAAACACAATCATTAACTTGAAACAGAAACAGCTGTGTAGGAGGGATAAAACTGGGTGAGGAAAAGCCAAACTCGGCTAACAAGGTGAGATATGTGAAGACAGTTTACTGTCAAAAGTCATACACCATGGTGAGACTGAGCACAGCAACAAGGCAGAAGGTAGTTATACTGCATCAGCAAGGTCTCTCCCAGGCAGAAATTTCAAGGCAGACAGAGGTTTCCAGATATGCTGTCCAAGCTCTTTTGAAGAAGCACAAAGAAACGGGCAAAGTTGAGGACCATAGACTCAGTTGTCGGCCAAGAATACTTACTGAAGCAGATGAAAGACACATCAGGCTTACTTCCCTTTGCAGTCAGAAAATGTCTGAGCTGATGGTACTGCTGGACCTGGAGGGAACCAGTGGGACCCTCGTACACCCATCTACTGTCCAGAGAAGTCTGGTCAGAAGTGGCCTTCATAGAAGACTTGGGGCCAAAAAGCCATACCTCTGACATGGAAACAGGACCAAGTGACTCAAGTATGCAATGTTCAAAAGCACAGGAACTGGGGTGCAGAAAAATGGCAGCAGGTGCTCTGTACTAATCAGTCAAAATTTGACACATTTGGCTGTAGCAGGAAGCCAGTTTTTTGCCAATGGGCTGGAGAGCGTTACACGAATGAGTGTCTGCAGGCAACAGTGAAGCATGGTCGAGGTTCCTTGCAAGTTTGGGGCTGCATTTCTGCAAATGGAGTTGGGGATTAGGTCAGAATGAATGTTTTCCTCAATGCTGAGAAGTACAGGCAGATACTTATCCATCATGCAATACCATCAGGGAGGCATCTGATTGGCCCTAAATTTATTCTGCAGCATGACGACGACCCCAGACATACAGCGAAAGTCATAGTTATCCAAGATGTTTGGGCCAACCTACCTGCCGAGTTCCTTCAAAAACTGTGTGCAAGTGTACCTAGAAGAATTGATGCTGTTTTGAAGGCAAAGGGTGCTCACACCAAATATTGATTTGATGTAGATTTTTCTTCTGCTCACTCACTTTGCATTTTGAAAGCATTCTTACTTTACAGCATTTTTTCACAACTGCCTAAAACTTTTGCACAATACTGTATATTACCTGAGTTTATTCTACTTGTCATTTTATTTAAAGACAAAAACATAAACGTAATCTTTCCAGGCAAATGGACTGACTGACGCGGCAGGTTTGGAAGAGACCCCACCTCCCTGTGTAAAACTAATCTAGACCTGGTTTGAGATCAGAGAGGGACTAAATGCTTCTTTATAGTCAATCTTTGTGCATATTTAAGTGTTGGTGTTTAGTGTGTGTAATGGGAGGAAGGACTGTTGTTTCTGTCCTCAACTGATGGTTTAAAATCATTGCGTCTGTTACTGAAACCATATTTGATCTGTTTTGTCTTTGCAAAGGTGCTTGAGGTGTTTGAGAATGAGAACTTCTTCCAGATGGTGATGGAGAAACATGGAGATGGTCTTGACTTGTTTGAGTTCATTGACATGCAACCCAGGCTGGACGAACCACTAGCCAGCTACATCTTCAGGCAGGTGTGTGTAAGCTGGTAAATGTGAGAGACCTATTCAGAGTACACAAGTAGTAAAAAAATTCAATACCATTAATAATCTGAAACTGTGTGTGTTATAGCTGGTGTCAGCAGTGACTTACCTTCGTGGGAAAGGCATATTGCACAGGGACATTAAAGACGAGAACGTCATCATAGACACAGAGTTTCATATCAGACTGATTGATTTCGGCTCTGCGACCCTGCTGAAGCCTGGCAAGCTATTCCATGCATTCTGTGGCACATTGGAGTACTGCTCACCTGAGGTGCTACAAGGAAACCCGTATGTACACAGCATTAACATCTCTCGTGTGCCTCCCAGACAGAACACTGTTTTAAAGTACATTCACGTTCATAGTATCAGTGATTGCACCACTACAGCCGTGGCCAAAAGTTTTGAGAATGACACACACATTAATTTTCACAAAGTCTACTGCTTCAGTGATTTTAGATCTTTTTGTCAGATGTTACTGTTACTGAAGTATAATCACAAGTATTTCATAAGTGTCAATGGCTTTTATTGGCAATTACATGAAGTTTATGCAAAGAATCAATATTTGCAGTGTTGACCCTTCTTTTCAAGACCTCTGCAATTCGCCCTGGCATGCTGTCAATCAACTTCTGGGCCACATCCTGACTGATGGCAGCCCATTGTTGCATAATCAATGCTTGGAGTTTGTCAGAGTTTGTGGGTTTTTGTTTGTCCACCCACCTCTTGAGGATTGACCACAAATTCTCAATGGGATTAAGGTCTGGGGAGTTTCCTGGCCATGGACCCAAAATGTCGATGTTTTGTTCCCCGAGCCACTTCGTTATCACTTTTGCCTTGTGGCAAGGTGCCCCATCATGCTGGAAAAGGCATTGTTCGTCACCAAACTGTTCTTGGATGGTTGGGAGAAGTTGCTCTCTGAGGATGTTTTTGTACCATTCTTTATTCATGGCTGTGTTCTTAGGCAAAATTGTGAGTGAGACCAAGTTTGGAATGATCACTGAAACATTAGACAAATTGTGGTTGAGTTATTGACGTGTTTTCAGTGATGCAAAGCATATTGTTTACACTACTAATTATTTGAATAAATTTTACTTTCACACTCTCAGTAAAAAGAGCTTGCTTTCAGAATCACCTCTGATTATCTCTTATAAAGTTTAGTCATGTTTTTGTAGATGCTTTCTAATGAAATTCTTACATTTATATTGTGTGTAGGTATAAAGGACCGGAACTGGAGATGTGGTCACTGGGAGTACTTGTATACACCCTGCTGTTCAGTGAGAACCCTTTTTGTGGTGTGGAAGAGACCATCCAAGCCAAACTCAACATCCCCTGTGACATCTCTACAGGTACACTGTGTGTGTATGCATGTATGGGTACCTCAGTCAGAGATGTAGATGCCAGCCCCAGTGCTATGTATGTGGGGTAAAAATTTTATTGGACTTGAACTTGGACATGTTAACCATAAGGTGTATCATATCCACAGGTGCAGAAGAATAGCTTAATTCTACTCTGTTTACCTCTATAAACTCCTGTAGCCAAATTGGAATAGTCACCAAATGCAAATGGATTTCTGTGTAACCATGCCTTGTACCGAAAGTGGCCATGGTATCTGGTCGCTAGGCTATTGATACTACAGGAAATGAAACCTGAAAGTCTCTCCCATGTTTGCAGGATTACTTGTTCTTGTCAAACCCTGCATATTTCACACATTAGTGTCCCCATGGGGACCAGGGATAGAATGGTCCCTAGCACCCCATTTGCTGATCATAAGAGGCAACAAATGGGGCAACTTGTTTGCCGTGAGTTGTGACCTGTGATTGTGGGGGAGGCAGTCTTGGCACTTGAGGAATGTGGTCTGCTGCGTCTACCACTAGTCCAACAAAGTGCTTTGGCTCCTACTTCACAGGGACAGGTGGTGGAACAGCCTGTTCCAATCAAGCGGCTGGTCAAGATTTAATTTTGGCCATTCCTTTTCTCTTTCCAGAAGGCATTGGCTAAGGGTCAATTGAGCAGTGTTATTAATTTATGTGGTCGCTCGAGTATACCCTCCCCTGTGTCCCTGGTACGTATATGCAGGATGTCCACGGCTCTGTGCATCTCCTTGTTGGGCTCTGAGGTGTGTTGGGAGTAGGGATGATGAAACAGAATGCATATAGACACGGCTACCAAACAAAACCCCCAAAAAGGATGCTGGATCATGATTTAGTAAAAAGAGATTTTTTTTTGTTTTTATTTGTCATTCGATAACTGGCAGGGGTTTGTAATCCTAGACTGTCTATCACTGGGCATGCCCCTTACCAAGCTATCTCCTTTCGCCATACAAAAAGACATCTCAGGAATAGAAAGATGCAAGAAAAGGTCTGGCCAAAATCTGGTGGAGTGCTTGAAGAATAGCGCAAGCAGAGAATCTTTTACGTGCCACTGAGAATTGGCTGCTACTCATATGAAGGCCTTCCCTCATCCATCTCTGAACAGCAGTAAAGGAGTGATTCACACTAGAGAGCTAGAGGAAATGGATGAGCCTCAGAACTGACACAACAGGGTGACAGATGTCAATCAAAAAACAAAACTGAATTATTAAAATCAGCATCTATGTCATGACAGTGACAGCACCTATGTATGAAGAGGCCACAACTACCAGAAAATATTCTAATAGACTACTAAAGAGTACCTGTTGATTTGATTTATATATACCCAAACCACTAAGATGCTTCAATCGTGAGAGATTTGCTCATGGATCAGCAAGTTGTAAAATCAAGGCTATCTTCTGCAGTTGTGGAGAGGAAGGACATAAACGTATCTGCCAGAAACCACCATAGTGTTGCAGCTGTCCAGATGAACATAATGCTTCCTTAAAAGACTGCCCTGTCTGGGTCAAAGAAAAAGATACCCAGAGAATAAAATGTGTTAGTTAGCTACCTTGAAGCATGGAAATTGGTTAAGAGCCTGCCTTCCTTTAAACTAGAGAGATCACTTGTATCAGTAGTGAAGTCCACAAGAACAGTCAAAAGCCACAGACTTGACCTGAATGAACAAAGACAAACCTCAACCAATTAGTATAAATAAGTGCCCCCCTCTACAAAAAACAAAATCGTAAGCAATCGGAATGAAAGCTCTTCAAGAGAACAATCTAATCTATGTAATAGTAAGAGCAAAAAAGAAATGAACCCTGCAACAACCAAATGGAAGCCAAGAAAACAGCCTAAACAAAACTGAAAACCCCAAAGATATTGAAATGACAGAGACTGGCCTCTCGCAGCCAAAGCCTCTCACCCAAAGGCAGGAACAAGGTACAAGTGCATGTACTGCCTACCTAATATAGAGTAATATTATTCAATGGAATTGTCATGGTCTTAGATCCAACTTTGCAAAATTGCAGACTTTAGCTGCTGTTTTTAACCCTCTTGCCTTTTGTCTTCAGAAGACCCACCTGGTACCACATAGCCCCAGTGGCCCAAACGCACAACGTCCCTCTGATGGTACAGCTATCTTAATAAGACCTATAATCCATAGTCCCATTGCAATGGACACCAACCTACAAGCAACAGCAGTACACTTAAGACTCCACAAACCCATCACACTGTGCTCTATCTATATACCACCTGATAGCTCTAGACCTGGATGACGTTTCTGCTCTATAGCCCTGATTATTTGCTTTTTTTAAACCGTGGAGATGATGGTTAATAATAGTCTTGTCTGAAAGCTAGAAACTGTTTATCAAATAAGTAGACTCCAATGTGTCTTGAGACAGAGTAGGAGCACACTTGATGACCTTGTTAGACTGGAATCTCATGTATGTGACCCCCTTTTTTCAAAAAAGGTTTTTTTATCTAGAGAAAGCATCTGACAACATGGAAGTATGGCATTTTAAAAGACTTGTTCCAAATGGGTGTGCCTGCCCATTTTTCTCTCAAATTTTTATTTTAAAATTTTTTTTATCCAATACTCATTTTAAAATGAGTGTAGGTTCTACCCTATCACTCTTACACACATCCACCCACACACACACAGGAACTGGGGGTACCTCAGTGAAGCATTCTGTGTTATTCTATTTAGTATTAAAATCAACAATATTGTGAATGTGATTGGGTCTAATATTGTGCAGTCTTTTTTTTAACGCTCTCTGCATTTGCTACAAGGGGGGGAAAAATATTAATACCATTGCACCACAACTATGTATAAATAAGATTCATGTGTGGTCAGTCAATCATGGGTTCAGATTTGTGTGTGCTCTGATGCTGGAGCACTGTCTACCTGAAGGTAGACTGTGGCTCGGGTAGATGGAGTCTCTTATGATCCTCAGAGCCCTCCTTAGGTAGTAAAGGAAACAAGGTTTTT
The DNA here is from genome assembly GCA_023630585.1 of Cranoglanis bouderius. Classification (NCBI taxonomy): domain Eukaryota; kingdom Metazoa; phylum Chordata; class Actinopteri; order Siluriformes; family Cranoglanididae; genus Cranoglanis; species Cranoglanis bouderius. The sequence goes on from CM042536.1 coordinate 33,484,649, forward strand.
AGGACAACAGACTGTCTTTTATCCCACATATCCCAGAAACAACTAAAGAACAGATGCCTTAAAATTGTAGATATTATAAAGGTGCTGACAAAAAAACAAAACTGGGTGCAGACTGTAATTTACTACTGTGCCTATACAGGGCACTGATCTAAGCCCAATTAGATTATGGGGGTATAATCTATGGCTCTGCCAGTCAATCATACCTACAAATGCTGGACACTGTGCACCATCAAGGACTACGACTTGCCTTGGGAGAATTTAGAACCTCTCCTGTTCAGAGCCTATATGTTGAAGCCATTGAACCCTCGCTGAGTCACAGACACCTGAAATGCATGTCTCTTCGCTTACCAAGCTTACGACAAATCAACAAAATCCAGCCTACTCTCCAGTTTTTCATCCCCAACAACATTTGTTACGAGTCCAGACTGAAGTGCATCTGTGCTTTTGGGCTACATGTAAGATCCCATTTAGAAAACCTGGACATTAACCTTGACGTCTTCACCCCGACGCATCTCTGCTCTATTCCCCCCCCCCGGGATCTAGAAAGTCAAAAACTCCCTTAACATAAGAGGCAGACTTTCTCATCACATACCTAGATACACAGATGGACCCAAAGTGGACAATCATGTATCTGCTACACTAGCAGATGGACCGCAGCACCACGGCATCTGCATTCTCGGACAAAGCTCTATCTGTACAGCCAAGGTCTGTGCTTTGCTTTTAGCCCTGGAATACATTGAAAATGCACAACAGTGTAATGTTTTAATTTGTTCAAATTTTAAATCCTGCCTACGACTGAACTACAGCATTGTTTTTTGCTGGGTACCGGGCCATTTTGGGCTCTCTCAGGCAGACATGGCTGCTTAAAAAGGCCCTTTTATGAGAACCAGCGAGTGCCCTATCCCACCATCAGACCTCAGACCGATCTTGAACTCCTATATTGTAAGCAAATGGCAAGGGAAATGGGACGAAAATTTATTGAACTGTTCTGCTTTTAATGTCATCAGACAAAGACCAAATTAATTTGAAACAATCCATATAGATGTTTACCTTGCTCAGTGTGAAATATTTTGCACTATTACATTTTTATTTGCATCTCCTATTATAAATATCTCCTATTTAATTAATTCATTTGTTTGCCAATTTAGTTTTGTGTGCCTCTTTATCTACCCATGTATTAATTTTATACATTTTTATTTATTTGTAACCTTGCTCATGCCATGAATATAGCACTTGATACTGACATGGTGTTAAAAATTAAACGCCTTACCTTACCTCTGTCACCACAGGACACTTAACTGCAAAACTAAGGCAGGAGAGCACAGAGGTGAAAGCTACAAACAGTGTAACGAAAAATGTCACCGAGTGGATGACGTCTAGTTTCTGTTCTGCTGTACTGCTCTCCCCTGACCCTGTGAATCCCACTGACCCTAAGCTTTGTTCATGTCACGTTTCATGCCGTGTCTTGTTTCAAATTGGAAAAATGACAATTTCTTGGAACAGAATTTTTTTTTAATAATAATAAGTGGGACAAAATGTACAGTTTACATGGCTGGTGCACTCAAGTATAAGAAGCCTAAACAAGAGCCTTATGTGACACCATACTGCACACTGGGCTCTGAAGAGTCTCCAATAACACTAACAAGCAACTAAATCATACAACTCGTGTGTCTAAACTGATAATGTCATCAAACCTGTTTATTAGAATAGCATGGCCAGGTGTTGAGTGCTGCACTAAAGTCCAACAAAACACCCCCACAGTTTGAGGCAGCAGAAAGTCACTGATCGGTTTAGCAAGCGCTGATTCTAATACAGAAAACTGATTTAATATTGATGATTTTTGTGTGTTTTCTAGATTTGTACAATCTGCTGGCTGGTTTGCTGCACCGAGAGCCAACTGAGAGAATGACGCTGGAGGAGCTCCTGCAGGAACCGTGGATCCGGCAGCCCATTAACCTGGCAGAGTACAGCTGGAGTGAAGTGTTCCCCTGCAATCATGGTAAGCATGCACCCAGACACACAGCTATGCTTTTAGGCCTGATTTTATACTTGATGCATGTGAACACAGCAGCAGCTGAGCAGCATTGTCCTGTGTACCTTATACACATCTGGAGGATTAAAAGCAACATCCACTAGCACGTCACAGACAAAACACATCTGTCCAACGGTTTGCCGTGTCAACCAGTAAAATGTTTAGCAATTGGATGCCACATTTGTCTCTGTGCACCAGCCATGACATGTCGAACATAACGACGAGCTCTGTTATTGTTTCTCTTAACTTTCCGCAGTCATTGTGATTGTGGTCATGAGCTGCATCGCAAATGGACAACTATGCCCTTACATTTAAAAGCATTTACTAATCTAGAAGATCCAGAAGATTATAAACACAAAACAGACTTTTCAGTGTGGTTGAATATTTGTAGTATTTATGTGGAGTTATCATTGTAACCAGCAGATGAACTGAAAGTCAAGGTCACAGCAAGGTCAAGTGTCTGAAATATTATTTCTTCAATAGCTTGCTTCCTGTTTGAAATATGTTTAAGGGTAGTTCTGGCATACAGATTATTAACAAGAAGGACTTAACTTTGTGGTGGTGGAGACATCCTTGTCAACCCGGTTAGTGTTCAGTTATACTTTTCTTTTTAATCTAACATTACTATAATGGGGGAAATCCATTTGTTAATACTTAAAAACTGCAACAGACTGAACAAACTAGAGCAGTGTCTGAAATAGCACACTTGTATACAGTATTTCATCACATCACACTATACTGCCCCCACTATGTACAGAGCCCTCCACTAATATTGACACCCTTAGTAAATATGCGCAAAGAAGGCTGTGAAAAATTGTCTTTATTGTTTAACCTTTTGATCTTTTTGTCAAAAAAAAAAAAAAAAAAAAATCAGAAATACTCTGCTCTCATGGATATCAAACAATTGCAAACAAAGCACTGGTTTATAAAAAAAAAATTTTTTTTAATTGTGGCACAATTATTGGCACCCTTTTAGTCTTCTCCTATAATGCCTGATGAGGTTGGAGAATACATGGCAAGGGATCTGAGACCATTCCTCCATACAGAATCTCTCCAGATCCTTCAAATTTCGAGGTCCACGCTGGTGGATTCTCCTCTTCAGTTCACCCTGCAGGTTTTCTATGGGTTTCAAGTCAGGGGACTGGGATGGCCAGGGCAGGACCTTGATTTTGTGGTCAGTAAACCATTTTTGTGTTGATTTTGATGTATGTTTTAGATCATTGCCCTGCTCGAAGATACAACCACGGCCCATTTTAAGCTTTCTGGCAGAGGCAGTCAGGTTTTCATTTAATTTCTTTTGATGTTTGATAGAATCCATGACGCCATGCATCCTAACAAAATGTCCAGGTCCTCTGGCAGAAAAACAGCCCCAAAACATTAAAGAGCCACCACCATATTTAACCGTGGGCATGAGGTACTTTTCCATATGGCTACCTCTCTGTGTGCACCAAAACCACCTCTGGTGTTTATTGCCAAAAAGCTCTATTTGGGTTTTGTTTTTGTTTTGTTTTTTTTTTAACAAAAGATCAAAAGGTTAAGCAATAAAGACGATTTTTCACAGCCGCCCTTGCTCATATTTTCCAAGGGTGCCAATATTAGTGGAGGGCACTGTACACTGGTATTGCACTAAGCACATGCCTTTTTTTCTTTTTTTATAGGAAATAAACAATTTTTTTAAACAATTAATGGGGGGGGGGGTGAAAAAATTTCAGTCGCACACAATCGATGAGCCAAATAAACACAGGATATGTGCGACATACCGAAAGTGTACCGACAAGTACCAAACCTAAGACACACTTACACTTCATTTTTGACCTTTCTTTTTGAACAGCATTGTTCAAAATCTCAACACCATTTTAATTCAAGCCTTATAATATTGGTGTTAGTTTTTGTTTTATAGTGAATCAGTAGTTCGTAATAAGCAGTGTGTTCAGGCCACACTAATGGTGTTTCCTAATGCTGTAATTGATGCCTCCCTGACTCCTCCATCTTTTATCCTGTTGCCAGAAAATGTGTTGAATTCCACCATTTTTAAGGATGTATTAATTCTTGAAACGCACACAGAGGAATCAGTGAGAGGTCGGTGCTTCCTGTGGGGAAGTCTTGCTTATACTGTAGCTCATGTTGTAAGCCTACTGTATACATGCTTCATCTCACCTGAAGTATTTAATTAGAATAAATAATAAACAATTGACACAACATGGAGAATATCCCAGATATTGGAAGATCGGCTGCTCTACCACCTCACTGTCCTCCTATTCACAGCAGTTGTAAATGTTTGGCTAATTCTAAATGGGGGAAATCAACACCATCTCATCATTTTCAAAGCTGGTTTAATGAGATGGGTTTTTTCCCCCTTCAGCTAGAAAGAATAAGTTTTATTAAGGCATTTTCCAGAAATTTAACAGCAACAGAAATTAAACTTGATGTCCCATTTGTGTAGGTGATTTTCTTCAGCTTCGGCATTCACTTTGTATTATTGTATTTTGTCCATACTTGTCTATTATTTAAATACTCATATCTGTTTAGTTTATTCCATATGTGCTCTTTAGTTATTCTGTGGAAGATGTGGGTGAGGGTTTTTCCCCCCACCCCCCTTTTCCTTGTTGTATGTTTTATATAAAACCGTTGATAAAGTACTTTATGCTTTTAGTATCTATTTTAAGTCAGTTACAATGATTTTAATGCCCTTAAGAGAAGTCAGGTGATGATATGAGTCTTTTATAGTTTAAAGCATCATTTAAGCATGTTCATGTGCAGTGTTTTAATTGATGTTTGTTTAGAATGTAATTACACCTTGTGTATGCTCGATTCCAGCTGTCAGTGTTTTCTGTCCTTGCATCCTTTCCTCTTGTCCCTAGAGGAAGGATCTTTATGTCTCAATTTCTACCAAAGAAAAAATATTTTAAAAGGTGTTTTTAAAGCACCTGGTGGATTTTGCGCGCTTATTGTTTTCGGGTTCATTATGGATTTGATTTGTCTCTTTCTTTTGTGTTGCAGACCCTTCTGAGCAAAATCAGTACAGTCCAGATGTTCAGCAGGAGGCCAGCACTCATGGTGCCACTGACGAGACTCCCCTGCAGGATGAAGACGATGAAATGGTGGAAGAGGAGGATGAAGAGCAAAGGAGAACTACGGCAGCACTGGAGTTTGAACTCCTCAAGTATCTAACTGAAGACTGAGGAAGCTTTCGGACTGCTTTGAAACCGAGACCTGCAATGGGGAAAAGGTTAAAATAAGAAAAACTGAGGTGGACAAAATAACACCGTACTGCTACTCTTTCCAATTGTTTTTGATGTTGTGCTTGAAGACTTTGACTAACTTGAACACTGAATTAACTGTCATCATGGAACTTGACTGTCCTACATGAACACCAACCTTCAAAACACATCTGTCTTTTAATGTTTGAGATGAATGGCTTAGAAGACAGAGAGGGCTAGCCCATGTTGCAAAAAATAAAAAAAAAATTTTTAAAATGGCTGCATTTGGCACTGGTAATGTAGATCACAGATTAAACAGGCACTGTATAAATTGTTGCACTCTTTGTTTCAGAACATTTGTTTTCATACGGAAGGAGAGCATTACTGTTTATGAAAAATGAAGTAAAAGTGTGCAGTACTGTAAAAGCAATTAATAGTGCTGTGCCTATTTTAAACGATGTAGATCTACGGTTGAATGCATTGATCATTTAAGGAACAGGCTTGAAATGCTTGGTTATAAAGAAGCAGTTGTGTAAACTCATTTTAAGTTTATTTATTTTATTTTAGTTTTTTAACTAAATTATTTACATTTTAAATATTATATAAAACTTTTCACATGAATGAAATTCTTATGTGCGTTTGTTTTTGTTTTGTTTTTTTTTATCTTGAATTTATTTTTTATGCTTTTAACATTAAAACTGACGCGTGATTCATGAACATTTTTCTGGATTTAAATAAAAGAAATCAAAGCCTGTTTCTTGTCCGTCCCCGTTCCCAAACCCCCCCCAGGAACGAGGTGTATAACCGGAACTGTATTCAGGGGAACACATTTGGACGCCGGACCAATGGGTAGCCAAGCACACACTGCTTTGGGGGTGAGTGAGAAACCTCAGATGATTTAATAATGACTTTGTTTTGAGGAGCTGTTTAATGAGAGTTGAGATTTAGTTTGCCAGCCATTGAAAACAGTGAAGCAGGTTTTTTGAAACATCTTAAGCGGAAGGAAGTTCACCTGCAGCTGTGACTAGTTAGCGATGAGACCGCGGCCGTGTCCCAAATGTGAGCAACTTTAATACGTGAGTGCTCAATATAGTGTGTAGAAGCCGTTATTTTAAACTATGTGTAGTGCGCTTCTAAAGTAGTAAGGAGTTATTTGAGATTGGCCCCAGGTTGTAAAACACTGCGCTAGTGGTGAATTGTTCCGTCATTAGCTAAGGCTACACGTTTAACCGGAATTAAAGCGACCAGCGCTGTTGAATGAATCTGATTGGCCAGAAGGTGTTAGTTAATGTTCTATTACAGCAGCTCTGACTGTAGCTCCAGCTGCAAACAGGTGTATATTAACTTGTTCGTTCTAATACATTGCCATAATCTACAGTTAGGGGGAAAAAGTATTTGATCCCCTGCTGATTTTGTTCGTTTGCCCACTGACAAAGAAATGATCAGTCTATAATTTTAATGGTAGGTGTATTTTAACAGTGAGAGACAGAATAACAACAAAACAATCCAGAAAAACGCATTTCAAAAAAGTTATAAATTGATTTGCATTTTAATGAGTGAAATAAGTATTTGATCCCTTCGACTTAGTACTTGGTGGCAAAACCCTTGTTGACAATCACAGAGGTCAGACGTTTCTTGTAGTTGGCCACCAGGTTTGCACACATCTCAGGAGGGATTTTGTCCCACTCCTCTTTGCAGATCCTCTCCAAGTCATTAAGGTCATTTTCAATGCCCTGGCTGAGGGAAGGAGGTTCTCACCCAAGATTTGATGGTACATGGCCCCGTCCATCGTCCCTTTGATGCCGTGTAGTTGTCCTGTCCCCTTAGGAGAAAAACACCCCCAAAGCATAATGTTCCCACCTCCATGTTTGACGGTGGGATGGTGTTATGACTTGGGGTCATAGGCAGCATTCCTCCTCCTCCAAACACGGCGAGTTGAGTTGATGCTAAAGAGATCTGACCACACCTGACCACAACACTTTCACCCAGTTCTCCTCTGAATCATTCAGACAAACTTCAGACGGGCCTGTACATGTGCTTTCTTGAGCAGGGGGACCTTGCGGGCACTGCAGGATTTCAGTCCTTCACGGCGTAGTGTGTTACCAATTGTTTTCTTGGTGACTATGGTCCCAGCTGCCTTGAGATCATTAACAAGATCCTCCCGTGTAGTTCTGGGCTGATTCCTCACCGTTCTCATGATCACTGAAACTCCACGAGGTGAGATCTTGCATGGAGTCCCAGACCGAGGGAGACTGACCGTTATTTTGTGTTTCTTCCATTTGCGAATAATCGCACCAACTGTTGTCACCTTCTCACCAAGCTGCTTGGCGATGGTCTTGTAGCCCATTCCAGCCTTGTGTAGGTCTACAATCTTGTCCCTGACATCCTTGGACAGCTCTTTGGTCTTGGCCATGGTGGAGAGTTTGGAATCTGATTGATTGATTGCTTCTGTGGACAGGTGTCTTTTATACAGGTAACAAACTGAGATTAGGAGCACTCCCTTTAAGAGACTGATCATTTCTTTGTCAGTGGGCAAACGTACAAAATCAGCAGGGGATCAAATACTTTTTTCCCCCACTGTAACTAATGATTACAACGTGTTATTTAACCAATAATAATGGAGTTGTTTATTTAAAACTATTATGGAAGGAGTCTCCAGTGTCAGCCCTTTGTAACGTTCAGAGGTGAATCAGCCATAACATTAAAACCACTGACTGGTGAACTGAATAACATTGATTAACTGGTTACAGTGCCACCTGTGAACGGGTGGGATATATTAGACAGCAAGTGAACACTTGACACGGGCCCAATTGTGATGGCTAGATGACTGGGTCAGAGCATCTCCAAAAACGGCAGGTCATGTGGGGAGTTCCTGGTATGCAGTGGTTAGTACCTACCAAAATTGGTCCAAGGAAGGACAACCAGTGACAGGGTCACAAGCGCCCAAGGCTCAATGACATGTGGGGAGCGAAGGCAGCCCGCCTGGCCCAATCCCACAGAAGAGCTACTGTAGCACAAACTGCTGAAAATGTTAATGCTGGCTATGATGGAAAGGTGTCAGAACACACAGTGCATCACAGCTTTCTGTGTAGCTCCAGACCGGTCAGAGTGCCCATGCTGACCCCTGTCCACTGCCGAAAGCACCTACAATGGGCACGTGAGCATCAGAACTGGACCACGGAGCAATGGAAGAAGGTGGCCTGGTCTGATGAATCACATTTTCTTTTACATCATGTGGACGGCCGGGTGCGTGTGTGTCGCTCACCTGGGGGAGAGATGGTACCAGGATGCACTATGGGAAGAAGGCAAGCCAGCAGAGACAGTGTGATACTCTGCACAATGTTCTGTTGGGAAACCTTGGGTCCTGGCCTTCATGTGGATGTTACATTGACACATACCACCTACCTAAACATTGTTGCAGACCAAGTACCCCCCTTCATGGCAACGGTATTCCCTAATGGCAGTGGCCTCTTTCAGCAGGATAATGCGCCCTGCCACACTGCAAAAAATCGTCTTGGTGCCAGATACCACAGCACACCTTCTTGTGAAGTCTTGTGGAGTCCATGTCTCGACGGGTCAGAGCTGTTTTTGCGACAAGGGGGAGCTACAGAATATTAATCAGGTGGTTTTAATGTTATGGCTGATCTGTGTATATGTGACATTTTTTTTTTGTCTTATTAACTTCAAGAGTTTCACGCTGTTATAAAGTGATCTTACATTACAGATGTTCCATATCTGTAAATAGATAAAAGTATGATGTATCATTCTTTAATAAATAATAAAATGTAGATGTTTAAGTTAATAATTGTTCAAAGGCTGTGTGTTTATTTTAAATACAAAAAAAAAAATGTGCATTCATATTGGCTGTGTAATTATAATAATTAACTGTGATTATACATCCCTACCACTAGCTAATAAAAGACTTGTATGAATGGAGATGATGGCAACATGAACACTCTTTCTTTTTTTTTTTTTTTTTTACTGTTTTTGTATTTCGGCCCAGATTCTGCGATGGACGTGGAAAACCTGCTTACCAAAATGTGTCCCTGTGAAAGAATTACCCAGGGTGCCATTAATTCTCCTTCACCGGCCACTCTGTTCATCACAGCAGGTTCCACCCCTGTCCAACCCTGCACGGAGCGTCCAGCATGGCGGGAGAGAGCTAACCATACAGTCCTTGGCTGAAATGGGTTTCTCAGAGAGCCAGGCTGAGCTGGTGTATGAAGCAGCAAATAAAAACCGCTGCAGGCATGGCATGCCGATGTTGACTGTGCTCTTCGGCCTCGGCTTAAACGCAGGCAGCGTGCTGAAGGTCCTGGAGAAATGTCCTGAGCTTTATTCTCTTAAAGAAGCTCAGCTACAGCAGCGGGTTATGAATCTAAGGAAACTTGGCCTGCTTGAAGGTGAACAGCTTTTACTTTCACTTACTGTTTTATTTTACTTCATACGTCTTTCATTTATGGATATTTAAATAAAAGTAAAATTGATTTGAACTTTTCTTCATTATTATTATTATTATTATTATTATTATTATTATAGCAAAAAGTAGTTAATCATAACTGCTCTGTATCAACTTAAAGGAGCTGTTTGGAATATTTTTTTACAGCCCATTGCAATTTGCATGATGCAAATTGAAATTGCAATGAAAACATCAACAATCCTTTACACGCCTGACCCCCAACAACCTACAAAATGTCTTAAGCCGAGTGCACACAATGCCACAAAGTGCCATGATAGACCTCTCTGACATTTATTTTCATGGAAAAGTGAATTCCCATGATATTTAGGGATCAAGTGTGCTTCAGCAGGGATCTCTCCAGGTGAAAGTGATTAAAGTCATGTGTGAGCGCGTCAGTGATTCTGAGACTTTCATATGCGCGCTGCATTAAACGGGGGCAGCTCTGTTCTGATGGGGCCAGAGCTCATTTCTGGGCTGGGAAGATTTTTCCAGAAGCCTTTTCTAAGGTGTCTTTAGAAATTATTATAGGTCTAGAAGCCCTTTTCAATATTACAAGCTGTACATTGTAAGTGTACGTCATTCTAATAAAGGTGCGCGAATTTGGACATTTGTAAACGTGGAGAATTAGAAACATCACTGAAGGTTTTAATGTTCATCCCGGTGCTGTATATTTCCAGAGTGCTCCTCTTGTTCTGACATATATTGGTTAAAAAAGAAAACCTATCAGGTCTGATTTATGGAATTGTGTGTGTACCCATACATTCCTTCTACAGATACAGTGCTGACGGCAGCGATCGTATTTAGAACGCTCACGTAACAGTCATTATGGAAACAATGATTTATCTTTCAGTGACTTTTCAGAAATTGGCTCTCGGTTTGTGAATAGAAACACACAATGGCTGACTGAAATTGCCTAATAAACCCTGGTCTCTGTTTGTCAGGCAGTTTGCAGAGGGTGATAAGCCACTACCCTCAGATCCTGTCGCTTCCAGTGAAGAGGGTGAGCGCTGTGTCTCGACTCCTCAGAGAGAAGTGCCAGTTCACCGCTCAGCAGATGGCAGATATCCTCCGAGACTCGCCGCATGTAGTGGAGGAAGAGCCTGCACGTCTGGAGTACATGTTTCAGGTAGGTAGAGTTTTTCTATATTGTTCCATTCAGCTTTCTGCAACAAAAACAAAAAAAAAACAGTGCATCGTGTGTTTGCAGTAGATTTGTTTGTTTCCACCATTTTCAATGCAAAGCTGCCAAGGTCAGATTTCTTGTAAACTGACCAATAAAACGTCCAGACTGAAAACCACCACAATTATCAACTCACTTATTCAGTCCTCTTCTGTCTATCTCTGGCTTTCTATATTAGTTAAGAAGATTTGAAATATTTTCTTCTGAGTCAGAGAGCCAGACAAGAAACCAGCCAGTGTGGAGCAGACTGCACTTTGTCCTGAATTGTTGTCCTGAATGTCACCCCTCACTTTATTAGCAGATTTTATTGTAGCCTGCTCTCTCTCTCTCTCTCTCTCTCTCATCTTATTGCAGTATGTATATTTCCGTATGGGCTGTCGCCAGGCCGAGATGGTAAAGGCGAAGCTCTTCAGACTCTCCATGGAGGATCTGCGGTGTCGTCACAGCTTCCTGGAGCGCCGTGGACTGTACCAAACCCCTGACAAGAAGGGCCAGACGCTCATACTCAACCCGCACCTCAAAGACTTTCTCAGCGTCTCAGAGGAAATTTTCCTCAATAATATCGCCAATGCCACACAGGAAGAGTTTGATGTATTCCAGAAACTTGTGGCAAGAGAGGAAGAGGAGCAAGGCGAAGAGTACAGCAGTGGTGATGATGATGATGACGACGACGATGACGACGACGACGATGATGATGATGATGTCACAGAGAGACACATTTCTTTCAACTCTAGCTCCAAGAAGAAAACAAATCAGAGAGTCAAGATGCCAGAAAGACACTGATTTCAAATGTAGCTTCACGTTTTCCATGTTTCTATGTAGTATGCCATGTTGATAACAAAATAAATGTCGTTTTATTGTCGTCTTGCGTTATATCGATTGCCTGTTCTAGTCTCTTGTATATTATGTTTGTTTGTAAACGCAAACAAGGAAGTTGACAAGACAAGATGTGTCGTAAAACCTTGTTTGCTCAAACAAATACCCAGTGATGCCAAAGCGTAATGATACTGCCACCAAAAGCAGGTAGTGTTCTCTTCTTAGGGAAGATATCCGTGTTAGTTTTCTGAGCTTTGTTTTGAAGTTAAGGTGACAGTGACTGTAAGTTAGGCTAAAAAAAAAAAAAAAAAACGCTGTGTGTAGCCATGGAGCGCCTGAAGAGCTCTGAGGCCGCGTGCGCGTTCACGCGCCGGTATAGCGCTGACGCACTGTTCGTGCGCGTGCCAGCGTGTGTGTAGTGTGTTTGTGTATCGATTCGCACTTTGATGTGAAAGAACGGACGGAGTGGATGTGTGAGAAAAAGGTAAGTGAGTGATCGTCATTTCTGTGGAATTGATCTCTCTCTCTCTGTGTGTGTGTGTGTGTGTGTGTGTCGCTTGGCTGAAAGTGACTTAAATCGATAGAACAGATGAGACTTTGACTTAATGGCGCTTTCAGAGGACATCATTTTGACTATGTACACAACAGCATGTGGTGTCCTAGAATCTAATCTTTTTTCAGTGTTCGTAAACATAACCGGTCAGGAAGAACGTAAAAGGATTTTTTGTGTGTGTGTGTGAACTTAATTCATAAAGTAGCTCTCTGTGTTCTTTCTAAATCAGTTATTTAAAAATTAATCAATAAAAACACGCAGGATTAAATGAATTCACCATCTGAGAAATTACATCCAACGGGGGGGGATGCTTCTTAATTTGTCATATGTATTTGTTTGAACAGTAGCTCAAGACATATGTACATTGAAACGCTTATGGCGAGGCTCAGGTAAATTACTTGCATGTAGAATGCATGCTTACTAAGGCACAGAATACACACACACACACACACACTAGAGCTTAAACAAATATGAGCAAAATTAGAATAAAACTAAGAATGTTAAGAATGCCATGAACAATATACAATACACAATATAACTAAGTGGGGGGAAATAGAGAGGACAAAATGAGTCGTGTAAACAAGATAAGACAACGCACTGTAATTATACATAAATGCTTGTTTTATAAGGCTAACAAATGACGTTCATATTACTCTAACATCACTTTACCACTTTCCCCTCAAGATTTAAAAAAAAAAAAAAAACAGTCTAGATGTGCCATACTATTTCTAATATTTAGGTTACAGTAAGAAGGCAGTTTGTTATAATCTTCCAGACCAACACACCTGAGCATCATCCCACCTTTACACACACTTTACACCTTTACATCCGTGTTTGCCGTAATTTAGACCAAGTCTTATCACAAGCGGATATTCAGGCGGGCCGGGGGGGGGGGGGGGGGGACAGAGGGTTAGTCACTTGACCATATTCTCCATTATTAAGGTCAATATACTTGAGATAACACAAGTCTCTGAAAGATAAGAACATCTCAAGAATAAGAATATCTCAAACAACTTGCATTTAGATGTTGAGAGCTTGTTATTTAAAGCTGCAATATGTCATTTTTTGTTGTGAAAAATTAGAGCTGTAGAGTAAGCTGTTGTGTCAGATATAGTGTTGGTTTGAAAACAGGTCTGTGTTGTGAAGTCAGTGTTATGCCAGACATTATAAGGGAGATGTTAACATGAAAAGTGGCGATGAAAAACTGATGCTCTGGCATAGCAGAAGTGTGTCGAGCAGGTGGTAATGCATTTTGAAAATAAAGGATAACTATTGTTAATAATTACTGTTAATCTTCAAGCCTACAATCTCCAGCAAAAATAAATCTGCCATAGTAGGCCTGAGTCTATTGATAATGCTTTTGGGAAAATCTCTTGGATTCTGATTTATCCATGATGTTGCAGATTTCTAGCCCAGGTTTCAAAGAACAATATTATACCAGACTCACACTATTTACCAACTGTAAATGTAAATAGGTGCTTTATGAGGACAGCCCACTGACCTGCACAGTTTTAAGAGTTTAACAAAGTTATATTTACATTGCAGGTTTTCATTTCAGTCATTCGCGCAAACAGAATGAAACACAAAGTGCTTTACACATTAAAATACCAATACCCCACCATCAACACACAAAACATCAAACAACATATAAACAAAATGTAGGCAATCAATACGGTATTTTGTTTATTTGGGGGGGGGGGGGGGGTTAGTGTCAGTCCAGTTAGTCCAGCAGATGAAGGGTTAATGGCCTTGCTCAAAGGCCCAACAGTTGCAGCTTGGTGCTGCTGGGATTTTAACTCTTCTGATGAAGTCAAGTCAAGTAGGATTTTTATTGTCATTCCTCTATATATCGTGTATATTTTGGAACGAAATGACGTTTTTTCAGGACCATGGTGCAACGCAGAACAGTACCCAAGATTACATAAAGTGGAGATAAACAACGTGTGAGACAAGTGCAAAACAATAAATACATAGGACAAGAAATACACAGAACATTGACTGTAAACTGTAAACTAAAAGCTATTGTGTAATGTAGCAGCATAAGTATAGCAGTAATACTGGCAGCAAAAAAAAAAGTGAGTTCCATGGTAAAGTGACTTATGCAGCTATGTAAAGTGCAGTGTGCAGTAGAGTCTTACTGGTTTGGTTGTATTTTAACAGTGAGAGACAGAATAACAACAAAAAAAAATCCAGAAAAACGCATTTCAAAAATTTCCCTCATTAAAATGCGAATCAATTTGTAACTTTTTTGAAGTGCGTTTTTCTGGATTTTTTTTGTTGTTATTCTGTCTCTCACTGTTAAAATACACCTACCATTAAAATTATAGACTGATCATTTCTTTGTCAGTGGGCAAACGTACAAAATAAGCAGGGGATCAAATACTTTTTTCCCCCCACTGTATGAGTCTTACTGGGTTAAGTGTTTGACTGGCCCAGGTGAGTGTTGGGAGGCAGGGTGTTGAGTAATATGACTGCCTCAGGGAAGAAACCATTGCGGAGTCTGCTGGTGGTGGCACAGATGCTCCTGTACCTTCTGCCGGATGGCAGGAGGGCGAATAGTCTGTGAAAAGGGTGAGAGGGGTTGCCCGCAATAGTGGTGGCGTTGTTGAAGGAGGTGTCGACGGTGGGTAGAGAGACCCCGATGATCTTTTCAGCTGTCCTCACAGCTGTAGGGTCTTGCAGTCGGAGGCTGTGCAGTTCCCATACCACACAGTGAGACAGCTGGTCAGGACACTCGCTATCGTCCCTGTAGAAGGAGGTGAGGATGGGAGGGGGAAGTTTGGCTCTCTTCAGCCTCCGCAGGAAGTGGACGCGCTGCTGGGCCTTCTTGACTAGGCAGGTGGTGTTGAGAGTCCAGGAGAGGTCCTCAGTCATGTGCACACCAAGAAACCTGGAGCTTTTGACTCTCTCCACAGTAGTCCCATTGATGTGCAGTGGTGAGTGGTCCACTTGGGTTCTCCTGAAGTTGACAATAATCTCTTTAGTCTTATCAACATTAAGAGATAGATTGTTGTCTCTACACCATTCTGCAAGCTGGTCACCTCCTAACTGTATTCTGACTCATCATTGTTGCTGATGAGGCCCACAACTGTAGTGTCATCAGCAAACTTGATGATGTGATTAGAACTGAACAGCACAGTCATGAGTCAGTAGGGTGAACAGCAGTGGACTAAGCACGCAGCCCTGGGGGGCACCGGTCTTCAGTGTGGTGGTGCTGGACGTGGAGTTGTTTAAACCCAGCAGGCTCAGCTTTGTCGTCAGTTGTTGTGGGATGATTGTGTTGAATGCTGAACTGAAGTCTATGAACAGCATTCTTACGTAATTGTCCTTTTTATCTAGATGGGTCAGAGACAGATGAATGGTAGTAGATATGGCATCCTCTGTTGAGCGGTTGGGACGGTATGCATACTGAAATGGGTACAGTGTGGTGGGAAGACTGCTCTTTATGTGTTTCATGACTAGCCACTTGAAGCACTTCATGATGATAGGTATGAGTGCAACAGGCCGGTAGTCATTCAGGCAGGACACAGATGATTTCTTCGGCACAGGGATGATGGTGGTCATCTTGAAGCACACTGGGACAACTGCTTGGCTCAGGGAAATGTTGAAGATGTCTGTGAGGACATCTGCAAGCTGATCAGCACATTCCCTGAGCACCCGGCCAGGTATTTTGTCAGGACCGGCAGCTTTCCGTGGTTTGACTCTGGACAGAGTTTTCCTGACGTCCATTGCAGCCAGATGAAGTACTTGTTCGGTGGGAGTTGGGGTGGTCTTCCTTGATGGCATGTTGTTCTATGCTTTGAACTGTGCGTAGAAATCATTCAGTGCATCTGGGAGCAAGGTGTGATCATCACGGACAGGTGGTGTAGCTTTGTAGTCTGTGATGGCCTGAATGCCTTGCCACATACGCCTTGTGTCCTTGGTGTTTATGAAGTGACTGTGGATTCTTTCTGCGTAGTTGCCCTTTTCCTCTCTGATGGCTCGGGACAGATTGGTCCTTGCTGTGCGGAGGGCTGCCTTGTTGTCAGACCTGAAGGCAGAGTCTCGGGTTTTCAGCAGTGAGCGCACTTCTGCAGTCATCCACGGTTTCTGGTTTACACGTGTGGTGATGGTCTTAAAGGAAGTTACATCATCTATGCACTTGCTGATGTAGCCAGACACTGATGCTGTGTATACTCCAAGCCTGTGGTGTTGTGGTATGTAGCAGCCTCTCTGAACTTATTCCAGTCTATGTGCTCAAAACAGTCCTAAAGTGCTGAGATGGCTCCCTCAGACGAGGTTCTCACCTGTTTCAGAACCGGTTTGGCATGTTTCAGAAGTGGTCTGTATGCTGGGATTAGCATAACAGAGATGTGTTCCGAGCCGCCGAGGTGGGGGCGGGGTGCAGCCTTGTAAGCTCCGTGAATATTGGTGTAAACAAGGTCCAAAGTGTTTGTACCACAGGTTGCAAAATCAACGTGCTGGTGGAATTTCGGCAGCACTGATTTCAGATTCAGTTTCAGAAGCCCAGTTTCCCAGTGCCACCTGAGCCACCACTGCCCTATTTATTCACATGCTTTCTTTACATTACCTTGTAGTCTGCTGACTATAACTTAGTTTGTAATTTATAAGCGATAAGCGAAGTGCACCCAACCTGTTAGATCTCCCACTGGCAGCTCTGCTACGGAGCAGCATATCTTGTGCATTCCACGGAGCGCATTCCAGCGCGATTCAAGGGAACTCTCTGGACTACGTCATGAACTCGGCATTTGTTTATGTTGCCATGTGCTTTTCTGTTTTTGTGTTGCGTCATGTCTCTGCCCTCGCTTCCTGATTGGTCCTCTGTGCTGATTATCATTTCCAGGTGTCGCGTGTCTAATCTGGTTTGCTTTGAATGAATGCCATTATTTAAACCCATTTCTGTGTCCGCTTCGTCGCGGAGTATTGAGTTTTGGTTAATGAGTTTTGTTCGATGTTGGAATGTTCATGTCAAAGATAGCGACGAAGCAAAGTATTACCGATGTTTTTATTAACTAGGCATCCCCTGGTTCCTGCTTTTTTGTATTTTTGTTTTTGTTTACCCGGCGTCCCCGGGTTTCTAGGATTCCTGCTTCGTTGCGTGATTTTGTGGACTGTGACCCTGTAAGTGATTGCATCCATGTCTAACCCGTTTCGGAAGATTAACGTGCCTCTGTTTTTGTATTTTTAGTATTTGTGTCCCGTCACTTTTGAATGTGCCATTTTATGTTCCTAATAAACTGACCACCTTTCCCCTGCAAGTGCATCCTGCTTCCTTATATCCCCGGTGTCGTAACACAACCGATGGAGCAGTTCGTCAAAGCATGGCATTGGGTATGCATCAGATTTAGACACCAGATTCAGACATTGACTTTCTATGTGGTGTTTTATGAAACTAGTGCAACAGGGTAGGGGTGAGAACATGTCGATAATTCCTCCTGCAACTTGGCAACCTCCATGATTTGGGACGTTGAGAGGTGCTCTCCACAAGGGACCAGGGTTGACTGAGCCGCCGTTTTTAGATTCACCTCCGGTCCTAGCTCCCTCTCCGGAACGACCATCGCCAAAGCCATGGGGACCACCTCTCTCCATGGTTTGAGGACATTGAGGTGGTAAATTTGCAACTCAATGTGGGTAATAATACGAGCACTTTATCTCCCTGTGAAAATTCCCATAGCTGAGTACCCCTGTTATCCAGCCAGGATGGTCGTTCTTGGGCCTGACAGAATTTCTCCTGTGTTATATGACTCAAGGTGTGGAGTTTTGCCTTCAGGTCCAGAACATATTGAATTTCACTTTTGCTGTCAGAAGGTCCCTCCTCCCAATTTTCTCTGATGACATCTAGGAGCTAGGTTTGCGCCTGTACAATAATTCAACTGGGGAAAACCTCGTGGAGGCTTGCGGGACCTGTCAAACTGCAAATAATAGGGGCTTGAGCCACTTATCCCAATTCCACGCAACATTAGGCCATCGATCATCGATTACTCTCACTTGGTCAAAGGCGTGCTTCAGGGTCTTGTCACATGACTGCTCCAAGGGGAAATTCCCAAGGGGAATCCCTGCATGGGGTGGAGGGGCAGAGCCCTCCCCACCCTCTGTGTCCCCCTGATGTGGAGCTGACACCAACGGCCCCAGCACCTCCTCCCCAGCCAATGCTGTGCACATTCCACACCATGCCTCACTACTGCAGGATCTGTCCACAAACATTTCTTTCACTAATGTCTGAAATCCTAGCCAATTTATCCCCAGGATAAGTGGATGGGTGAGGCGAGGACTAACTGCCTCCACTATATGTTTTTGCCCCCAGAATTTAATGATGACCGGCACCAGCAGAAATTCGTGAACATCCCCATGCACACACCTCCTCTTCACTAAACATGCATTTCCCAGTGCCTCACCTTGAACCAGGCACTGGTGAATTGAGGTTTGGTTACAGCCTGAATCCACCAATGCATGGTATGTACCCCTTGAACACTCACTGGTATACGGTACGTCCCAGCTTGATTGTGGTGCGTCAAGTATCCGCACCAATTCTCCCACCTCCGTCATGGCATTGGTCCTGGAAATGCCCAGGCTCCCCACAACACCAGCACACTGTCCCAGGCTTGACTCCCACCCCTGCAGCCCCAGTCACCTACCTGAGGGAAAGAAGAGACAGACACAGGGGGAGGAGAAGGGAAAGCACAGGTTCAGGGAACTGGCTTCAAAGGAGTTGGCCCCCATTTCCTTGGTGCAGGGACGGGGAGGGCAGGGAGAAAGCGGAGATACACAAGAGCGAGAGTGAGGGCCAGCAGCACACTCAAAAAGATCGATGAAAGCTTCTGGGTTGTCCTGCGGCCCCATCTGCGACTGGCTGGATCAGACTCCAGAGCACCTGCTGGTCATCCATATGGGCTTGAAGTAGGGTCTGGAAGTGCTACTCCTGCTCCTTCCGCACCTTGAGGAGGACCTGATGTTGTGTCTGGTGGAGGCCAGCAAGGGACAATTTTGTGTAGTAGCGAGGACTTCATGGCGGTGGATCTTCCTCACTTCAGGTTTCAGCACCAGTGTAACGCTTCTCCTGGTTTGGGTCAGGAATGAAGAGGCAGGAGGCAGGCTGAGGACAATTCAAACAGGCTCTTTATTCTCTTTATTTTTACTTTCAGTTTTCAGCAGACTCATTCAAACTCACAAACACAGCTCTGTGCTGGTTGTCTCTCTCCTCCTTATCCCTTCCACCGCTCACTGCGAAACAGAACATTCATTAGCCAAATTTCCCACAGGTAGAGGTGGGTAGCCAAAAATTTTACTCAAGTCCAAGTAAAACTACTTATGAAAATAATTACTCAAGTAACAGTAAAAGTAATAATGTTAATAATTACTTGAGTAAGCGTAATAAGGTATCCAATGAGAAGACTACTTAAGTAGCAAGTTACCAGTTACTTCGGTAAACAAAGACAACAGGGAACAAAAGTACAGACTATGGAACAGAACATAAGAGAAAGTGTGCATAGAGGGTGTGTGTGTTAGTATGTTTGTGCGTTTTCTTTGTGTTTGTTTGGGTTGATGTCCTGCGTACGCTTGCTTCTTCCCCTTCTTCGGCCATTGTCTTCCAGCACTGAGACCACTAAAAATGTAAGCGGTTGTTGTGTCTGCATTCAGACCACTGCAGCTTATCGCAAGACTCGTGACCTAATTATACGTGATATAAACTAATTATTAAAACTACATACATTCATCTTTGAAACAGTGTCTATTAATGAAGTTGATATACTTGAACAAAACCACAAGGAAAATTAGCTTTTTCAATCATTTATTCAGCAGAAATATCAACAGATGTGATATTCTTCTGTGGAAAATGTAAGTACACCCTTGGCCTCAGAAGCTAGTATTGCCCCCTTTAGCAGAATTAACGTTTTGCATAAGTGTTCACCAGTCTCTAACATCGGCTTGCTTGAACACTCTTCCCTGCAATATTCTTTCAGTTGTGAGATGTTTGAGGGTTTTCTTGCATGTACTGCCCATTTCAAATCCCCCCACAACAGTTCAGTGGGATTCAAATCCGGGCTTTGACTAGGCCATTCCATAACCCTCCATTTCTTCTTTTTGAGCCATTCCTTGGTGGATGTGCTAGTGTGCTTAAGATCATTATCCTGTTAAAAGGTCCACTTTCGGTTCAGCTTCAACTTTTGGACACAATTGTCTTCAAGCACTCTTTGATATGATGCAGCATTCATAGTTGAATCAATGAATGCAAGCTGTCCAGTCCCTGAGGCAGCGAAGCAACCCTAAACCATAACATTTCCAATACACAGTTGGTATGAGGTGCTTCTCCTGAAAAGCTGTCTTTGGTCTGTGACAAACATGTCTGCTGTTACTGTGGCCAAACAACTCTATATTTGATTCATCTGTCCAGAGCACATTATTCCAAAAGGCCTGGTCTTTGCCCATATGCTCATTGGCAAACTGTAGTCTTGCAAGGCTTTGTCCTGGCACGCCTCCCATGCAGGTCAAATTTGTGCAAATTTTTCTGATTGTAGAAGCATGCACTTTGACACCAACAGTTGCAAGACTTACTAGCAGATCCTGTGATGAATTTTTTTGCATCAGACAGTCTGCTCTTGGGCTGAATTTGCTGGGACGGCCAGTCCTGGACAGATTGCCAGTCGTTTGAAATCTGCGCCACTTGAAGATGAATTTCCTTACAGTGGAATGATGTATTTCAAATAATTTGTAGATCTTTTTAATTCCCTTGCCAGACTAATAGGCATCCATAACCTTTTTTCTGAAAGCCTTACAGAACTCTGTAGATTGTGGCATGATGACACCACACACCTTAATAGCAAAGGGAACACCAGACACTAGATATGAGAGGGGTATAAATAAGACGGGTTCCACCTGCACTCCCTAAGCAGGGTCTAATCACTGGCACCCAATCCTGAACACCTGATTCTAATTTTATGGATTTGAAGGTTTGATAAATGTGGGGGTGTACTTACTTTTTCCATGCGACTGTCTTTTGTTTAAATTGTGAAATTTAATTGGGAAAATTAATACAAAATGTCAATTTTATGTGTCGTTTGATAGTGTATCCACATTTTAATAGGCACTGTTTCAAAGAGGATCAAATGTTTGCTTGTCCAAATACGTCAAAAAAATTTCTATGGGGTGTACTTTCCATGTGTTTTTCACGACTGTATATTCATTAACATTTAACAGTAATGAAGGAAAGCCAACGAAAGTAGCGAAGTAAAAGTACATTGCTGTGATAAAAAAAAAAGTATAAGTATGGCCAGTTAAACCTACTCTTAAAAATAATTTTTTTTTTTCAAAAAGCTACTCAAGTAAATGTAACAAAGTAAATGTAGTGCATTACTCTGCCCACAGATGTGTGATCTTTACCACTCACTTTCTCTGTCTCTGACCTCCTTCACAAACCGGCACTCAAACACGCCCCCGCTTCCACAATATTGCATTGAACTTCGCAGAAAATTCACAAGTGAGAAAAGAAGGTCTTGCTCTACTTTAGGAGCTAACAGCAAAACCTGACTCTCTGAGATCACTGAAAATTTTTTCTCCTATTAAGTTGGTGATTCGAGTAGTCTTTTTAGTGCTTCGAAACTATGAGGCACTAAGAGGCTAATGTTGCTAACAAGTAATTGATGTATGTATACTTTATACTTTAGACACCAAGCATAGTTAAAATGATCCATTTTGTGCCCTTTCCTTCAGTCCCAGTGCCATTTAAGTTGCAAGAAAATACAGTGATTTGAAATGAAGAGCTGAAGTAATCAAAGTCTGTATAGTCACTGAAAAAGAAATATGTTAATGCAAATGTTAACTTTCCTTGGTTTTGTCCTTTATCCTGTAGGTAGAACCTGAACCTGTTCATCCTGAAGACACCTATCTGAAAAGAAGATAGAAATACATAAAGATGAATTACTCTTTCCTCTCTGTTGCGTCTCATAAGTGGTTCCTGGTCATGCAGAGTGAAAGAATGAATTTCCTCCTCATCCCTGCTGTTCTCCTCACTACCATCACTCTGGTTATAAACCCATTACTCCTCTTCTGCATCTTCTGCAGTCCATCTCTCCGACAGGAAACACGCTACCTCCTCCTGGCCAATACACTGCTATCGGACATCCTCTTCCTCAGCTTCAACCTTGCCAACATCTCCTGTAATGCGCTGGACATGGAAATGCACTACATATTCTGTGAGGTATTAATGGTTGCCACTGTGACTACATACTGCTCCTCCGTGTTAACCGTCACGCTGATGGTCATTGACACGTTTATGGCTGTGCGTTGGCCACTGCGCTACAATGAAATCCTGCCACTGCCACGGGTAAAGAAGATAGTCGGATTGGTGTGGGTCATAGCCGTGACATATCCAGTCGCACTGCTGGTGGTGATGGCAGTCACAAAACAGGGTAACCCAGAGAGCCTGAAGGTGTGTCTGGTGCTGCTCACTCTAGGGTCCCTGGAAGAAGACATTGAGGTCGGCCTGCATATCTACTTCAGCGTGTGGGTGATTTTCTGCACTATGCTGATCCTCTACTGCTACATCCGTCTCTACATGGTCACCAGGAGCTCTGGGATATGGCGCAGTCGCTACTCACGAGCCCGGATTACTCTGCTAGCACACGCTGTGATGTTGCTAATATACTTCGCACCCGGTTTGGTGTTTACAGTGGAGCTTGCACAGTTTGAGGAGTTATCTAAGCATCTGCACCTGGCTGTGTGGATCAATACAGCGAATATGGCTGTGCTGATGGTTGTGCCACGTGCTTGTGCCCCGTACCTGTATGGCTTGCGTTACCGGGAGGTCTATGAGACGGTTCAGCTGATGCTGTGGAAAAGACGGCTCAGCCAGAGCACCAACACTTCACCAACACCAATAGGCCCTTAAGCAGAATAATTACACAAAAAACCTAACATGGCCAAACATGAACGTAATCTTCCAGGGTGCAAAACAATGCAGTGGGATTCTTGCCTTGCTGATTTCTACTGTTATATAAAGAAATCCAACCAAAAATGATCATGTGGCATTGAATGAAAATTTGAAAGCCAGTTAGTGTTATCTATGATTGTTAACAGACAGTTTGCCTGAAAGCTTTACACTTTTCTTTAATTACTATAGGAAAGTGCCTCTTTTTACCCTCATGGTAGCACCTCCCTCAATTTATATTGTTGTTAAGAACTGCTGCTTTAAATATAAAGACTGTCCTGTGCTCATCCCAGGACTCATTCAGGCTTATTCAAAATATACTCAAAAATATACTCAAAATATACTAATACCATAGTATTAGTACCATCATGATGTCTCTGGGAGTTTTTCCTTACCACTATTGCCTTTGGCTTGCTCATTAAGGATCTAAATCTATATCTAGATTTCTGTAAAGCTACTTTGTGGCAATATCTATTGTTAAATGTGCTATACAAATAATTTAATTTAGTAAATAACAGTATAAGAATAATTTATATTTTTTCATAAACTGATCATATCTGGCCAGTGGAAAATGACGAAAATGCTTCTCTGAGTACAGTATGGTGCTGATCATGAGCAATAATAAAACCCAGAACACGACTACAATGATGAACATTGTAATGTTACCTGTTTTGAGTACCTAATATGCTATTCATTGTCTTACTTTCACTTTTATTTGCATTAAAATGCTTGCTTTTGTACTCTTCCTATTAAATAATATATATTTTAAACAGCTACATAGTAAACATATAATTGACGTCATTAAATCCAAGTCCAACAAAGCTGTAATGTAAAAACATTTCCTACTTGTTCTCAATTACTTTTTTTTTTTTTTTTTTTTAATAAAGACTTGTCAACACGCTTTAGTTTATGTACAGAAGTAGATTAAGTTATACAACAGGCCTAGTTATGGCTAAGGTATCTGCTATCTGTTTTTATATCTCCATGTAGTGAGAGAGCTCACTCTGCTCCATTTACCTGCAAAGTGATGTTTACCCTCATCTCCACCTCCATGGAAACATGACCAAAACCGTTCAATACCACCTGGCTCACACGCTTGCCTGTCATTCTGCAGTGAGGAGAAGCGCGAACTGCCAGTGCTGAACACTTGCTTACGCAGATTGAAGTAGTAATGGAGGCTCTTCTGCAGGGGCGAACAGAGAGGCTCTTCGTGGCTGCGGAGGATTTCATACTGTCTCTTTTGTGTACATTTGGTGACTGGTACAACAGCTCAGGGCAGGCGGAGCGTCTCAGAAGACAGTTTGCCCTGACTAACACCTCTCGTACTGCAATGGAGTTGTTTGTTCAAGAGTGGCAGGTTTTTCTCCCTCCTCGGCATATGAGGCTATTCCTGATCTGTCCCATCCTAGGATTTCTGGCTGTATTTTTAACCACACCAATCATCCTGGCCCGGATCCTGTCCCGAGCTCACTTGCGGCAGCAGACTCGCTACCTTCTCCTGGCCAATGCCTTGCTTAGTGACCTACTGTTTGTGGCTCTTTACATGCTAACCTCCTGTTTGAATGCAGCCACTGTGCTGGTGTCAGACTTGGCCTGTGCTGTCATGCTCTTCCTGATAGGCATCTTTTACAGTGGTGGGATCTTCAGTGCCACTGCCATAGTGCTGGACACTTCCTTGGCTATATTAGCCCCATTACGATATGCTATGCTGTGGCCACTCTCCAGAACTTATGCAGTTGTCTCCACTATCTGGGCCGTTTCTATCTTCTTCCCGGCCGCATCTGTGGGTCTCTTCCTGTGGTACCATACAGTGAGCCCCTGCGCCCAACACATCTGCTCTCTGCCTCTGGTCCTAGTGCTAACTGTTAGCCACTCGAAGCCCCTCCAGGTGTGCATGCTGCTAACTGTCACGGCTCTCCTAATCACCCTGCTGCTGGTGGTCTCTGGTTATGTGGTACTGTACTGTCATACCAGCAAGTCCGGAGTGTGGAGAGGAGAGCGGTCATCCCGGGCTAAAGGAACATTTCTTGTTCACTATCTCCACCTGTTCCTGTCTGTGTGTCCCATGCTGTTACTGGTCATTGAGTTGCTGCTGTACAGCTACAGCAGTGAGCTACACCCCAGCGCAGGCCTCTGGGTCTCGCTGGTGCTGTGCAACGTCCTGCTGGTTTTGCCCAAAGCCCTGGCACCCTATCTGTACGGGCTCAGGTACAGGGACCTGCGTGGGGCTCTGCTGGATTTCTTTAGGCTGAATAGACCTAGGGCCATCACACCTGTGATGTGATTGCTAAATCATTTTTATGAAGATTGTGTAAAGGGGTTCAATAGACCGTTTAAGTTTCCTTAGATTTACCCTGCTAAAGATTTCAACTGCTGGCCTAGTTCTGATAAAAGAGTAAAGCAGGTAATGATTGGCTATATTTAAAAAAATTTTAAAAAAATAAAGCATATTTGTACACTGCCCCAGTACTGTATCCTATTCCTTGTAGAAGTATGCAGTATACTATACAGTATCATTTGGTAAACAATATTAAACATTCATGTGATTACTAATTAGTCAAATTTACCCATGGGTGCAGTTTCCTCAGGACTAGAGACCATGGTTTTTTTTTTGTATACATGATAATGGAGTGATGCAGTTCCACCACACTGGTTTTGGGTGTTAGCTCTGCCTGTTTTTAGCATGCCCTCCTTTGTCTATATGTGCCAATCCATTACAATTCTGAAAATAATCCGTAAATAAGTATGTCCTGTGTTTTGTCAAATTGTAAATTATTACCACAACACTGAATAAAACAAGATTCAAGATTCAAGGTTTATTTATCATGTGCATTCATAGCAGGCACAAAGTGCAAGGAAATAAAATGCAGTTACTCCAAAACCTAGAACATCAAATAGAATAACTATAGAATAACTATATATGCTGATAGTTGTTGGTTAGCATTATCTTGTTCACATAGACAACAAATTGACTAGTTTGTCAAATGTTTTTTTTTTTTTTTTAATGAACTGGCTGTGCACTTGGAACACGGGTTGTACATCATCTGGGTATTTTTTGCATACTGTGAACATTCAAGTTATTCACATGTTTTGTACTAGATACTGCTTTTGAACATGTTATACATAATGTACATAGTTTACTATAGAATATGGTACTACAGACTATATAGTACTAACATACAGTACAACAGACTGGTGACAGTTTAAAAGGAAACTGGTGTCTCTTTTATGCTGTAGCTGGCATTTTACTCTCATGGTCCACTTGTCCCCTTAGAGGGAAAAGTCATTGCAAATGAATGCTGTTATTCTTAGCATTAATCGTATAATCCTACGAAGAAACATTTCTACCCTGATGGGAGTGTTCTCTTCCAGGACGACAACAATGTGTTCTTCACAGTCACTACATCTCAACCCAGCTGAACACCTACATGAGATTTTAGACCGACTTTAGATTTTAGACTGTTCTGGCAGCTTGTGGTGGCCCAATACCTTACTAAGACACTTTGTTAGATTTTCCTTTCAATTGTCATTTGTCTGTATGTCCCTGGAGAAAATAAAAATGTGAACGGACTGCAGGACCGCATGAACTGGTTTACGGTTATGTGGTATGCATGTCACTAGTTTCCACCATTAATGACATGCTAATATGTATGAAGTATGTTCTCTGTATTGGATCAGCAATTATGAACTGATTTGTTATTGAAGGATGTGTTTATGAATATGCAGTGTTTCTGAAGAGTGGAGTGGCATTTTGTTGTTGTTTTTTAATGACACAAAATTTTGTGATGCTTCCCTGCAGTTTTATGCCTTTTTCCACATGACTTTGGAATTTTACTTATATGATTCTGGACAAAATTAATCATTGTTATTAAACTGATAAATATTCTTATCCCGGCAAGCATGTTGCACATATTCATAATATGCTCCTTTCAACACACTTAATACTGTGTGACTTATATTATATATAGTTGTAAAAGATTCTTTGGAGTCCCAGAGCCTTTGAAATAGCTTTGGAACCCTTCCCAGACTGTTGTATTTGAATCACCTTCTTCGTTAACGTATCTGGAATTTCTTTCAACTTTGGCATAGTGTGTTACTGGGTAAGACCTTTTAACCAACTTCATGCTGTTGAAAAAGTTCTATTTAAGTGTTGATTTGATTGAACAGGGTTTGCAGTAATCAGGCCTGGCTGTATCTAGTCCAGCTGAACCTCTTTATGAATGCAGTTTCATGGATTTGGGGGCAAATACATTTTCACACAGGCCCAGTTGCTATTGGATAACAATCTTTGCTTCAATAAATAACATTATCATTTAAAAACTGTATTTTGTATTTACTCAGGTTGCCTTTGTTTTATCTTAGATTTTGTTTTAATTTCTGAAACAATTTAGTATGATATACACAAAAACAGAAGAAATCAGGACGGGGCAAATACTTTTTCACAGCACTGTGCATGAGTGGAAAGTACTGTGTGACTTATATATAGTTGTAAAAGAGTAATGATTTATAATTCCACTATCAGGTGTCACATAAAACAAAATGGGTTCCCTTCTGAGTCTGGTTCCTCTCAAGGTTTCTTCCTCATGTCCTTTCAGGGAGTTTGCCTTGCCACTGTCACTGTCACTGTCAATGGTTTGCTCATTAGGGAACTAAATCTACATCTGTATTTCTTCAAACCAGCTTAGTGACAATGTCTACTATTAGACTGCAAATGAAATAAAAATAACATAGAACTAAATGCAAATCAGCAGCATAATAGGCAAATTTCTTAAAGAGAGAAATCAGAAGAATCTAAAAGTTGATTCTATAAATGGGCATCTATATAACACTTGGTAGGTCTGTGTTTCTAGAGCAGTGGAAATATGCTTCTTGAACTTAAATTAAATGCCCTGCTCACACTGGTATCTGTTTCATATTTCTATATTTCCTTTATTTCATATCATACAATAAATCAGTATGTCGAAGGAAAAAAAAAAAACCAACAGAGGGCGATAGTGGCTTGTGATACAGGATGTTGACAGATAAACTAATTAGTGATGAAGTGAGGCTGATTTCAGTGATAACGTTTAACATGTGCGGACACAATGTGGGACGCTTAATCTCTCGCTGTAAAAAATGACTGAGTTGTAACTCTTACTCTCCCACTAAGTAGCTGTCAAACATCCTGTTCACTCAGAAGCAGGCGAGAGTAAAATGTGAAATGATGATAATCTAGTTTTGCATACAACTGCATCCAAGCTTGTATCAATGTGTCAAAAATATGTGCCCTTTCATTCTGTGCCCTTTCGCTGAAAAAATATAAACCACCTTCTGAAACTTCAGATAAAACATACAGTGGCTTTAGCGATTAGAATATGAAAATTTTGTGCATTGAAGAAGCCAAATGTCAAAGGCAAGGCCTGGCCACCAGAGACTGAGGCAGGCATGGAAGCATTTTTGCATGCATTTGCTAAGTAGTAACTCAGTCATTATACAGTTTATAATGGTTTTAATAGTTTTTAATAGTTCAGCCAAAATTTGCATTTACACCATTTTCTCCCCATCACATGAAACCGCATGGCTCAACAGACATAACTTGGCCAGTCCGTAAATACAATTTGTACATAAGCAGTTTAAAAAAACAACAACAAAAAAAAACACATATATATATATATATATATATATATATATATATATATATATATATATATATATATATATATATATATATATATATATAAACAGCAAAATA
The DNA here is from genome assembly GCA_023630585.1 of Cranoglanis bouderius. Classification (NCBI taxonomy): domain Eukaryota; kingdom Metazoa; phylum Chordata; class Actinopteri; order Siluriformes; family Cranoglanididae; genus Cranoglanis; species Cranoglanis bouderius. The sequence continues at coordinate 33,513,544 of CM042536.1, forward strand.
AGTCAAATATAAAGATTAAATTGGAGAAAATTTCCTCCAGATCCATCTTCAATTTTTTAAAAATCATAATCTTCTCTATATGTCTGTATATAGTTTGACATGTAATGATTGAGTCAAGTAATTTACCTTAACCTTATACTTCTAGTGTAGAAATACAAAAAAGAAGCAAACTTTGGACTCCAAATATATTTGGCTGATGACTGCGTTTGGTTTACAGTTGCTAGTGTGTCTTTAACTTAAAGGGAATTTGACATTCCTGGCAGGTGGCAGCAGAGACCCACCATCGTTTTCCAGGACTCTACTGTTTTTTCCCTGTTTGCTATCAAGTGACACTGAATGCTTGACTAGCTGTTCAGGCAAATGAACTGTTGTCTCTGTTTTTGAGAACATGTGATTACTAGTCTTGGTCAGTATCAGGATTACTAATGTTTTACTAATCAACAGCCTACTGTATGATGTCATACATTTTATCCATTCATTTACTATCCTGCCCATGTTTTATATAAACAGTAAACATTAGTGTTACTGTTCTCCATGTTGGCCCTAGTGATCTGCTTTTTAAAGCAGTTGAGGCACTATTTAAGCACCGTCAAATATTATTATTGTACAGAAATAAGTTTCATTAATGCTCAATAATTAAACATTAATAATTAAGCTAATTATTTAAAAAGTATTAATAATATAAGTGTAATGATACAGGTATTACGATACAAATATTATTCAAACTACAATTTGACACAGTGGTTTAGGTTACAGTGCTGTGAGAAAGTATTTGCCCCCATCCTGATTTCTTCTGTTTTTGTGTATATCTCATACTAAATAGTTTTAGATCTTCAAACGAAATACAACATAAAACAAAGGCAACCTGAGTAAACACACAATGGGTTTTTTTTATTTTTTTATTTTTTTTATTTTTTCGTTTATTGAAGCAAAAACAAAAAAAACTATCCAAAACTAATTGCCCCCTTAAACTTAAAATCTGTTTGTGCCAACTTTAGCAGCAATAACTGCAACCAAACGCTTCCGATAACTGGAGATCAGTCTTTCACTTACTTCTAGGACTAGGACTTACTCCTGTGCTTTGGATCATTGTCTTCCTGCATAATCCAGTTGCGCCTCAGTTTCAACTTACAGACTGAAGACCGGACATTCTCCTTTAGGATTTTCTGGTAGAGAGCAGAATTCATGTTTCCCTCAATTATTGCAAGTTGCCCAGGCCCTGAAACAGCAAAGCAGCCCCACACCATCACACTTCCACCACCATGCTTGACCGTAGGTATGATGTTCTTTTTGTGGAATCCTGTGTTTGGTTTACACCAGATGTAACAAGACCCCTGTCTTACAAACAGTTCCAGTTTCAACTCATCAGTCCACAGAACATTCTCCCAAAAGGTTTGAGGATCATCAAGGTGTGTTTTGGCAAAATTCAGATGAGCCTTAATGTTCTTCTGGGTTAGCAGTGGTTTTCACCTCACCACTGTTAAATGGATACATTTTTTGCCCAGTGTCTTTCTGATAGTGGAGTCATGAACAGTGATCTTTATTAATGTAAGAGAGGCCTGTAGGTCCTTTGATGTTGTCTTTAGCTCTTTTGTGACTTCCTGGATGAGTAGCTGCTGTGCTCTTGGAGGAATTTTGGAAGGTCGGCCACTTCTGGGAAGGTTCACTGCTGTGCCGAGTTTTTCCATTTGGTGATAATGGCTCTCACTGTGGCTCTTTGGAGTCCCAGAGCCTTTGAAATAGTTTTCCCAGACTGTTGTATTTCAATCACCTTCTTTCTCATCATTTCTGGATTTTCTTTCATTTTTGGCATAGTGTGTTACTGGGTAAGACCTTTTAATCAACTTCATGCTGTTGAAAAAGTCCTATTTAAATGTTGATTTGATTGAACAGGGTTTGCAGTAATCAGGCCTGGTTGTGTCTAGTCCAGCTGAACCCCATTATGAATGCAGTTTCATAGATTTGGGGAATTATTAAGTATGGGGGCAAATAGATTTTCACACAGGCCCAGTTGGTGTTGGATAACTTTTTTTAGCTTCAATAAGTAACTATCATCAATCGTTTGAGAACTTGTGTGCTAAGCTATTTCACTTATTATACTGCCTACAATGTAGACAAACTGCGTCCTCGATCTTTTACATGCATATCTAGTATGATTATTGAAAGCACGTGCAGGGGAGCTGTATGTACCGAGTGTCAGAAATCTTCACCATGCCGTCTGTTTTAAGCGCCTGACGTAAACAGAATTTTAAACCTAACTCCACGCGCGGTGACTTCGCTGGAAGTCGATGACGTGTTTAATGTTTGACTGACGGGCACTGTAATCACGACCCGGGCGAAAAATCCGCACGTGCATCGCGACACAGGCGTCGAAATGAGTTCCGGTTCCTTCCAGCCGTCTTTCCGACACGAGCCGCTCGGTGAGACCGCCTCGCGCCCGGCGGTCCCTGTTTTGTTTGCAAACAAAGTCAGTCACATTGGCGGCCTTGCCGAAAAGAATTGTGGGTGAAGTTGTTCTTGTGCGGTGTTCAGCGCTCCTAGCTGTTGTATTTAAAACTACATTTCCCAGTGTCGCGGCTTCCTACAGCTGACCGTTGAGAGATTTTTTTTTTATTTTTTTAAATATAATTTGACACAAATACTCCGTGCGTTATTGACCTCTACAGACTCCTTTGTGTCAGCGCCGGTGGAGGATATGACGCGGAAAGTTTGGGAAATATATATATTTTGTACTATTCCGCCAAATTAAACGAACTAGTTAGCCTTGCTAATACAGTTATGCTTCTACTGTCTTCTGACATATGGACACACCATCTTTGTTTCTTTTGTTCGTATAATTGTTAACGTGGGAAGTTTATCTCTTTTGTTTAAGGTAAGTTCAACAGCTCAGTTAGTTTTCAGACTAAAATCTGTCTATCTGATGTATTCAAATATAATATTTATATGTTTACGGTTTGTTTTTTGTTTTAATATCACAAGCGTGATAGCTCTTTGTTATGTTGCGTTCAATAGCGCCAGTGTGTCTCAACAGGTGACTACAGCGTGTTAGAAATTTCATAACCGCATCCTGAATAATAATGACGTTTTAGAATAAACATCCATTTTAATTGGTTTATATATTAAGCAGTGTAGTGAAATGACAGTCAGTTATCTTAATACTTCTGTATAAAACTCTTTATTTGGCTGTCTAGTGTTACAGTCTGTTAGCAGGGATTAACTTGTGCAGCGTTCAGAGAGCATTGAAAGTCGGTGACATTTGATTTTCAGTGGAAGAAGTAGAAGTAGTACACACAATGGGATTTGTGCTCATACGTTGGTACCTACCTTCCTCTTTCTCTGGAATATAATCAGCAAGCCTTTTGTGTTGATTGTTGTGCGTTTCTTGGTCACTGGTAGAATACAACGTCCTTGAAAAGTGAACAAACACACTGTATATATGGAGTTAGTGTGAATCTGGGAATTCAAGCCATGAGTTAAAATATTAATCATTTGAATCATTAATAATCTTGGTCAATACTAGGATTGTTAAGTTTTTGCAGTCGATTAATAAAGGAGAGGAGATAAGTCGTTTTAACTAACCTATTGTATGATGACAAATAAATTGACGAAATTGACATATAATTCATCGACTATACCACTATTTTATTGGTGGTTATTTTACCATTGTTTATTACCACGTTCAGGGAAATAAACAGTGAACATTCAGGTACGAGATGGCTTAATACATACGTTATGATCACATTATTACCACTATAACATCATGCTTATTGTTGTAGTTATTTGTACATTCACACAGGCATAGTCATGCTGTCTGTTTTTTTTTTTTTTGTTTTTTATTATTATTTTTAAGGTCAGTAAGTTGCTTATTTATGCTGCGCTAATGTACAGTACTGTGCAGAGGTTTTAGGCGCATGCAAAGAAATGCTGTAGAGCAAAGATGCCTAAAAAATAATGAGATTAAATGTTTCTACATTTGAAATAAAACAGTAAAGAGCAGTAAACAGTAGTAAATGAAACAAAGTCAATATTTGTTGTGACAAAAAAAAAACAATAGAATTAAAAATAGTAATCTCCGGTACAATGTGTGCAGTTTTATAAGGAAATGAGCTGGTAAGTTTTATTGAGCATCTTGCAGAACCAGACACAGTTCTTCTGGACACTTTGACTTTCGCACTCGCTTCTTATTTTTGCAGCAAAACCCAGCAGCCTTCATTGTGTCTACTGTCTGAAAAGTGTCTCTTACTGTAATACGCTGCTTTCTTTAATGACATACAAACATTTTTCTGTAACGTTTAATTTTGTGCCAGAAAACTAATGTTTGGGAATCGAAAATGTTTTTTTGTACTGACTTGATAATGTAGACGTCATAAAATAAAAAATCTATAACAAAGTTTGTACTAAAAAAAAAAAAAAAAATAGGGTGCCTAAAACTTTTGCACAGTACCTGACGTTCTATCAAGATTAGTAAATATTACTCAACCCTGCATGCTCCAAAAAAACAAAACAACGCAAGTAGAACATTTTCAAATAAAGTTGTGCAATTTGCTGACTTGCTCTCTCCCTCTGAATGATATATTATGCAATATTTGCACGTGCACGTGTGTTACTTTGCTACTGTGCTGAACTGAGAGAGAAGCTGGATGTCACATTGGGTTCTCTTTATCCATGACCTTGATAATGTACAGTTGCTCACCCACAACAGGTTAAAGCACTGACTTCAAATATTATTACAGTGATATACTCAGATAGTATTAACGATATATATGTGTTATGCAGTTCCTTTGAGTTTAGAATCCAAAAACACAATGTTTTGATCACAAATACAGATACTGTTATCTCTTTCTGAGACCGTTTGCATCGGCGTTAGTGTTTCCGTGTTTCCCAATGTTAGCGGTGTAGTGAGTTTAGCGTGTTATACACTCTTTCCCAGGTCTAACACTGTGCACCTCTCAGTTGTGAGCGGAGTCAGGCGTGTTCAAACTTCGTGAAGGAATGCTTGATGTGAAACACTAATATAAGGAAATGACTTCAGTGTCTTGGATTGGATGTCAGAGGTCTTATTTGGAAAGACTTGTTGTATTGGCACAGTTAATAAAAGTGCTCAGATATTATTTTAGCATAGACATGCAGTACACTAGTGAAGAGAAGGATAATTTCGAAATAACATTAAACAGTTTACTGTTTCATCCGAACTGCCAACGTAATGTTAATGCAGAATATTCATACTTGCAGGAAAAGCTTTGATATAAGACTGTGCAGGTATTTTAGTTGTGTTGAGATGGGTCTATGAAATGTGTACAACGTACAGTTTATTGGCACTGATAAATGTAGATCTGCTTTTTATGTGCATTTTAGATTAAAAACGAAACTTTCTGAATGTTTTTGTTTAATAAATCTGTTTTATATTTAAGGTTTGGAGGTTCGTGTGCTTAATGAATCTATAAGTTCTGTCATTCTCGTTTCTTAGATGATATTTAATTATTATTTATAAGCCATCATCATCATCATTGCTCTCAAATATTGGTATCAGAATGAGAAGAAGAAAAGAACAAACTGGAAAAACCCCAGTTCGATCAACCAATAATTAGTAAAGTTGTTATGTCAGGTATAGGCCATTGACTGATGTTGTTAGAATATTGATGATACTTGATCACTACACAGGTTTTGTCAGTGATTGATCTGTAGTAGCCTCAGACCGCAGTCATGGTGTTGATTCTGGGACGACGTGTGAACCCCGAGGATCCGGCAGTCGTACGCGACTTGCCTGCTGTCAAGCGGAAGGTCTTCGAGATGGACCCCAAGAATGTGGACGACAGCATGGACTTCTCATCAGGCTCGTCACATGCTGAGAGTGTGCTGCACATCTTTGACGAGTTTCGCACGAATCGGCTGTTCACAGATGTCGTGATTGGTGTGCAGGGGCGAGAGTTTCCGTGCCACCGTGCCATGCTCTCCGCCTGCAGCAGCTACTTCAGGGCCATGTTCTGCAACGACCACCGTGAGAGCCGGCAGACCCTGGTGGAGATCAGTGGTGTCCAGGCTGATGCCATGGAAGTCTTGTTGCAGTATGTCTACACGGGCCGTGCCACAATTACCACGCAAAATGTGCAGTATCTCTTTGAGACATCCAGCCTCTTCCAGGTTGGAGCCCTGAGGGACGCCTGCGCCAAATTCCTTGAGGACCAGCTGGATCCATGTAACTGCCTCGGCATGCAGCGCTTCGCCGAGGTGCATTCACTCAAGCAGCTGGCTGGACGCTGTCGAGGCTATGCGCTACAGTATTTTCCAGAGGTGGCACAGCACGAGGAGTTCCTGGACTTGCGCAGGGAGGAACTGGAGGAGTATATAGCGAGCGAGGAGCTGTACGTGAGCAGGGAAGAGGTGGTGTTTGAAGCCGTCATGAGGTGGGTCTACCACAGCGTGGAGTACCGTCGGCCAATGCTGAAGGAGCTGCTCCAGCACGTCCGGCTGCCACTTCTGCACCCCAACTATTTTGTACAGACGGTGAGTAACATCACTAAACACCATATATCACACCGTATATTACTAGTTTCAGCTGTTGTGTACAGTAATATTCCTATTCCAGTGTCTGTAGTGTCTAGAGGTTGACCGATTGACCAGTTCGGCCGATTAATCGGCACCGATAATCGATTGCTAGAACTATCGGTTATCGGCAAAAATCCACTCTCAGTTTTTCCCGGTTGCGTCCATTGCTCGAGCGACCGAAAAGGATCTGCTGTCATTATACAGTACGAGAGCGGCCTCTAGAGGCGAAATATAAACTATCACTGACAAATTTTTTTGTGTTATTTGAAGTGTTTTTTTTTTTGTTTATTCATTTTGGATGTGTCTCTTTTTATTTGTTATTTGGAGTGTGACTTTTTGGTTCAGTTTGGATGTATATATTTTATTTACTTTAATATTTAATAGTTAATATATATATTCATATTTATATATTTATTTCATCTTTTTAAAAATACAGTACATATTGACATGGTATTGTCAGTACTGTTTATTTTTGTAATAAAGCTTAGCAACATTTTACTTTGAGTGTTATGTTTTCATTCAGTATCAATTTTAAAAACTATCGATTGATTAATCGGTTATCGGCAGATACTGCCCAACTTAGTTATGGGTATCGGTAAAATCCACTGCTGGTCGACCTCTAGTAGCGTCTAACATCCCTATTATCATGTTATAATGTTCCCGGCACATTGTCTCATTTTCCCATTTCAGTGTATAAAGATCTTTTTAGAGTATACTCTCACTGGACTCAAAAGGGAACCCATCCTCTGCTCAACATGTATACAGTTGTAATAGAAGGCAAACAGTACTGTGTGTGTTGAAAGGATGTTCAGTATAAGGATATTGTTAATAAGAGTCCTGGGATGAGCACAGGACAGCCTTTATGATTACATCAGCAGTTCTTGGGTACAAATCTACAATATCCAAGTGAGAATATTCACTGAAGCAAGGGTGAGTCTTAGGCATAAACTTTCGTAAAGTGCAAATCTTTTTACAGTTATAATGTGTAATGTTCTGTTACATTAGAATTTCCCTGGTATGGTATTTGATATGCATCCTCTTTATGATGTGTCATGTATACTGTCCATTATACAGTCCCATAATGTCCAGTGTATAATATTCACCACAAAACCTCTTGTTCCTGTTAGAGTGACTGCTATAACTGTTATAATGTTGTCATACATTATATCACGTCCCCTATTTAATGTGTAGTAATGACCTATTTACAGTGTATAATGTCCCTGGTTTAGCATTTAATGTTGCAGTTACAATGTGTGTGTTCCTCCCCCATTTCAGTTTGTAATGTCCGTGGTATAGCATCTGATGCCTGCTCATAGTCTATGACGTCCCGTATATGATGTACAAGGGACACGATTTTGATTCCCACATTACAATATTTAATGTCACTATTGCAATTATTTCCTGGAATTTCTGATGTCTCTTTTAATATCGATGGTGTAGTGTCTGATGTTCCGGTTACAATGTGCAATGTCTCTGTGGAAGGTGGAGGGAGATAAGCTGATCCAGAACGCTCCAGAGTGTTACCAACTGCTGCACGAGGCCCGACGCTACCATGTGCTCGGCAATGAGATGATGTCACCTCGGACCCGGCCACGCAGGTACCGTACGGATACTTAAACACCGAAGAGAAAGTAATCGTGTAAAGTACCCTTAATTGTGTTATTGTACAACAATTTAAGAACATTGGCTAAAAAAAGCTGTTGCAAACCCCAACATGAAACATTACAGTTGAGGTCATAAGTCTACATACACCTTGCAGAATCTGCAAAATGTTAGTTTAAAAAAAAATAAAATAAATAATAATAATAATAATTAGAGGGATCATAAAAATTGCATTTTGTTTTTTTATTTAGTGTAAATTGTCATTATTTTGTTTAAAGATATTATTTTTTCATTTAGTCCTGCCCTTCAGAAGAAGACATGTTTCCCAGAAGACATGTATATTAATAACAATTTACACCAAACATCCTGTTCAAAAGTTTACACCCCCCAGCTCTTAGTGTATCGTGTTGCCTTCTTGAGCATCAGTCAATGTTTGCATTAAGACTCAGGTGTATGTAAACTTTTGAACTGGTTCCTTTGTGTACAACCCCAATTCCGAAAAAGTTGGGACAGTATGGAAAATGCTAATAAAAACAAAGAGGAATGATCTGTAAATGTACTTTGACTTGTATTTAAACAAAAAACGTATAAAGACAAGGTATTTGATGTTTTACCTAATCAACTGCATAGTTCTTTGAAGATAAACGTTGAAATTGATGCATGCAGCACGTTCCTAAAAAGTTGGGACAGGGGCAGTTTAGGACCAATAGTGATGTGACAAGCTGAAATAAGAAGGTGATGTAAAACAGGTGAGGCAATCGTCTAATCATAGTATATAAGGAGCCTCCAAAAAGGCCTAGTCCTTCAAGAGCAAGGATGGGTCGAGGCTCACCAATCTGCCAACAGAATAATCCAACACTTTGAGAACAACATTCCCCAAAGACAAACCGGTAGGATTTTGGGCATTTCACCTTCTACAGAGCACAATATAATTAAAAGATTCAAGGAATCCGGTCAAATCTCGGTGTGTAAAGGGCGTGGCCGAAAACCACTTCTGAATGCGTGTGATCTCCGATCCCTCAGACGTCACTGTCTTAAAAACCGTCATGAGTCTGTAGTAGATATCCTGACATGGGCTCAGGAATACTTTGGTAAACCTTTGTCAGTCAACACCATTCACCACTGCATCTACATTACTATGCAAAGCAGAAGCCGTACATCACCACTGTCCAGAAGCGCCACAGACTTCATCTGAGATGGACAGTAGCACAGGAGAATCGTGTTTTGTGGTCCGACGAGTCGACATTTCAAATAGTTTTTGGACAAAACAGCCGTCGTGTTCTCCGGGCCAAAGAGGAAAAGGACCATCCAAGCTGTTATCAGCGTCAGGTCCAAAAGCCAGAGTCTGTCATGGTATGGGGGTGTGTCAGTGCCCATGGCATGGGTAACTTGCACATCTGTGAGGGCACCCTTAATGCAGAAAGATACGTACACATTTTGGAGTGACATATGCTGCCATCCAGAGCAGGACAACACCAAACCACATTCTGCCCGGATTACAAGCGCATGGTTGCATAAGCAGAGAGTGCGGGTGCTAGCATGGCCTGCCTGCAGTCCTGACCGGTCTCCGATTGAGAATATGTGGCGCAGTTGAAGAAATGCATAATGGATGAATGGGGGAAAATTCCGCTTGCTAAACTTAACCAACTGGTGTCTTCAGTGTTTAAACACTTAATAAGTGTTAATAAAAGAAAAGGTGATGTTACACAGCGGTAAACAGTCGACTGTCCCAACTTTTTTGGAGTGTGTTGCAGCCATCAGAATTGAAATGAGTGTATATTTTCAATAAATTAAATTCACAAATTAAAAGTAACATTTTACAGATTCTGCAAGGCGTATGTAAACTTATAACCTCAACTGTATGAATTCTCAAGATGAGGTAGATAATGTTTAGCAGATCGTCTCAGTGAGTTCTGTTTCCTGTAGAGACGTTCATGTATGAAACTATCAAAAAAAAATTCATGCTGGCAAATTTTGCATTTGTGTGTGTGTGTGTGTGTGTGTGTGTGTGTGTGTGTGTGTGTGTGTGTGTGGCTTTTGTAATGTTATCAGGGCAGTGTGGGTTATTGTGTAAAAATGACCCCTAAAGACACACACAGGAACCTTAACAGTAATCTGTGCTACCTTTGGTATGTGTTGTTATGTGATATGTGATTTGAACTTAGCATTAGCATTGGCACTGAGTCAGAGTCAGGCAGATTAACTGTAGCCAGTGTTTTGTGTGTGTGTGTGTGTGTGTGTGTGCCTAGCCCATGGGCTTGTTACATCCGTGCTCTATTTCTCTTTCGTGTGTGAGTGTGTGCTACTGTGTGTGTGTGTGTGTGTGTGTGTGTGTGTGTGTGTGTGTGTGTGTGTGTGTGTGTGTGTGTGTGAGCAAGCAAAGAGCTGTCTCCCTTCTCATTTGTTTACTTTCTGGCATGACCTTCTCCCCACTGTCTTGGGCTGTGTCAGTGCCTAGTTGTTTGTAGCTGTTGTCTACATCTCTTTGGTTGTTTATGTCCTTGCAGCTTGTCATTAACTGGTGTGTTCAACTGTCCAAAGCGCACACACACGCACACACACATTCTTTCTGCTGAATCATCAAACCCAGACCACGCATGATCAGATTTAATCATGTTACCCAGGTTACATTGTTGTTCAGCTACACTTATAAACCCCATAAGGAAACATCGGTTCCCTTCTTTTCTGTTACATCTAGTAGTGATTCAAGAACAAATGGGAGAACAACTAGTTCCCTAAAGCCCAACAACCCATAACAGTGGGTTGCAGTGCTTAGTTGTTTACTAGGAAGTCATTTAAACTGCATCTGTAATGTTAATACTTTTAGGGAAGAAATGCTTTGTTTATTTTTGCTCTTTTTTTAATGGCCTTTTACAGCATTGTCTTGTCTTAAATTTATGTGGAAGATTAGCTGCTGCTCAGGTGGCATGTAATGGGGATTCTCCTAACTAAACAACTATACTGTGTGACATTTTCCTTCAGTCTTAATGATACACTTGGTTTACACGTTTACAGTCTGACAGTCTCTCTGTCTCTAATGCAGGTCGACAGGTTTTTCCGAGGTGATCGTGGTGGTTGGAGGCTGTGAGAGGGCAGGAGGCTTTAACCTGCCTTACACAGATTGTTATGACCCTGTTATGGGTGAGTGGAAGTCGCTGGCCAAGCACCCTGAGTTCACCAAGTCGGAGTATGGAGTGTGTGCCCTGCGCAACGACATCCTGGTCTCAGGTGAGCTCGCTGTCTGAAGCACTCTCAGTGGGTGTGTTTCCGTTCATCCATCCATTTCCAAAAAAGCCCAAAAAGAAAATTTGTATAGTGAATATTCTGAATAGAGAGCAACATGATTATATAATAAGAGTGCCCAAGCATATTTGACTATGCTCAATGGTGTCAAACTGATTCTCCATCATAGTTTCCATAAGTGACACATTAGATTAACATACTGTTCAATGTGATAGTGTATGGAGTTTTTGGTGTAGTGACCTGCCATGATAGCCAGCTTTGTGTAGTATTTTGGTATGGTGGTGCAGCAGGTAGTGTTGCTACCTCACAGCTCCTGGGTCCCCGGGTTCGATCCTGAGTTCTTGGTACTGTCCCTCTGTTTCGTTCAGGGTGTATTCACACCTCACACCCAGTGTTCCTAGGATAGACTCCAGATCTGCATCCACGTCTGTAGCCTGACCACGATAAAGCTTAGCTATGGCCTTTTTAATCAGGATTTTATTTTATGTACAGTGCTGTGAAAAAAGTATTTGCCCCATCCTGATTTCTTCTGTTTTTGTGTATGTCTCATGCTTAATAGTTTTAGGTCTTCAAACAAAATACAGCATAAAACAAAGGCAACCTGAGTAAGCACACAATACAGTTTTTTTTATTGAAGCAAAAAAAAAAAAGTTATCCAACACCTATCACCCATGTGAAAGACTAATTGCCCGCTTTAACTTGAAATCTGGTTGTGCCACCTTTAGCAGCAATAACTGCAACCAGGCGCTTCCAATAACTGGAGATCAGTCTTTCACTTACTTCTAGGACTAGGACTTACTCCTATGCTTTGGATCATTGTGTTGCTGCATAATCCAGTTGCGCCTCAGTTTCAACTTACAGACTGAAGACTGGACATTCTCCTTTAGGATTTTCTGGTAGAGAGCAGAATTCATGTTTCCCTCAATTATTGCAAGTTGCCCAGGCCCTGAAGCAGCAAAGCAGCCCCACACCATCACACTTCCACCACCATGCTTGACCGTAGGTATGATGTTCTTTTTGTGGAATTTTGTGTTTGGTTTACACCAGATGTAACGGGACCCCTGTCTTCCAAACAGTTCCACTTTCAACTCATCAGTCCACAGAACATTCTCCCAAAAGGTTTGAGGATCATCAAGGTGTGTTTGGCAAAATTCAGACGAACCTTAATGTTCTTCTGGGTTAGCAGTGGTTTTCACCTCACCACTGTTAAATGGTTGCCTTTTTTGCCCAGTGTCTTTCTGATAGTGGAGTCATGAACAGTGACCTTTATTGATGCAAGAGAGGCCTGTAGGTCCTTTGATGTTGTCTTTGGCTCTTTTGTGACTTCCTGGATAAGTAGCTGCTGTGCTCTTGGAGGAATTTTGGAATTTTCGGCCACTTCTGGGAAGGTTCACTACTGTGCCGAGTTTTTCTATTTGGAGATAATGTATCTCACTGTGGTTCTTTGGAGTCCCAGAGCCTTTGAAATAGCTTTGTAACCCTTCCCAGACTGATGTATTTCAATCACCATCTTCCTCCTTCTCTCCTTCAATTTTGGCATAGTGTGTTACTGGGTAAGACCTTTTAACCAACTTCATGCTGTTGAGAAAGTTCTATTTAAGTGTTGATTTGATTGAACAGGGTTTGCAGTAATCAGGCCTGGTTGCGTCTAGTCCAGCTGAACCCCATTATGATGCAGTTTCATAGATTTGGGGAATTAGTAAGTACGGGGGCAAATACTTTTTCACACAGGCCCAGTTGGTGTTGGATAACTTTTTTTGCTACAAATAACTAACATTATCATTTAAAAACTGTATTTTGTGTTTACTCAGGTTGCCTTTTATTTTATCTTAGATTTTGATTTTTGGCTTAGTGGTTAACACAATTTTGCCTCCGGGGTTGGGAGTTCGAATTCCGCCTCTGCCCTGTGTGCATGTTCTCCCTATGCTTCGGGGATTTCCTCTGGGTACTCCGGTTTCCTCCCCCAGTCCAAAGACATGCATTGTAGGCCACTACGAAGTAAAACATAACCACTTCAGAGTTTATTATTTATAGCCAGGATCTAATCACTAATGGGTATATTTGAATTTAATTATTTGACTTTTTGTTCCTTCATTCAGCAGTGTTAGTTTACAAGTATGTCACAATATCACAAAGCAGCCTGGCATCTTTTTCCTCATATAAACCTCTGCTATCAAATCAAGGCATCAAGTCACACAGATCTGTTTGTGAGTTTGGATCACCAGATTTTTTCATAAGCAGTTCATTTGCAGGCGGATCTTTTCACCGGGAGGCTTATATTCCTATGCCATGTTGACACGGCGGATTTTCAGGAATGTGCAGAAAGAGTTCGTGGAAAAAAGGAAACAACATCTGTTTCTGTGAGATCAGGAAAGAGTTGCTTGGGAATATTCCCCCTTGGCAAGACCAGGGGTCTTATTGGACTAGAGGCAATCTGGAGTTAACTCTGATTGGCTGTTTATGGGGTCAGTGGACTTTTGGGGGGCTGGGGGTGGGTTCGAGTTCCAGGCCTCCTCCAGCAGCATTGGAAATTTCCTTTGTAAAAGTGCTAGGCTGCACATTTTGGAGAAGACGGAACGAATGACATCATGCCTGGACCATCTGGAGGTCACGATTAAGAAAAAGAGAGTATTGTCCAGAAAATGTTGGCCAAGCATGGATTTGAGTAAATTATGTTAAGTTGATTATTAGTGATATTTTAAAGTTTAAGCACTGAATAGGAACACAGTGCTTTCAGTATCAGATAAGATGCTGAAAGATAAATTACACGGTTCAATGGTTTGAACATGGTTCAAACTGAAATATATAAGTGAGCTCTGACTCACAGATTGATGTCTATGAAAACCTGACCTGATTCACCACTAGAAATATGAGGAAACTTCCAACCGTTTTTCTGATCATTCCTCCTATAGCATGACAGGTTTAGAATTATGTTTCCCCAGAACACACAGTTTCGATTCGGTTTAACTAGTTGCACCAGTGTGATGGATGAGGAAAACATGTTCTCTGAAATTCATTGAAATGTATGGGGATGTATGTAAAGGAATGGGGCTTAAAATTGTAGAAAAAAGTAGTAAACTCTGGTTTATGGTGTGCAGACTGAACTGTGTGTGCTCGTGCCTTCCAAGAATAGAGTTTCTGTGAATTCTGCACATTCTGCCCCTCCTCCAGCATTAGCGAAGCACCTCGGGCACAGAAAGAATGTAAACCAAGTCAGGAGATCAGAGATTTCTTTATTACATATGTACAGTTGAATCCTAAAATCCTAAAAAGTCTCCAACCAAAAACAATTAAATACATAATACATTATTTAAAATAAGAAGACTTATTATTATTATTATTATTATTATTATTATTATTATTATTATTAACAACAACAATAACAATAATAATAATTTTATTATTACATGGCAGCACAGACCTAAACCTGACCTTGATCTAATTACCACAGTCCTGTGTGTGTGTTGGGTTTTATTGTTTCTGCCGCATTCAGTAAATAAGAGCTTTATCGATGTATGTTGGTGAAGAACGACGTAATCTTGTTTGAGATAATGTAGTTTATGTTAAGTCTGATTCACACTGAGCACAGATACGCTATCATTTCAATCCACAGCAACTCTGTGAGATGCCTCTTACTTGCACAGAACATGATTCTGTCTGTCCAGCTGTGGGTTTTTTTTATGCACGTCTGTGATGATTATATGGCTTTGCATGGTAATGATACTCCTTACACCAACCATAAAAAAATACACATATTCTATTTATGCACTGTCACAACTGTCTTTTGTTATGTGTATTAGTAAACTGTGTTGGAATTACAGCTGAACCAACATCTGTAAGTAAATTTTTTTAGGCTTTTAGACTTTACACATACATGTGGTACATACATACATAGCAGATGTGACAGTTACACAGGTGTTTTGAGCTCTCCATTATTAACTGACGCATTAACTGAGATTAGTAATCTCTCATCTTGTTTCTCTTGAAAGATGCGGTCTTGCATTCTTTCTCTGTCAAGGTAAATTGAGAATGTTTTGAGTTCATGAATGTGGAACAAAATCTATCAACGTATGTTAGACTTAGACTTAGCTAGGTAAGTACAGAGTTAACCTCAGTTAACTATACCAATTACAGCGCCCTCCACTAATATTGGCACCCTTAGTAAATATGAGCAAAGAAGGCTGTGAAAATTTGTCTTTATTGTTTAACCTTTTCACCTTTTGTTCAAAAAATTCACAATAATACTCTGCTCTCATGGGTATCAAACAATTGCAAACAAAACACAGGTTTATTATTTAAAAATATCTTTGTTAAATATAGGTGTGCAAAAATTACTGGCACCCTTTTAGTCAATACTTTGTGCTACCTCCCTTTGCCAAGATAACAGCTCTGAGTCTTCTCCTATAATGCCTGATGAGGTTGGAGAATACATGGTAAGGGATCTGAGACCATTCCTCCATACAGAATCTCTCAAGATCCTTCAAATTTCGAGGTCCACACTGGTGGACTCTCCTCTTCAGTTCACCCCACAGGTTTTCTATGGGTTTCAAGTCAGGGGACTGGGATGGCCATGGCAGGACAAAAATGGTGAGTAAACCATTTTTGTGTTGATTTTGATGTTTTGGATCACTGTCCTGCTGGAAGATCCAACGACGGCCCATTTGAAGCTTTCTGGCAGAGGCAGTCAGATTTTCATTTAATATCTGTTGATATTTGATAGAGTCCATGATGCCATGTATCCTAACAAAATGTCCAGGTCCTCTGGCAGAAAAACAGCCCCAAAACATTAAAGAGCCACCACCATATTTAACCGTGGGCATGAGGTACTTTTCCATATGGCTACTTCTCTGTGTGCACCAAAACCACCTCTGGTGTTTATTGCCAAAAAGCTCTATTTTGGTTTCATCTGACCATAAAACCTGATCCCATTTGGAGGTCCAGTAGTGCCTGGCAAACTGAAGATGCTTGAGTTTGTTTTTGGATGAGAGTCGAGGCTTTTTTCTTGAAACCCTTCCAAACAACTTGTGGTGATGTAGTGTGACTTCGGATTGTAGTTTTGGAGACGTTTTGAGCCCAAGACGCAGATAACTTCTGCAGTTCTCCAGCTGTGATCCTTGGAGATTTTTTGGCTACTCGAACCATCCTCTTCACAGTGCATTGAGTTAATATAGACATACGTCCACTTCCAAGTTGATTCATAACATTTCCAGTTGACTGGGACTTCTTAATTATTGCCCTGATGGTGGAAATGGGCATTTTCAATGCTTGTGCTATTTTCTTATAGCCACTTCCCATTTTGTGCAGCTCAACAACCTTTTGCTACACATCACAGCTATATTCCTTGGTCTTACCCATTGTTATGAATGACTAAGGGAATTTGGCCTATGTGTTACCTCATATTTAAACCCCTGCGAAACAGTAAGTCATGGTTGAACAATTTCCTGTTCCTAGTCACCCAGGTGTACTAAAAAAGTGTAAAATATCAATGGGAATATACTTCATGTAACAGGGATTGCAGACAGATGCAAGTACAGTATAAGCTTTAATGAGAGGAAAGCAGACAAATCCCAAACGATAGACAGAAATGTAGTCAGAAACAGGCGTGGGTCAGACGGGCATAAACTGGGCATAGACGAGAAAAGAGGAAAGGATCAAAAACATAAAGCGAGGAACAAAGATCAAAGGCTTGGTTATGGCGGCCAAGGTGGCAAACACTGACGCTCAATACTTCACCCCGAACAAAGACACACGAGGGGTTTAAATACACAACGTAATCACCGGGGAGACACAGAACAGCTGGGACACATTAAGGAGACAACCAGTAACATAACAGGGGTGGAGACATGATAGAAATCAAAACAAACACACGTGTCAAAAATAAACAAAGTATAAAAACCCGGAATCTTTTCATCTTTGCATGATAGAGCTTTAACCAGCATTTGTGGATGGCACGGCGGACTGTGTTCACAGACAGTGAGTTCTGGAGGTGTTTCTGAGCCCATGCAATGATTTCCATTACAGAATCATGCCTGTTTTTAATGCAGTGCCACCTGAGGGCCTGAAGGTCATGGGCATGCGATATTGATTTTCACCCTTGTCCCATGTGCACAGAGATTCCTCCAGATTCTCAGAATCTTTTGATGATATTATGTACTGTAGATGATGAGATATTCAAAGTCTTCGCAATTTTACGTTGAGGAACATTCATCTGAAATTGTTCCACAAATTGTAGATGCAGTTTTTCGCAGATTGGTGAACCTCTGCCCATTTTTACTTCTGAGAGCCTCTGCGTCTCTAAGATACTCTTTTTATACCCAATCATGTTACTGACCTTTTGTTGCCCCCGTCCCAACTTTTTGAGACTTGTTGCTGCTATCAAATTCACAATTACCTTATTTTTTTCTTAAAATGGTACATTTCCTCAGTTTAAACATTTGATATGTTTTCTATGTTCTCTTGTGAATAACATATGGGTTTATGAGATTTGCAATCATTTTTATTTACATTTTACACAGCTTCGCAACTTTTTTGGAATTGGGGTTGTACATAAAAATAAATATTTGGCAAATTGCTGTGGTATAAGAGGAACATAGGAAGAAAATACTTTGGGACATGCTGTTATAGGAAAATAATCTGTAGTGGTAACAATAAACTTTGGAGTGGTAACAATAACTCCGCTTCACATCAGGGCACACCACACCACTCTGATGCTGAGTATTTTGATATAACAGCATGGCCCATCATGTTTTATACCTTACATAATTGCTATTCTTTCAGTTACTGTACTATGGCTCTTACGAAGTAGCATCATATGGGATGGTATCTTTTGTCTAAAATATATAGTATACTGTGTATGGTATATCTAGCTCTTACCTGTAACACTGTTGGTGTTTTAGGGAAATTGCAGGAGTTGACATGTCATATAAAGCCCGTTGGAGCTTCACCTCATTCACCATAAACATTCAAAACAAAGGATACTCTTATCTCGTAACACTGATGATTGACAGGCTGGTGATTGATGTGCTTCCTGTGTGTATTATAGCCGTGTTTTAGGCCAGACTGCAGCTCTGTGGTGACGTTAGTAGCTTCTGTGAAAGTGTGTTTTGAAAAGGCCCTGAAACAGTAATGCAGTGTGTCTGTGGGGTCTTTTGTCTTTCTGCTGCTGCTGCCATGTAACAGAAACTCACTCTGTTCTTACTGTCCATTTTCGGGAATTATCTGTGACAGGTGTCCATGATCTGAAAGCCCTGGATATAGTCGTCCAATCAGGTCAAAGCGAGTGCATCTGCTCGAGTTACAGATAATAATCTAACTGTGGGAGTCTCACAGAGCAAATTGCAGTCAGACATTTAAGTCTATAAATGCCCATTTGTGTTTATGACTGTGGTTTTTAAGCATTGTTCTTATTTTACCCAAGTTTTCCACTTCTTCTTTTGACTTCCTTGTTGTGTTTTTGTTTTGGTTCTTTTGTGAACCAGTCACTTTGACTGAGGTAGTGATCAGAGCAAGTAGTCAGCTAAATTTGCTAATTGATTTTCTTTAGCCTGACACAAAATAAAAGCCTATAGTTTCTCATAAATGTTACTGCATGATGTGCTGTCTCCATTACATAAAATCTTGAAATACATCAAAAATCTAGTCTAAAACTAAAATCTAATCTAAGATGTTAGCCAATCATAGCAGTGGGTGGTTACATTGAAGTCTTAAAGGTAAAGGACACAAAAACCGATCGTTCAGTCAGAGTGTCACAGACAAGGTGGGAAAAGGTCATAAATTACTAAATTTTGTATGTTTTTTGTGCAAAAAAAAAAAACTTTACTAATATTATAATTATACCTCAGGGAAGATGGTAAAAAAAACAACAACAAAAAACATGTCATGACCCCTTTAAAGTAATAGCAAATAGCATTAATCATTTATTATGTGGTCTCAACTACAACTACTCAACTATGAGAGCCAAGTGGTCAGTGTTAGCTTTAATCTGTTGATGTTTACATCCATCTTGGGTGAATCATATAGAAATGTATAATTGTTGCTCAATGATATCAAATCCTTTGAAAATAAAAACTGCCTGTGACACATAGGTACACCAGACGCAGGGATGCTCTGTCAGGCAGTCGTGCCTGTGTTTTCTAGTGGAAAATAAAAAAGAAGTCAGGTGGAAGAGAAATGCGACGGAGGGGAAGTTTCGGGGCATGTCTCAGTCACTGGGATTAAAGAATCACCCACTTGGCACAAGAGAGCCGCAGTGGAGGGAAAAACAGTACTTGGCGTGCTCAGTCTAGCACAGCTGATGACTTGAAGTTCATCTGTATGTTGTTGAGCATGCCCAGTATTGCTTTTCCCTCCACTGTGACAATTTTTTATTAGGAACATTCGAATCAACACCAAGGAACATTTGTCTATAACAACATTCAGATAAACTTCCCAATCATCAGCTTTGCTAGACTGAGCATGCCCAGTACTGTTTTTCCCTCCACTGTGGCCTAATTTTTATTAGGAACATTTGAGTCAATGCTTTGGCTTATCTATAATACACACGTGTAAAAATTTCTTATTTGTGTAGTTGAGACATTCATGTTAGACATCACTTTAGCTTTACAACACAACAATTTATAACACCAGATCAGCTAAGATGAATTAGCAGTCAGTGTTTTGAACTGAAACAGGAAAAACAGTTCTTAGAATTATAAGGAGAGAATCAATATACAAATAACATAGATGTTCTAGTTTCATGGTTGGATAACGTGTAATTCTTGCCTTTAGACATGTTTTTTCCCCAGAGCTGCAGTCAAATCCGAACAAATGTACTGCAACCGCCACTTAACAGCCCTGTCACTTACTGAGGAATTTGTCATCATTGACAACAGGTGTTGTTTTACAGGTGGACGCATCAACAGTAGTTATGTGTGGATGTACAACTCTCAGCTGAACCTGTGGATCAGGGTGGCATCGCTCAACAAGGGCCGCTGGAGACACAAGATGTCTGTTCTGCTCGGAAAGGTAGGAGAAGAACTAATAAAGGCTTAGAACTGCACAAATGCCATTATTCACAACCACTTTCTGTATGAAAAATATCTAAATTTGTGAAATCTGTGAGCAAAAAAATCGAATTGCTGTCTTCAAAAGTAACCTGATTATGTTGGAAAGCGACTATACTATCACTCTGACTATACTGTTCTGTGCAGCACTCCTGCCACTGATGGTTTTGGTAAAATTAAGCGCCCAAAGTTTAGTCAATCAAATGCAATATGTCATCAGTCACTCTTCAAACATCTCCTCTCTCCACGGTATATGGACAAAAGTATGTGGACACCTGACCATCACACCCATATGTGGCCAAACCAAAACCATGGGCATTAACACAGAGTTGGTACCACCCTTTGCTGTTATAATAGCCTCCACTCTTCTGGGAAGACTTACAACTAGATTGTGGAGTGTGGTTGTGGGGATTTGCCCATTCAACCACAAGAACATTAGTGATGGCACTGATGTCAAGTAAGGAGGCCTGGTGTGCAGTCAGCGTTCCAATTCACTTCAAAGACGTTCAGTGTGGTTGAGGTCAAGGCTTGGACTACTTGTGTTCTTCTACATTACCCTTGGCAAACCATGTCTTTATGAACCTCATTTTGTGCACAGGAGTGTTATGGTGAAAGTCTGGGTCCCTTAGTTCTGCTGAAGGGAAATTTTAATGTTACAGCATACAGAGACATTCTACACAATTGTGTGTTTCCAACTTTCTGGCAACAGTTTGTGGAAGACCCACATATGGGTGTGATGGTCAGGTGTCCACATACAGTACTTTTGGCCATATAGTGTATGAAGGAATTAAACACAATTTGTGTGATGCCATGAACATGGTGTATAAACTGCTCATTTAGGCTCATACAGTGGTGCTTGAACGTTTGTGAACCCTTTAGAATTTTATATACAGCCATGTGAAAAATTAAGTACACCCCATGGAAATTGTTGGCTTTTTTGACATATTTGGACAAGCAAACATTTGATCATCTTTGAAACATCTTTGTGCCTATTAATAAAGTTGATATACTTGAACAAAACCACAATGAAAAATAGCTTGGTTCAATCATTTATTCAACAGAAATATCAATAGATGTGATATTCTTCAGTGGAAAAAGTAAGTACACCCTTGGCCTCAGAAGCTAGTATTGCCCCCTTTAGCAGAAATAACTTCTTGTAGGTGTTTTGCATAACTGTCCACCCGTCTCTGGAATTTTTGATCACGCTTCCATACAATAGTCTTTCAGTTGCAAGATGTTTGAGGTGTTTCTTGCTTGTACTGCCCATTTCAAATCCCCCCACAACATTTCAATGGGATTCAAATCCGGGTTTTGACTAGGCCATTCCAAGCCCTCCATTTCTTCTTTTTGAGCCGTTCCTTGTTGGATTTGCTTAGGATCATTATCCTGTTAAAAGGTAGAATTTCAGTTTAACTTCAACTTTCGGACAGATGGCCTCACGTTAGCTTCAAACACTCTTTGATATGATGCAGAAATCATAGTTGAATCAATGAATGCAAGCTGTCCAGTCCCTGAGGCAGTGAAGCAACCCCAAACCATAACATTTCCACTACCGTGCTTCACAGATGGTATGAGGTGCTTCTTCTGAAAAACTGTCTTAGGTCAGCTCCAAACATGTCTGCTGTTACTGTGGCCAAACAACTCTATCTTTGATTTGTCTGTCCAGAGCACATTATTCCAAAAGGCCTGGTCTTCGCCCATATGCTCTTTGGCAAACAGTGGGGCAGTGGTAGCTCAGTGGTTAAGATGTTGGGCTACTGATCGGAAGGTCATGAGTTCAAACCACAGCACCGTCAAGCTGCCACTGTTGGGCCCTTGAGCAAGGCCCTTAACCCTCAATTGCTCAGATGTATAAATGAGATAAATGAAAGTCGCTCTGGATAAGGGCGTCTGCCAAATGCCATAAATGTAAATGGCAAACTGTAGTCTTGCAAAGGCTTTTTCCTGGCAAGCCTCCCATGCAGGTCAAATTTGTGCAGTCTCTTTCTGATTGTAGAAGCATGCACTTTACCACCAACAGTTGTTTACTAGCAGATCCTGTGATGAAATTTTGGGGTTCTTGGAGACTTCTGTTTGCATCATACGGTTTGCACTTGGGCTGAATTTGCTGGGACGGCCAGTCCTGATCGTTTGAAATCTGCGCCACTTGTAGATGAATTTCCTTATGGTGGAATGATGTATTTCAGATAATTTGGAGATCTTTTTAAATCCCTTGCCAGACTCATAGGCCTCTACAACCTTTTTTCTGAAGGCCATGTAGAACTTTTTAGATCTTGGCATGATGACAGCACATGCCTCAATAGCAAAGAGAACACCAGACACTAGATATGAGAGGGGTATAAATAAGACAGGTTCCACCTGCACTTCCTAAGCAGGTTCTAATCACTGGCACCCAATCTTGAACACCTGATTCTAATTTTATGGATTTGAAGGTGTGATAAATGTAAGGGTGTACTTACTTTTTCCATGTGACTGATGTTTTTTTTTTGTGTTAATTTAAATTGTGACAATTACTACAAAATGTCAATTTTATGTGTCATTTGATAGAGTGTATCACCTTTATTAATACGCACTGTTTCAAAGAGGATCGAATGTTTGCTTGTTCAAAAATGTAAAAAAATAAATAAATAAAACAAATAAATAAATAAATAAAACATTTCCATGGGGTGTACTTAGTTTTTCACATGACTGTATATCTGCATAAATATGACCTAAAACATTATCAGATTTTCAGACAAGTCCTAAAAGTAGACAAAGAGAACCCAATTAAACAAATGAGACAATAATATTTAAACTGGTCATTTATTTATGGAGGAAAATGATCCAATATTACATATCTGTGAGTAGCAAAAGTATGTGAACCTCTAGGATTAACAGTTAATTTGAAGGTGAAATTAGACTCAGGTGTTTTCAGTCAGTGGGATGACAATCAGGTGTGAGTGAGCACCCTGTTTTATTTAAAGAACATGAATCTATCAAAGTCTGATCTTCACAACACATGTTTGTGGAAATGTATCATGGCACGAACAAAGAAGATTTCTGAGTTGTTGATGCTACAAAAATTAAAGAGAGATGGTTACAAAACCATCTCTAAAGAGTCTGGACTCCACCAATCCAGATTGTGTACAAATGGAGGAAATTCAAGACCATTGTTACCCTCCCCAGGAGTAGTCGACCAACAAAGATCAGTCCAAGAGCAAGACATGTAATAGTTCGCAAGGTCACAAAGGAACCCGGGGTAACTTCTAAGCAACTAAAGGCCTCTCTCACATTGGCTAATGTTAATGTTAATGAGTCCACCATCAGGAGAACACTGAACAACTGTGGTGTGCATGGCAGGGTTGCAAGGAGAAAGCGACTGCTCTCCAAAAAGAACATTGCTGCCCTTCTGCAGTTTGCTAAAGATCAAGTGGACAAGCCAGAAGGCTAGTGGAAAAATGCTTTCAAAATAGAATTGTTTTGTTTAAATGAGAAGCTTTATGTTTTGAGAATATGGTGGTGGTAGTATCATGGTTTGGGCCTGCATCTGAGCCAGGATGACTTGCCATCATTGATGGAACAATGGGTTCTGAAGTATACCAGCGAATTCTAAAGGAAAATGTCATACAGCAAGATAGTGACCCTAAGCACACAATTCATTCTACCAAAGAATGGTTAAAGAAGAATAAAGTTAATGTTTTGGAATGGCCAAGTCACAGTTCTGACCTTAATCAAACAGAAATGTTGTGGAAGGACCTGAAGCAAGCAGTTCAACAGTGAAGTTGTTCTGTACTGAGGAACGGGCTAAAGTTCCTCCAAACCGATGTGCAGGACTGGTCAACACTTACCTACAGTTAGCTACAGTTTAGTTGCAGTTATTGCTGCACGAGGGGCTCACATCAGATACTGATAGCAAAGGTTCACGTACCATAAGATTGAATCATTTTCCTCCATAAATAAATGACAAAGTATAATATTTTTGTCTCATTTGTTTAATTGGGTTATCAATGTCTATTTTTAGGACTTGTGTGAAAATCTGATGTTTTAGGTCATATTTATGCCGAAATATACAAAATTCTAAAGGGTTCACGAACTTTCAAGCACCACTGTCCATGCTAGTTTTATAACACACATACCCTACATAGTTTCATAAGTAAAGGTTTTCAGGCAGAATGTGGCTTAATTAATGATAGTAGAAATCCACTCTAATTAAATGTCGTTTCACAATTCGTACACGAGGCTGAGGTGTAGAGAGAATGGTAAAAATGTTACCATTCATACCATTTACCGTTTAGTCTTGCACAGTAAGTACCAGATGAGGAAAATGTTCTATTTTTTTCATAACTGAGATAAAAACATTTGTTCTGACTTTTGAACGCACCCTATATACATTATTGATCTAGGATGATCTAGGTTTATATAACATTGGATCAATTTATTGTATTATTAAATTTATTTTATTACAATTGTGTTCAGTATTTTATGTTTAGACACTAACACAGAGGGAGAGAAAGAAATGGTTGTTGCGGAAAATTAATCAGATTTATTGTGTTTTTGTTAACGTACTTGGGAACAGTTGTGCGACTCCATGCCAGGACTCTGGCATGTATGAAAGTAGCTCATATGTTTCTGATTGTTCTTACCATTCTTTCTTAATTATTTCTGCTTTCACAGCACTCTGCTCTCTCAGTTTTGTCATGAATGTTGTTGCCAGAATGTAGTGTAAGTTTTTTCACAGCACATACCCATAAGATATTTTGAAATTCCAGTTCCTGGAAAGGGGCTGTTTTTTGCCTTTGCCATGAATTTCTGTATCCAGCACTAACTCTAGCACTAGAACACTCCCCCCTGCAGTCTGAACTCATCTCTAGGTATATACATTGGAAAATACAGTGTGTCTCGTGTAAAGGCTGTAAACAAGATGTGTCGCTTTGCCAACAAGGAGCTTCCTGAGCTTTTAGAGGATCAACCAGTAAATTAAAAAAACGATAAAAGTACATCAGTCATTAAACACATGGTGTTTTCTTGTTCTTGATTCTTGTTCTTGGCTGACAGGAGTGGATCCCGATGTGGTCTTCTGCTGTTGTAGTCCATCCACCTCAAGGTTTGATGTGTTGTGCATCTGAGATGCTTTTCTGCTCACCACGGTTGTAAAGAGTGATTATTTGAGTTACTATAGACTTCCTGTCAGCTCAGACCAGTCTGGTCATTCTCCTCTGATCTCTCTCATCAACAAGGTGTTTCGGCCGGCAGACCCTCCGCTCACAGGATGTTTTTAGTTTTTCACACCATTCTGTGTAAACTCTAGAGATGGTTGTGTGTGAAAATCCCAGGAGATCAGCAGTTTCTGAAATACACAAACCAGCCCATCTGGCACCAACAACCATGTCACGATTAAAGTCATAGAGATCACACTTTTCCCCCATTCTGTTGTTCGATTTGAACTCTCACAAAGAAAATTATATGCACATCATTGATATTTTGATTCTTTCAATAAGGACATGTTTATTTAACATTTTTAGAAAGACACTTCAGTGTCAGTGCTTTGTACCACTCAGCAGTAGGTTTTCCTCCACTGCAGTCCAGGTCTTCACAGTATTTTTACTTTTCACTTTTCAGTTTCTCACTAACAAGACAAGCTGTGCTTTTTTTTGTCTTATTGGTGTGTTGGTGGTTAGTGAGTGACAGAGGGAACTGGTTTTAGGGTTCAGTTCTTGTGTGTTCAGTGCATCATACTGCGGTGTGCTTTCATTACGTTCTCATTACGTTGTCTGTCTTCTCTCTCTGCTTCCTGTTGGACTGGTTTTCTTTCTGATGACCTAACGTGGACTAGCTGGTTGTTATGTCCTCTCTGAGATACGGTTCAGTCACATGCACAGTGCAGAGGACAATGTGAGAGGTGTGTGTGTGTGTGTGTGTGTGTGTGTGTGTGTGTGTGTGTGTGTGTGTGTGTGTTAACATAACAGAGTGTCTCTGCATAACTTAGCATCTCTTCCAATCCACACACACACACACACACACACACACACACACACACACCAGTGTCAGAGAACATCAACATCTTCAGCTCTGCTACCTCTAACTCTTCCTCCTGTCTTTTCCTCAGTGCAACTGTCTCCAAACCATACAACATCGCTGGTCTCACTACTGTCCTGTACACCTTTCCTTTCATTCTTGCTGGTACTCTTTTATCACACAACAGACCTGACACTTTTCTCCACCCATTCCAACCTGCCTGCACACGCTTCTTCACCTCTTTTCCACACTCCCCGTTGCTCTGGACTGTTGACCCTAAGTACTTAAAATCCTGCACCTTCTTCACCTCTTCTCCCTGTAACCTCACTGTTCCACTTGGATCCCTCTCATTCACACACATGTATTCTGTCTTGCTGCGACTAACCTTCATTCCTCTTCTCTCCAGAGCAAACCTCCACCTCTCTAGAGTTTCCTCCACCTGCTCCCTGCTCTCACTACAGATCACAATGTCATCCGCAAACATCATAGTCCATGGAGATTCCTGTCTGACCTCATCTGTCAGCCTGTCCATCACCACCGCAAACAAGAAAGGGCTCAGAGCCGATCCTTGGTGCAGTCCCACCTTCACCGTGAACTCCTCTGTCACACCTACCACACACCTTACCATTGTCCTACTGCTCTCATACATATCCTGCACCACTCTAACATACTTCTCTGCCACTCCAGACCTCCTCATACAATACCACAGCTCCTCTCTTGGCACCCTGTCATACGCTTTCTCTAAATCTACAAAGACACAATGCAGCTCTTTCTGACCCTCTCTGTACTTCTCCATCAACATTTTCAAAGCAAATATTGCATCTGTAGTGCTCTTTCTTGGCATGAAACCATACTGCTGCTCACAAATGCTCACTTCTCCCCTTAGCCTTGCTTCCACTACTCTTTCCTACAACTTCATTGTATGGCTCATCAGCTTAATATCAGCTTAACATCAGCTTAATTAAAAATCGGCACCAAAACACTTCTCCTCCATTCCTCAGGCATCCTCTCACTCTCTAAGACCTCATGGAACAACCTAGTTAAAAACTCTACTGCCATCTCTCCTAGACACTTCCATACCTCCACTGGTATGTCATCAGGACCAACCGCCTTTCCTCTCCTCATCCTCTTCAAAGCTCTCCTAACTTTACCCTTGCTAATCCTTTCTACTTCCTGCTCAACAATATTTGCCTCTACTACTCTTCTCTCTGTCATTTTCCTCATTCATCAGTTCCTCAAAGTACTCCTTCCATCTTTCCCTCACCCTCCTGTCACCTGCCAACACATTTCCATCTCTATCTTTAATCACTCTAACCTGCTGCACATCATTACCATCTCTATCCCTCTGCCTCGCCAACCGATACAAATCCCTCTCACCTTCCTTACTATCTAACCTTGCATACATGTCCTCATAAGCTTTCTGTTTGGCCTTTGCCACCTCTATCTTAACCTCACGCTGCATCTCCCTATATTCCTGTCTACTTTCCTCCGTCCTCTCACTGTCCCACTTCTTCCTAGCTAACCTCTTCCTCTGGATACTCTCCTGAACTTCCTCATTCCACCACCAAGTCTCCTTGTCTTCTTTCCTCCTTCCAGATGAAACACCTAGCACCTTCCTACCTGTCTCCCTGATCACTTTGGCTGTAGTAGTCCAGTCATCTGGAAGCACCTCCTGACCACCTAAAGCCTGTCTCAACTCCTCCCTAAAAACCGCACAGCACTCTTCCTTTTCCAACTTCCACCACTTTGTCTTCTGCTCTGCCTTTGCTCTCTTCATCTTCCTCACCACCAGAGTCATCTTACACACCACCATCCTATGCTGTCTAGCTACACTCTCTCCTACCACTACTTTGCAATCGCTAATCTCCACCAGATTACAGTGTCTACATAAGATATAGTCCACCTGTGTGCTCCTGCCACCACTCTTATATGTCACCCTGTGTTCCTGCCTCTTCTGAAAGTACGTGTTCACCACAGCCATCTCCATACTTTTAGCAAAGTCTACCAACCTCTGTCCTTCTGGGTTCCTTACATGAAGACCAGACGTTGCTAATAACAAATAAATCAGACTAATTTCACCAGCCAATTTAAAATAAAAATGATTAGTCTTGTCATCAGCACACTGCACTCAGTGGGTCTTATTGCGTCTTCTTGTCATTGATCCAGCTAACATTAGCCTGAGCTTAAGTTCAGCATGTCTCCTGAAGCCAAAACACAGGAAAGCAGCAGTAAAATTTGTCGGTCCCAGCTAACTGCACTGACACATACATGTTCACTATAGCAGCTATAATGAGTGTTAAACCAGTGTGTATCCTGTCTTACTGCTATACTACACATGAGAAGTGAAACGGTTCAACATTGCTATTTTATGCGTGTAATAACAGGTCTATTATGCTCAATTATACAACTGTTATTTGGAGTCTTTTTCTGGCATGGCCTGTATACAGCACATGATTTCCCATGTGGCCTACTTGTTAGTCAACACAAATAACCCTTGTACAGAATTGTTAAAAGTATTCAGTGCTATTGGCCAGAATGTAATGTACATGGAGACTGGCCATTATTTTTGAGCTGTGTAAGGGAGGTTTTCAGATGACTTTGGACTTGTGGTTTCTCAGTAATATGAGAAGCTGCTTTTTGTGTTCTGTTAGCTGAGAGAGAGAGAGAGAGGAGAAATAGAGAAGAGAGACTAGTAAGCGAACGACTGTTTATAGACGCTGTAAAGTAAATGATTACAAGAACGTTAAATCTATTTATGGCAAATCGTTAATAAATTTTAAAAAAATAATTGGCAAATTGCTGTGGTATAAGTAAGGGGTAATCCACAGCTAAATGTGCATTACGATTTTAACGCATGAGCTGGAGGCAGAGAACCATCCGACGTGAAGCAGAATTTGACTGAAAGGATAAAATTAACGGTTACTTTTGGTTAGTTCTTTTATATACGGGTCGTTACACAGAGATAAAGTAGTGCGATAAGATTACATTTATTTGAATGACCTATGATAAATAGTTATTAGAGAGAAAGAGAGTGTGCATGTATGAGTTACCTGTGTCTGTGCCACGTCTCTACTAATAATGAAGCCGTACAGTGTGCAACTGTAACTGTATGTTGCCATGGTTACAACGGGTGATATGCAGTGCCATAATTTAGAACGGTGATTAAACTGACTGGAACTACCTGTGCATTCAATGGTTTGAACGCACACCTTAGAGCCAATCAGAATCGAGTATTCAGACAGACCATGGTCGAAAAGGAATAAAACACTTTGGAATGTGCTGTTATAGAAAAATAATCAGTGTTGGTGTGATGGGTGATCTTGGCACAGTAAGTGTAAATGGAAAGGTTTTTGGAGGCGTTGAGACACTTCCAGTCAAAAGTCTGAACGCGGTAGATTGAATGTGATTTTTATTGTCTGGAAGACAAAACCGTATGATTGAAATTTGTTTGCAAGACAGATGTGTTTTTAAATTTTGGTATCCGATTAAAAAGAGAGATCGTGGTTATCCAGACTACTACCATTTCCTATGGGATCCTAACAACAGCTGGACACTAGCATTTCACTACACACACAAAAGACAAACCTGGAGCAACATTAGTGACTTGGAACTTACCAGTGTGTGTACCGGTGTGTGTACCAGTGTGTGTACCAGTGTGTGTATGCAGGGTTACACTGAAATATTTCTGCTACACTAAAAAGTACTGACAGCTTTGCAACATCTTTTCTCTCTTCCTTCACTTTGTCTCTGCCTTTTAACCTGTTTTTATTATTGAAAGGTCTACTAAATATCTGCAACCATTTTTCCAATAAGCTGGAGGGGGTTTGGTGTAAAACACTACACACTACACCCGTACTCCACTCATGCACATATGACTGTGATCTCCCGCGTCCTGAGGCTCCACTGACTTCACTTTGGCTAAACAAGAGCATTTTCTCTGGAACAGAAACCAGATCGTATCTCTAACGCTTTTCATCTGTTTGCTTGTTTTCTGTGCATTCTCGTGTGCCTGCAGTCTAAGCTCAACCATGTCACATTAATAATGTTGCCATAAAATACCTTTATGACAGGTCCAATGAAAAATGATTAAAATAAGTCGTATCTAGTAGTCTAGTCTAGTAATGTTATCTTATAAAACCAGATCTCCCCCTCTTTTCTCCTCCTGCAGTAAACCTCCAGTACTTCACAGGCCTCTGCTCAGAGTGGAGCTATCAGGCTTTCAAACAGAAACAGGAAAAATGCATAATCCCGACAGGTTAATCCTGTTACCACAGCAGCTGGTAAACAATAAAACGCAGGGCCACCGGAACAACGGGGGTGAGCTGGCATTTGACCCAGCACTTTTCAAACTACTGGGGCAGTGACCCAGCACTTCAGGCAATAACAAACCGGTCTGACACGGTTGAAAAACCAATCAAAACTTCCAGTTCAGCTGGGGGGAGGGACATTTCTCCTAAAGGGGCTCTCCTATGAGGTTTAACCACGCTTTGGCGCTCACTGGCGCTTAACGTTTCAATATTTTTAACGTTCCAGTATAAGTGGCATATGAACATCCAAGTAAAACGCAGAATGAAGCGTGTGGGTTCAAAACAATGATGTTCTGATGTTCATTAAAAGGTGTGTGTATATATCATTATAATATCATTAAAAGCAGCTAATTTTGCCCTATATTTTTGGAGTATTGGTGCCACCCCTGATAAAATGTGTTTGGGGCGATTAAATGTGGGAGAATAATAATGATGGATTTGTTAATCTTTTATGGTAATCATTATAGCTCCATTACTGCACAGAACATGTTATCTGACACGTATATAATGATCTGTACGTGTGATAGGGTAACCATGAACTGTCCTAAAATATTTTAGAGGCTTTCAAACTTGAAATCCACCCCTCCCCTTCATTAGCTATGCCTCTGTTGTGCGTGTGCGGGCGCGTGCGGGCGCTCTTATCAGGTGAAGTGCAGATAGGAGTCGAGTTCTCTGGAACTCCTTTAAATACAAACGGATATAAAAGATGAGTTTACACTGCCAAATAGCATTGAGTACACCGGCGAGTAAGTTATGCGTATTTGACTTTTGTGCGTGTAAGAGATGCTGGTCGGTGTGTCTGTGAATGTGAAGTAAGGCGTGCGTGTGTCAAATTCGCCCAACAAGCGTAGGAATATCTGACACTTTTGGCCTGTGGGAACATTTAGCTGGTCCCCACCAAAAAAAACACAAATACAGGTGCATCTCAATAAATTAGAATGTCGTGGAAAAGTTCATTTATTTCAGTAATTCAACTCAAATTGTGAAACTCGTGTATTAAATAAATTCAGTGCACACGGACTGAAGTAGTTTAAATCTTTGGTTCTTTTAATTGTGATGATTTTGGCTCACATTTAACAAAAACCCACCAATTCACTATCTCAACAAATTAGAATATGGTGACATGCCAATCAGCTAATCAACTCAAAACACCTGCAAAGGTTTCCTGAGACTTCAAAATGGTCTCTCAGTTTGGTTCACTAGGTAAGCCACAAACATTCATTGCCAAAGAAGCTGGCTGTTCACAGAGTGCTGTATCCAAGCATGTTAACAGAAAGTTGAGTGGAAGGAAAAAGTGTGGAAGAAAAAGATGCACAACCAACCGAGAGAACCGCAGCCTTATGAGGATTGTCAAGCAAAATCGATTCAAGAATTTGAGTGAACGTCACAAGCAATGGACTGAGGCTGGGGTCAAGGCATCAAGAGCCACCACACACAGACGTGTCAGGAATTTGGCTACAGTTGTCGTATTCCTCTTGTTAAGCCACTCCTGAACCACAGACAACGTCAGAGGCGTCTTACCTGGGCTAAGGAGAAGAAGAACTGGACTGTTGCCCAGTGGTCCAAAGTCCTCTTTTCAGATGAGAGTTTTGTATTTCATTTGGAAACCAAGGTCCTAGAGTCTGGAGGAAGGGTGGAGAAGCTCATAGCCCAAGTTGCTTGAAGTCCAGTGTTAAGTTTCCACAGTCTGTGATGATTTGGGGTGCAATGTCATCTGCTGGTGTTGGTCCATTGTGTTTTTTGAAAACCAAAGTCACTGCACCCGTTTACCAAGAAATTTTGGAGCACTTCATGCTTCCTTCTGCTGACCAGCTTTTTGAAGATGCTGATTTCATTTTCCAGCAGGATTTGGCACCTGCCCACACTGCCAAAAGCACCAAAAGTTGGTTAAATGACCATGGTGTTGGTGTGCTTGACTGGCCAGCAAACTCACCACACCTGAACCCCATAGAGAATCTATGGGGTATTGTCAAGAGGAAAATGAGAAACAGGAGACCAAAAAATGCAGATGAGCTGAAGGCCACTGTCAAAGAAACCTGGGCTTCCATACCACCTCAGCAGTGCCACAAACTGATCACCTCCATGCCACGCCGAACTGAGGCAGCAATTAAAGCAAAAGGAGCCCCTACCAAGTATTGAGTACATGTACAGTAAATGAACATACTTTCCAGAAGGCCAACAATTCACTAAAAATGTTTTTTTTATTGTTCTTATGAAGTATTCTAATTTGTTGAGATAGTGAATTGGTGGGTTTTTGTTAAATGTGAGCCAAAATCATCACAATTAAAAGAACCAAAGACTTAAACTACTTCAGTCTGTGTGCATTGAATTTATTTAATACACGAGTTTCACAATTTGAGTTGAATTACTGAAATAAATTAACTTTTCCACGACATTCTAATTTATTGAGATGCACCTGTAGTTGCTGGTTTTATTGTTGCTGATTACAATTAGTATACCACAGCACGATTGAATTCTCGAATTCAGATGGCTTTGATTAATTTTCTATAGCAGCTAGGATATAAATACTTAACACTATAACATAAATGATAGGTTTGTATTAATGTGCTCGTACTACTACGTTACTAGTATTAACAGCTTATTTACAGGGGCTTGTATGGCAGATGCTCACATAATCTAAGCCTAATAATAAACATTGTTTCATCAACTTGTTATACAACAAGGAAAAACATATAATCATCGATATGAAGCTCCATCTTCTCCATCATTGAGATCCATCTTTTCACACTGAGGACGACTGAGGGACTCGTACACGACTATTATAAAAGGTGCAAACATTCACTGATGCTCAAGAAGGCAACACGATACATTAAGTATACTTTTTTTTTTCCATTTAGTCCTGCCCTTCAGAAGCTACATAAGATATTTACATGTTTCCCAGAAGCATCAGTGAATGTTTGCACCTTTTGTAATAGTCGTGTACGAGTCCCTCAGTCGTCCTCAGTGTGAAAAGATGGATCTCAACATCATATAGCCGCTGCTGGAAAGGGGTCAAATATACAGAAGATGCTGGAAACGCAGAGACTGTGCAGGACCTGGAGGATTTTTCTGAAGAACAGTATATATGATTATTATTATTTTAGAAGTTGCAGCTGAATTTGCACGTAAAGGAATCCTGTAAGTTGGGGACGCTGCAGCAACCTCAGCACCCCCGCTTCCCACATCCTTGGATTTAGGTGTAGCGTTAACAGTTATGCCAATGGTCCTCACAAGGATAGTAAGACGTGTGTGCATGTGCGTGCTTGCAGGCATACGCGGTTGGAGGATATGATGGTCAAAGTTGCCTGAGTAACGTGGAAGTGTACGACTCCTTCTCTAACCGCTGGACGGAGGTGGCTCCTCTAAAGGAGGCCGTGAGCTCTCCAGCTGTGGCCAGCTGTGCTGGGAGACTGTTCGTCATCGGCGGAGAACCAGACGAGAACAGCTGCACAGATAAGGTGAGCATGTGTAAGTGTTAGTGTGTGTTAGGGAAAAGTATGGTTAAACAGAATTATTCATTATTCAATTATTATGTCTTTTATTAAATGGCTATGATTAATTTAAAAGCAGGGTTTTTCTTCTTTTTTTTTTCTTAATGCTTGTTAAAATCTTTACCTCTTGTTTAAGATTAGATTAAGCCAATGAGCTGTCACTTCTGGATTTGTGACGCTGCCATGTATTTACATGACCATTATGTGAATATATATATATATGAATAACTGTGAACATTTGGGAACTCAGGAAGAAAGAAAGAAGGACATAAGAATAAGAGATAAAGTGGGTGTATATATAAAGTGGACGGGCGGTCGATGAAGAAGACCAGCTGCTCTTCGCAGTGATCTCGTTTTCCTTAGTGTCGTATTCAGAAAGAGCCACTCGTATGTAGTACTCTGCTTCTGTAATCAGATCTATGCACCTCATTCTGAAATCAGCGGTAACTGCCATATTGGGAGTGAGACACACACACACACACACAAACGTGTCCATATTGACTCTCTGTGGTATCAGATAACATGTGGAGAGATAAAGGAAAAAGAGATGGAGCACGAAAGAAAGCACTAATAAGGCTTTGAATTGAGCGTTTTCCACTGAAGAGTTTTTTGTTTGCAGCACACAGAGATTACACTGATTATTCCACAGTACCGGTTTCCAGATCATTTCTCCTTCCCCTTGTGTGTTCTGTGTAAGTTTAAACAAACTCAGCAGCACGTGAATCTACACGACATCTCATATTTTTGTTTGGCCACTTTTATCTCGAGATTAGAGCGCCTCATTGTTTGCATGGATTCACTGGTTCAACACAGTTTTCCCACATTAGTGTTCTTCCTCATCCGGAGTCATACTCCGAGTTTAATTTTTGTGCCCTTGGGCTGTCTTAGGAAACTTCTTAAGAAACGGAGCACTTTTGTTGCATCTCTTAACATCACAGTGTGTTTGTACAATGAGCACAAATAGACAGTGTGTAACTGTCCTGTGTGTGTAGTGAGCGCACTAAGGTGTATAGGGGTAATTTCAAAATATCACTCTGTGTGTGTGTGTGTGTGTGTGTGTGTGTGTGTGTGTGTGTGTGTGTGTGTCTATCGCTGTTGTTAGGATCATCACAACAGAGATAGACACACACACACACACACACACACACACACACAGAGTGATATTTTGTGTGAGTTACCTTTTGCATTATTATTATATCTGTATGTGTGTATGTGTACTGCATGTATGTATTTAGGTGCACTGCTATGAGTATGATCCCCATGTTCATCATGTGACTCTCAGGTGCAGTGTTATGACCCGGAGACAAACAGCTGGTTGCTGCGCTCCAGCATCCCCATGTGTAAGCGCAACATCACGGCCGTGTCTCTGAACAGCCTGGTGTACGTGTGCGGCGGCCTCACCAAGTGCATCTACTGCTACGAACCGGCACAGGATTTCTGGATGCCTGTGGTCAACACCTTCAGCAGACAGGTACAAGCACACAGACACACTGATGACATCTTCTTAACACAGACCCAGAAACACATGTCTAGATATAATAATGCCACTCATGGTTCATTTTGAGACTAGCAGACAGACACATAAAGGATACGATCTAGCATGAGTTTGATAAGATGTGTGTCTGACTTCACGTGTCTCAGAGGAAGCACATGCTCTGTTTAGGGGGGGTTTAGGGGTCCAAGCACCTAAGGAGCAGGAGCTCTATAGTAATTGCATGTTTTCTTACCACATGCAGTGGGAGTCTAGGGCCACCATTAGAGCCGTTTATAGATTTTAATTTCAGTGTAATTTGGCAAACTTATTCAGCATGGTCCCAAAAGGCTAAACAATTTTTGGGTATGCCCCTTAACCCCTCTAATACCACGAACAAGCCAAAGTGGGCACACATTTCTATGTATAACTTTGGAATTGCTCTTCACAGAAGCATCATTCCAATTTCCTATCATTCCTCCTATCATGACAGTTCTGAAGGTTATGATTGTCTCAGGCTCTGCCATATTGCAGTGTCAGTTATCTTAAATTGTTTTTTTTAAAAAAAAAGGAAGAAGCATGTATCTCAGCAATGCTTTGTTATATTGACACCAAAGTAGAGTTGCAACAACTAATCAATAAAATGGATAATAATCGATTACGAAAATCGTTGTCAACGAATCTCGTTATCAGTTAGTTGGTCTGTGCACAGCATGGGGCGCATTTACCCTTTGCGTTACTTCTGTTGCGAAAACACGCATCGGAAATATGGCAGGGAGCACAGCGGGGGAAAAGTGTGCGACCCAAGTCCACTGAGGCATGAGAGCATTTTATATTAAACGCTGCGAAGAAAACGATAACCTGCAAACTTTACAAGGTCGGAGCTTGCGTAGCAAGGAAGCACGACAGTGATGCATGAGCAAGGAGTATTCTTGTGAATTGTTTGAACAAAAGATCAAAAGGTTAAACAATAAAGACAATTTTTCACAGCCTTCTTTGCTCATATTTACCGAGGGCGCCAATATTAGTGGAGGGCACTGTATCTTGCATTTAAATGTTGGGATTGGTTATAGTGGCACTGGGGACAGGAACAGACTGCAATAAGAGGCTGAGGCACTGGAGCTTTGTGAGTTGGAAACAGTGACTAAACTGAGTATAATTCAGAGCAAAAGCTGTTATCTAAGTCTACTGGTAATATGATGCAGCATCACCTCGCATTTAAAGATGTGCCAAGAGAAATCAAAGAAGTTAGCCAGGCTCTAGTAACATCTTTTACCACAGTTTAATGTTCTCAGAGGTCAGTGAACAGTCCAGCTAAGTCCAGTGTGAAGCTTTTGTCAGTTTCTGTGTCAAGTCCTTGAGCTGATCAAACAACCAAAATCTGTCTGCCTAACATACACTCAAAATTATCAAGCACAATTCTTATTTTCCTAGGGAATTGTGGAGGAAGCTTTAAGTCCAGGTGTTGGAGGTATGCTTAAATCATCTGTCATGAGACTATTTGTGTATGTGTCTGCTTAGGAGTGCTGCGGCATGTCGGTGTGTAACGGAAAGATCTTCATCCTGGGTGGGCGGGGCGAGAACGGCGTGGCTTCCGACAGTATCATGTGCTACGACCCTGCCTCCGGCATTCTAACGGGTGTCGCTGCCATGCCCCGCCCCATTTCCTGTCACGGCTGCATCACTATACACCGTTTCGATGAGAAGCTGCACCGGACCTGAGAGTGACACTCCATATACACAAACACACACACACGCACACACACACACCTACCCACACACACACACACACTAGAAACACAGCGGGATCTGTCAAAACACTCGGAACAACAATACGGACTGAACTGATGTTAAAGAGATGAGCTTGAACTTGTGTGTTTTGTTCAGCTTTTCTTCAAGTTGATCAAACAATCTTTAACCTCTTAAAAGAGCTGATCTCCTTTCACATCGCTCACCACAATAACAAGTTAGTTTTGTTTTTTTTTTACACCGTTCTATTATACACAAGTAGCCCACCTCCTCTATATTTTTTTTTATCTCTTTTTTGTCTTCATTTATTTTTTGCTTATTTTAACCCAAGACGTTTTGCCTTTTTTTCTATTCTATTTTAACTCCTCCTGTGGCACTTATTTCTGTCATGTGTTTTTCCTCATATTCATTACTCTAGTCTCATCTGTCTGCCTCTCTCTCTCTCTCTCTCTCTCTCTCTCTCTGCCTAGTAAAAGGACGTAAATCACACTTGTTTAGAAATCATTACATGCTGAGGCACTGAATACATTCCTAGCATGCAACACATAACGCTTCTGCAACCCTTTCATAGTATTTTGAGCTTCACACAGAACTCTACACAGCACAGTAGCAGCGACAGTCATATATCAGCTGCTTCTCGATGTGTTCTTTTGGTTTCAATCTTCTGACTTGCTTATTGTATCTTGTTATATTATTATCTTTTTCATTTTAAAACAGTGAATTCAGAATTTGTTCATCTTACACGTTATTCATTTATATTTGTATTTAATACCATTTTTATTATTTGTATTTTTTTTAATGGCATTGTATTTTGCAGTATATAAAAGTAACGTACCATGTAGCCGATACATGAATTTGCTTGACCAGTGTCAAACTGTGTGATTTTAACACCTCTTGTATTGACACTTGATGTGTTTTCCCTCTTCAAATTTTCCTTGTGATAATACTGATTTTGAAACCTATATAGGCTTCTTATTAAAATCTATCTTAAAAACGTTGCCACACAGGACACAGTCATGTGGCCAACACAGAGAGACAGACCGTTCTCAATCAGGTGGCGTATTTGCTGTGAAACTTTTTCATTCTTTTTATTTAAGCGTGTCTTGGTGACTATAACCGTTGTGTCTTTGTGTGTCTGTGTATATGTGTGTGTGTGTGTGTGTATTTTTTTTTTGAAAAGAATCCCATTCGTGCACTTGTTAATATGTGTGTCATTGTTAGTGGGATCTTAATGTAAATACATTGTTTTCTATGTGTCTATTTTTATGATGTATTATATTATCAGCACGTTTTATACTCCGGTTTGTACCGTAAGCCGCTTTCCTTGCATGTACCACACCTAATTTTCGAGAACTCCGTTTTTATTTTACTTTCAACTATACTAACTATATAACAGAATTCATACTAAGCAAACAAAGTGAATTCTGTTTTTTTTTTCCCCCCTTTGTTTTGTTTATATCGCCTTTGTGGTATATTGGCATTGCTGCTTGAAAATAATACCTCAGGCAGGTTTAACTTTTCTCACAATCCCTGCAGTTTTAGAGAAATATGCGGACAAAACGTGGTGGATGTCAGGTCCTTTTATTTTGATTATTGGGTTCTTACATTCAGAGCTGTGTTTCTGTATTTTCTCAGAGAACTATAATGAAATTCAATGCTTAGAATCAAATAATTACATCTGAAAACCGATTTTGTAAAATGTCAGAAGTGAACATTCCCAAACATTACCGTCATTACCGAAGCCAAGCGTCAGTTTGATTTATCCAGAGTAATCACAGTACATTCTTTGTCATTCTTGGCAAATGCTTTTGCCCCATCTTTGCTCTAGCTCTGTCTGTGTGTGTGTGTGTGTGTGTGTGTGTGTGTGTGTAAATACGCAGAGTAAAGTAAAATATGCAAAATGTTGCTGAAATTCTACTCAGAACTGAGTCAGTGGGTGGATTGATTAGATGTCTGGTTAGAATGTGAATTTTAAATAATCTTTTTTTATTTTATTTTTTTAAATTTTTTATTTTATTTTATATACATGCAGTGCATATGAGCGTGTGTGGGAGAGAGAGAGATGTGTTTCTGTATTATGCTTTCAAACCTGTTGGTAAACTCAATAAAGTTTTTTTTTTTCTAAGAATGCCATCTAACATTGTGTGCCCATGGTCATTTGAAAGCGTTGCCTATGGTAGTGTTGCAAAATCATTTACAGTCTCCTCTCAAAGTATTGGAACGGCAAGGCCAGTCCTATTGTTTTTGCTATACACTGAGAACATTTGGGTTTGAGATCAAAAGATGAATATAAGATGACAGATCAGAATTTCAGCAGACCACCCAATTTTTAGGTGAGCAGAAGTATAGGAACAGATAGTCTTAATGTAAATAACACTTTATTTGGTTGCACATGCCTTGCTTGCAATCAAACAATGGCCAAGCGATTATTTTAAGATAGTTGCAGAAATATATTAAGGAGATGATGTGTCACATGTACTGCAGTATCCCCCTCTTCATCAGAGGTTCCCAGAGTTCTAATTCATTGCCATGGATACTAATCATTCTCGCCTGTTGCTCATTCAGGCATTAGGCAATATGTAATTGACATAAAGGCATGCCAGTTACCCAGTAAGTCTAAGCCAGTAATTCCTGTATTTCAGTGGAAATGCAAGGCATGGAATGCCATAGAGTTGTTCCAGAGCAATTCAGTGCGATCAAATGATAAATAATGAGGATGACTGGAATTTACATCAATCTGCATTCTACTGTAAACAGTATGAAGATTTATATGCCAGTTTCAACCCAGTGAAGTAAATTTAAAGCTGTCTCTCTTTATGTAAAAAAAAATAATAAAAATTTAAAGCCCCAGTTTTAAATCAACTGGTACAGACCTCATATGAGTCTATTTCAAACTAGACAATGTGCATCCAATTAGTACACCCTGATGGAGATAATAATTTCACAAAAAAAGATGCTGAGTATTACTCTAAGAGCTAACAAAATCTGAATTCTAGTACTATTACAACTCCAAACTCACTTTGGGGTATTCAGCATACTACATGGTACTTCTGAAGATTTCCATTTCTATTACAGTGTTGCGAAAAAGTATTTGCCCCATCCTGATTTCTTCTGGTTTTTGTGTATATCATACTAAATTGTTTCAGAAATTAAAACAAAATCTAAGATAAAACAAAGGTAACCTGAGTAAACACAAAATACAGTTTTTAAATGATAATGTTATTTATTGAAGCAAAAATGTTATCCAATACTAACTGGGCCTGTGTGAAAATGTATTTGCCCCCATAGTTACTAATTCCCCAAATCTACGAAACTGCATCATAATGGGGTTCAGCTGGACTAGACACAACCAGGCCTGATTACTGCAAACCCTGTTCAATCAAATCAACACTTAAATAGAACTTTTTCTACAGCATGAAGTTGGTTAAAAGCTCTTACCCAGTAACACACTATGCCAAAATTGTTATAAATGATGAGGAGAAATTGAAGGAGAGAAGGAGGAAGATGGTGATTGAAATACATCAGTCTGGGAAGGTTTACAAAGCTATTTTAAAGGCTCTGGGACTCCAAAGAACCACAGTGAGATACATTATCTCCAAATGGAAAAACTCGGCACAGTAGTGAACCTTCCCAGAAGTGACCGACCTTCCAAAATTCCTCCAAGAGCACAGCAACTACTCATCCAGGAATTCACAAAAGAGCCAAGGACAACATCAAAGGACCTACAGGCCTCTCTTGCATCAATAAAGATCACTGTTCACAACTCCACTGTCAGAAAGACACTGGGCAAAAATGGCATCCATGGAAGAGTGGTGAGGTGAAAACCACTGCTAACCCAGAAGAACATTAAGGTTCATCTGAATTTTGCCAAACACACCTTGATGATCCTCAAACCTTTTGGGAGAATGTTCTGTGGATTGATGAGTCAAAAGCGGAACTGTTTGGAAGACAGGGGGCCTGTTACATCTGGTGTAAACCAAACACAGAATTCCACAAAAAGAACATCATACCTATGGTCAAGCATGGTGGTGGAAGTGTGATGGTATGGGGATGCTTTGCTGCTTCAGGACCTGGGCAACTTGCAATAATTGAGGGAAACATGAATTCTGCTCTCTACCAGAAAATCCTACAGGAGAATGTCCGGTCTTCAGTCCGTAAGTTGAAATGTAAGTGCAACTGGATTATGCAGCAAGACAATGATCCAAAGCATCCAAAGTCCTAGGCCTAGAAGTAAGTGAGAGACTGATCTCCAGTTATCGGAAGCATTTGGTTGCAGTTATTGCTGCTAAAGGTGGCACAACCAGATTTTAAGTTTAAGGGGGCAATTAGTTTTTCACATGGGTGATAGGAGTTGAATAACTTTTTTTTGCTTCAATTAACAAAATAAATAAATAAAAACTATATTGTGTGTTCACTCAGGTTGCCTTTGTTTTATGCTGTATTTTGTTTGAAGATCTAAAACTCTTTAGTATGAGATATAGAGAAAAACAGAAGAAATCAGGATGGGGCAAATACTTTCTCACAGCATTTTATATCCCAAAGGTTATGCAAAGCTTAATTCTGGGTCATCTCTAGCTGTCAAGTTAGTTTTAGAGGTTTGCTAAATTACATGTCATTCACAGAATAATATAAAGTCTTATAATCACCATTAGTCAAAAACTCTGAGGATGCACACATGCATAATATTTTTGTCATCCATAACCATGGTGAAAACCAAAGAGCTCTCAACACTTCAGAGACATGCACAAGTCAGATAATAGCTACTGTATATAAAGGAGTACATAAGCAGTTAAAAGCCATTCAGAGCAAGGAGGATTGCAATCAAAAAGTCTGGAACAGATCACAGATGTTATAGCAGCAAAAGTTGGAGCAACTCTATACTAATGCCATGGTTTTGGAATGGGATGTTCAGTGCACAGGTGTCCACAAACCTTTGGTCATATAGTTTAAATAAACAACCTCATTGCAAAAGAAAAAGAAAAAAGAAAACCTGTGGTTTAGGCGAAAGCCTGGTCCAAGTTTCCACTGCAAGGGTCTCCAATCTCAATAGACAATCAAGAAGAGGTCAGGGATGGAGGCTTCAATGATTTTTTTCTTCTTCAAAAACCCAATAACACACAGTTGTGTGGGTACCAATAATTTCCCATGTATGGCATAAAAATGCACTCCTTGAGACTTGTTTGAAGAAAAAAAAATTTATATATATATATATATATATATATACACACAGGTGCATCTCAATAAATTAGAATGTCATGGAAAAGTTCATTTATTTCAGTAATTCAACTCAAATTGTGAAACTCGTGTATTAAATAAATTCAATGCACACAGACTGAAGTAGTTTAAGTCTTTGGTTATTTTAATTGTGATGATTTTGGCTCACATTTAACAAAAACCCACCAATTCACTATCTCAACAAATTAGAATACTTCATAAGACCAATAAGAAAAACATTTTTAGTGAATTGTTGGCCTTCTGGAAAGTATGTTCATTTACTGTACATGTACTCAATACTTGGTAGGGGCTCCTTTTGCTTTAATCACTGCCTCAATTCGGCGTGGCATGGAGGTGATCAGTTTGTGGCACTGCTGAGGTGGTATGGAAGCCCAGGTTTCTTTGACAGTGGCCTTCAGCTCATCTGCATTTTTTGGTCTCTTGTTTCTCATTTTCCTCTTGACAATACCCCATAGATTCTCTATGGGGTTCAGGTCGGGTGAGTTTGCTGGCCAGTCAAGCACACCAACACCATGGTCATTTAACCAACTTTTGGTGCTTTTGGCAGTGTGGGCAGGTGCCAAATCCTGCTGGAAAATGAAATCAGCATCTTCAAAAAGCTGGTCAGCAGAAGGAAGCATGAAGTGCTCCAAAATTTCTTGGTAAACGGGTGCAGTGACTTTGGTTTTCAAAAAACACAATGGACCAACACCAGCAGATGACATTGCACCCCAAATCATCACAGACTGTGGAAACTGAACACTGGACTTCAAGCAACTTGGGCTATGAGCTTCTCCACCCTTCCTCCAGACTCTAGGACCTTGGTTTCCAAATGAAATACAAAACTTGCTCTCATCTGAAAAGAGGACTTTGGACCACTGGGCAACAGTCCAGTTCTTCTTCTCCTTAGCCCAGGTAAGACGCCTCTGACGTTGTCTGTGGTTCAGGAGTGGCTTAACAAGAGGAATACGACAACTGTAGCCAAATTCCTGACACGTCTGTGTGTGGTGGCTCTTGATGCCTTGACCCCAGCCTCAGTCCATTCCTTGTGACGTTCACTCAAATTCTTGAATCGATTTTGCTTGACAATCCTCATAAGGCTGCGGTTCTCTCGGTTGGTTGTGCATCTTTTTCTTCCACACTTTTTCCTTCCACGCAACTTTCTGTTAACATGCTATATATATATATATATATATATATATATTACTGTGCAAAAGTTTTAGGCAGGTGTGATAGACATGTTTAATAGTTTATATTTATCAATTAACAAAATGCAAAGTGAGTGAACAGAGGAAAAATCTACATCAAATCAATATTTGGTGTGACCTCCCTTTACCTTCAAAACGGCATCAATTCTTCTATGCTCACTTGCACACAGTTTTTGAAGGAACTCGGCAGGTAGGTTGGCCCAAACATCTTGGATAACTAACCACAGTTCTTCTGTGGATTTAGGCAGCCTCAGTTGCTTCTCTCTCTTCATGTAATCCCAGACAGACTTGATGTTGAGATCAGGGCTCTGTGGGGGCCATACCATCACTTCTAGGACGTGACCTTAGGGTCGTTGTCATGCTGCAGAATAAATTTGGGGCCAATCAGATGCCTCCCTGATGGTATTGTATGATGGATGAGTATCTGCCTGTACTTCTCAGCATTAAGGAGACCATTAATTCTGACCAAATCCCCAACTCCATTTGCAGAAATGCAGCTCCAAACTTGCAAGTAACCTCGACCATGCTTCACTGTTGCCTGCAGACACTCATTCGTGTACTGCTCTAAAGCCCTTCAGCAAACAAACTGCCTTCTGCTACAGCCAAATATGTCAAATTCTGGCTCATCAGTCCAGAGCACCTGCTGCCATTTTTCTGCACCCCAGTTCCTGTGTTTTCATGCATACTTTAGGCGCTTGGTCCTGTTTCCACGTTGGCGGCTTTTTGGCCACAAGTCTTCCATGAAGGCCACTTTTGACCAGACTTCTCCGGACAGTAGATGGGTGTACCAGGGTCCCACTGGTTTCTGCCAGATCTGAGCTGATGGCACTGCTGGACATCTTCCGATTGTGAAGGGAAATAAGCCTGATGTGTCTTTCATCTGCTGCAGTAAGTTTCCTTGGCCGACCACTGCATCTACGGTCCTCAACATTGCCCGTTTCTTTGTGCTTCTTCAAAAGAGCTCGGACAGC
The DNA here is from genome assembly GCA_023630585.1 of Cranoglanis bouderius. Taxonomy (NCBI): domain Eukaryota; kingdom Metazoa; phylum Chordata; class Actinopteri; order Siluriformes; family Cranoglanididae; genus Cranoglanis; species Cranoglanis bouderius. The sequence goes on from CM042536.1 coordinate 33,558,381, forward strand.
ACATCTGGAAACCCCTGTCTGCCTTGAAATTTCTGCCTGGGAGAGACCTTGCTGATGCAGTATAACTACCTTCTGTCTTATTGCTGTGCTCAATTTTGCCATGGTGTATGACTGTATAACTGTCTTCAGCAACCTCACCTTGTTAGCTGAGTTTGGCTGTTCCTCACCCAGTTTTATCCCTCCTACACAGCTGTTTCTGTTAATGATTGTGTTTCAACCTACATATTGAACTGATGATCATTAGCACCTGTTTGGTATAATTGTTTAATCATACACCTGACTATATGCCTACAAAATCCCTGACTTTTGCACCTAGAAGAATTGATGCTGTGGTGGTCACACCAAATATTGATATTAATATTTGATGTAGATTTTTCTTCTGTTCACTCACTTTGCATTTTGTTAATTGATGAATATAAACTATTAACATGTCTATTTTTGAAAGCATTCTTACTTTACAGCATTTTTTTCACAACTGCTCTTTTTTACTGCTCTTTACTGTATTTTTTTAAAGATAAAAGATTTTTTAGAAACATTTCATTTCATTATTTTGACGGCATCTTTGCTCTTCAGTATTTCTTTGCATGTGCCTAAAACTTTTTTTTTCTGTAATTTAATTCAAAAAGTGGAACTTTCATATATTCTAGATTCATTACACATAAAGGGAAATATTTCAAGCCTTTTTTTTTTGTTTTAATCTTGATGATTACGGCTTGCAGCTCATGGAAATGAGATACTGGAAAAATCCAGTATCTCAAAAATATTACAATAAAGAATTTATAATACAGCAATGTGGACCTGAGAAGACTCTAATCAGCTAATTAACTCAAAACACCTTTCCTCAGTGGTCCAAAGTCCTCTTTTCAGATGAAAGTAAATTTTGCATTTCATTTGGAAATTAAGGTCCCAGAGTCTGGAGGAAGAGTGGAGAGGCACAGAAGAAAGTTGCTTGAAGTCCAGTGTGAAGTTTCCACAGTCAGTGATGATTTGGGGTGCCATGTCATCTGCTGGTGTTGGTCCACTGTGTTTTCTCAAGTCGAGAGTCGATGCAGCGTCTACCAGGAGATTTTAGAGCACTTCATGCTTCCATCTGCTGACGAGCTTCATGGAGATGCTGATTTCCTTTTCCAGCAGGACTTGGCACCTGCCGCTATCAAAGCAACCTGGGCTTCCATAACACCTCAGCAGTGCCACAGGCTGATTGCCTCCATGCCACGCCGCATTGATGCAGTAATTCGTGCAAAAGGAGCCCCGACCAAGTATTGAGTGCATAAATATATATACATTGTACATGTGACTTTGTCACACTCTTATTACCCAGGTGCGTCTAATATCCATCTTTTGATCTCAAACCCAAATGTCTTTGGTGTATAGCACAAACGAATTGGCCTTGCTGTTCCAATAGTTTTGGAGGGGACTGTATATTGTGTTCATATTCAATTATTAAGCCTCTCTATATGTTTAAACTCACAATATCACTTATTGTGAATTTTATATATTAATTTAGGTTTCATGAAAGGTGCCATCCTGGTTTTATACTGCATCCTGATTTTCTAGTTTTTCATTTGTTTCCTTGTCTGCTTTCTAGCTCTAATTTTATAGTTCATGCTATATTGACAATATTACCTGGATGTATACCTGAAAATAAGCTATAATAATTTCAGAGTATTTACTAAAATTGTTGTGATCTTCCCTTCAATAAATCACAGCACACTATACTTTAGTTAGAGCATTGTATTAGTAAAAGCAAGAGTAGGGGGCTGTTCCCTGAGGTAGCATTACAATCTTCCTTAAAACTATAGCATTAGTGTGTGTGTGTGTTTGTGTGTGAGTCATGAAGGACTTATCTGGAGCCTATAAATTGTAGAGAGGATCCAGAAGATGCTGGAAAAACAAAAAGGTTAATATGAGATATCAGGGAAAAAGATAAAGAAACATGTCATAATGGTAGGATGTACTATCATATTTTGGACAATAATAGAAAATCATGTTTCTGTAATGTGTGTGTGTGATTTGTTCTTCCACAGATGACTTTAATCTATGACCAGGTGGCTGTGTGTGCTTGTGTGTCAGCAGGTAAAGTAGAAATGTAAGAGCTGTCGTAATTGCACAGGTGTAGAAATGTGGTGGGGCGGATTACTGAAGACAAAATGTCCATTTTACCTTCAAAGCGGGTATATAACAGCAGATAAAGTAAACATGTAAGAGCTGTCATAACAGCCCAGGTGCAGAAATGGGGGTGGGGGTGGGGGGGGGGTCTGTTGATGACTACAAATAAAACGACAAGGCCAATTCAACGACAAGACCAATTCATTTGTTTTTGCTGTAGACTGAAGAGATTTGGATCTGAGATCAAAAGATGGGTGTGAGACGAGAGTTTAGGATTTCAGCTGTTATATCCTGGTATTTACATCTAGATGTGTTAAACAACATAAAACATAGACATATTTGTCAGACCACCTAATTTTTAGGCAAGCAAAAATATAGGTAACATAAGTCTTGAAGTAAATTAAAGTAAATACCACTTAATTGGTTGCATATCCCTTGCTTGCAATAACTGCATCAAGCCTCGACTCACTGACGTCACCAAATCGGTGGTTTCTTCTTTTGTGATGCTTTTCCAGGCTTTTACCACAGCCTCTTTCAGTTGTTGTTTGTTTTGGGGAGGGTTTCTCCTTTCAGTCTCCTCTTCAGGAGGTAAAATGCTGCAAAATTGGGTTAAGGTCTGATGATTGACTTGGCCAGTCTAAAACGTTCTACTTTTCCCCCTGATGAAGTCCTTTGTTGAGTTGGCAGTGTGTTTTGGATCATTGTCTTGCTGAATGATAAATTTCCTCCCGATTAATTTGGATACATTTCTCTGTAAATTGGCAGACAAAATGTTCCTGTAAACTTCTGAATTCATTCTGCTGCTACAATCAGGAGTTACATCATCAATAAAGATTAGTGAGCCTGTTCCAGAAGCAGCCATGCAAGCCCAAGCCATGACACTACCTCCATACCTACTTGTATGTTTTGGATCATGAGCAGATCCTTTCTTTCTCCACACTTTGTCCTTCCCATCACTTTGGTAGAGGTCAATCTTGGTTCCAGAACTTTTGTGGCTCATCTCTTCATTTCTTTGCTAATTCCAATCTGGCTTTCCGATTCTCACTGCTGATGAGTGGTTTGCGTCTTGTGGTGTGGCCTCTATATTTCTGCTCTCGAAGTCATTCAAATGGTGGATTGTGATACCTTCACCCCTGCCCTGTGGAGGTTGTTGGTGATGTCACAGACTGTTGCTTTTGGGTTTTTCTTCACAGCTCTCACAATGTTTCTGTCATCAGCTGTTGTTGTGTTCCTTGGCCAACCCATTCGGTGTCTGTTGCTCAGTACACCGGTGGTTTCTTTCTTTTTTAGTACATTCCAAATTGTTTTATTGGCTATGCCCAGTGTTTGTGCAATGCCTCTGATTGATTTTCTCTCTTTTCTCCACTTCAAAATTGCTTGCTTTTCTCCCATACACAGCTCTCTGATCTTCACGTTGGCTTATCCTTTTTAACCACAAATACAGTCATCACAGGTGAAACTGAAGGCTAAAACCAAGAGTAGATGTTCAGAGCTATTTATTATTTAAAAACAATCAATCTAACCGGACACACCTGGCTCATTTACCCTCTCTGGTCGGATTAATGAAGTGATGACATGGCTTGTTCAAAGGAACAAATAAAAAGTAAACAAAAATTATGTTTAAAGATTAGATAGAGAAGTATGTGTTTGTCAAGCTAGCATCAAGTGTCTCATCTGTTCAGAGTCCTTAGCACTAGCCAAAAGTGGCAGCCTGAAGCACCATCCACTCATCTTCCATACCACCCATGGTACCACCCATACCACCCAGGGCATGATCGTACACATATTTACACAAAACAGACCATTTGGAAATGCCAATCAGCCTACAGTGCATGTCTTTGGCCTGAGGGAGGAAACCGAAGTTCCCAGAGGAAACCCCCGAACCACATGCAAATTCCACTCACACAGGGCAGAGGCGGAAACCCCAGCCCATGTGCGAGGGCAATGTGCTTAACCACTAAGCCACCGCCTGAAGCACCAGTACAAAACAAAACATAATCGCTTCATACTGATGTGTCTTATTTATAGCGATGAATTAATCAGTATTGGCTAAGAACTAAAAGGTAACTAACTGCTGTAACCATTTAGCCATTTAATTACCTTTGTAATTAACGAAGTCTAACTGAATCCCCTGTAATAGGCCACAGCTAAAATTGGTTAGATTTGAGCGCCATCTTGTGGCCTTTTCATGAAATAGCGAGGCCTAATTCTCCATGCTGTTAGCACGCATGGAATAATGCCTGTTGTTAGCCTGGGTTTTAGCTAGCGTCAATACAAAACAAATCACTAACAGTGCATATTATCTCCTGCATGCTGTCTGAGAGGCCATAACCTAAAGAAGTTGCACTGTTAGGGAGAACTGTAGGTAGAATGAGCTCGCTGTTTGTTTACTGAATCGGCGAGCGCTGTAACTTTATCCGCGTTTAAATCCGCTGCAGCGTTTCCTGCAGTGTGACAGGTAACGTTACATTCAGTTTTGTTTAGGGTTTTCATTAGCTGTAGTTATTTCCCATATTAACTATAGCTTTGAGTGTAGTGTGCATTTAAATGTGCAATTTGGATATTGTAAAATGTAAAATAATATGGCACGCAGTAGCTAAAGTGTTTTTTTCCCTAATGTTATACTGAATTGTCAGTGAAGTATAATGCTAGCTAAACGCTAGTGAGCGGCTAGGCTAAGGCCTCTGGTGTTCACCGAGATTTCCTGAGACGTGTGTCCGTTCGTTGAGTGCGTTTTTTCGGCTTGAACACAGTGTTTAAGCCACGCTAAATCTTCAAAGCCAAATTATGGCATTAGCGAAACGTTATTTTGTTACATTGTCGCGCACAAATTAATGCGAAGGTAAATACTGAGCCTTTATGTTTAGTCATGCTTGTTATTATGTGATTGTGTTTTTGTTTTGTTTTTTGTTTGCATATAAAGCAAAGGCTGCATGCTAATAGCTAATTATTTAGCAAGCTAGCTAACCTAGCTAACTGAGCTGTATTTCTAACACTAATAGGGTCAAGTGTGAGAGACGCTAATAGCTGTCAGTTTATTAGTAGTAACGACAACACGAGCCGGTTTATTAATTATTATTATTATTGTTATCCACTATGTTGCCTATTTGTTTATTACAATTTAAAGGAAACTGTATATGTTTTTATTTTATTACTATTATTAATCATCTAAACGTGAAGCCGCTCATGTACCCCTGGCTATTTAAATGCTTTCAGACCAGCCAACATGTCAGGAATTAAACGGAAACTGGAGGATAAAGATCCAGACTATGAGGACATCACCCAAGTGCAGGAGAGCAAGAGGAGCAAAGTATTTGAAGAGAATGGTAAAAACTTGTCATTTTTGCATGTTGGTTGAAATACACAATGCAGATGGTGTAGTGTGTGTGTGTGTGTGTGTGTGTGTGGTGAAGACTGACATGGGGGTGTGAGTGTTGCAGGTGCAGCAGCATTGCTGGGATAAAGGTGTGCTCAGGACTGATATTTATACCAATCCAGTCTGCTCCCACAGTTATCTTTGTTTATACCTGCCAGTGATATTTTCTGATGAACTTAGTTGGTTCTATTTGTCAAAAAGCAAAACAAATCAGCAATTTAAAGCACAGTGCCACTAACCAGGGTTGAGCAGTTACTCATGAATGAATGAATGAATGAATGAAAGTAGTAAATGCATCACGCACTGCAAGCACCATATGCACCCTTATGTTATTGAACGTGGTCTGTGTTTGTCCTTCATATCTGACCCCCAACAAGAAACTTGAAACAACAACAACAACACCACCTGCACTCACAACTTTTTTTGTTTGGTCTGACAGTATTCCAGTCCTGATGCATAACTCTAGTTGGATTTTAAACACCACAATGTCACTGCTGCCTCGAGAACAGTCTGAAATCCACTTTGCTGTTTTACAGTCACGTGAAACACTGCATTATTATTATTATTATTTTTTCTCGTACATTTCAAGAGAGAGAAAAAGAAGCTGGTGAGGAAATGAGCGATAACAGGAACTAACTTGTCTCACGGATGTTTCCACGACATTAAATGTAACTGTAAATGGTTAAAAAGCCAGATGTGTCATTCATGGATGGATGAAAAAGTTGTAATCGTTGGCAAATTTCTGTGGCATAAGAGGAATAAAACACTTTGGGATGTGGTGTTCTAGGAATATAATTCATTTTTGGGGTGGTAACATTGGTGCTTCTCCCTGGACTGCATCACACCACACCATCATGGATTATTTTCCTATAACAGCATGCCCTGTTATGTGTTATTCCCTATATAGAGTCTCTTGCAGTGGCAGTTTCACTTGCTGTTGTTGATGTGTACTCCGAACCCATGACGCCACTGTAAAGTTACTAGGCAGTGAAATAATGTTAAGCTCCCTACCTTATTAAGTGTTTTGATTTTTTTTTTTTTTTTTTTAGCACGTGATGCCACAATACAGAAGATCGACGCGATAATCAGAGACCAGTTTGTCCTGGAGATGAAGAACAAGGAACATGAGATTGAGGTTATCAGCCAGGTAAGACCTGTATGTGTGGTTTAATGTCAGTGTGGGTCAGAGTCTCATTGTTACTGGATTTTGGATGGCACTCTGTTGTCTGCATTTTGTTGTTGGATCTTCAGGAGTTCAGAATATTCTTATAATAATACTTCATGGGGGGAAAAATACAAGGATATGCATTTAATTTTAAGTAAGAAATTTGCAAAACGTTAAGATGGAAACATTTGCACAAGTGCACAAAATGTATTACAAAGCGTTTTGTATTCATTTTATTTTATTAAATTTCGGCATATGGGTGCAGCACATACAGTCAGGGCCAAAAGTATTTGGACAGTGGCACAATTTTTCGGAATTCTGCCTCTGTACACCACCACAATTGATTTGAAAGGAAGCAATCAAAATTGCGATTGAAGTGTAGACTTTCAGCTTTAATTCAAGGCGTTAAACAAAAACATTGCATCAACCATTTAGGAATTACAGCCATCTTTTTTTTTTTTTTTTTTTTTTTGTAGAGTCCCTCCATTTTCACAGGCTCAAAAGTAATTGGACAAACTAACAATCATGAATGTTAGGATAGTTTTTAATACTTGGATGCAAATCCTTTGCAGTCAATGACTGTCTGAAATCTGGAGCCCATGGACATCATCAAATATTTCCTCCCTTGAGAAGCTTTCCCTTTACTGCAGCCGCCTTCTGTTTTGTTTTCAGTAACTGAAAATCGTGCTCAGTTGGGTTGAGGTCATCGGATATTTATTACATTTCATTTCTTTGCCTTAAGAGGCCCTTGGGTTGCTTTCGCGGTACGTTTTGGGTCATTATCCATCTGTACTGTGAAGTGCCGTCCTATCAGTTTTGCAGAATTTGACTGAATCTGAGCAGAAAGTATAGCTCTATACACTTCAGAATTCATCCTGCTACTTCCTTTAGCAGTCACATCAATAAACACCAGTGACCCAGTTCCATTGGCAGCCATACATGCTCATACCATGCTTTGGATCATGAGCCCTTATTTTCCTTCTTCATACTCTTCTCTTCCCATCATTCTGCTACAAGTTAATCTTGCATCAGAACTGGGCAGGCTTTTTTAAAAGAGTTTTTTTTGTTGTTTTTGTTTGTTTTTTAACAAAGTCTAATCTGGCCTTTCTGTTCTTGAGTGTTACCAGTGGTTTGCATCTTGAGGTAAACCATCTGTATTTACATTCATGAAGGCGTCTCTTGATTGTAGACTTGATAATGATACTCCTACCTCCTCCAGAGTGTTCTTGGCTTGGGTAGATGTTGTGAAGGGGTTTTTCTTCACCAAGGAAACAATTCTGCCTTCATCCACTTTAGTTGTCTTCTGTGGTCTTCCAGGCCTTTTGGTGTTGCTGAGCTCGCAGGTGCATTCCTTCTTTTTAAGAATGTACCATATTGTTGATTTGGCCACTCTTAAAGTTTCTGCTATCTCTCTGATGGGTCCGTTTTTTTAAAAAAATTTTCAGCCTAATGACAGCCTCCTTCACCAACATCGACACCTCTTTTGATCCGCGTATTGAGTTTCCATGATCAGCTACCAAATACAAATTTAGGGCATGGAATCAATTTCAAACCTTTTATCTCCTTAATTTGTCATGAAATAACGAGGAACCAGGTCACACCTGGCCATGAAACTGTTTATCAGTCAGTTGTCCAATTACTTTTGAGCCTGTGAAAATGGAGGGACTGAAAAAAATTTGCTGTAATTCCTAAACGGTTAGTGCAATATTTTTGTTAAACCCACTGAATTAAATTAGTTAAATTGAATTAAAGCTGAAAGTCTACACACCAATCACATCTTGATTGCTTAATTTCAAATCCATTATGGTGGAGTACAGAGGCAAAACTACAAACATTGTGTTACTGTAGGTATATTCTGTTTTATACAGGCAGATTGTTCCTAACTGCATTTAATGCAGTTAGATTGTGTGTGTGTATACGCATAAAATAAATATAAATGCTATTCTAAGGTTACGGGTTAATATACTAGCACATTTTCTTTAAAAACAAAATTGCCTAATATGTAATGCAGTAGTGACCACATTCTCCATAAGTTTGAATATTAAACAATTGGCATGCAAAGGGTACGAGATTTTATTAACAGTTTCTTCCCTGTAGCGTCTGAACGAGGCGAGGAGGATGATGGACAAGCTGAGAGCCTGCATCGTGGCCAGTTACTACACCAGTGCTGGCCTGACCAAAGCTTCTGAGGTAAAACTGAGCTCGCTTTGATGTTAGAGTTGCCTCCTGATATAAAGTTTTGTTAATATGAATTGCCTTAAATGTCCAGCTACATAAAATTCCTTACTTACAAATGTCCAGATAAGCAATCAACATAACTAAATTCCTACGACAGTTATCTTTTAATGCTTAACCACTAATTAGTTCATGGCTATAAATAAGACGTTTTGTTTCGGGATGCATATCCACAGTGGTGGTGTGGGTAGCGTTGGCATCTCACGGCTCCAGGCTTCACGGTCCGATCATGAGGTCGGGTTACACTCTGGTGAGGGGATTGGTGATACTAAATTGCCCCAGCTGTGAATACGTGTGTGTACATGGTGCCTGAGATGGACTAGTGTGCCACCCAGGGTGTGTTTCTGGTCTGCGTCGTGGTTAGTGTTATCTGGACAGGCTCCGTATCCACTGCAACCCTGAACAAGATAAAAACGGTGACTGAAGAAGAATGAATCTTTTATTTCACACTGGCACTTCAGTTTACTTCACTTTTGACCAGTTCCACAGATGAATCACTGTCAGACTGGGTTTGTAATTCACTAGCTAGACGGCCAGTATGTTTATCATCTCTTCTACAGACATTTTAATGTACACATTTTTTTTTTTTCCTGCTAAAATACATTGCTGTTTACAAATATGGGTTGATGTCCGCCAGTTGATGACGCCTGTTCTAGCAGAGAATATGTATGTGTGTCTGTGTGAGTTTAACAACTTCATTATTTACTTACTATTTTATGAATTTGCTTTGTATTTTTATATCTAGTATTTGTATCTCTGAATTCATCACCATCATACTATCTGACTTTTGAGTTGGGTGATCTTTGGTTAATCTTTAAGTTGTTTTGTTGTTTCTATCTTATGTAAGGCTTTTACAGAAAAAGTAATTTTACAGGTCACTGTTTTTAGAGAATTTGATCGATTTAAAAAATATATATATATATTTTAGATAGAGTATTGTGCAAAAGTTTTAGGCAGGTGTGGGGGGAAAAAATGCTGTAAAGTTAGTCTGCTTTCAAAAATGGACATGTTAATAGTTTATATTTATCAATTAACAAAATGCAAAGTGAGTGAACAGAAGAAAAATCTACATCTCATCAATATTTGGTGTGGCCACCCTTTACCTTCAAAACAGCATCAATTCTTCTAGGTACAGTTGCACAAAGTCAGGGATTTTGTAGGCATATAGTCAGGTGTATGATTAAACAATTATACCAAACAGGTGCTAATGATCATCAATTCAATATGTAGGTTGAAACACAATCATTAACAGAAAAAGAAACCGCTGTGTAGGAGGAATCTGTTTTATTCCTGTGAGCGAACAAGGTGAGGTTGCTGAAGACTGAACTGTCAATAGTCCTACACCATGTAAAGACTGAGCACAGCAACAAGACAGAATGTAGAAGCCATACCTCCGACGTGGAAACGGGGCCAAGCGACTCCACTATGCACAAAAACACAGCAACTGGGGTGCATAAAAATGGCAGCAGGTGCTCTGGACTGATGAGTCAAAATTTGACACATTTGGCTGGAGCAGAAGGCAGTTTGTTTGCTGAAAGGCTGGAGAGCGGTACACGAATGAGTGTCTGCAGGCAACAGTGAAGCATGGTCGAGGTTCCTTGCAAGTTTGGGGCTGCATTTCTGCAAATGGAGTTGGGTATTTGGTCAGAATGATCTCAACATCATCGAGTCTGTCTGGGATTACATGAAGAGAGGGAAGCAACCGAGGCTGCCTAAATCCAGAAAGATGTTTGGGCCAACCTACCTGCCGAGTTCCTTCAGAAACTTGGTGCAAGTGTACCCAGAAGAATTTATGCTGTTTTGTTTTTGAAAGGATTCTTACTTTACAGCATTTTTTCACACCCGCCTAAAACTTTTGCACAGTAATAATGTACATATACAGTTGCAATCAAAATTATTCAATCCCCATTGCAAGTCAGGTTTATTGTTAAAATGTACAGACTTTCAGCTGTTTGCAGTGAACAAATCAAACAAAAGCAATTGAAATAGTTCAACACAACGAATGCTTCAAGTGGTTTCCCCAAATTCAACTGAAAATGCAACTTATAATGACTTCTTCAGTCTCAAAATTATTCTTATTATAATTTATAATTATTATAAAAAGGAATGTATGGCAACGTAGTAACCCCTGACATGTCGGTGCCTATCTTGTAAGCCTGAATTTTAATTTGTATTTTGGTATTGGAATTTACAGTTTCTATTCAGGAGAGCTGGTTTAAATTTAGCTTAAATTATTATTTTTTTCTCCTCAAGTCCTCAATGAGTGATTTGAATCATCCAGCTATCAAGCGCTTCCTGGACTCTCCGTCTCGCTCATCGTCCCCTTTGAACCAGGGTTCCGAGGCACACTCTGTAGGCCACTCGGAGACAGAGTCCCTGAGCCAGCCAACAGAGCCAGGAGAGAGAGACACTCGGGGCTGGAAAGAGGAAGAATTCAGGCAGCTGGAACACAGACCGGGACGCAATACAGGCAAGGTGAGGTGGCTGAGGTCCTGTGTGTAAGTTGTGTTTATGATCAGTATTTTTCATAAAGGTTTCTGTCATCCAGGTAGTTTTGTGATTTCAATAAAGCTCAAATAAAAATATAGATGCATACTCTGGGTACAAATTCTGCATGCAGGATATATAGATATGTACAGTGCTGTGAAAAAGTATTTGATTTCTTCTGTTTTTGTGTATATTTCATACTAAATAGTTTATCAATACAGTTTTTATTTATTTTTATGTTTTTTATTAAAGCAAAAAAAGTTATCCAACACCTATCACCCATGCGAAAAACAAGTTCAAGTTCAGTTTATTTGTATAGCGCTTTTAACAATGGACATTGTCCCAAAGCAGCTTTACAGAAGTATATAAATTCAGGACATAGATTTTAAATTTATGAATTTAACCCCCAATGAGCAAGCCAGCGGCGACGGTGGCAAGGAAAAACTCCCTGAGATGATATAAGGAAGAAACCTTGAGAGGAACCAGACTCAAAAGGGAACCCATCCTCATCTGGGTAACACCGGATAGTGCAGTTATAAATAAATAAATCTCTTCTATAAATGTACCAGTACAACACGGTCAAATAGCAGTTGTGAGACCATGAAAATTCATTAGTTTTTATATGAAGTCTGTTTTGTTGAACTTCACCACTGTAATCGCAATGATCTTTAGGCTGCACCGTGTGGGGCCATCCTCAGCAGCAGCATGTGACTTCAATTGATGAGGTCTCCAACCAGAAGTAGGGCATCAGGATGGACTGAATTGCCCCCTTAATCTTAAAATCTGGTTGTGCCACCTTTAGCAGCAATGACTGCAACCAAACACTTGCAATAACTGGAGACGAGACTTTCACTTACTTCTAGGACTAGGATTTACTCCTGTGCTTTGGATCGTTGTCTTCCTGCATAATCCAGTTGTGCCTCAGTTTCAATTTACGGACTGAAGACTGGACATTCTCCTTTAGGATTTTCTGGTAGAGAGCAGAATTCATGTTTCCCTCAAGTATTGCTAGTTGTCCAGGCCCTGAAGCAGCAAAGCATCCCCACACCATCACACTTCCACCACTATGCTTGATCTGTGTTTGGTTTACACCAGATGTAACGGGATCCCTGTCTTCCAAACAGTTCCACTTTCGACTCCTCAATCCACAGAACATTCTCCCAGTAGGTTTGGGGATCATCAAGATGTGTTTGGCAAAATTCAGATGAGCCTTAATGTTCTTTTGGGTTAGCAGTGGTTTTCGCCTCGTCACTCTTCCATGGATGCCATTTTTGCCCAGTGTCTTTCTGATAGTGGAGTCATGAACAGTGACCTTTATTAATGTAAGAGAGGCCTGTAGGTCCTTTGATGTTGTCCTTGGCTCTTTTGTGACTTGCTGGATAAGTAGCTGCTGTGCTCTTGGAGGAATTTTGGAATTTTCGGCCACTTCTGGGAAGGTTCACTGCTGTGCCGAGTTTTTCTATTTGGAGATAATGTATCTCACTGGTTCTTTGGAGTTCCAGAGCCTTTGAAATAACTTTTCCCAAACTGATGTACTTCAATCACCTTCTTCCTTATAAATTCTGGGATTTCTTTCAATTTTGGCATAGTGTGTTACTGGGTAAGACCTTTTTAACCAACTTCATGCTGTTGAAAAAGTTCTATTTAAGTGTTGATTTGATTGAACAGGGTTTGCAGTAATCAGGCCTGGTTGTGTCTAGTCCAGCTGAACCCCATTACGTTCATAGATTTGGGAAATTAGTAACTATGGGGGCAAATACATTTTCACGCAGGTCCAGTTGGTATTGGATGACTTCTTTGCTTCAATAAATAATATTATCATTTTAAAAACTGTGTTTTGTGTTTACTCAGGTTGCCTTTGTTTAATCTTGGATTTTGTTTCAATTTCTCAAACAATTGATTATGAGATGTACACAGAAACAAAAGAAATCAGGATGGGGCAAATACTTTTTCACAGTTCTGTAGATGTATGGAGTAAAGTGTTATTATAAGTGATTTAGGATCTGTATATCCTTGCATTTCAGTCATCTTTCTGTTGCAGTCGCCATATTTGGGACCAAATGTCTGGCTTCAGTTGCTCCCATAATGTATCCAGCTAGTTGACTGCACTGCTGCTTGTCGAAAAACTGTTGTGTAGTGAAGTGTATTCGGGCAGTTGATTTTCAGCATAATATAAATGAAATGGAAGCTTCTTAATAAAGCACAGACACAAAAACATTTATGCAATTCCAAGTCCTCAAAATGGTCTGAAGTCATATGAAACACAAGGATATAATGTTATATATATATATATATATATATATGCAGGCATAAATCTCTTTCTTTTTTTGGATATCTATCTGTGCAGGACACATTTGGTGTGCCATCATCATCTGTAGACCACCACATCACATTCCACACTACAGGAGAAGAGGCATCACGACTCTATGTGAAGAAAACCATTGTTGTGGGCAACGTTTCAAAGTAGAGTACCATCGTGTTTTTCTTTGCATGGTGTTCCTGGTGTCATTAATATTTGATATTCTGATCGACCTTGCTAACCTCATATAGCTGTCCAGAAACTTTTGAGCTCTTTGCATAACCACTCGCTTCAGAGTTTTTGATAACAACGTCACATCAAGTAGATTCTTATTCTAGGTTCATTTTATCAATATACACATAGTAAGTGGGACACATACAGTTGCAGGACCAACACAGAAGACACAGGCTTTGTGCACATTAAGCATAAATGATAAGCAAAGTGGGCCACAAATACAAACGGCTCTATAAGAACCAACATGACTTGACTAAAAAGATGGGTTAAAGCAAGGTGATTATTGTTGACAATTATTAACCAGAAAAACACTGAAAAACTCGAGTTGTTGAAGTTACAGTTTCTCCATTAAAACTGCGATGTAGTGAGAAAACGTATATACCACTGAACTGTGAAATAACCATGTAGATTACCCAACAGCAGTATTGAGTTACGTAAAACAACATAATTTAGTTTATTTAGTCAAAATGTCATGGGAGGGAGGGGGGAGGGGGGACAATTACACTTTTGTTATTAAGTGGCGTTACTGTTAACTTGACGCAGTCCAGAGATGAGCTGTGTTGGAACAGCTCCCAAAACTAAAATGTCTAAAATGCCTTACATTTAATGTACAGGTTTCCATGTGACATCAGAGATTTCTTCCTTTCTCTACTTCCATATAGACTGCCCTGTTGTTGTTGTTGTTGTTGTTGTTATCAAATTAGGGTATTTACATGCATTTGAGTGACTGCCTTTAAACAAATGCACATTATATGACTGATCTCTGCAGCTTAAAAAAGAAAAAAGTTTAGTTATTTAAAATAAAAATCTGCATCATATCCAAAAATATTTTAGATGATTCTACTGAAAACGGTGGTGTGAGAATTTCTCATCTATAGGTCTTGTTACAAACCTCAACTCACACACAAATTATGGTATCATCTCTTTCTTTTGGTCCATTTGTCTGTCAAAATATTCATCTTTCTCCCTTTGTGTCTGTTTCTCTGTCTGTCTGTCACTCTCAGGTATATAGCTCCTGATAAAAGAGAAGAGAATGACCAGTCCACTCATAAGTGGATGGTGTATGTCCGAGGTTCCCGAAAAGAGCCTAGCATTGACCACTTTGTGAAGAAGGTTTGGTTTTTCCTGCACCCCAGCTATAAACCCAATGACCTGGTGGAGGTCAGGTACGTGGTCAACTACACAGACTGGATCTTCTGAGCATGCTAGAACAGTGGGTCTCAACTCCAGTTACTGAAAAATGGGTTCTCAACAAATGCACTTAATTATGCACCGATCAGCCATAACATTAATACCACCTGCCTAATACTGTGTACGTCCCCCTTGTGTCGCCAAAACAGCTCTGACCCATCGAGGCATGGACTACACAAGCCCTCTGAAGGTGTGCTGTGTTATCTGGCACCAAGGCGTTGGCAGCAGATCCTGTAGCAGACCAAGTCCTCTAAATTTCTAGGTGTGGCCTCCATGGATCGGACTTGCTTGTCCAGCACATCCCACAGATGCTCGATTGGATTGAGATTTGGGGAATGTGGAGGCCAAGTCAACACCTTGAACTCTGTCATGTTCCTCAGACCATTTCTGAACAATTTTTCCAGTGTGGCAGGTCGCATTATCCTATTCACTGCCATTAGGGAAATCTGTTGCCATGAAGGGGTGTACTTGGTCTGCAACAATGTACGTAGGTGGTACGTGTCAAAGTAATATTCACATGAAGGCCAGGTGTCAAGGTTTCCCAGCAGAACATTGCCCAGAACACTGCCTCTGTCGGCCTGCCTTCTTCCCATATTGCATCCTGGTGCCGTCTCTTCCCCAGGTGAGCGATGCACAGGCACCCGGCCATCCACGTTTTTCATGTTATTGAAAAATAACATGATTCATCAGACCAGGCCACCTTCTTAGCTCCATGATCCAGTTCTGATGCTCACGTGCCCATTGTAGGTGCTTGTGGCGGTGGACAGGGGTCAGCATGACCGGTCCGCGGCTACACAGCAAACTGTGATGCACTGTGTGTTCTGACACCTTTCTATCATAGCCAGCATAAACTTTTTCGGCTCGGAGGGAGCGTGGTGCAGTGCGGGGTGTGATAAGTGATTGGAGGTAAGTTGATGCTGGTCCATTTTTGGCTTTATAGGCAAGCATCAGTGTTTTAAATCTGATGCGGGCAGCTAAAGGAAGCCAGTGGAGGGAGTGTAGCAGTGGAGAGTTGTGGGAGAATTTAGGAAAGTTGAAAACAAGTTGAGGAGCTGCAATCTGGATCAGTTGCAGAGATCGAATGGCTCTCAGAAGAGTAGCTCTTCTGTGGGGTCGGACCAGACCGGCTTCGCTCCCCACACACATCAATGAGCCTAGGACCTAGATCCTAGATCCCAGAGCCCATGACCCTGTCACCGGCTCACCAGTTGTCCTTCCTTGGACCACTTTTGGTAGGTACCTCACTGCATACCAGGAACACTCCACAAGACCTGCTGTTTTGGAGATGGTATGACTCGGTCATCTAGCCATCACTTCACATCTAGCCATTTGGCCCTTGTCAAAGTCACTCAGATCCTTACGCTTGCCCATTTTTCCCTGCTTCCAACACGTCAATTTTTAGAACTGACCGTTCAATTGCAGCCTAATATATCCCACTACTTGAAAGGTGTCATTGTAACAAGATAATCAATGTTATTCACTTCACCTTTCAGTGGTTTTAATGTTATTGCTGATCGGTGTATGTTTATAATTATTTATCACAATAAATAAGTCTTCTGTACTATGCAAGTTGTGTTTGTTGACCTCTTTTTGTCTTTTACTAGTTTTTGTGTTTTGAGGACAGTTTTGCAACTGGATGTGTTGGTAGACATTTATAAAATACATTTATCTATATTGTTTATGCAGTCATCTACAATTATAACCACAGAGGAAACTATAGTATGTTACATAATTGAACATTAACTGTGTGAATATGAGTAACTGCTGAGAGAATTACTCTTGTGTGTGTGTGTATGCAGTGAACCCCCGTTTCACCTGACCCGGCGGGGATGGGGTGAGTTTCCTGTGCGTGTGCAGATCCACTTTAAAGACCAGCGGAACAAACGTATTGATATCATCCATAATCTGAAGGTCAGAGTTCTTACTGATCTCTGTACTGAACTGTCAATCTTTTTATCCATGACTAAGACTGTCTCTATGCATGTTTTCTATATATTAATTGAGAGTTTTAGAAATTTCTTTTTGTTTGAACCCCCACTCACTAGCTAAATCTCCATCACACAACAGCTACCAACCAGGGAGGGTGAAAGCGAACACATCACAGACACGTAAAGCCAGCCAACCATGTTTTGTCGAACTGCTGTTCATGCATTGTCACAGGGCAGTGTAACACACTCCGAGGAAAGCACTATCTGCCCTCTTTTGCATACATGAGCTCACAGATGTCCACAATTGGCTAGTGTTACTCTGATTGATAGGAGAAAGAGTAAGCTGTCCCTCCCAACCAGAGAGCACTCCCAGCTATGGATGGCTGTGGCATCATTATGATTTGCAGTCTCTCCAAGATAAGATGGTTTGGTGTTGCAAAAGTTTTGGAATTTTAATAACTTGTTAGCAAAAATGAAAACATGAATTTAAGAGGGAGGAACCGAATAAGAGAGAGATGAAAGCATGTCTGTTGGTTTTCACCGTGGAACTTTCTCAACTTGGAGTGTTTCATTTTTGACTGCAGCTTTTGTAAGCTTTACCCATCAGTTGCTGAACTTTTTCTGTTTTTCTGTGTCATCACAGCTGGACAGGACATACACAGGATTGCAGACTCTCGGAGCTGAGACGGTATGAGACCATATGAAGACTCTGGGATGGCACACGATCATGTTTAATCTATGTCAAAAACGTTTTCACACTTTTTGAATCTTGACTGGTGTGTTGCCTGCGGTTTTATGTCAGTGGTCCTCATTTCTGTTCCAACCAGTTAGTGGAATGCTGACTTCATTTTTAGGACTAGGACTCTTCAGGCAATCATGCTGACACATTCTGAGACTTGATGGTCACATAAAAAAATAATAATAATTACATCAACTCTTGTGCATCCTACATTAAAGAGGCAACCTCTTCTTACAAGCTTTCACCTGATGAAAAATGTCTCACCCTGTGTAATGTTTTGACAGTACAAGGGTATTAAGCATAAGGAAATGCTTAATCTTCAATCACCAGGTTATTGATTGTGTTTATTTGGAAGAAAGAACCGTACGAACTTGTCTCTTCTGTTGAAGGAGATGTCGCAGGCAGTGGTCACCTCAAGGCTATCGATGGTTACATCTGCAGCATACCAGCTGTAACTTCATCGCGCTCAGTACAGCGATTGCACCCCCAATGCATTATGACACATGGACTCCCCATTAAATTTATCGTAAGAGTCCATATGCCATAATGCATTGGAGGTTTAATGCTGAGCGCACACAGATGTAACCAATCGATAGTCTTGAAGGTGACCTGTGATTTATCCTTCGAGAAAAGAGAAAAACTTCAAATCCTTAACATGTCATTTTATGACTTTATTCTCAAAATATTGGGATTTATTTCTTGTAATATTGACTTTTTTTTCTCAAACTATTATGACTTTATTCTCCAAAATCTTGTATTTTTATTTTTTTAAACAGTGGCCCAAAATGCCTTCATGACAGTACCTGCTAAGTGATTTTGATCCAGAAACATACTTGAAATCACACTCATCACCCTATGATAGGCACCAATTTAGCACCTACTATATTGAGAAAGTTGCTGTCATCACTGAGGCAGAGACTATGTATACAAACACACATTCATAACATACACACATAATTGTTACCATTACACACAAACAGCTCAAACTGCTGGTTCATTTTTACACATTAATCTTAGAAACCAACTGCTGACTATGATGTAACACACAACTAGTGTGGCGTAGCCTATTTATGCGCAGCTGCAGGATTTAGGGGTCCGTATGCAATTTTACTTGCATATTTGCTTACTTAATAAGAAGACAGCATTAATGTGCAGACTTACCTGGTCATCCTCTTGATTGCCAGAAATGGTTAAACAGACTGTTTGAATGCTCTGCTGTAGTTATAGCCACTACTGATATGTATATTGAACACAAGTCTGAGTTTATCTCTCTTGCAGTCATGTGTCTGATGTGTTGGCTGCCTCATTGTGGTGGTGGTTTGATTCATTTCTTCTTTTCTGTAGGTGGTGGATGTTGAGTTACACAGGAACTCCCTGGGTGAGGACTTCATCCCCTTCCCTTCTTCTTTCTCCTCATCGTCATCTTCCTCTTCTCATGTGGCAAGTGCAGCTGCCCCTGGCTCATTGGCTGGAAAATCTGCAAGTCAGAATTCTCAGAATTCCTGCCGTGCTGTGTCACCCTCTCGGCTGTCTCCTGACTCTAGCTTAGAGAAAGGTAGGGTGATTAAAATAAGTTGATCAGGCTTCCAATGATCACTGCTCATTTTACACCCAAGTATAGTGATGATCATACCGTGAAACATAAGACAAGCACAGCTAGGTACTTGCTCCTTACAACATATTTGCTTTACAGTTGATATGCTGTCTAATATCAGCTGTAAGGCAAATTTAGGCTTACAGTAACTTGCAGTACCTGATTCACCAAACAAGTGCATTTCCCTTTAATAAAAAGCACTCAATTTGGATTCGAATCTGAGAGTGAAAAATGAATAATTACTAATTACAAAGGTTTAGGTATTTCAAGTTCAATAATTGCATTGAAATCCTGAATATTCACTTGAGTTCAGGAGGGGCCATTTGGATGCAGCATTCCTGCATTAGTTATCTTCTCTTTCCTCTATCCCAGGTGTGAAGAGCGAGTCGGTGCGATCGTCATGTTCTGAGCGAATTGGGTCACAAGCCAAAGGTGTGGAAAAAATCACCCAGGGCTCTCATAGCAACTCAGCATTTCAACCAATTACAGCCAGCTGTAAGATCATGCCCCAGGGACAGGCACCCAGTCCTGCTGAGTCACCTGGGAAATCCTTTCAGCCAATCACAATGAGCTGCAAGATTGTTTCTGGTGAGTCTCCATGGAATGAGAGTTTATATGCCATTGAAAACACAACCTTTGTCAGTATTTTTGTAGAATGATTCATTGGGATGGATGGATAGATGGAACCCCAGTTCCAAAAAAGTTGGGACGCTGTGTAAAATGTAAATAAAAACGGAATGCAATGATTTGCAAATCTCATAAACCCATATTTTATTCATAATAGAACATAGAAAACATATCAAATGTTTAAACTGAGGAAATGTACAATTTCAGGAAAAAATAAGGTAATTTTGAATTTGATTGCAGCAACACGTCTCGAAGTTGGGACAGGACCATGTTTACCACTGTGTAGCATACCCTCTTCTTTTAACAGTCTGTATATGTCTGGGAACTGAGGAGACCAGTTGCTGGAGATTTGGGAGAGGAATGTTGTCCCATTCGTGTCTGATACAGGATTCTAGCTGCTGAACAGTCCTGGGTCTTCTTTGTTGTATTTTTCGTTTTATGATGCGCAAATGTTTTCAATTGGTGAAAGGTCTGGACTGCAGGCAGGCCAGTTCAGCACCCGGACTCTTCTACTACGAAGCCATGCTGTTGTAACAGATGCAGTATGTGGTTTAGCATTGTCTTGCTGAAATATACAAAGCCTTCCCTGAAAAAGACGTCATATGGATGGAAGCATATTTTGCTCTGAAACCTGTATATACCTTTCAGCATTGATGGTGCCTTTCCAGATGTGCAAGCTGCCCATTCCATAAGCACTAATGCACCCCCATACCATCAGAGATGCAGAGATAACAAGCCGGATGGTCCCTCTCCTCTTTAGTTCAGAGGACACGGCCTCCATGGTTTCCAAAAAGAATTTCAAATTTTGATTCGTCTGACCACAGAACAGTTTTCCATTTTGCCTCGGTCCATTTTAAATGAGCTTTGGCCCAGAGAAGATGGTGGCATTTCTGGGTCATGTTCACATATAGCTTCTTCTTTGCATGATCGAGCTTTAACCTGTGTTTGTGGATGACACGGTGAGCTGTGTTCACAGACAATGAGTTCTGGAGGTGTTTCTGAGCCCATGCAGTGATCTCCATTATAGAACCATGCCTGTTTTTAATGCAGTGCCGCCTGAGGGCCCTTTGGACATTTTTCACTTAGGGGTGTACTCACTTTTGTTGCCAGCGGTTTAGACATTATTGGCTGTGTGTTGAGTTATTTTGAGGGGACAGTAAATTTACACTGTTATACAAGCTGTACACTCACTACTTTACATTGTAGCAAAGTGTCATTTCTTCAGTGTTGTCCCATGAAAAGATATAATAAAATATTTACAAAAATGTGATGGGTGTACTCACTTTTGTGAGATACTGTAGATAGATGGATAGATATAGCTAAGAGAACATTTCCAGTTAGCAGCAGTAGTTTTTGTTCTAGTATCTCCTTGGCACTAAAACCATGTATGTTGAATAATACATTATTTAAAAAAATGTTTTCAGGGTTATATCTTCAGGTTATTTACTGAAACTAACCATGAAGTGTATTTTATTTGTTCAATTAGCAGCCAATTTGGCAGCCATGCTTGGGTTGTACTGTTGCTTTACAATGTCTAACTGAAAAAAAGCTGATCATTCGTGTCCTCTGTTCAGTTTGCTTGTTTCACAGGTTATAAGTGTGTGTGTGTGTGTGTGTGTGTGTGTGTGTTTTCCAGGTTCCCCTATTTCTACCCCTAGTCACTCTCCCTTGCCTAGAACACCTACTTCCACCCCTGTACACATGAAGACCAGCTCATCTGTCAACAACCCTTACCTCATTGGTGACAAGCCAGGTCAGGTGATCAGCATGACCACACCCACTACAGGTATTCCATTTACTTAAAGTTACAGTGTTATTATTTTAAATTATCATCCCTATATATTTTACTTGAATGATTTTTACACAAGATGTTAGGAATGCAAATCTCCACATAAACTCAATAGTGTATAATAAAGAACTTGCAGCTGTTCATGTAGTGGAAAGAAATCAAAGTTGGATAAAGAGAAAGAATTGACTAAAGAGAGGAAACGTACTCATAGAATAAATATCAAAGAAAAAAGTGAGACAAAGTGTAGAGAGCGAGAAAAGAAAAGGGTATGTAAGTGGAAAAGGCTCACTGTGATCTGTCCTTTCAGTGACGAGAACAAAAAATATCACATCACTCCAATAAACTCCTAGAAACACACAAACAAATTGTTTAACATGGCACCAAACTGTACCTTTTCTCCTGGCTCCTGATCTGCCATGAGTGTGCGTTGCTATAGTGACTAATTTGTGGTGATCGTGAAGGCCAGGAGTCAGTGTTACAATCACATATAAGGTTTTCAACCTCCGTGTATAATTCGGTCCAGGTCCTTATCCTTTCATTCTTGTATTGTTCCTTGTATCGTTATCTTTTGCTTGAAAAATCAATACTCCCAATGTTTCTCCTATCTAGTCAGTTTATCATGCATTCACTGAGCACTTTATTAGGAACACTGTTATAATACTGGATAGGGCCTCCCCTGCTCTCAAAACGGTCTCAATTCTTCGGCACATGGATTCCACAAGATGTTGGAAACATTCCTTTGAGATTTCTGCAGAATTTTCAGGCGCACTTTCATACCGAGAATCTCCTGTCCGTTGGTCATTGAAGAACATTGAACTGATTGTCATGTTTACGACAACTTTTGCTTTGTGACATGGTGCATTATCATACTGGAAATGGCCATTAGAAGATGAGTAAATTGTGGCCATGAAGGGATGCACATGGTCAGCAACAATAGTCAAGTAGGCTGTGGCATTCAAGTGATGATTGATTGGTATTAAAGGGCCCAAAGTGTGCTAAGAAAACATTCCCCACACCATCACACCACCTCCACCAGCCTGGACTGTTGACACAAGGCAGGTTGGGTCCATGGATTCATGCTGTTGGTACCAAATATTGATCCTACCATGTGTGTGCCTCGGCAGACATTGAAATTAATCAGACAAGGCTATATTTTTCCAGTCCTTCATTCACTCTGTGATAAAATGTGAGACTTTAATACATTTTATTATTTCTGCCTATTCCGCCACATGACATGCAAGTATGATGGCAGACATATATGTATGCAACCATGTATGACACCCTCATGTGTTCACAAATATGCAGACAAGGTGTTGTAGAGAAGGGAGAACTCGAGCATATCCAGAAAGGATGGCTGTGGGCTTCAGTTCTTTGAAAATATGGGGCATTTCCCTGGTTTCGTGTGTACATATGTAAAACTATAAGGTGGTGAGTTGAGAGAGTTCAATGTCTTTTCTTATTTGTTTTTCTACAGGAAGTCCGTCTGCCAAACCGAGTGGTTCTGCACAGGGTACACGCTCACCCGCTCCCAAAGTCCACTCAAGCAGCTTCCTCTCATCTGGAGTCAAGGTAAGAAAGGGGGGGGGGGAAAGAGTGTATTTTCAAACTGGTGAAATATAAGAAAGGATGGAGAAAGTCTGAGAGATAAACAGAGGTGCCAGTCATCTATTTTAATATTAATTTTGCTACAGCACTAAGGGAGCGGCCTGAAAACTTTGCTTTTCTGCATTTCCGACTAGATCAATGGTCAGACAAAACACAAATAAAATTCACCCAGCAGAAATGTCAATTCACTGAAGGAGAAAGTTCATGCATTTGCATGTGGTACCGGTTGCTTTCATTTTGCGGCACTCCAGCTTTAGCTGGGTGAACTTTGACCTATGAAATCATGAGCCACAGCCTTACGAGCCAGTTAAGAGCAAGAAAGCGGGAATGTGATCTCTTTGATTTGTTTAAAAAAGTTGCTAATTATTAAGTACGCATCACACTGAATTGAAAAATAAAACCCAACTATTTTGCATTTCTGTGTTGACTGACAGGGTGGATTGTGCTGTGCATCACCATTTAATGTCTTTCAGTAAATAACCTTTTTTATATAAATTATTTCGTGTTCCTATTTGGGCAGACAAGTTAGTTGACGTATTTGTTTTCCTTTTATGTCAGTAATACGTTTTTAAGACCTTTTTTTTGGGGGGGGGGTCAAAGCCTGTATACTGGTGCACAAATCTGCAACATATAAATAAAATTCTCACTACTTTTAGTTGTAGCCAGTTCATCATCAGGTGCAGCATCTGTTTTTATCACTCATGTTCTTCGAGATCGTCCCGCCCACCAATAGATGCTATTCTAGTTTTTCTCTCTGGTTTTTCTCCCTGCCTGCTGGAGTTTTCTTGTTAGCAGTGTTGGCAGGTAATGACGAGGAGAAGATGCATAGGTGTGTGACACTAAATCCCAATCGGACCATGTTGCAAACACACAGTGTGAAACTGGGAGGGGAGGGTGTGCTGCAGTATGTCGAGAATAATCCTACTTAATGTTCTACTTATTCATAATAGTCTGGAAAATCTGCTAAGATACGTGACAGAAATAATAAAAAAATAAATGCTTCCTTACGTCCTTGTAAACATGTGACACAGATCACTGTCACAGGCTGTACGGATGGTGATGCTGTAGCCTGTACACACGGACTGATCCTGCTTGTCATTAGCCTGTGTGTATAAGTATACACACAGGCTGTTGGTGACATTTTAAAGAGGATAAATTATTCTCAGTGTTTTATATTTTAGTCGACTGTGTCCATGGTTATAGTCCAGTACTGCCTCTGTCTGCACTGTGTATCACAATCTGCTCAGTATACACTCTATTGTCAGTTCATTAGGCATTACCTTCACTGTAGTTTCACTCATTGGCCATTTTATTAGCCAAACCTACCGATGCAAATTGGAGGTATAAATGTACTGACTGTAACCCATCTATCGTTATGCACAATTTGTGAGCCCCACCCTTCTGTTATCTATTAGTGAAAAGAACCACCACGATTAGCACTGATCCTGACGTGGTAGCATGTGCGTCACAGGTTGTGTACACCTACTGGCCACTTTATTAGACACAATTACATTTGAAACTTGGCAACAGCCTAATTCTCTGAACCAAGTGCCACCACCACCTACTAAACCACATACTACTACTTGTGGTGGTGGATGTGCTGTTCTGTTTTGATCTAGTTATAAGGTCAAAACAATATATGTATCTTGCTCTGAAAATCACTGGACCCAAGTCCCTGTAGGATGTTTTAGTATACCGTCCCCTACAAGTGTCGCATGTTTTTATCAATGAACTGTCTGAGTTACTCACCTCTCTGTTCCAGCTACCCTGCCATGCTGCTCCTAGGAGATTTTAATATTCATTTTGATACAGCTAAATGTGTTCTAGCTGCTGTGTGCACACTAGGTGCTTCACCTATTAACCTGTGGCATGGACTTTGGGATCCCTGAACATAAGACTCACACATATGTCCAACACGCCATATCACTTTCAAAAGCTTAAAACATTAGCTCTCATGCCTTAATGAGCATGCTTTAACAGTTTCTAATACCTGAGACTACAACTCCATACCCAGAACAGCCACTAAAATATTCTCTTGCTCCTATCAGTATGAGTGCTGTGACTCACACACCCTGCCCCTTAGTTTACTCCTGAGCAGGGACGTTGCTAGGCCTATGTTCATTAGCGCGCGCCCCCCCCCCAAGCAAATCAATATATCCGCCAATATATTTTCTTTTTGATTTCTTTTCTTTTCATCAACGGTTCGATTCCATCACATCTTAAACCTGCTCCTGGATGGGCACTAGGACCTGGGGGAGGCTGCTGTACGCGCTACACACCCATTTGTTTGCGTGTTTTTCGGTTGACTGACACACATCCAGCGGCTTACCGTGGGTACCTCCCGTCGGCGGACCTCCAGACGGTAACCACGTTTACATGCACGTTAAAAGTTCGATTTGAAATCAAACTTCCGAAATCAGACTTGTACACTAGTGACAATACACTAATCGAGCCGTTCTGTTGGTCAGCGAATGATCCACACACAACACGGTTTACTGTTGAAACATTTTACATAGGTTTCATTAATTATGCTGATCACGGTTACAGTTCGGCTGTCCACTCGCACACAGGCAGCGAGAGAGCGCAGAATGATGCAGTCACACGCCCCTCTTGGTCTTAAAGGGAAATGCTCCCAGATCATTGCAAGAGGTGACGCGCAACACGAGGGATCGCACCAAACCGCATCAATCATTCGATTACGCATCGTGTCACATATACTCGGACAGACAAATAAGACTGTAGCTCGACTACACAGTAGCTCCATTATAGCTGCCCATGTAAACACAGTTAATGTAATTAACAAAGACAATATGCAGTAATGTAGGGTTGATTGCTGTCTCTCTAAATAAATAAAGTCCAAAAAGTATTTTGGCTACATAGTACAGCCATTTTTGCCTTTTGTTGTTGTTGGATTGATGGGGACAAAGTGGACTTTAATTTCTTTATTGTGATAGAGACTGATCTAATATGACTTACTTAAATTCTAACACAAATTATGAGACGGGTATACCTTGACCAAAAATAACCTCACTTCTATAGATTTTTACACCCACTGGTACTGTAAAATATACATGACTAGAAAGATGTTTTGGTGGCTTTAAAAAATTTTTTTGGGGGGTATGCCCAAACCCCCCTAAAAGAGGCTTAGCCTCCGCCTGCTGTTTATTCATAACGTGTGTGTGTGTGTGTGTGTGTGTGTGTGTGTGTGTGTGTGTGTGTGTGTATGTAATATATATATATATATATATATATATATATATATATATATATATATATATGTATATATATATATATATATGTATATATATGTGTGTATATATATATATATATGCGCGTATATACCTTTTTTTTTTTTTCTTTTTTTTTTTTCTCTGTATCTTTTGAGTTGTTTTGAAAAGTAGTCTGTGATCTTTGTCATTTTAAGTTGAAATCCTGCATCTCCCAATGAAAAATGTACTTGACGACAAAAAAAACAAAAAAAACAGCCAGGGCTTGACCCAGAGGAGCTCAGTAATTACAGACCTATTTCCATCCTGCCTGTTCTGGGCAAGCTACTCAGTGTTTGCTAGTAGCTGTACTCTAGCTCTTGAAGAACACGACCTTGAAGAGTTTCGGTCAGATTTTAGGGCCATAGTACTGAAACAGCACTTGTCAGGATTACAAATGGGTTGCTGATTGTGGGAACATGCTTGTTCTGCTGGACCTGACTGTTGCTTTTGATACAGTATGTTGTGACGTACTCCTGCACTGACTGTCCTGTTTAAGTTCTGATCCAACCACTGTTTGTTGTTGGGTTTGTTGTTGTTTTTTGACTGCATCTTATGACAAAGGAATAAATACTGATAATGTGAGATTTTATGAAAATGCCATTCTCATAAATATCATTTCCGTCATACCCTGTAGAAAAATGATTTTGGTGCTTTTCTTCAGTATAAAGGCACTGCAGGACGTGCTCTTTTGCATCGTCTCCCACTGAAACTAAGCTTTGGCCTTTAAACACAGAACAGTAAAATATAGACAACATTAAAAAGTTTCAATATTCATGAGAGAAGTGACACTTCTGGGGTTTTAGCCAAGTTATTCCTAGCACGTGTACATCATGTGGCCTACCAATGCTCGAGCACAACTGGCCCAGCCACAAGCCCTACAACAAGCACCTATAATAAAAAGGGTAAAATATTACATTAAAATGGGGTGTGTAGCAGGCATGGAATTTTTAGTATGACCACCAAGTGTCATGAAGACATTCCCTTCTCTGTGATCGCTCATATCCCATGTGAATCAGTCAAAATTACTACAGACGTCCTCCAGCATCTGTCTTTTATAAAAATAAAAAGACAGCAAAAATATTTTGGTCCTTAATTTGGTCGAGTAATCGTGATTGAATAATAATAATAATAATTCCAATCTAGCTGTTATTGTTCAGCCCTAATCTAGAAAGCGGGATGTCGGTCTTTTTCTTAACGGCTATGCAACTCTGGCAATTGAAATGTAATTAGTAAATGTTAACTGGCACGTATGATCTAATGTAGTGACTGCTGTTCCTGCAAGACACCTTCTGCTCGATATCAAAGTGGGAGTATTGTGATTCAGTCAGAGTGTCGGCATAGATAACGACGACTGTAATGCACCCTTGATGTGTACTGATACGGCATCATGGGGGAGGCATTATGCTTTCGGGTTGCCTGTCTGGCTGGCCGAGATTCTTGTTAGCACTGTATCTCAGGAACGAGTGGTAAAATGTTTGTCGGATTTATATGGAATTATCATTGTAACCAGCAGATGAACTGATTAGATGTTGAAATTGATCCAGGCCACAGCAAGGCCAAATGTCTGAAATAGTTCTTCAGTAGCTTCTTTCAAAAACATTTTTGAAGTATATTTTAAGGGTAGTTCTGGTCTACAAATTTGTAACAAGAAGAATTAGACTTGGTTGGCGGTCGAGGCATCCCCTGCAATGCTGTCGGCGTTGAGTTTGACTTGTTCCTCTCCAGTTTCTCTTCAAGTTTTGTTCAGTTTCTCCCATTCTTCTATGTAGGGCTGCAACAACTAATCGATAATTAAAATAATCAATAATAAGTGTGCGTTTTTAATATAGTGATTTAACTTCTGCTTTAAAGCTTGTGGACAATCAGTTGTTTTTGTTTTCAAAATATAATGTTAATTTTTTATTTATTTATTTTTTATCCTTTGCACAACGTATAGCATAGCCCACATAGATACATTTAATACCTTTTTCATAGCCTTCAATTTGCACAATGTTTGAAGGACAATCGAAGAAATCATCGACAGATTAATCGATTATCAAAATAATCGTTAATTGCAGCCCTAATTCTGTCTCCCTTCTCTCTGTTCCTTTTCTTGCTCTTTACATTTTGGCCTTCTGTCCTCTACAGCCTTCTAGCATTGCTCTTCATTGCAGTGACAGTGTAGATTAGGGACCCTCTTACTCTATCTGGGACAGGCTCAGAGGGTGTTGCAGTGTTTTCTGTCCCCTGGCACCACAGGCTATTTTAACGCACAAAGATATTAATAGTTCATGCCAGGCTGAGCAGCGAGCTGCCTTCAGCAGCTGTGTGTGTGTGTGTGTGTGTGTGCATTAGAGAGTGTGTAAGTTCTTTAAAGTGGACTACATGTGGCCTGATGCTCTCTCTGTGCTCTCTGCAGTATTGTTTAGACAGACATACACAGAATCCCTTGGCTTGATGCTGCACTTGTAAAGACCTCCAATTTATGCTTGTGCCTGTTAAGCATATTTGTAGAATTTCTAGGTAAGGGTGTCTGATCATTTACTCATGCCAGTGCAACGGGATACAAGTGTTAAAGTAGAATCGGCGATTTTTCAAGTAACCTTTTGTAATATTTCCCTTTACATTTTGCAGCTGTCAGTACATATCTGCTTAGGTAAAATACTCCAAGCCAACATCCAACCAGTCAGGACAAGGGTGCATCTCTGCTTGCCTTTCAGTCATATTGCATTTCTAGCCTACACAGCATGTGTGTATTTTAGGAGCATGGCTTCAGAGGGATCACCGAACTGAGGAGCTGAATTTGTGTTTTGAGTTTTAAACTATTATAACTTCCGCTAGCATCACTCGCTACACCTTTACAGCCCCAGAAAATCTAAATCTGTGTTTGGATTGTTTTTTAAATGGGTTACTGTTGGTCTTGTGGCACTCAATATGCAGTACAAATTGTATAAATATGCTCTGACCTTCCAGTGTCCTACATTTATTTCAGCTGATTTTCTCATCTTTCAGTGAGAATTGGGTGGTCCTAATTTTGGGCAACATTTGAGTAAACTTCAACGCCAACATTCACAAGGCTTGCTTATAACTTTTATGTTTTTCTCAGAACTATCTAGTCACACTTAAGTGGGGTTTTTTTTTTTTTAGCCTGAGCAACGTCATGAGGAAAGCAAATGACTCAGCAGAAGCGTAGAAAGCATGATTTACTGTGACAGGTCTGTCATTCAGTAAGTTATCAATGTCTGATTACAGCAACAAGCAGCATTTTGAGCATTATGGTGGTTTATTGTGGATAAACAGATAATACAGATTTAGCACACTACACTGGTGATGTAACTAAGCTACTACTTGGTTATATATAGACTTGTTTATTTTTTTTCAGATTTAGATTCTTTATTCAGATGTTGTCACAAATTAACTATACATACTATATATCTTGTTTGTTTTTAAATTAATGACGTTGAATATACCACTCAAGTTTTGTGTCCGTTGTTTTTGAAAGTATTCCATGGCAGTAACTGCCGTATAATACTTCATAGCTACAGTCCTCACCATAAACTGTTTAAAACATCGCTCAGTGAGGGTTGATGAAATGTAGTGTGTAGCAACAGCTTGTCTCATGCTGTGGAAGGTAATAACAGCAGTGTCCAACTAAGTATCATGTTTTTCTCTAATACGCAGACTATAATCGCATCACACTAATTGTTTTTCATCATGTTGTAGGTGATCATTAAGCAGGAGCCAGGAGAAGTGACCACTCAGACATCCTCACAGCAGCAGGCTGGAAGCACAGTGTCGGCCCAGCAACACCAGCAGTATGTGACTGTGAAAGGAGGTCACATGATCGCCGTGTCACCCCAGAAGAGTGGGGTGGGGTCAGGAGGTGGCGCCACGCCTGCCAAGGTGACAATTTAGTCCCAATGATTTTAGGCAGTTAGGAGTATGGTGACTTGTTAAAATCAGTTTTCCAGACAGTATAAATTAATAATCTCTTAGTACATCATATAGTCATTGATTTAAATGTTCCTTTTTTTAGTGTAATTGACTTGATTTCTATCTAAACTTGCTTGTAGCTTAATTGTCTGATATGACTTTAAAAACTTCATATGTGGGATGAAATGTTTATGGTCTTTAGAATGTCAGGGCTTCTCATTTGCTTGAGAGGGAGATGCAGTTTGTTTCGTGTGAAACTAGAATTAATGATCTAAGTAGCCAGCATTTGTTTGTCTGTTTAGGCTTTCTGCCCTCAAACTACCCCATAAATTTGTATTAAAAAATTAATCGTTCTTTACAGACAAGGGAATTAGCAATGCACCAGGCAGTATACTGGTTTTCATCTCGTCAGCTTTGTTGGTGATGTGCAGAGTGACAATTTGTATGTTTTTATTCGGTTGGCTCACGTGGCTTCACTACAGCCAGTGTATCTTGTACAAAATGTAAAAGCCGCTGATGTACCACAGCAGTAACTGATTGTGTGCTGATTAGTGCGTTGCTGGTGATGTACAGTACTGTGCAAAAGTTTTAGGCAGGTGTGAAAAATGCTGTAAAGTAAGAATGCTTTCAAAAATAGACATGTTAATATTGATCAATTAACAAAATGCAAAGTGAGTGAACAGAAGAAAAATCTACATCAAATCAATATTTGGTGTGACCAGCCTTTACCTTCAAAACAGCATCAATTCTTCTAGGTACACTTGCACACAGTTTTTGAAGGAACTCGGCAGGTAGGTTGGCCCAAACATCTTGGATAACTAACCACAGTTCTTCTGTGGATTTAGGCAGCCTCAGTTGCTTCTCTCTCTTCATGTAATCCCAGACAGACTCGATGATGTTGAGATCAGGGCTCTGTGGGGGCCATACCATCACTTCCAGGACGTGACCTTAGGGTCGTTGTCATGCTGCAGAATAAATTTGGGGCCAATCGGATGCCTCCCTGATGGTATTGTATGATGGATAAGTATCTGCCTGTACCTCTCAGCATTGAGGTGACCATTATTTCTGACCAAATCCCCAACTCCATTTGCAGAAATGCAGCCTCAAACTTACAAGGAACCTTGACCATGCTTCACTGTTGCCTGCAGACACTCATTCGTGTACTGCTCTAAAGCCCTTCAGCAAATAAACTGCCTTCTGCTACAGCCAAATATGTCATATTCTGGCTCATCAGTCCAGAGCACGTGCTGCCATTTTTCTGCACCCCAGTTCCTGTGTTTTTGTGCATAGTGGACTCGCTTGGCCTCCTTTCCATGTCAGAGGTATGTGGGTTTTTTTTTTTTTTGGTTTTTTTTGGCCCACAAGTCTTCCATGACAGCCAGTTCTGACCAGACTTCTCCGGACAGTAGATGGGTGTACAAGGGTCCCACTGGTTTCTGCCAGGTCTGAGCTGATTGCACTGCTGGACATCTTCCAATTGTGAAGGGAAATAAGCCTGATGTGTCTTTCATCTGCTGCAGTAAGTTTCCTTGGCCGACCACTGCATCTACGGTCCTCAACATTGCCCATTTCTTCGTGCTTCTTCAAAAGAGCTCGGACAGCACATCTGGAAACCCCTGTCTACCTTAAACTTTCTGCCTGGGAGAGACCTTGCTGATGCAGTATAACTACCTTCTGTCTTGTTGCTGTGCTCAGTCTTGCCATGGTGTATGACTGTATAACTGTCTTCAGCAACCTCACCTTGTTAGCTGAGTTTGGCTGTTCCTCAACCAGTTTTATTCCTCCTACACAGCTGTTTCTGTTTCAGTTAATGAGTGTGTTTCAACCTACATATTGAATTGATGATCATTAGCACCTGTTTGGTATAATTGTTTAATCATACACCTGACTATATGCCTACAAAATCCCTGACTTTGTGCAAGTGTACCTAGAAGAATTGATGCTGTTTTGAAGGTAAAGGGTGGTCAAACCAAATATTGATTTGATGTAGATTTTTTTTTTTTTTGTTCACTCACTTTGCATTTTGTTAATTGATAAATATAAACTATCAACATATCTATTTTTGAAAGCATTCTTACTTTACAGCATTTTTTCCACACCTGCCTAAAACTTTTGCA
This sequence comes from Cranoglanis bouderius, assembly GCA_023630585.1. Taxonomy (NCBI): domain Eukaryota; kingdom Metazoa; phylum Chordata; class Actinopteri; order Siluriformes; family Cranoglanididae; genus Cranoglanis; species Cranoglanis bouderius. The sequence continues at coordinate 33,591,057 of CM042536.1, forward strand.
TAGTACTGTACATCACTTAATTACTCTTTTATATGTCTCTGTTTGTTCACCTTTTGGTATGGCAATCTCTTTTACTCTTTTCCTGTCTATTTCTCTTTTTTTTTTCTTCCTCTCTTCTCACTGTCCTCTGTTTTGTAGATGGTGGGGATTCCAGTTGGCTCTGCCCTGCAGTCTGCAGTAAAGCAGGTGGCTATCAGCAGTGGTCAAATCCTGGTTGCTAAGTCCAGCCCTGCTGTCTCCAAGGTAATGGGACAGAAGCAGGTGGTGGCACAGGGCGTGGCTAAGGCAATTGTCAGTGGGGGCGGAACAGGTACCAGCAGTGGGGTGTCTGTACAGCAGGTGCACACCAGTGCCAAATCAACAGGAGGATCAGGAGGCAGTGGCAAGAGTGGAGGTCAGAGTTCAAAACCCTTTATGTCTCCTTAAAACAAAGTGCAGTCATGCCATATAAAGTTTGTTGTGATGCAATGTAATACTGTAGGACAATACAACATACCATTCATTTTCAGAACATTAAGTTTAAATCACGTAACTGATGAATATTAGCACAAATTGGGAACTGTTTATTTACCAAAATCTGTTGAAGAAAAAAAATTAATTTTGTGCCAGCCATTCCTCTATAGTTTAAATTAAAGAGTGTCAAAAACAAACCACTCTTCTTATCGTCGTCTTGTATTCACACAAGGGGTGTGTGCATATATAGACATTGAGTATTTTGGGAGCAGACAGAGTGTGAAGATGTGAGATACAGAGAATGACTGAGCAAGAGAGAGAGAAACATGTGGAAAAGGAATGTGAAAAGCTGAGAACTAAGGGAATGAAAAATGTTTAATAATAGGGTGGAGTGTTGATTAGAAGAAGCAGTATCACAGTGTAATTGCTCATATCTCTGTGTAACTTTGGGTGGAATACGATTACATTTGATAAATTTTACCAGCACATGGAAACGGGTGTATTTGTAAATGAATAAATGTTGCTGTGAGGAAACGGCCTGAAATCTCTGCTGTTTACTACTTGCATTGTGGGAAGTATTTAACAGTGTAGCTACAATATGGCTTTATCATTTTCCCCACTGGATCTGCTGTTATGATTTGTAATATTTGTTATTGCTACATTATATTAAGATTGAGGTTATTGAGATTTTTTAAGTGGTTACTGAAAATGAATGAACGAATAATAATAATACGTTATATTATGACTAACTTCTTTTGCTAATTCTGTTGTCATTACAATCGTGTTATCTGCATTCTCCTCAGTAATGGCTACACTGCAGTTGCCAGTGAATAACTTGGCTAATTTGGCCAACCTGCCTCCGGGCACCAAGCTGTACCTGACCACGAACAGCAAGAACCCGTCAGGCAAGGGCAAACTCCTGCTCATCCCACAGGGAGCCATCCTGAGAGCCTCAAATAGTGCAGGTCAGGGCACTTTCACTCGGTATACACACACACGCGCGCGCACACAGGCACACAGATGTCATACTTCGGTGTCTCTCTCTAACACTAGTCCGTTTGGGTCAGTAACTTTTTTTTAATCAGTGTTGTGTAACATAAGGTTTATTTTTTATGTGCATTTCCACAAACACACTACTTTATTAACCCAGAGTAATAAAATATAATGCCTGTTACTCAATCTCAATCCCTGTTGTGTTAAGTTCTACCCTCACTCTCTTCCACTGAGGAAAATTGGATAAAATGTACTGAAAATGTTAGTAAGGACTGAGTAAAGTGAAAACTGACCTGTTAAGACACTTACTTTGCATAGTTGGCACATTTTGACATATTTCCTGGCCTTGTATACAGTATATCTTTAAAAACAAAACAAAAAAACCTTAAGGTGAAAGTAAGTGAGTCTCACTTTCAAGGTCCTCTTCCCCAGCAGTCAGTATCATTTAGTTTATTTTTAGTGACACCCCTGATGACACTTGTGAGTTTATTATAACTTATTGTTTGTGAGCTTTGAGTGAGTCATTATTAGAGCCAGACACGGCCTTTTGGCTGGTAATTCCTGTGAAGCTTTGTGGCTCTATGGTGAAATTCTAGAAACAGCACTCACTGAATTATTTTTTTCTCTTTAGGGCACCAGTCTCAGAGTTCTTCATCTGGTTCTGCTCAGTCGTCCAGCAGCAGCTCTGGATCCAGCAGCCTGTCCACCAGCCTGTCCTGCACCTCTTACATACTGAAACAGACCCCACAGGTGACGTACACATCCATTCTAGGACTGTCAGAACACATCGCACAGTTCAAATACTATTCATGTGTTCATAATATTTACATATTTGAAGGCAAATTTCCCCTGTTCTACTTTTATAAGACTTGTGTTTCATGAAGTTGTTGCACAAATGTCAAATAATTACATGTCATGTTTCATTGTAATTGTTTCATCCTTCTACTTCTATATAAATTATGTATGATAAGTGTTATGTATGTTAATTACATACTAAAAATATATGTTCTAAATTTAAGTCGATGAGTAGCCCTTATCGCAGTCACTTTTTCCTGTGCTGAATTGTAAATGGGCATTATTATAGACAATAGGCAAATTAAAAGTTGGTTACACTTCTTAAAGGAAGTCGACAGCCCTAATCTTCATATACTCAATTTATTCCCTCTCAAATAAAACAGTGATCTATCCATATCCTTAAACTTCCTGCCTGCAGCTATGCTTCACTTCACTCCTTTTCTAGATTTTTCAGGTCCAGCTCTTTCTCTCGCTGTCTTTGCATAACACAAAGCTTCAGCAGTTCCTGCTGGTCTCATTAAGCATGACACCAGTGCAGCAGAGAGGAGCTTGGAACTGCTGTCTCATTATTTGTCATGTGTAGAAGACCTGCCCGACTTCTGTAATGGCTGCTATGCTCCTTTGGCAGTCACTTCTGTATTCCTTTACGCCCAGCATGATCTTGTCAACTGTAACAAGCGTATTATTTTGAGACTGAAATACAGTTGCAGACTTACATTAGCATTTATATTTGTGCCTGAAATGTGTCGATGCACGATGGAAATATCCAGTAATCAATCATCCATTGGCAGAACAATGAAGCTGTTGCCTCTTTAATCACACTAAAACGTGAGCTTGGGGAGATCGTTATTCCCTGAACTGTATACCTTTTCACCTGACCGACTTCTTTATTTTATCCAGAGTTTTCAGGCTGTTGCTTGGTTTAAATGTTCAGAATAATGGAGAACAGTACATGTTTTACACTCACTGGCCACCTCATCAGGAACACCACAGTAATACTGGGACCCCACTTTTCTCTCAGAACAGCCTCAGTTCTTTGTGGCATGGATTCCACACAGTGTTGGAAACATTCATTTGATTTTCTAGTCCATGTTGCCATGATTGCATCACAAAATTGCTGCAAACTTGTCAGCTGCTCATTCATGCTGTGAATCTTCTGTTCTACCACATCTCGAAGCTGCTCTATTGGATTCAGATCTGGTTACTAGGGAGGCATTAAAGTACACTGAACTAATTGTCATATTTTTGGAACCATTTTGCAGTGACGTGTGCTCTGTGACATGCTGCATATTATCATACAAGAAGTAGCCATTATAATATGGGTAAATTGTGGCCATAAATGGATGCACGCCATCAGCAACAATACTCGGATAAGCAGTGTCATTCAAACGGTGCTCGATTGGCATTAAGTAGCCCAGTGTTTGCCAAGAAAACATTCCCCACATCATTACACCACCACCACCACCAACCTGAACTGCTGACAGGCAGGTTGGGTCCACTGCTTCATGCCATTGACACCAAATTCTGAACCTACCATCTGCATCTCGCAGCAGAAATCAAGGCTCATAAGACCAGGTGCCATTTTTCCAATCTTCAACTGTCTAGTTTTGAAGAGCCTGTGTCCACTGTAGCCTCAGATACCTGTTCTTGGCTGCCCAAAGTGGAACCAGATGTGTTCTGCTGCTGTTGCAGCCCATCCACCTCAAGGTTGCGACCAGTGTGACCAGTCTGGCCATTCTCCTCTTGGCCTTTCTTATCAACCAGGAGTTTCCACTGCCACATACTGGAGGTTTTCTTGTTTTTCACACCATTCTGTGTATATTCTGGAGACTATTTTGTGTGAAAATCCTAGAAGGTCAGCAGTTTCTGAAAGACTCAAATCAGCCCATCAGGAACCAACAACCATGCCATGGTCACTGTGATCACATTTTTCCCCATTCTGTTGTTTGACATTACCTGAAGCTCCTGCCCTGTATCTATATCACTTACATCATTTGTACTGCTGCCACATGATTGGATGATTGGATAACTGCATGTATTAGCAGGTGTACAGTTATGACTAATAAAAGTGGCCAGTGAATATATAGAATATAATTCTATAGTTTTACTTTCAGACTTTGGCCTACAAGCTACATATAAAATGTCAGCTGTTTTAGCTAGCTGTTATGCTTATGTAAATGTTTCCACACACTCCTTGTCTACAGTTTTGAGGGGAGAGCATATATCCCTCTGTACGTTATCTGTCAGACTCTGTGTTTTATGAGATCTCATTAGCCCATGCCTTCAGTTATTGAAATTGACCAATGAACTATATTACCCACCCCACACACACTGTTCTGATGTGCGCACACACACACACACAAAACCAATTGTTAGATAACATTTAACTATCTGTCTATACTCTACTGACCCCTTTCGTTATTGATCTTTCCAGGGCACATTTCTGGTTGGCCAACCAGGGAGTTCCGGGAAACAGGGCACAGCCAGTTCCACAGGTCACGCTGCATCTAGTCCCACCTCTGTTACCCAGCAGGCCATTCGGGTCACAGCAGGACAGAAGGCGGCCATCTTGGCTCAGGTAGGTGTCATGAACAAGTCGTTCTTATAAAAGAGACAGGGGAGTTTTTTTTTCATGCCCAGGAAACGGTATATTGACATACACATATGAGTGCTGCTATAAATGTTTGACCTGACATGCAGAGTTCCATCTTTGTGATATCCTTAGTGTTGGGATCTTTAGAAAGTTTGTTTGCCAATCCCAATCTATGCAGATTTGTTTCTATTATGTTGTAGCAAAACAGCTTACTGGTGAAAGTAGTATTGAACATTTTAGTATGGTATTGGCGGTGGTGGGCAAAAATATTCCTCCAAAACTGTTGGAATGACAAGACCAATTCATTTGTTTGTGCTATACACCAAAAACATTTGGATCTGAGATCAAAAGATGGATGTGAGACGAGAGTTTAGGATTTCAGCTGTTATATCCTTAAACAACATAAAACATAGACATATTTGTATCAGACCACCTAATTTTTAGGCAAGCAAAAATATAGGTAACATAAGTCTTGAAGTAAATTAAAGTAAATACCACTTAATTGGTTGCATATCCCTTGCTTGCAATAACTGCATCAAGCCTCGACTCACTGACGTCACCAAATCGGTGGTTTCTTCTTTTGTGATGCTTTTCCAGGCTTTTACCACAGCCTCTTTCAGTTGTTGTTGTTTGTTTTGGGGAGGGTTTCTCCCTTCAGTCTCCTCTTCAGGAGGTAAAATACTGCGAAATTGGGTTAAGGTCTGATGATTGACTTGGCCAGTCTAAAACGTTCTACTTTTTCCCCCCCTGATGAAGTCCTTTGTTGAGTTGGCAGTGTGTTTTGGATCATTGTCTTGCTGCATGATAAATTTCCTCCCGATTAATTTGGATGCATTTCTCTGAATTCATTTTGCTGATACTATCACGAGTCACATCACCAATAAAGATTAGTGAGCCTGTTCCAGAAGCAGCCATGAAAGCTTAAGCCATGACACTACCTCCACCATGTTTCACGGATGAGCTTGTATGTTTTGGATCATAAGCAGATCCTTTCTCTCTCCACACATCAAAAATAGCACCGTATACTTCCAATACATATTTGAAATACTCCCCCATCCCTTGCTGTTAGAAAAGGACTTGGTTATACTATAATAAAATCTGAAAGGATTATTGTTGGCAGGAAGTGTTGTTAGACTGGTTAGTTGGTTATTAATACTGGACTTTTAGAGTGTTGATTGTATAGTATTGGGTAGTACAGTGGTGATATCAGGCTGTGGTGGTGTATTTGCTCCTTCTTTCTGTTTGCCTGCTTTGTCATTTTCCCTGACACAATTTTTGGTCAAATCAGTTTATTGATCTCACTTTCTCTTCCTCTCCTCATCTTCCTCCTACAGTGTGCTTCCAGTACTCATTCTCAGAGCTGTGTGTTTGTGTTTGTTTTGATAATCTGTTTATCTGAAGTTAATGTATGTGCTTGCTGTGAGGCAAAAAAGCCTGAGCTTTAATTTAGCTTACACACACACACACACACACACACACACACACACACACACACACACCCTAATCATCCCTTTGACTTGCTTTTGTTTTTTCTACTAGTACTCTTTTAAGTCATTGCCTTATATTGCAGAAACCACTGAACTAACATTGTAACAGAAATGTTAACACACTCTGAAGCGGTTTTTTTTTATTCATAGCTCACTGAAATCTTGATTTCTGGATGATGGTCTCACAGTGAGATGAACATTTAAACATTATTGTCAGAGAAATACATGGAGTGGGGGGGAAAGAAAGATTAAGCCTGGTCAAATGCTTTCATTACTTACTTCATTTCAAATTACTCTGAAGTCATTTATTCCCTTTTATTTCTGTACAAACTGCAGGTAGTGTAAATGAGACGCAAGTAGAAATTTGTCAAACAGATTTGTGCCTGCCAGACACAAAGTGCTACTGGTTGTATTAGTGCCGATCAATACGGCTGTGGAGCTGCAGAGAGCTGGCAACATTTTAAGACCTGGGAATTATGAGGTCCTGGCAATAATGTAATTTTAATATATTAAGGCAGTAACTTTAATTCTCAATAAGGTCAAAGCTGATTTAGCTCTTTGTCTTCATACCGTTTTGATACTTTAAGCAATATTTCAGTGTAAAACACGTATTCATTTGCATGCAATTAACACTTACTATTTTTTTTTTTGCCACACAGTCAGATAGAACCTTATAATTCCCAGGGTTAAATTTGTCATGCTTTAGATTTGTTTACATCCAGTTCTTTTGCGGTTTGTAAACTGGTTTCTGAGAGGACAAAACCGGGGAAAACACAAAGTATTGTGTGTCTGTCTGCTGTTATCCAACATTCTGAGGAGGATGATTACATAATCAAAATAGCATCAGCCAAAGCACAAGTCTGCACTTGTACTTGCTTTGTCGCCAAGTATCTGTTGAATTCAAAAGAGAAATCCGACTAAAATCTGTTGATTCTTTGTTGCAATTTTCCCATCAAATTTTAAAATACCAAAGCAGGTACACAGGAACCGTGTTAATGTTTAAACACATTAGCGATTTCGGATTGAATTATTGGTTTAAGCCCCGTTGAAACTGGCTGAGGTGTCATGGCGCGTGGTTTGATTGGCAGGTGGTTGGCGGCTCCCAGGGCTCTCAGGTAAAGCTGTCTGACGGATCGGTGAAGACGGTGACGGCTGCACACTTGTCCAAACCAGGCAGTACCACTTTGAGGATGACTGGGGGGATCATCACAGCCACTACTTCTAGTTCATCTGCTTCAACTTCCAGTTCTCAGCAGGTGAAATACATGTTCATGGACTGGATGTGGGTTTTGTGTGTGTATCTTCGTAGTGTTCATTTTACTGTATGGTTCAGAACACAAGAGCCTTCAGATTAAATCAAGGATAGTAGAAAAAAGGCTATTACAAAAGAGGACACAATAGTGTGCGCTGTTACTGCATTTTTGCTGTTTATTCTTGGAGCGTATAAAACACTTCAATCATTTATTTCCTTTATTGTTTGAGATGCGTCACTTACTCACTCTTTCTCTTTTCTGTGTTTCACCCTCCAGTCAGCAGAGGGAGCTGGAGTATCCACTGCTTCCTCAGGTACTAAAGCAGCTGCACAGCACTCTGTACTGATGGCAGCCAATCAGGCTGCAGTAATCAGTGCTGCTAAGAGTGCTAGCTCAGCAGCTAATGTAGCAAAAAACACAGGCACCGTTGTAACCGTGCCTAAAAGCATCAACATGCCGCTCATCAGCCTGTCAAAGGGGGCAGGGACAGCGGTAGTGAGTGTGCCCAAGAGCTCCAGTCCCTCATTGGTCAGTGCTGCATCTCTAGTGGGAGGAGCTACAGTCAGTGGGAAGACGGCAGCTGCAATTTCAGGTGACTGACTGTTCAAATTATGAGGAGGATGTTTTTGTAAGAAACTGGGAGAAAAGTTTTAAAAATTAATTAGTAAAAAGTTTATAATTAAAGATTAGGGTTAAAACAAAAATCATTGTGCTAGTACAGTACTGTGGAAAAGTTTTAGGCACCCTTTTTTTTTTTTTTTTTTTTTTTTTTTTTTAGTACAATCTTTGTTATAGATTTTTTATTTGATGACGTCTACATTATCAGGTCAGTACAAAAAACATTTTAGATTCCCAAACATTAGTTTTCTAGCACAAAATTAAACGTTACAGAAAAATGTTTGTATGTCATTAAAGAAAGCAGCGTATTACATAAGAGACACTTTTCAGACAGTAAACACAATGAAGGCTGCTGGGTTTTGCTGCAAAAATAAGAAGCGAGTGTGAAAGTCAAAGTGTCCAGAAGAACTGTGTCTGGTTCTGCAAGATGCTCAATAAAACTTAACATTTCTTTGCATGTGCCTAAAACTTTTGCACAGTTCTGTAGTAAATGTTGTAGTAAATTACCAGAATTGTGGTAATTGTGAAAAGATTACAAATTTTATTTTAAATATAAAATTAAGATTTAAGTCTAAAACGCAGTCATCCTTGACTACTGCCTTTCAAAAATATAATTTATTTGTGTGTGTGTATGTTTTTAACACCTTGTAGGCATGTTAAAGCTGCACTCTGGGCAGTCAGGCTCACAACAGACAGTGCTGACGATTCCAGCTAACCAGCTTAAGCAGCTCAGCATCAGCGGGGCCTCCACAGCCCTCCAGACCATCCTCATGCCTGTGGGAAAAGGTGACACAATCTCGTTCACTTTCTGTATTGTGGGTCTGTAGAAACCTGAATGGATGCACTAAAGGGTAAAAAAAAAAATCAGGAGTGACGGTAGGAATTTTGGGTGTCCTGACAGTGTAGACATTTTAGATGAAAACGTGTCTTTTCTTTTCTTGCAAGGGTTGTACATCAAACCTTTATGCGTAACAATAAATTTAAAAAAAGGACGGAAAAAGAAAAAAAACTTATAATAACCTGGTTGCATAAGTGTGCACACCCTTTTATAATGGGGCATGTGACTGTGCTTACAATTAACCAATCACATTCAACCTCGTATACAAAAGTAATTATCATACATCTGTCATCAATGAAGTAAATCAGTAAAGATCAGCTGTTTCTGTAGGATTTTCTTGACATCGTGGTTTTGTCCGACTGCTGAAGCCATGGTCTGCAAATAGATTACAAAGCATGTACAGGATCTCGCTGTCAAAAGGTATTGATCAGGAGAGGGGCACAAAAGAATTTCCAAAACAATAGATGCACCATGGAACACCATGAAGGTCATCAACATTTCTAGTGGAGAAAATGGGCCGTGCTTCCAAAATTGACAAAATTACAAGTTGAAAACTTATTAGGGAGGCCATGAAGAGATCTACGGCAACATTAAAGGACCTACAGGAATATTTCCGCATGTGGCAACAATCTCTTGTATTGTTTACATGTCTGGGCTATGGGTAGGATGGCTAGACATTATTTAAAAAAAATAAAATAAAAAAAACATCCAAGCCTGTATAAATCACCCCAGGTTATGTGGCAAAATGTATTCTGGTCTGATTAGATGAATGTAGAACTTTTGGGGCACAATTCTGAAAGATTTGTTTGGTCCAAAGAACACCATGCCCACAGTGAAGCATGGTGGTGGCAGCATTGTGTTATGGGGCTGCTTCTCTTCAACTGGGACTGGGGCTCTAGTCAAGATTGAGGGAATCATGGGTAGCTCCGAATTTTGGCACAAAACATGCAGGCCTCTGTTAGACAGCTGAAGATGAAGAAAATTTTCACGAACCATAAATCCAAGTCAATAAAGGAATGGTTTCAGACGAAGAAGATCTACATGCTGAGAGGTACAGGTAGATATTTATCCATCATGCAATACCATCATGGAGGCATCTGATTGGCCCCAAACTTATTCTGCAGCATGACAACGACCCCAAGCATACAGCGAAAGTCATCTATCTTCAGCGTAAAGAAGAACAAGGAGTCCTGGAAGTGATGGTATGGCCCCCACAGAGCCCTGATCTCAACATCATCAAGTCTGTCTGGGATTACATGAAGAGAGAGAAGCAACTGAGGCCTTTTAAATCCACAGAAGAACTGTGGTTAGTTATCCAAGATGTTTGGGCCAACCTACCTGCCGAGTTCCTTCAAAAACTGTGTGCCTAGAAGAATGTTGCTGATTTATATATATATATATATATATATATGTATGTGTGTGTGTGTATCTTTGACTACACATAAAGTTACTTGACCTACTCTTTATCATGTTATTCTTCTCCTTTTTCCATACCATTGTAGTTCAAGTGCCCTTGTAGTATTTATCTTCCTTTGTCTTTTGTATGTATACAGTATCTTGTTATTCTTCATGTTTCGTTTCCTCTATCTTCATACCTCTGTAACGTATTATTCTCATTCCTGTATCTACTCTTAGCTCCCTCTCTCTCTCCCTATAGTACTCCTCTAGTGTTTTTAAGAAGCAGGATTAAGAATGTAACTCACTTTGCAAGAGAACAGTGTAAAAATGCACAGTGCAAAGTCATCTTGCATATTAGTCCTGAGAATTCATCCTACACACTTCAAACTCTGCCCACCTTCACTCCAACAGCCAGTAAAAGTTTGCAGGTTTTAAGCCCACACCACTCTGACCCTATAAGGGTAGAAACTGAGTTGGAGTGATGCACCTATGTGTATGCTTGTTGTGAAATCTGTAGAACGTTCTCTCTTATTCACACTGGGTCATTTGGCTTCTTTCGTTATTTTCCTGAAGCAAAAATATTTGGTTAGTGTATATTTGTTCATATAATGCTCAGAGCAGAAACTAATGTACTTTCTGTAGTGCTCTTGTTTGTGTTCTCCATTAAATGCCACCCTGAATCTATTCTATTGCCTTCTCTCTTTCTCCTTTCTCTCTCTCGCTCTCTCTCACAGGCTGTAATTACAGTACAGTTTGATTTGTTCCTCTGCCCAAAGGCAACATGATAGCCAGTTCTGACTCTGTGTGTGGGAAGGGCACATGAACATCATAGTGTTAGATGAGCTGTTTCCTGTAATGGTTCTCAGTTGCCATAGTGATGGGGCATAATAGAGAGTAGAGAGACTGTGTGGGGGCAAAGAGATAAAACCATACGTGTCATGTTTCTTAGATATAGATTCATTAAAAAGCTTCTTAAATAACTGGGACTTTCTAAATTCTTTAAAAGGAGACATTAAGAATGACAAAAACTATGTCAGTAATACGCCTGTGTATGTGTTTTACAGTAGTGCAGTCTGGTTCTAAAGCTGCATCCAATGCTCAGAGTGGAGTTTCTCCTTCTACCACTACACCTCTAGCTCAAGGTGAGACACGTGTGTACAGTACTCTGTTAATGGACGTAGGAGTGTGGATTCAAAATAGTTTATGTTTATAGAATGACATTGTGCTTTGTCTGCGTGTATAAATCTCTGCATTGTATAAAACGGATGCTTTTTAACAATCTATTGTTTGTGCCATGTTTTTGTTTTTCTTTTGTGTAGTGAAGACAGAACCTGGATTGTCCAGCTCCTGTACTACCCCAGTAACGCCAGCAACTACTCCTTTATCTACAGTATCTACTCCCCTGCCCACAGCCACCTCTGCAAATGTTAAAGTGGAACAAGGCACAGAGACCACTACACATGAACTCGTTAAGTAAGGACAGTCACAGGATTGCCACGTCGCATGAAAAGTCCAGTTATTAAAAGCCACAAGCCCACAGCAGCCCAAAGTCAAGAAACACACACACCAGAGTTTCCGCTAAGATATTTTGGTGCCGGCCAATGTGTCCGGGAATGATAAAGTTTATCAGACAAACTGGAAAAAAAATCTGGTCATCTCATTTTGGTGTTTATTTTGCACTGTAACATTTTTGGACTATGCATAGTATATGCTATTGTGGTGGCGGGGGCATGGTCGAGCATCAGCTGTGGCTTAGACCTTGTTTAATTGCGAACATACTTTGTCTTATGTATGTCTGCTTCATGTTAATATTTTTTACCGGACATTGTGTCCAACAGTTTTTGATTTTATCTGACATTTTGAATTTTTAACGGTCAAATAAATAATATAACATGCATGGACCCACAAGAATCCATAATTCATTCATTAGACAGAATCATTAACATGCCCGCATACTAACATAAGAATAGCGGTGTAGTGAGCTGTTAAACTTTATTCAATAAGAATTCACATGGTTCATGCAGTCATGCGTGCTCCATCTGCCCCACTTCCTGAACCATACTTGTTCAGGGCCTGAGAAGCAGAAATGAGGGAGACACTGAACTGGCCAGTGCAGAAGCTGATTTATGTTTCCAATAGGGTACTGTACAATTTGCCACCATTTTCAAACATTAATTTGATTTGTTGCAGCTCCTCTGAGGAATCCATGGTACCTCTGTGATCAAAACATTGTGTGTTCATTGGACCCTCGAGCAAAATCTTCAGCTCAACTGTATGCCTGCCTGGTTTTAAGTTGGCTAAATATCAAGAGCCGCATATTAAGAGAACCCACTACAGCATCATATAATGCCTGATAAAACATCTAATGGTGTTAAAACAGTATCTTCAATAGAGAGCTAGAGGGCGGCCAACCTGAGCACATCAGGTATCGGCGAGTGTGGTCGTTAAATTGAGATATGATTGATCTATGTGTACGCACAAAAGTATTTGCAGGTATGGCGCAGTGTAGCGAGTGTGCAGAGAAACTGTCGCACATGAGAGCACTTCAGTTCTGCAAGTACTGAGCAATGAGTCACATGTGCTTCTTTTGCCAGGGTCTACAAATTGCTAGCAAGTCAAGGTGCATGTCATGGCATGTTGTGCTCATTTTTAATGACCACGCTTGCTGATACTGCTCGGTTGACCACCCTCGTGCTCTCTATTAAAGATACTGTTTAAATGCCATAACATCCATCCATCCATTTTCCATACCGCTTATCCTACACAGGGTCACGGGGGAGCCTGGAGCCTATCCCAGGGAACTCGTGGCACAAGGCAGGGGACACCCTGGACAGGGGCCACAATCTCACACTCGGAGGAATTTGTTTACATCTATCTGCAAAACGTGTTGCTTAAGGCTACTGATGTAAATGCAGTTTGTATAGTGTGACCTCATCAGGTTGGCATTAGGGAGAAAGTCTCAGGATACATCACCATTACTGCAATGTAACAAAGAACCCTAAGAATGGATGACCCTCATCCTCAGAGCAGTTCCTTCAGTCTAGTGGTATTTACAGTTACATCTACACTGTACACTCTGCAGTGTAGAGTAAATGTTGATTGCTGTTTATTATATTGCCTCGTAACAAGACGACTGTTAATGATAACTGCTTCTCTCTCTCTCTCTTTCTCTCTCTCTCTCTCTCTCAGTACGGAACATATTGAAACCATGTTGCAACTTTTGACGGCTGCAGTGAAGAAATTTCCTTTGATTGTCTCAGAGAAAAGTGAGCCACTTCTCTCCTTCTAGCTCTCTCTTGCTTATATTTAATGTCAAAGTCTCAATTATTGTGATTCTGCACTTTAGAATCTGTGAGATTCTGTGCCCAGGTTGTTGTTGTTGTTGTTGTTGTTGTTTTTTTCCATTTGTCCACTTTAATTTTACTTATGCACAATGGTGTGTGTGTGTGTGTGTGTGTGTTCTTAGCTGAAGATACCCACCCGTTCTGTGCTACCACTGTGGAGCAGTACTATTCCTGGAACATCGGAAAACGCAGAGCCGCAGAGGTATTTTGTGTGTGTGTGTGTGTGTGTGTGTGTGTGAGAGAGAGAGAGAGAGTGGATCTTGCTCTTTCTTTCTCGGCTTCAGAGACATGACATTGCACTTTAATATATTTCAGGTCAGCGTAATGTCAAATCTGTGCTCACTTTTGCCTTCTCTTTTCGTGTGTGTGTAGCTCCAGAGGGCAGTAGCAGTGAAGCGTCTGGTTCAGGATGTTTTAGACCGGAGCCCACGACTGCAGGCCCTCAGCCCTCCTAAAACCAGGGAAGTGGTGCAGTGGTGCCGCCTCCGTGGTTACACACCCCCTGACCCTGAACCCCAGCGCATTGAGGAGGACTCCATAGAAGACATTCTCACACAGATAGATAGTGAGCCAGGTGTGTGTGTGTGTGTGCGCGCGCATACGTGTTTGCGTGTCTGCATAGTGATGGCAAGTATAAACATCATGATTATGAGTGATTTGATATTTAGAACACATAGTTATGACGACACATTATGTGATTTGATAAGAATGACGATTATTAGTAATTATGCTACATTTCTATGCAACCAAATTAGATTTTAATAGTAATGAAAACCCTTCATGTAATCTCAGTTTACACTCACTAGCTACGACAGCTACAGAGTAAAGGCTAAATTGTGCTACCTATGGTACGTAAAGCTGTCCAATCATTTTAAAATGCTGTTCATGTCATAGAGCACATAAAGATGCTTGGACACATCAGAGAGTGCTAAATGGCCTATTCTGTTAAAATGAGCTTACAGGATTTCGCTGTATGCTTGGGGTTTTCCTTTCCACCCACAGGGCAGGTCAAGTTTTGCTCCCCTTAACTCCCAGTCACGGATGGCTGAGGCATCATCAGGATTTAAAATTAACATCATCTGACAGTAATCACTATGCAGACATTTTAATCATGTTTAACTTTTAGAACCTTTGTGTACATTTGTACTGATGCAGCTTTCACTTGTGTACATTCTTGTTGGAAAACATGACAAATGCAAAAATAGGGGAGGTAAGAGGCATCCCGTTAACCATTTGAAGCAAAACAATGTGGCATGTTAATGTCATTCTGTACAATGGGGACGTTTTGGAGGACATTTTGCTGAGACAGACACAATTTAGTACTCCAGCTGTCTGTTTAATGCGGAGTCCTATGACTTTTGTGTAATTTCAGTAGTGTCAAGATCTGCTGGAATGGCCTTTTAGTCCTTGCTGCACTTTTGTTTTCCCTTTCTTTTTTTTTTTTTTTTTTTTTTTTCATTAAGGTGTAGTTTAACACTGATATGTTAGGCGGTGCAGCACACTCAATGAGAACATCTGGGCTTGACCAGTCTCCTCAGTGCTCACAGTGAAAAAACTCATTAAGTGTGATTATGATTGTTATTTTGCAATGAGGAATGTCTGATTGCACTGCAGTTGCTGTTCTGCTAAATAGAGAGCATTAATCCTGACCTTTGTTCCATTAACTGATTGCAGAGGCCAGATTTTTTGAATGCTGTGTAGTTGGGCAGCCCAGTGCCTGTGCATGTCTGTAAATCCGCTTCTGCAGGGACGCGGATTAATCAGTAGGGCTTTATAAAGATGATTCTGATCCTCAGACATTTCCCCTATTACAACTAAATCTCTTTTTATTTTCACCACGTGTATGTGCACGTGTGTCTATGTTCTTGGGTGCATAAAGGTTTTTTTTGTTTGGTTGTGTGTCTGTTTGTACCCAAGGGTTTTCTTTATGGATTGAGCCCTCCATGTCTACTGAATATATTATAAATATGCATCAAATGTATGACTATTAAAAGATTACCTGCTCGGTAACCATTTACTAACTGGCTCGTCAGTTCAGCTTAAACTGGCTAGAACATGAAAATTACAGGCTGCAGTCATAACATTAAGGGCTGAGCACACTGAAAACACTGTCTTGATCATTTGAATATGTAGTCATTATAACAACTTTGTGCATTGAAAGAAAATAATCCCAATTACAGAATAGCAGCTAGCATAGCAAACACTTTGTATTGTTAAAAAGTGTGTAGTATCAACTTTGTCTATGACAAGGTGACATAGGAAAGTGCTCCTAATAAAGAGATCATTGAGTGTAAATGTAATCTTAGTCTATGCTACTCTGGAAAATATCAATTTCACTTTATAATATATGTAAGAACTCTTTGTGTGTGCGTGTAGAGTGTCCCTCTACTCTGACAAATGGTGAGGAACTGTGTCAGCGTCTTGAGCAGTTGCAGAGGATTCTGAAGACTGAGCCAGAAGAGGAAGACACAGAGCCTGTTGACATTGTTGCTGTCAAAGAGGTCCGTAGCAGCAGGATCAAGGTCAAGCAGGAGCAGGAGGAGGCAGAGGAGGAGCCCAAATACTTCCTAGGGTTATGTCCCTCCTCCCAGTTTATCAGAGACACAGCAGAGCAGGTGATTATCATTCAGACAATTACCAGATCAGTCTGTTCTGTTGTTACTACAATGGTGCTTGAAAGTTTGTGAACCTTTTAGAATTTTCTAAATATGTGCATAAATATCAAGATCAGATTCCTAAAAATAGACAAAGAGAACCCAATGAAACAAATGAGAGAAAACTATTATAATTGGTCATTTATTTAAGGAAAATGATCCAATATTACATATCTGTGAGTGGTAAAAGTATGTGAACCCTCTGGAAAAGGTCCATCTCTAAAGAGTTTGGACTCCACCAATCCACATTCAGACAGACTATGCACAAATGGAAGAAATTCAAGACCATTGTTCCCCTCCCCAGGAGTGATTGACCAACAAAGATCACTCCAAGAGCAAGACATGTAATAGTCTGCGAGGTCACAAAGGAACCCGGGGTAACTTCTAAGCAATTAAAGGCCTCTCTCACATTGGCTAATGTTAATGTTCATGAGTCCACCATCAGGAGAACACTGAACCACAATGTTGTGAATGGCAGGGTTGCAAGCAGAAAGCACTGCTCTCCAAAAAGAACATTGCTGCCCTTCTGCAGTTTGCTAAAGAGGACATGTGGACAAGCCAGAAGGCTAGTGGAAAAAGGTTTTGTGGATGGATGAGACCAAAATAGAATTTTTGGTTTAAATGAGGAGGGTTATGTTTAGAGACAGGAAAACACTGAACTCCAGCATAAGAACCTTATCCCATCTTTGAAACGTGGTGGTAGTATCATGGTTTGGGCCTGCTTTGCTGCATCTAATAAAGTTAATGTTTTGGAATGACAAAGTCAAAGTCCTGACCTTAATCCAATAGAAATGTTGTGGAAGGCCCGAAGCAAGCAGTTCATGTGAGGAAACCCAACAACATCCCAGAGTTAAAGCTGTTCTGTATGTGCAGGGCTGATCAAGAGTAACCAGAAACATTTATTTGGAGTTATTGCTGCACAAGGGGGTCAATGAAAGCAAAGGTTCACATACTTTTGCCACTCACAGATATGTAATATTGGATCATTTTCCTTAATAAGTAAATGACCAATTATAATTAGTTTTGTCTCATTTGTTTCATTGGGTTCTCTTTGTCTATTTTTAGGACTTGTGTTTAAAATTTGATTGTTTTAGGTCATTTATGCAGAGAGAGAGAGAGAGAAAATTCTAAAGAGTTCGCAAACTTTCAAGCACCACTGTACATCTTTCTGCAGGAGACTTGATCTAGGGCTCACGCTTTATCACCTCTCTTTCAGATTGGTGTGAGTTTCCAGCCAGTTGAAGTGGAGAGGAATGTCTTTGCTCCAGTAGTGGAAGCCATGATTCTCAAGGTACATATTTTTGGGACAGTGGTACTTCTGTGCCTTAGCTCTGCCTTCATTTTTATCTTATGTTGTGTAATACTGAGTGAGTCTGCAATATGTTGATGTATTTCACTTGCCGTCATTCTCACAGTTACTATTTTTAAACATCTCTGTATCTACAAGGCAATGTTAAAAATTTGGTTTGTTGATACATAAATGCTAAATTATTTAATAAAATATTTAGATGGCTTTGCACCCGGCCAAATCTAGTTTAGTCTTAGAAATAAATCTTAAATTTCATTGTGTCTGGATGAAAAAATAGACATTAGGTCTGATTAGTTTGTTTTGACTTTAGTCTCATTAGTTTGCAAATCCACATTTGTTATAGTAATGACACAGACGTGCTTGTACTGTGTAATATGTGGCAGGCCAAAGTTAGTTATCTGGAGATTTCCTGTGAAATATGTTTTAATTATAAGCAAAGTTCTGTCTTGCTTCTGAATATATTCAGCACAGACAACAGTGCCAAAAATGAAGATGATCGCAGATGCTGTATTTGGTGCACTTGTCACCACATGTACTAAACAACTACCATTAGGCAAGATATGACCCTGACTTGCCTTTGTGCTGATTTTCTCTGTTTGTTTCTTGTTTGAATTTGGTGCAATAGAAAAAGTAGTTCACCTGCTTAATGATGGCACTTCTTATTGCACACCCATGTTCTTCCCCAGAGCCTTTCTGAATTCACTGTGCTAATTACGGCATACATGACAGTGATTCTGCTGCCACAGTCAAATGGCAGAAATCTGTCTGTCTGAATCCCCAGAGGAGGCACACATTTTGAAAAAGATGGTCACTTTTGCATTCTCTCTGGGGGCGGAAAACCCTAATTCTGGAAAAGCTGCTGAATAATGACCAGTATTTGATCTTTACTGAGGTAACCTGGGCTGTGTGTTTTTATAATGTGTATAAAACCATTTGTTTATTTCTAGGCTACACAACAGTTTGCAAGCGAGATACTGAGAGAATCACTAGCAAATGCCTATGGGAAGTTACCTCAAAACAGGTACGTGCACCTTTGCAATTCTCTCATGTACTCATCAATCCAAGCATCGTCAAATACAGTGGGTATAGAAAGGATTCACCTCCCTTTAAAATAATCACATTTTGTTGCTTTTCAGCCTGAAATGAAGACGGACAATTTTTGTTTTATCCAGCTGTATTTACTCAGTGCAACTTATAACATCCAAGTGAAAGATATAACACCAACATGTCAGAAAAAAATAAAAATAAATAAAAAACAGAATCACTGAGTTGGGAAAAAAGGATCACCCCCTTGCTTTAATTTGCCTTATTTTTTTTATTTATTTTTTTAAATTATAGCCTTTATTCTGTTGGGATATGTCTCTACTAACTTCGCACATCTAGACTTTGCAATATTTGCCCACTCTTCTTTGCAGAACTCCTCAAGTTCAGTTAAATTTAATGGTGACCGTTTGTGGACTGAAGTCTTCAAGTCATTCCACAGATTTTCAATGGGGTTTAAGTCTGGGCTCTGACTAGGCCATGCAAGGACATTCACCTTTTTCTCCTTCAACCACTGTGTGGTCAGTTTTGCTGTGTGCTTTGGGTCATTGTCATGTTGGAAGGTAAATCTTCTTCCCATTGACAACTTTCTGGCAGAGGGCAGCAGATTTTCCTTAAGAATTTGACGGTATTTTGCCCCATCCATTTTCCTTCTATCCTGACAAGTGCTCCAGTCCCTGCTGCAGAGAAACACCCAATTACAGGATATTACCACCTCCATGCTTTACTGTAGGAATGGTGTTATCTGTATGGTGAGCTGTATTGGATTTCCGCCAGACATGTCGTTTGGTGTTGAGGCCAAATAATTCAATTTTAGTCTCATCTGACCAGAACACCTTTTTCCATGTGGCCTCAATCTTTGCGTTTTTGCAAAATTCAGTCGTGGGTGGCTTTTTTCTTGCAACCCTCCCATACAAGCCGAATTTGTGATATTATTGTCACATGCACTAAAACCGCTTCAGAGTTGCTGTAGGCCTCTTGGTAGCCTCTCTGACCAGTTTCCTCCTGGCTCTTTCAACCAGTTTGGAGGGAGGGTCTGTGTTGTACCAAATACCTTCCAATTCTTAATAATAGACTTCACTGTGCTTCTAGGCATGATAAAGCCTTTGAAATTTTTTGTATCCATCTCCTGACTCATGCCTGTCCACAACTTTATCCCGGAGATCTTTTGACAGTGCCTTGCCACCCATAATTGATTGTTTGCTTCAGTTGCACTACAAAATGCTCCAGGAAAGCTCTTTTCATGCTGAGCTAATCAAAATGACCACAGCTGATCACAGTTGAAAGTCAAATGGCTTTGTGTGTCATTGAGAAGGTGATTAGCTACACCTGATTGAGTTTACAAGTCATTTTAGGAGGGGGGTGATCCTTTTTCCAACTCAGTGATTCTGGATTTCAATTGTTAATTTTTTTTCTGACATGTTGGTGTTACATCTTTCACTTGGATGTTATAAGTTGCACTGAGTAAATACAGCTGGATAAAACAAAAACCGTGTCCGTTTTCATTTCGGGCTGAAAAGCAATAAAATGTGATTATTTTAAAGGGGGATTTTTATTTATTTATTTTTTATTTTTATTTTTTCTATATCCACTGTATATTTGTTTATTCATCTATCCATTCTTAGCTTATTATTATTATTATTATTATTACACATCTTTCCAAACACACACCTTTTCCTGTGTCTAATGGTTCATGAACGCAGCACAAGCCCTTGACCTGTTGAGGTAGTCAAGGAGGTCAAACAGTTCTGGGAGCTGTGTCAGTATTCATAATTTCATTGTATGGCCAAAAGTGGACACCGTACCATCACACCGATATGTAGGCCTTCCCCAAATTACTGCCACAAAGTTGGAAGCACACAATTATATAGGATGTCTTTGTATGCTGTCGCGTTTAGAGTTTACTGGTACTAAGGGGCCCAAACATGTTCCAGCATGACCATGTCAAAGTGAGGTCCATGGTTTGCCCAGTTTGGAGTGGAAGAACTTGAGTAACCTACACAGAGCCCTTTTTTTTTATGCATTGCACATTTTGCATTATTCCCTGCTATAACACACAGTAGAGGTGCGCATCAGGATTGGGATCCCAACAAAATTATGTAGGAGGGAGGTGGTAGTGTCTGGAAAGAGAAGCTGTGTGTGTAAAGCAGGAACTAACAGAGATAAGCTTATTTGTTATTCAGGAACCAAATTTAAGGATGAGGCTGAGTACTTGGTCAGCATTTCTGTCTGATCTCATTCTCAGGAGAGTTGCTCTCACAACCCAGATTCTGATACACATTCACATAGATCTCTATATCTGCCTCAGTCGCTCCCACTCACACACATGAATATATCATCTGTCTGTCTCTCTTATCTCTCACACACAACCAAACAAAGTCCTATTCATTATGGCAATTTATTTCATCTTATATAATCAACGATCTATGAGATCATTGCTTTATACGTCAGTGGGAAATTGTAGGTACCATGATTCGATAATAATTCGATCAACAAGTTAGCCTCTAAGCAAGCAGAATCTATTCTAAATGCATTTTGGTGCACCTCAGTTTGTTTTTACATCTATATGTTAAGACAATGAACTGATTAAACAATAAACATTTAAAAAAAAAAAAAAAGTTTAAACTACATTGAACATAATTGATTCAAATAGTTTTGCTACTTGTGGTGACGCTACTGCCCAGCACTGCATAATGCACATTCTGATCCACATAAAATAAAATTAGAAAACTAATGTTAATTTATTTATGACCGTACATTATAAGTCTATTTTAAACTGACAAAAACATTGTATATTTCCAAACATTACGTTACAACAAAGAATTAAATGTTACAGAAAAATGTTTGTATGTCAGGAAAGAAAGCAACATATTATGTATCAAACCACTCTTTGCATGCGCAACAAAAAAAAAAAAAGATAAGCAAGTCTCCAGAAGAACCGTGGCAGACTCTCCAAGATGCTCAGTAAAACTTACCAGCTAATTAATTATGAAACTGCACAAATTGTACTTGAGACCCTTTCTTTTTTTTTGTCACATCAAATATTGACTTAGTTTATTCTGTTTGCTACTACTTTATAGTCTTTTAATGCAGAAACGTTTCATTTTCATTCTTTTTGCTTTACAGCATTTCTGTGCATGTGCCTAAGACACTTACACAGTACTGTATTAGTAAAGTGATCCTGTACTTTAGAGGTTGTACTGTTTTCTCTGCTGTGACATTGTTCACCATTTTCCAGTGCAGCTGAATGCCTAAATGAAGTGATGCAGTGCATGCCATAGCATGCTTCATAACATACAATAAAATATGTTGCCAACTATTTTTCTTATTGAATTTTATTGTCAATTAGTTGTTAGGTTGCTGCTATTTAATTAAGCCTAGTGAAGAGATCTAGGCGAGTATTAGGTGATTAAAATGCTGTAGAAATCTGTTCAAATAAATGTTTTATTTAGGTATTTTAACACAATCTCACTAACCAATTAATCGGGAAATAAATATATAAAAAAACACAAGTTTTCAATAGTTCAAATTTTCTAATCTAGCTAAAACGCCTATCTTCTTTTCCTTTCGGCTGTTCCCTTCAGGGGTCGCCACAGCGAATCATCTGCCTCCATCTAGCCCTATCCCCTGCATCCTCTTCTCTCAGACCGACTACCTTCATGTCCTCCTTCACTACATCCATAAACCTCCTCTTTGGTCTTCCTCTCGGCCTCCTGCCTGGCAGCTCTAACCTCAGCATATATTCACTCTCCCTCCTCTGAACATGTCCAAACCATCTCAACCTGGCCTCTCTAACTTTGTCTCCAAAACATCTCACATGTGCTGTCCCTCTGATGTACTCATTCCTGATCCTATCCATCCTCGTCACTCCCAAAGAGAACCTCAACATCTTCAGCTCTGCTACCTCTAACTCTTCCTCCTGTCTTTTCCTCAGTGCAACTGTCTCCAAACCATACAACATCGCTGGTCTCACTACTGTCCTGTACACCTTTCCTTTCATTCTTGCTGGTACTCTTTTATCACACAACAGACCTGACACTTTTCTCCACCCATTCCAACCTGCCTGCACACGCTTCTTCACCTCTTTTCCACACTCCCCGTTGCTCTGGACTGTTGACCCTAAGTACTTAAAATCCTGCACCTTCTTCACCTCTTCTCCCTGTAACCTCACTGTTCCACTTGGATCCCTCTCATTCACACACATGTATTCTGTCTTGCTGCGACTAACCTTCATTCCTCTTCTCTCCAGAGCAAACCTCCACCTCTCTAGACTTTCCTCCACCTGCTCCCTGCTCTCACTACAGATCACAATGTCATCCGCAAACATCATAGTCCATGGAGATTCCTGTCTGACCTCATCTGTCAGCCTGTCCATGACCACCACAAACAAGAAGGGGCTCAGAGCCGATCCTTGATGCAGTCCCACCTTCACCGTGAACTCCTCTGTCACACCTACCGCACACCTTACCACTGTCCTACTGCTCTCATACATATCCTGCACCACTCTAACATACTTCTCTGCCACTCCAGACCTCCTCATACAATACCACAGCTCCTCTCTTGGCACCCTGTCATACGCTTTCTCTAAATCTACAAAGACACAATGCAGCTCTTTCTGTACTTCTCCATCAACATTCTCAAAGCAAATATTGCATCTGTAGTGCTCTTTCTTGGCATGAAACCATACTGCTGCTCACAAATGCTCACTTCTCCCCTTAGCCTTGCTTCCACTACTCTTTCCCACAACTTCATTGCATGGCTCATCAGCTTAATACCTCTGTAGTTTCCACAACTCTGCACATCTCCCTTGTTCTTAAAAATCGGCACCAAAACACTTCTCCTCCATTCCTCAGGCATCCTCTCACTCTCTAAGACCTCGTTGAACAACCTAGTTAAAAAACTCTACTGCCATCTCTCCTAGACACTTCCATACCTCCACTGGTATGTCATCAGGACCAACCGCCTTTCCTCTCTTCATCCTCTTCAAAGCTCTCCTAACTTCACCCTTGCTAATCCTTTCTACTTCCTGCTCAACAATATTTGCCTCTACTACTCTTCTCTCTGTCATTTTCCTCATTCATCAGTTCCTCAAAGTACTCCTTCCATCTTTCCCTCACCCTCCTGTCACCTGTCAACACATTTCCATCTCTATCTTTAATCACTCTAACCTGCTGCACATCCTTACCATCTCTATCCCTCTGCCTCGCCAACCGATACAAATCCCTCTCACCTTCCTTACTATCTAACCTTGCATACATGTCCTCATAAGCTTTCTGTTTGGCCTTTGCCACCTCTATCTTAACCTCATGCTGCATCTCCCTATATTCCTGTATACTTTCCTCCGTCCTCTCACTGTCCCACTTCTTCCTAGCTAACCTCTTCTTCTGGATACTCTCCTGAACTTCCTCATTCCACCACCAAGTCTCCTTGTCTTCTTTCCTCCTTCCAGATGACACACCTAGCACCTTCCTACCTGTCTCCCTGATCACTTTGGCTGTAGTAGTCCAGTCATCTGGAAGCACCTCCTGACCACCTAAAGCCTGTCTCAACTCCTCCCTGAAAACCACACAGCACTCTTCCTTTTCCAACTACCACCACTTTGTTTTCTGCTCTGCCTTTGCTCTCTTCATCTTCCTCACCACCAGAGTCATCTTACACACCACCATCCTATGCTGTCTAGCTACACTCTCTGCTACCACTACTTTGCAATCGCTAATCTCCATCAGATTACAGTGTCTACATAAGATATAGTCCACCTGTGTGCTCCTGCCACCACTCTTATGTCACCCTGTGTTCCTGCCTCTTCTGAAAGTACGTGTTCACCACAGCCATCTCCATACTTTTTGCAAAGTCTACCAACCTCTGTCCTTCTGGGTTCCTTACCTGAAGACCAAACCTGCCCATCACTTCCTCATCCCCACTATTCCCTTCACCAACATGTCCATTAAAGTCTGCGCCTATCACCACTCTCTCACCTCTGGGAACACTCTGCATCACTTCCTCAAGCTCGCTCCAGAATCTGTCTTTCTCCTCTTGCTCACAACCTACTTGTGGAGCGTAAGCACTAACAACATTCATCATCACACCTTCAATTTCCAGCTTCAGACTCATCAACCTATCTGACACCCTCTTTACCTCCAGAACATTCTTCACAAACTCCTCCTTCAGGATCACTCCTACTCCATTTCTCTTCCTGTCCACCCCATGATAACAGTTTAAACCCTGCTCCAATGCTTCTAGCCTTGCTCCCTTTCCACCTGGTCTCCTGGACACACAGAATGTCGACTTTCCTCCTCTGCATCATATCTACCAGCTCTCTGCCTTTACCTGTCATCGTACCAGCATTCAAAGTCCCTACTTTCAGTCCTAAACTCCCGCCTTTCCTCTTCTCTCTCTGCCTACGGACACGCCTTCCTCCTCTAACACACCTTCCTCCTCTCCTTCTTCGACCAAGAGTAGCCCAATTTCCACCAGTGCCCTGTAGGTCAACGGCACCGATGGCGGTCGTTGTTAACCCGGGCCCCGACCGATCCGGTATGGAAGTCATGTTAGTGATTCGCATATTGAATTTGGCAAAAGTTTTACGTCGGATGCCCTTCCTGACACATCCCTCTCTATTTATCCGGGCTTGGGACCGGCACAAAAAGTACACTGGCTTGTGACCTCCTGTGGCTAGATTCTTGCCTATATGTGTGTTTAATACAGACTTCTGAATTTTAAAAACCCTGTTGTTTTGTGATATACCCGATGGACATGAATTCTCACTGGTTTCCTTCTCTTTACTTTTCCTTTTCTCCCAGAATTCCTAGAGAAATCTCAGGCATGAATATACACCAGGCTGTCAGCTCGATACCCACCTGTGATTTCCTCACTAACAGGTACAACTATCTGCCTTATTTTATTACTTCTTATGTGTATTCACAGCTTCTTGTGGAAGTAGGTCAGACATGCTAATGTGTTCATTTTGTGGCTTTTAAATATTAATAGTGAAGAAATCTGGTTTAATGTTTGTCCGTGGCTTGTAGTCAGCGTATACAAGCTGCAGCACACCATTTTGCTTTGTTTAGTTTGCTTATTCAAATAAATGCGAGAATTGTTTGAGGATAAATCAATGCTGTTTTCTCTTTGGTTGGTAGGTTCATGGGCTTCCTGCTGAAGGATGGTGACCATGCAGAATGAAAGTCGAATCTGACTGCCGGGGCTGACACAATTAACTCACGTACACATGCAAAGATTACTG
Source organism: Cranoglanis bouderius (assembly GCA_023630585.1). Classification (NCBI taxonomy): domain Eukaryota; kingdom Metazoa; phylum Chordata; class Actinopteri; order Siluriformes; family Cranoglanididae; genus Cranoglanis; species Cranoglanis bouderius. The sequence goes on from CM042536.1 coordinate 33,617,073, forward strand.
GCATGCCGCCTTTAACCTTTCAGCAACGAATAATTGTGAAACGTACAGAGGCTGGCCATTCCGACAGAGACGTCACTGTTGATAGCAGAGGTACAAACCGAAGATGTGTTTGGATGGAGAAAACCTGTCGTGTTGACCCTCAGATGGTTTAACATCGGAACAACAGTTATCACCACATGGACATCACTGTCGAGTTTAACAAGATCATACATTTAGTGTCTGGACCTGTTTAAACCATCTTTCTCTTTTTCACTATTTTCTTTGGCTCTCATCATTATGAGAGCATCACAGTCAGACTTGTATTGCACAGTGGTAACACTATCACAACTCTGTATTGCACCTGGTCCTTTGTGACTGTTTCTCAGCTTGTCGGGCTATTAGAGCTACACAAGCACCTATAGACAAGGAGGAAAAAACTCAATAAAGTGCCAGTTGGGTAGACTGGGTGAAAAATCAGAGGCACTCAATATACACTCCGTGAGCCTTCTGTGTATGTCTGTTAGTTATTCTTAATATAACTCATTCTTCTATAACTCATCTTCATTTCACTGTTTTCTATACAGACAGTTTAAGTGAGTAGAGACTGCATAGTAGCAATGCTAGTCATACAGAATGGTTATGGTAGGCTTATTACAGATATATTTATGTATTCACTGATCTTAATCTATGGGTTACTGTAGTTGTAGGAGACCCAACAGTTGACCAGAAAACTCCAGTAATCACATGGTGTGTTGTAAAGTCTCTACCATTCACTGTTTCTTTTCTGAGCACTCTGAAATCAGCTGATGTTGGAGCGTTGGTGTTCGTGGGAGAATGCTGGTTGGGTGTGTATTTGTTGTGGTCTATGAAGTCTTGACCGTCTTCCGACTAAGACATTGCAGGAGGTGTGTTTGTGAGCTGATAAAATACACGGTGAATAGGGAATTACAGTTTTGTGAACATGTATGTTGTCACATTTGTTTTGTTATGAAGCTGGCTGGTGCTTGATTTAGACTTGCTGAAGTCTTAATGTTCAGGTGCTTTCATGTCACTGTATACACAAGCCTTTCTCACACTTGGTCCTAGGTATGTCTGCATTGTAATGTTTTGTGTGTTCAAACACACTTTATAAAACTTGTTGGTTACTAAGCCGTCTTTAAGCTGATTCAGCTGTGCTGGAGATGGAACAAAGCTAAATTATGCAGCAGTTGTCTTGCACCAGAATGACAGTTATGTGTTCAGGAGGAAAGATTCTGGGTCCAGGTGGCTCGTTCATGCAGAAGGTGTTGATGAAATTTGGAAGAGTCCAGTGTGTGAAGATGTTTTAGCCAAAAGTGGTTATACAACTAATTTGATAATTAATGGACTCGGACTTACCCGGTGATTTCTCTTGGCTTTCATTCCGTTTTTTTTTTTTTTTTTGTTAGCTTAAATAGCATTTTAGTCTAAGCAGTCAAAGTCATCATTAGGGCTGTCTGTTGAACAGCTGATACAGTTGAGTGCAAGTTTGCATAGCTTTAGGACAGAATGAAGAAAAAAAAGAATGAAGTGAAAAACTAAATATGATCTCAGTTCAGAACTTTGCAGCTCTCTTTCTGAATGTGATGAGGTTTTTACAAAATATTATCTGTACCCACCTGCCTTTGGAACTACCTCCAATCTCTCGTATCCTCTAACAGGCTTTTGGATTGTCTTGGTTGTAATATTTACCCCACCACTCTTCCTTTCAGAATAGACATCTTCCGTCATTTCTATTCTAACTTTGCCGATTTGATTGGCCAATCATTGCTCATTCTTCTTGACACATCGGTTATAAACCCTGCCACATGTCAGACACTGCCTTCTTCAGATCAGGTGTGTACACTGTGAGGATCATGGCAAAATGTAGACGTATTGCCTTTGGTTCTTTTCAGGTTTTCTGTTGATTGTTGTCTTGTTGTAGGATACACTCACATTTCATTTTTTTTTTTTTTTTAAATAACTTTTTGCACTCGACTACATCATTTTCTACATTATGATCAATGTAGAAGTAATGAACCAGCAATGTGTCTGTCCAGTGTGTCTGTGTATTTGTAAATGTGTAATTATTTGATTGTGTGGGTGCCAAGGTTTAGTTTGCTCTGTGACAGTTGTATATTTTTGTGTATGCATGTGCTCAGTGCACGAACAGACTTAACTAAACAGTCACTAACTGTTTAACCAATCTTAATGTATTGCAGACATACATGACCAATTATATTTTGCCTTGTAATGTAACTAAAATAATGACTATTCTTGTATTAAAATGGTAGATATGCCACTAAAGGGTTTTTTTTTTGTGTGTGTATACTATATATTGTGTTACTGAGACACTGTATACACTATGTTAGTGTTATGTGCTCAGTGCCTCTGCTTATACTCTCTCTTCAGCTCCTTTTGTGAGGGATGGAGTAGTGTCATCAGATTTTCTCACTCTGACCAAAGAAAGAAACGGAGAATGATGGACGGACTGCATGGTTGCAGGAGGTTTACTTAGTAGTTTCTCCCTCATGTCAGTGTTTGGGGTCAGTTCTTAATTGATGGTTACTGACAACTTATTTAATTCACAACTGACCTGTTGTAATTGACTCTATTTGATTTTAAATTCCTTTAGCAATTTTTGCTTTCCAGGCCTCGGTGCCAAATGAATACCTGTTAGAGTGAAGATTAAGGATATAAAGGCAATGCTTATATCTTCTCTCAGCGAGTCAGTGCTTTAACTGCAGGGAAGAGATGTTCGTGGGTAACACGCACAGACAGACCTGCCATTTCTGTCTCTCTCACTACATACCCCCACACAAAGTATTTTATTAAGGCACAAATATAGTAATATTGTAGACTTTATTTCAGAATAGTACATTCTCCACTTTTTTTCCATTTCTATCGAGGACTAGTTAACAAAATGAATTAACATGGATTCTGAGTTGCACAGTTGCTAAAAAAGTCCATAAATAAGTAAATTTTGGTTTAGCATGGTTTGAAGGGAAGAAGCATATAGTGGAGGCATCATACAGTGGGGGGAAAAAAGTATTTGATCCCCTGCTGATTTTGTACGTTTGCCCACTGACAAAGAAATGATCAGTCTATAATTTTAATGGTAGGTGTATTTTAACAGTGAGAGACAGAATAACAACAAAAAAAAAAAATCCAGAAAAATGCATTTCAAAAAAGTTATAAATTGATTTGCATTTTAATGAGGGAAATAAGTATTTGATCCCCTATCAATCAGCAAGATTTCTGGCTCCCAGGTGTCTTTTACACAGGTAATGAGCTGAGATTAGGAGCACTCTCTTAAAGGGAGTGCTCCTAATCTCAGTTTGTTACCTGTATAAGAGACACCTGTCCACAGAAGCAATCAATCAATCAATCAGATTCCAAACTCTCCACCATGGCCAAGACCAAAGAGCTGTCCAAGGATGTCAGGGACAAGATTGTAGACCTACACAAGGCTGGAATGGGCTACAAGACCATCGCCAAGCAGCTTGGTGAGAAGGTGACAACAGTTGGTGCGATTATTCGCAAATGGAAGAAACTGTCAGTCTCCCTCGGTCTGGGGCTCCATGCAAGATCTCACCTCGTGGAGTTTCAATGATCATGAGAACGGTGAGGAATCAGCCCAGAACTACACGGGAGGATCTTGTTAAGGATCTCAAGGCAGCTGGGACCATAGTCACCAAGAAAACAATTGGTAACACACTACGCCGTGAAGGACTGAAATCCTGCAGCGCCCGCAAGGTCCCCCTGCTCAAGAAAGCACATGTACAGGCCCGTCTGAAGTTTGCCTGAATGATTCAGAGGAGAACTGGGTGAAAGTGTTGTGGTCAGGTGTGGTCAGATCTCTCTGGCATCAACTCAACTCGCCGTGTTTGGAGGAGGAGGAATGCTGCCTATGACCCCAAGTCATAACACCATCCCCACTGTTAAACATGGAGGTGGGAACATTATGCTTTGGGGGTGTTTTTCTGCTAAGGGGACAGGACAACTGCACCGCATCAAAGGGACGATGGACGGGGCCATGTACCGTCAAATCTTGGGTGAGAACCTCCTTCCCTCAGCCAGGGCATTGAAAATAGGTCATGGATGGGTATTCCAGCATGACAATGACCCAAAACACACAGCCAAGGCAACAAAGGAGTGGCTCAAGAAGAAGCACATTAAGGTCCTGGAGTGGCCTAGCCAGTCTCCAGACCTTAATCCCATAGAAAATCTGTGGAGGGAGCTGAAGGTTTGAGTTGCCAAATGTCAGCCTCGAGACCTTAATGACTTGGAGAGGATCTGCAAAGAGGAGTGGGACAAAATCCCTCCTGAGATGTGTGCAAACCTGGTGGCCAACTACAAGAAACGTCTGACCTCTGTGATTGCCAACAAGGGTTTTGCCACCAAGTACTAAGTCGAAGGGGTCAAATACTTATTTCCCTCATTAAAATGCAAATCAACTTATAACTTTTTTGAAATGCGTTTTTCTGGATTTTTTTGTTGTTATTCTGTCTCTCACTGTTAAAATACACCTACCATTAAAATTATAGACTGATCATTTCTTTGTCAGTGGGCAAACGTACAAAATCAGCAGGGGATCAAATACTTTTTTCCCCCCACTGTACTTCTTCCAGCAAATAACTGGTTCTACAATGAGGTAAAGCTTAACTTATATATTCAAAAGACATCTTTCCAGCCTAATTGCCACACACACACACACTCACATATCTACATACATACATCACACCAAAAAGCAGCCAGTTGTCAAACACCTGAAACAAAGAAATAATTTCAATTATTGTGAAACATGCATATTTGTGTTCCCCTAGTACATGAACAGTCTAATTTCATACATCCATACAGCCATCATATGTCCCTTTCACAGTGCCTACTGGAATTAATGGCACCGATCATAAAAATGAGCAAAAAAAAAAGATTTTATAGACTTTACACACCATAACAGAGAAACTATAATATGACTTATCAAAAAACTTACCTTCTCATTAGGACTATATAAATAATAGTATTCTCTCTCAAGAATATGTGCCAAAATTATTGCAGGAATATTGTAAATAAATGCAAACATTGTAATTCTTGAAAAACATACATTATTAACTTGAACAGGAAATCCATTACTATGGGATAACCCAAAGAACTTTCGATACAAAAGAAACAGATCATTGTTGACCTGCACAAATTAGGTAGTACACATAGAGAATACATAAGTAGTTATAATACCACTAAGCACAATTATGGCCATAGAAAATATCTCAGTCCCAAAGACATTTAGAGCCATTAGATTTACAACTGCCATGATGTGTTTCAGTGAGAGGAGACCAAAATCAGGCTTTTTGGTCATGCATACCGTCAGCATGTTTTTGTGACCAAAGGGAACTGCGTACCTGTAAAATAATCTAAACAGTCTCTGTAAAATATGGTGGTGGATCATCGATGCTTGGGGACTATCTTGCGACCGGTGCTTCAGGGGCTCTTGTGAAGACTGAACGGGATATTTCATCATAAAACCTGGTTGCCTCTGCCAGGAGGTTTAGTCTTGGTCATAGATATGGCTTCCAACAAGATTCAAACAAGAACACAATCTAAAATGATTAAAGAAACACAAAATTTATCTTTTGGTCTTCTTAATCTCTGGATTTGAACACTAATGAAAACCTGTGGTCTGAATTGAAGAGGGAAGTTGACATGCATAAACCTATGAATATAAAGGAGCTTAAAATGTTCTGCACAGAGGAGTGCACCAAGATCCTCTACAAGTGCCTCAAACCTTGTTAAACATTACAAGAAGAGACTCAGTGCTATTATTCTCTCCGAGTGCAAGCATCACAAAATATTAATTGTACTGGTCATGTGCTGTGATTTAAAACCACTTTTGCAGAAAAAAAAAAAAAATTGCTCTATTTAAAACCATTGTTAGAAAAGAAAAAAAAAAAAGAGTTCAAAAATAAAACTATACAATGTGCCTGTATGCTTATGCTCAAAATATCATTTACTACGTTATTGTTTTTGTATAGTAATTTTTTCATTTATTTTCATGAAGGATGCCACTGTATATCAGCATACTAGAGACTTGCATGAAACGGACGTTAATTTCAGAAATTCATTCTCTTGCATAGATTTCACACTAAGTGAATTTAGCCCTACATTCATCCATCATTCCTACCCATGCAGCACTATGGAATGGTTTGGACAAATATCCTTGGGTGTTTTATTACACCATTTGTCACTTTCAGATTATCGCTTAAACCTTCAGCAGCATTTCAGATTCAGCCTGTTAAAGGTTGTTGCTGCAGCTTTTGAAACATTCCCTAAAAGCTCAGTGAGCTGTGTGTGCACTGTCTCAAAGTGAAACCCATATTTGTTTCCTGGTTAACTGGTCCACTGGGTCATATGTTGAAGATTCTAGATCCACTCTGGAACACAGCGGACGGGTTCGGAGACAACTTCGTCCTCACCAGCTGCTCCTGTGAGACAAAAATGAGAGGCATCAGCATATTAACACAAATAATGATGCTCACTCAGGCCTGGACTCTGTTTGCTAACTAAACATTGTTTCTAGATTGAATTCTCAACAGTTCCAGTCTGCTCACCTGTCTGATTTCTACCTCATTTGATATTCTTGCTTTAGTATTCATGCGATTTAGCCAGGCCAAACTTATTTCACTAAAGGCTATCTGTGAAACAGCTGCATATACACTATATGGCGAAAAGTGTGTGGACACATGACCATCACACCAATATGAGGGTCTTCCCCAAATTGTTCCCACAGAGTTGGAAGACCACAATTGTCTAGAATGTATTTGTATGCTGTACAGCCGTGGCCAAAAGTTTTGAGAATGACACAAATATTAATTTTCACAAAGTCTACTGCTTCAGTGTTTTTAGATCTTTTTGTCAGATGTTACTGTTACTGAAGTATAATCACAAGCATTTCATAAGTGTCAATGGCTTTTATTGACAATTACATGAAGTTTATGCAAAGAGTCAATATTTGCAGTGTTGACCCTTCTTTTTCAAGACCTCTGCAATTCGCCCTGGCATGCTGTCAATCAACTTCTGGGCCACATCCTGACTGATGGCAGCCCATTCTTGCATAATCAATGCTTGGAGTTTGTCAGAGTTTGTGGGTTTTTGTTTGTCCACCCGCCTCTTGAGGATTGACCACAAATTCTCAATGGGATTAAGGTCTGGGGAGTTTCCTGGCCATGGACCCAAAATGTCGATGTTTTGTTCCCCGAGCCACTTCGTTATCACTTTTGCCTTGTGGCAAGGTGCCCCATCATGCTGGAAAAGGCATTGTTCATCACCAAACTGTTGTTGGATGGTTGGGAGAAGTTGCTCTCTGAGGATGTTTTTGTACCATTCTTTATTCATGACTGTGTTCTTAGGCAAAATTGTGAGTGAGCCCACTCCCTTGGCTGAGAAGCAACCCCACACATGAGTGGTCTCAGGATGCTTTACTGTTGGCATGACACAGGACTGATGGTAGTGCTCACCTTTTCTTCTCCGGACAAGCTTTTTTCCAGATGCCCCAAACAATCGGAAAGGGGATTCATCAGAGAAAATGACATTACCCCAGTCCTCAGCAGTCCAATCCCTGTACTTTTTGCAGAATAGCAGTCTGTCCCTGATGTTTTTCCTGGAGAGAAGTGGTTTCTTTGCTGCCCTTCCTGACACCAGGCCATCCTCCAAAAGTCTTCGCCTTACTGTGCGTGCAGACGCACTCACACCTGCCTGCTGTCATTCCTGAGCAAGCTCTGCACTGGTGATGCCCCGATCCCACAGCTGAATCAACTTTAGGAGACGGTCCTGGCGCTTGCTGGACTTTCTTGGGCGCCCTGAAGCCTTCTTCACAACAGTTGAACCTCTCTCCTTGAAGGTCTTGATGATCTGATAAATGGTTGATTTAGGTGCAATCTTACTAGCAGCAATATCCTTGCCTGTGAATCCCTTTTTGCAATGATGCAATGATGTCTGCACGTGTTTCCTTGCAGGTAACCATAGTTAACAGAGGAAGAACAATAATTTCAAGCACCACCCTCCTTTTAAAGCTTCCAGTCTGTTATTCTAACTCAATCAGCATGACAGAGTGATCTCCAGCCTTGTCCTCATTAACACTCTCACCTGTGTTAACGAGAGAATCACTGACATGATGTCAGCTGGTCCTTTTGTGGAAGGGCTGAAATGCAGTGGACATGTTTTTTTGGGATTAAGTTCATTTTCATGTTAAAGAGGGACTTTGAAATTAATTGCAATTCATCTGATCACTCTTCATAACATTCTGGAGTATATGCAAATTGCCATCATAAAAACTGAGGCAGCAGACTTTGTAAAAATTAATATTTGTGTCATTCTCAAAACTTTTGGCCACGGCTGTAGCATTAAGATTTCCCTTCATTGGAGCAAAGAGGCCTAAACCTCTGCGAGCATTACAATGCCCCTGTGCACAAAGCGAGTCCATAAAGATATGGCCTGCCAAGACTGGTGCGGAGGAACTTGAGTGGCCTGCACAGAGAAGTGACCACAACTATGCTGAACACTTTTGGGGTGAATTGGAACTACTATTTGGCTACTTTGAATACAATAACTAATGCATCAGTCAAGAGATCATTCATTTTTGTTGACCCACATTTATTTTATCCATCCATCCATTTTCTGTACCGCTTATCCTACACAGGGTCACGGGGAGCCTGGAGCCTATGTCAGGGAACTCGGGGCATGAGACCGGGGACACCCTGGACAGGGTGTCAACCCATCGCAGGGCCCAATCGCACACCCATTCACACACTATGGACAATTTAGAGATGCCAATCAGCCTACAACACATGTCTTTGGACTGGGGGAGGAAACCAGAATATCCGGAGAAACCCCCTAAAACACAGAGAGAACATACAAACTCTGCACACACAGGGTGGGGGTGGAAATCGAACCCCCAACCCTGGAGGTGTGAGGCAAACGTACTAACCACTAAGCAACTGTGCCCCCCCACTTAATTAACCCTTAGAAGTCTTTAAAAGATTTTAAACATTTTGCGATAGATTTTATTTTTCTGTATTAAACCATCTTAAAATGTTTTTAACTTAAATGTTTGGTATCATTTTTTTAGCACAAATTCAGCTTTAAGAATATTTTATTCTTTTTTTAATATAAGATACTGTATTGATGTAAATGCTTCAACAACCCACAGATGAGATAAAAGCGCCTATAACATTTTTATTTCATAAATTAAGAAAACAAGCTAAATTATTTTTAACTCCAGTGAACTATTTACAAATAAAACAGATCAGTCACAGGCATTTATTTTCAGTCTGTACAGTCCTCCAATGTCAGTGTCCATTCAGCTGTGCCATTTTTCAAAGCAGTTCCTGTCTACAAAGAGACACAGTGCCCCATCACAGGCCTTGTCCATCAGCACTGTATAGACATAAGAATAGAAAAAATATATAACAAAAAAATATATAACAAAATATATAACAAATACATTTGATATTCTTTTTGTTTTTATGTCTCTTGCACTGTTGCAGTTTCTCAAAGATGCTTAGAAATAAATATAAATTATTTAATACATACTACAATATGATTTCTACTAAGGTATTTTATGTGTCTTAAAAAATACTGACATGAGTTCTTCAAGATGTGCCTTTTTTTGGTGGGAACCCCTTTTAAAACACTTTAGTCCATGCCATTGTGAATAAGTCTGTAAACACCACTGGATGGATTTTACTATGATGGCCACTTAACCTTAGTCACTGAAGGCTACTGCCAGCACCATGGCTTGTCACAAAAAATCCTGAAGATCAAATCTAAAGAAGCTACTTCAGCTCTTTTCAGGCTGTGTGGATGTGTATAGACGTCTTTGCTCAGCTGCTGATACAGGATGACCTGCAGCTTAGGAATGTGAACCCAGACTCTCCTACACACTCTCACTTTTATTCTCTTATACAGTTGCAATCAAATATTATTCAACCCCCATTGCAAATTAGGCTTATTGTCAAAATTTACAGACTTTCAGCTGTTTGCAATGAACAAATCAAACAAAAGCTATTGAAACAGTTCAACACAATGAATGCTTCAAGTGGTTTCCCCAAATTCAACTGAAAATGCAACTTATAATGACTTCTCCAGTCTCAAAATTATTCAACCCCTTCATGGCAAGCATCTTTAGTACTTAGTAGAGCACCATTTTGCTGTTATGACCTGCTGCAAACGAGATGAAAGCCAATACACCAGCTTCTGGCAGCGTTGCTGAGGAATCTTTCTCATGAGCAATGGCCTCTAGTTCAATAATATTCTTGGGTTTGTGTGCTGCAACCACCTTCTTCAAATCCCACCAGAGATTTTCTATGGGGTTCAAGTCAGGTGACTGTGATGGCCCTGTAGAATCTTCCAGGACTTCTTTTGCAACTAAGCCTTGGTGGAATTTGAGGTATGCTTGGGATCATTGTCCTGTTGGAAGGTCCAATGACGCCCAAGCATGGCGTTTTGTTCTAGGATTTCCTGATACTTCAATGAATCCATCTTGCCTTCCACACGCTGCAGGTTTCCAGTGCCAGAGGTTCACTGAGCCACCACCATGCTTTAGTACACGCCTTACTGTGCTCACTGAAACCTCAGTGCCTGTTGCCACCATGTCTTGCTGCAGGTCTTTTGCAGTCACTCGAGGGTTTTTCACAACCTGCCTTCTCAGAAATCTGGTTGCAGCCATTGATAGCTTCCTTTTTGTGCCCCGTCCAGGTATTGTAACCGCTGTCCCCTCAACTTTGAACTTGCGAACTATGCTTCCAGCGGTGTCTCTAGGAACATTCAGTGCCTTCGCTATCTTTTTGTATCCTGTTCCTTGTTTGTGAAGGGCGATGATCTCTTCTCTTAACTTTTTGGACCATTCTTCTGACTTCAAATGTGACATTCAACAAACCCCTAGCCAGTTCAGGTATTTCATGTGTTCCAGCTCAAGCACACCTGGCGCAACTAATGAAGCCCTTGATTAGTTGCATCAGGGGTGCTTGAGACAACACCTGTTTTGCATATTTGTGCTGTTATGAGAGATTGAGCAGCTGAAAGTCTGTAAACTTTGACAATAAACCTGATTTGCAGTGGGGGTTGAATAATTTTGATTGCAAGTGTATCTTATGCACATACAGTTAAATCTACTCTTGTTCACTCCATCCTCTTCTCCCAATGCTTCTAATCATAGCAGTGAGAAATGAATCATGGCAGAACAGCACACGAGTTGATAACCAATGGAGAAACAACACTTGGATAACTGTCAGGGGCGGTGAGAATCACATGGATAACATATGACACAATGTCATGAGAAACTGAAACACCTTCAGACTAACTGAGAAGGTGTTTGGAGATGACTGCCGCACTCAAGCCACTGGGCATGCTTATAAGTAAGTGTAAGGACGAGATTCATCGCACAGAGTCAGGTCACGGTATGGATCGGGTGTTCAGGCTATCTATATATCATGGTGACAGTGTCCACCACCCAGTGGGCTGAAATGATTGCCAGCAAAAAGGCAGTTTTTAGACATCCAATTCATTATCCTGAATGGGCCCATAATGAAGGCCCTTAAGGGAATCACAATAAGTATATGATGAGTTTAAGTTAAGAGATGTCATCATTTGTGCTGTTGTGCATTGCAGTGGCTGCCACCTTTAGGGTAGAAGGAGACTTGCTGCTGTCTAGCATTCTCTGATGAAATGTTAGCAATTTGGAAACTGGGCAGTGCAACTGATCCAATTGATGAGATGCACATCACTTGCAGAGGAGCTAAAGGCATACAACACCAAGTGGACCAACACATTGCAAAGACTTAATGCCGGTAAACTTATGATGTGATGGACCACACTCAATTCCAACTGGTTGATATGGTTGATGTGATCTCTCTCGAATTCTCGACTTTGGAGTACATCCAAGAGGACCCCTTTCATTAGAAAAGCCTTGCATCTCCAGCAAGCTAGGGCCTCTGACATTCTCACTGAGATGAGGATATGTCTGGTTGTGGTTGATGGAAGGTATCCGGGTGACTGGCAGTTAGGATAGGTGAAATAGAACCCAAATTAGATTATGTTGATTTCTTTCATCTCACTGTAACTTGCATAGAAAGAGAGAGAGAGAGAGAGAGAAAGAAAGAGAGAGAGAGAGAGAGAGAGAGAGTGTGTGTGTGTGTGTGTGTGTGGTTAATATTCCCTGTGGAAATGGGCATCAGCAGAAAATATCCATGTCTTAAAAGCCAGGCTTTTAAGACACTTTGAGCTGGAATATGAATAGGCTGCTTAACTCCAGGCTTACTCACAGGGCAAACACACAGTTTCCATGCACACCCTATGCTAGAGAATGCTTGCATATCAAAGTCACTGTGCAATGACTGGAAAGCATTTTGACAAATAGAAAAAATACCCAGACACCAAGCCACAAAACCACAAAAATATGATCTGAATCTTGACTATTTTAATTATTCCTTTCAAAACAATTAGTGAGAAGGTCGCAACCATAGTTCTGTGACAAAATGACTGTCCGGGAGGTGGCCTTTGGAGGTAGTGGATCTCGTGTGCTGTCTTTCTTGCTGAGTACCAAGAGCAAGATCATCACCTTATGATGTCATGCCAAAGATCTTCACTACATTGTGCTCGACCTCTGGCCATTCTTGAAAACACGTGACCCAGATAGAGAAATACTCTTCTCTATTGAGGACTTCTGATATTGTCACTCAAAATTCTGATATTGTCCTCTACTGAGGATAAGAATCACTCAAGATCCTGGTGTTGTTCTTTACTGAGGATAAGAATCACTCAAGGTCCTGATACTGTACTCTACTTTGGGTAAACCTAGAAAATGATGCTTCTGACTACAAGGGTTTCATGGCCATGGTCTTTTACACTATAGCAAGAAACTTTTCACTTGCTTGCATACAACTGGTACGTCATAGATGAGTGCCCCATCTATGCCCACACTTACTGTAAGTGTTTACCTGATCCCTTATGAACATACCAGTATGCTGGGGATGCTCACAGGAAGGGGTAGGGCTTTTTCAGTAACATTAAGCAGATGGATCCATGGTCAGTTTGGCCAGAATGAGGCTATCAAGATGTCAGATGCATTGCAGTGTCACCTACAGCAGTGGTAGCAGTGTAAAAGCATACAGCTTATTCCACATCAATTGCAATGTAGACCTGAATCTGTCAGAGCTATGGCAACTATGGTAACAAAGTGCATTTGCTCACTTCTCACATAACATCATAGCATTATGCCATACAATAGAATTACTGTCATTTAAGATGCAGATTTAATAAAAAAAATTTGCAAGAAACAAAGTATTTTTCAATCCTTTGCACAACAGTGCTGTGTGGACCATATGGAGTGATATTTTCTTGTCTTCAGAAATGGCTTTGACATAAAATCTATACCATCATTTAAAACTGTGTTTTACAGCCAAATTTGCAAAGGTTTGAATGTGATGCACAAATTTCAAACCGAGTAGATGTCAAATGGATAATAAATTGGCTATTTATATTAACTAATGCAATACTGCACTAAAATCCCTGAATGAACCCTAAAGACAAAAAGAAAAGGGCCACAGCGGATGATATTATGGCATAAAATTGTCCTATTACAATATAATACAGATCACCTAATATCATTTTAGGCATTTCACAATTCCCAATCCGGTTTCGGGGAATATCGTTCCTTAGGGAGTTAAAGACATTCAGGCAAGCACAGATGAACCGTAAAACTTATTACAATTTATTTAGTTACAGTAATACATACAATAGTGCATATGTGTGGAAAACTGCTTTTCCCAAAAAAAAATTTCAGCCGAATTTGAAATCAGGTTTTGACCAAAATTTTGTTTTTTGGCCAATAATATATTTGAAATCATTTTAGAAAAAATACATACAGAATATTTCACCATATTTCACATGGAATGTTTTATTTACTTTATAATCTTGTCTAGGCTTTCAAAATGTCTGCAATACACTTGCACCCTCACATCGTCAAAACAGAGAAAATATGGGAAAATATGGGAAATTTACCCAACAGAACAAATTTAATTTATCGATGATTTCAGTACTGATGTAATGGTGAACAGTGAAAGGTTTAAATGAGTGACATTTAACTTGGGTGATAAGTCTAGACTGAGGTAGATGATGCTCATGGATGATGCTAATGAAGTAAATACACACACTACTGTATATGGCCAAAAGTCTGTGAACACCTGACCAACACACTCATATGTGGGCCTTCCCCAAAGTGTTGACACAAAGTTGGAAGCAGACAACTGTCTAGAATGTCTTTGTATGCTGTACCATTAGAGTTTCCCTTCACTGGAGTTAAATAGTCCAAACATGTTCCAGCATGGCAATAACACAGTGCACAAAGCAAGATCTATATAAACATGGTTTGTCAAGGTTAGTGTGAAAGGACTTGAGTGGCCTGCACAGAGCCCTGACCCCAGCCCTACTGAACACCTTTGTGATGAACTGGAGCACCGACTGCATGCCATGCCTTCTCGCCCGACATCAGTGCCTGACATCACTAATGCTCTTGTTTCTGAATGAGCACTGTGGCGAGGAGGAGGGCGTGGCCAGGCTGTGAGGACGCACACCTGGCACTGATTTGTCTAATCAGTGGGAGAGAGAGATAAAGGAGCGGCTGGACGCGCCGGAGAGAGGGAGAGAGACGCACGTGCATTTTGTGTTCAGTTTGTGTGTTTTATGTTTTCTTTCAGTTTCGTTTATTATTAAACTCTATGTTTATGTTCAGCCGGTTCCCGCCTCCTCCTTGCCCGACTTTAGATTGTTACACTGGTGCCGAAACCCGGGAAGAGAGGAGAGAGAGAAAAACCACTCCGGTACCCAGACACGCTGCCCTCTGGTTCTCAGCCACCTGGAAAGCGATCCCCCATGACGCCGGGCGATGGCACTGAACTTCCGAGCAGGCAGCTGCGGCTCCTCCCCTTTTCCGGTGGACGGCAGCCGCACCTCCGCCTCCCTGATGGACGGCTACGGCTCATCCCCTTTTCAGGCGGACGGCAGCCACATCTCCACTTCCCCGGCGGACAGCAGCGGGTCCTCCATCTCCTGGCGGACGGCAACCGCTCCTCCCCTTTCAGACGGACGGCAGCGGTTCCTCCGCATCCCGGCAGACGGCAGCGACTCCTCTGTCCTCCTCGGCAACCGCTCCAGCACCACCGCCTTCTCGGTGTCGCGATCCTCCCACAGCGGCGAGAGCTCTCTGATAGCGCGTCCCTCCTCCTTCCCGGGTTTCGGCACCAGTGTAACAGTGTAAAGTCGGGCAAGGAGGAGGCGGGAACTGGCTGAACATAAACATAGAGTTTAATAATAAAGGAAACTGAAACAGAACAGAAAACACACAAACTGAACACAAAATGTGCATCTCTCTCCCTCTCTCCGGTGAGTCCAGGCACTCCTTTATCTCTCTCTCCCACTGATTAGACAAATCAGTTCCAGGTGTGCGCCCTCACAGCCTGGCCACTCCCTCCTCCTCGCCACAAGCACAAATCCCAAAATCTAGTGGAAAGCTTTCCAGGAGAGTGGAGGCTGTAATAGCAGCAATGGGGTGGGGGACCAACTCCATTTTAATGCCCATGGGTCTGATGGTCAAGTGTCAACATCCTTTTAGGCTATACAGTGTATTTCCTGTTGCAAACTATCTTTTTTATCTGATAAAAATATATATATATATATATTTTTTTTTTTTTAGAAACAGAAAGCTTTAGAATTTAGACATATTTAAACCATAAATGTTCAATATTGGAATATGTAATATTAAAGATTCTGCACTATTTCTAGGTCCCTATTTAAATGTTCTTCTATTGAAGCATGTGTTCAGACATTACTCCAATGGATTTGCTCTAAAATGTGTCATAAGGTTTTGCACATACTTGTGGAATCCATGCCAGCTCAACTGCACACTGTCATTAAAGCAAAAAGGGGACATACCAAGAAACATTTAAATTCATGTAAATATTTCAAAGACTCTACTTTTCACTCAAGCTGTTGTCAGTAATATAGTTTGTAATGAAAACTGATGTATTAAATTATATTAGTCAGGATTTAGGCCTCATCATAGCACAGAGACAGCACTGGTTAAAGTGGTAAATTACCTACTATAGGCATCTGATCAGGGTTGTGTCTCCTTGCTTCTGTTGCTTCACCTTTGTACAGCTTTTGATACCATTGGTCATACTGTTCTCCTTGATAGACTAGAAAATGTTGTTGGAGTTAAGGGAGCGGCCCTCTCCTGGCTCAGGTCTTATGTGACTGATCATTGTCAGCTTGTAGATGTAAATGGTGATTTCTCTACGCATACTAAAATAAAGTTTGGTGCCCCACAAGGTTCTGTTTTAGGCCCACTGCTTTTTTCTTTATATATGCTACCTCTGGGTAGAATTATTCATAAACATGGTATTAGCTTATTCACATCCTTCTGCTCAATTCTGACAAGACAGAAGTACATAGTATCTCCGAAAGTGCAGCAGTAAAAGTCCTTAGTGTGATTATTGACTCCAGTCTTTCATTTGAAGCTATTATATTATTTATTAATTATTATTGTAGATAATATTACTAGGATAGCCTTCTTTCACCTCAGAAATATTGCTAAGATAAGAAATATATTGTCACTACATGATGAATAAAAACTAGTTCATGCTTTTGATACCTCTACGTTGGATTACTGTAATGCCTTACTATCTGGATGTTCCAGTAGGTACAAAAAGAAGCTCCAGTTAGTCCAGATTGCAGCAGCAAGAGTCCTTACTAGAACCAGAAGATATGACCACATCACCCCTATCTTATCAACACTGCATTGGCTCCCAGTGAAATTTTGCATGTTGTAAATTTTGGTCTCGCCACAGCACCTGAGCAAACTTTTGGTCTTTTATGATTGGCCACGCCTATTTCGATCAAAAGGTGCAGGCTATTTGTTGAGGATGGCCCCAAATTTACAGCCTAAAGATCAATGAAATTACTTAGGATGGTACCACTTAAAAACCATGAAGATGGCTTTGACCTGCATCTGATATGAACAGTTTTGCAACGATGACTTAGGACTACAATTGCTACAATAGCTATAGGATTGCAATTGCAATTACATGGTTATATAAGGGAATTATTTATAATCACACTATCCGGTGTCACCCAGATGAGAATGGGTTGCCTTTTGAGTCTGGTTCCTCTCAATGTTTCTTCCTCATGTCATCTCAGGGAGTTTTTCCTTGCCACCGTCGCCTCTGGCTTGCTCATTCGAGATAAACTTATCACTTAAAATGTATATCCTGAATTTATATATTTCTGTAAAGCTGCTTTGTGACAATGTACACTGTTAAAAGCGCTATACAAAAAAAAATTAAATTCAATTGAATGATTTGGAACAGCCCTGAACTGCCAGTGTCCCTGCACCGTGTTATTCAGAAAGGCCTGCAGGCCCTTTCATATTGATCCAGCATGCCCTTTATAATTGTTAAACTAGGGCGGCACATTTCTCAGTGGTTATCACAATATTAGTCTATGCAGTATTCATTCTAATATTGCTGTTGTAATACTAAACATTTTGACTAGCTCCATGTTAGGTGTGAGTGTGAATCTGAGTATTCATATGATCCAAAAAATATAATAACAATAACAATGTGGACTGAAATAATCCTTATATGGTACATCATGCAGATCGAATTTACACGCAATACATACAAGCCAAGCAATACATTCTCCATGAATTAGTGTATGTCTATTATAATCCTCTATCCCACCATTACTGTGATTTTTTTTTAAATCCCTTGCCTAGATGGGAGATGGCTCAGGCATCTGTAGTGTGTCTCTCAGCTGGCTCACACATCACACATGTAAGCAGATGGCAAAGGGAGGAGACAGGCTCATGTTTGTTTTAAACTCTTTGGGATAGCAAAAAGAATATCATCTGTCATGCAAGCTGCCCTATGAAAGACAAAAAGTAATTTTGTGAAAAAAGAAATCCTCTCAGTCAAAGGTGCTCATGAACACAAAAAGACGCCGACACACATAATTCAACTTGTGAATATATTGAGAGAGTGTTAGCAAGCCAAAGCAATTCACTCTGCTTGTTATCTATTTTAAAGATTGAAGACTTAGCTATGCCTGAGTAAATTATTCTGATTTTCCAGCATCATGACCATCTGCTTTGTGCCACTAACACTTCTTGGGTCCTTATGCTGAGAGACTTCATGTACAAATGCCACATCTAAGGTGAACTTTAGGTTTTTACTTAACTTTCTTCTGCATGATCAATAAAGCGACACAGCTAGCGAGGAAAAAAATGTCCAACCACCAGTTACTTTCAGCTAAATCCCCTAAGAAGCCCTAATTGTGTGTATATATATATATATATATATATATATATATATATATATATAAATATAAACCAGACTGCTCTCAACTGGTTATCAGTATGGCTATGAAATATAGACCAAATCTGTACTAGAGGTGTAATAATATACTGCTGTGAGGGCACACAATAATAAGGAAGTCTTACATATTCTCATTTTCTGGGAAACAGCACTTTTAAAGAACCAGCATAACAAATGAAAATAATATGTGTTAAAACAATAATGGCTAAAAATGAACAAAAGTTTAAAAAGTTCATTCAAAAAAATATATTCCTGCCATTTTTCAAGCAAATAGCTGTATACTTGTACTGCTGCTGCAGTATTACATGGTATTTAACATCATTTTCAAAAGATTACAACGATATAATCAGGCACTTTTTAAGCATATGGCGATAAAGAAAGAATATATATTTTATAGTTGCAATCAAAATTATTCAACCCCATTGTAAATCAGGTTTATTGTCAAAATTTACAGACTTTCAGCTGTTTGAAATGAACAAATCAAACAAAGGCAATTGAAATAGTTCAACGCAATGAATGGCTTCTCCATAATGACTTCTTATGATGTCTTATAATGACCTCCACAGTCTCAAAATTATTCAACCCTCTGAATAGAATCCCTCACAACAGCACAAATATGCAAAACAGGTGTTGTCTCAAGCACACCTGATGCAGCTAATCAAGGGCTTCATTAATTGCACCAGGTGTGCTTGAGCTGGAATACATGAAATACCTGAACTGGCTAGGGGTTTGTTGGGTGTCACGTTTGACTGCATGATAGAAATACGGCTAGGTCAAAAGAATGGTCCAAAAAGTTAAGAGAAGAGATCATCGCCCTTCACAAACAAGGAACAGGATACAAAAAGATAGCGAAGGCACTGAATGTTCCTAGAGACACCGTTGGAAGCATAATTCACAAGTTCAAAGTTGAGGGAATAGTGGTTACACTACCTGGACGGGGCAGAAAAAGGCTGCAACCAGATTTCTGAGAAGGCAGGTTGTGAAAAACCCTCGACTGACTGCAAAAGACCTGCAGCAAGACTTGGTGGCAACAGGCACTGAGGTTTCAGTGAGCACAGTAAAGCACGTACTAAACGCAGAAGGTTTCCATGCCAGAACTCCACTACTGACACAAAAGCACAATGGATCAGCGGTATGTCTGGAGAAAGAAGAATGAAGAAAGAACACTCTGTCCACAGTCAAGCATGGTGGTGGTTCGGTGATGCTCTGGGGCTGCTTTGCATCCTCTGGCACTGGAAACCTGCAGTGTGTGGAAGACAAGATGGATCCATTGAAGTATCAGGAAATCCTAGGTGATGCCAACTGATCATGCCGTCTGTGAGGAAGCTGAAGCTTGGGCGTCATTGGACCTTCCAAGAGGACAATGATCCCAAGCATACCTCAAATTCCACCGAGGCTTGGTTGCAGAAGAAGTCCTGGAAGATTCTACGATGGCCATCAGTCACCTGACTTGAACCCCATAGAAAATCTCTGGTGGGATTTGAAGAAGGTGGTTGCAGCAGGCAAACTCAAGAATATTACTGAACTGGAGGCCATTGCACATGAGGAATGGACTAAGATTCCTAAGGAATGCTGCCAGAAGCTGGTGTCTGGCTATGCATCTTGTTTGCAACAGGACATAACAGCAAAAGAGGGCTCTACTAAGTACTAAAGATGCTTGCCATGAAGGGGTTGAATAATTTTGAGACTGGAGAAGTCATTATAAGTTGCATTTTCAGTTGAATTTGGGGAAACCACTTGAAGCATTCATTGTGTTGAGCTATTTCAATTGCTTTTGTTTGATATGTTCATTGCAAACAGCTGAAAGTCTGTAAATTTTGACAGTAAGTATGATTTTCAATGGGGGTTGAATAATTTTGATTGCAACTGTAAATGATTTTAAATGATTTGTAAATTATTTACAAAAAAAAAAAAAAAACTAAACAGGAATATCCTTTTTTATTTATGCCCCACATACAAACAGGTCAGTTCATTATAGCTATCATTTTTCATCACCTACATTCTCGCTCCTCACTCTTTTTCTGATGCTTGGCTTTAAAAACCCTCATCTTTTTCATTCTAATAGCTAATGATGGCAGTATTTTGGGCTGTTCACATGCAAATGTTTTTTTTTATTCTGCAGTACCTACGCATGCTTGTGCAGGTGACATTGAGTAGGGCTGTAGAACACTCACATAGCTCACAACATGAGAGTCTCTGCTGCAGTTTGTGGGTAAAGCTATTTCAGTTGAGCTTTTATTTCCAACATTTAAGCCATTCTGAAAATCACATCACGATAGTGATTAAAAATAAAATGTACCATGCAGCTCAACTATTCAGCAACCAGCCAGTAATATTAAACAGCAGCCTTCCACCCTAGACACACAATCCTCTATAGCTCATGCACAGCATGGAAACTGAGACAGAACTGCTGTCATGGCTCAAACTCACACACATTCAACAGTGGTTTCTGGCCTTGCCCTTAATCCAATGAGATTTCTCCAGATTCCCTGAATCGTTTCACAGTATTATGCACTGTAGATGGTGAAAGACCTAAATTCTTTGCAATCTTGTGTTGAACAATGTTCTTTTTGAACTGACTGACACAAAGGTTTGGCACAAAGTGGTGAGCCACGACCCATCCTTGCTTGCAAAGACTGAGCTTTTAGTGGATACTTCCTTTTATGCCCAATCCTGATACCCTCCCCTGTTACCAATTAACCTGATCCTCCAGAATGGTGTTATTTGTATATTCTATAAACTTTTCCGTCTTATTTTGCCTCTGTCCCAACTTTTTGTTTGAGTGTGCTGAAGGCATCAAATTTGTTTATATTTACAAAATACAATTAAGTTGGTCAGTGAAAACATTGAACATCTTTTCTTTGTACTTTTGTCAATTAATTAAAGTTTCAAGAGACTTGACAAATCACAGATATTTGTTTTTATTGCATTTCAGAAAAAATCCCGACTTTTATGGAAATGGGGTTAGTACATAATAAATATCTTTCTAAAATTTAAGCATTACAATAATTACATTTTTAAAAGTGAAATTCAAGCAATTCAGGCCCTTGTGTGAATTATGAAGAGAATGTAAGAGTGTGTGTGTGTGTGTGTGTGTGTGTGTGTGTGTGTGTGTGTGTGTGTGTGTGTGTGTGTGTGTGTGTGTGACGTTCTGTGCTCTGGACAACATTACTTGAGTGCAAAATGGCAGCTAAATCTACATAAACTCTTTAGAAATCTCTGATATAAATAATATTAATGGTACATTTTATATTCACTCTGTCGCTTTTAACTTGTTCAAACAATAAGTCAAAATCTGCCCATTATACAGATTACACAACTAATTTACATAATTTATTTATATCGCAATCAATCAGAGCTCAGCTCAGTACACATATTGAAATTAACCATTCCAATATTATGTGTATAACTGCTTAAGGCTGCCTTTAAAACGTCTTCTGATCATAACCCAGGAATCTGTGTGAAGAGTGAAATGGTGAAAGACAGGAGTGCTCGAGTTAATGCCTCTCTCCAATTGAATTAGGAATCAATAAGAAACATTTCCTCAATTTCATGCCGCATTTGCAGTGAGCTTCCTCTCTCGTACTGTACTGAATCCAGTTACAGTGTGAAACACAAATAATGGATCACTAGATTCATATACTCCTCATTAATCTGACTTTTTCCAATCACTGCCTTTTGAGAATACATTGCTGTTTACTATGGTGCTTTGACGTAACTATGAAACATAATGAACCAAATTTCCTGTGGTACTTCATGGTAACTATGGGTAGAAATCAAGATTAATCAGACCAGGCAACGTTTGTACAATCTTCAGCTGTCCAGTTTGGGCGAGCCTGTGTGCACTGTAGTCTCAGATTCCTGTTATTGGCTGACAGGAGTGGAACCAGATGTGGTCTTCTGCTGTTGTAGCACATTCACCTCAACATTCTACATGTTGCGCTTTCCGAGATAAATAAAGAGTTACTGTAGCCTTCCTGTTAACTCTAGTCAGTCTAGCCCTTCTCCTCTGACCTCTCACAACAATGAGACCTTTCCATCCGTAGAATAGCTGCTCACTGGGAGTTTTTGTTTTTGCATCGTTCTGTGTAAACTCTAGAGACTATTCTGCATGAAAATCCCAGGAGACCAACAGTTTCTGAAACACTCAAACCAGCCCATCTGGCACCAACAACTATTACACACTATGGTATCCATTGTATAATCACTGAGCTTCATTTATCAACCTGGTTATGAAATTTATTCATGAATTGCTCACAGGAGAATTTACACAACAATTGTGATATTCATGAAAATCCAGTTGGTGCAGAAAAACATTTCTATCAAGAGCCACTGAACGTGTGTAAATTTACGTGTAATGAGAGTCGCTAATGTGAATCTATATAGTCTCCAAATTTTATAACTGGCATAAGCTACTGCAATTGTATATACAGATTACAGATTCCAAATTTAAATAGATTATTTATTTCAGTTGCACAGATTAATTTAATGAACATTTTGGGAATCTCATTCATTTCATTTTAATGACTTGAATCCAATAACCTAAGCCAAATAAGACTAATAAGAAAAACAAGAAATAGTCAATTAGGACGACATATGACAACATATGAAAGGAGTTAGAGTTAGTCTGTACCCAGTACAGTACTGTACCCCTAGTCGGTAGCCAGTACACTGCAGTGGCTGAGCTGCACTAATGCACGATTTAGAGTAAACCCCGCAATTAAGAAGGAACAGACATTTATAGACTTGTTTGATTTTTTATTTTTTTTCAGAGGATGAAAGCTGGCGTATAAGTCACTTCCGTTCTTTTAATGCTGTGCAATACGTTAGCGTCAGCACTCTTTAATGGTATGGACAAAACTTCACTGAGAAATTCTGTTACTGTTTAGTCATCATTTTGGCATTTACAGCTCTCTAAAGCTCTCCCTGAGCTTTGCCTTCTGTGGGCATCACTAAATGCAAATGTACATGTTTGATAATTTACAGTTCACTGGTATTCATCAACATATACACATGAATACAAAGAACATCAGCATTACCAAAACATTTGTAAATCTACTGGGAATTTTTAGTTTCCCTAAAATAAAATATGTTGCAAAAAATATTTACACCCGTCATTTGCCTTGTCTTAACACACACCTCAGCTCAGCTCGTGAATTGCTGTATAATTAGCTGAGTAAGTGTGAAAGTGCGGGGAAAACATTAGGGCAGGGTTTTCATACTCAAATCTAGGACAGTCACAGCACGGCATAATGAAGTGCTGCAACACAAGTGATCCAACTCAGGAAATAAGCTTGGTAATTAGATGAGGCGTTAGATTGTTCTTTAATTAGGAAGAACAAATATGTGTTAAATTAGGCATAAAATGAACAACATGGATAACCCACTTATGACACCACACTCTGACTCACCTCTGGTCTGGAACTGACCTCAGGCCTGCCTGCCATCTCTGCGATGTTGGGCTGTGCGCGTGTGGTCATGTCCGGCACACTGACGTCCGCATGTCTTTGTGTGTCGGCACTGAAGGCAGCCTGGTAGCTGGTCTCAGGAGGAGGCTCGCTGGTAGCCATACCCAGGAATGTAGGCCTTTTCTGAATGGGCTTGGATGGCTGTACCCCAGCCCAGGGCCTGTACTCCTCTCTGAATCCCGACAGAAATTAAATATTAGGGATTAGAACAGGGGTTCCAAAACTTCTTGGGCAAATGTCCTCAAATGGACATTATTAATTTTCTGCAGCCCCAAGCACTGACTACCCAACATGTTTTTTCATTCTGGATTTATAATTTTGGACATAAATTCATACTCAATAAATATTTTTGCACATTTTGTGTTTGTTTTCTGCTGAGTCGGAGTCACTCTATATTGTCAAAGAACTAGTGGAGGTAGGACTAAAAGACTAAAAGTCTTTTAAAGCATGTACACTCTTAATTTAAACATGGCTTGTGACTCCCAGTAACATTTCAAAACAGTAGAAAACATAAAATCTGTTTTCATATTTAATATTTAAAGTATTACTAAATAATTAGATAAAAGAGGACATGGTGAGTTTCTCTCATGACACCATTTGTAAATCAAACAACCCCACTGGATTAGAAGCTGGTATGAGCTGCTAGGACTTATGTGCAGTAAGCTTCTTTTGCCTTTATACAGTGCAACAGGCCTTATAACTACTACTTGTTACTTATTATTTTATACTCATCCAATCTGACTATGACAGTTTAGTTGATGGTACAACGTGGATACTTTAAAGATTCGCACTTCCCAAAAACAGATTATCTGTTTCACACAACTCATACTTTACCTGGGGTTAACAATTAATCCTGGGTATTTATAATCTGATGTTTCACCCTGTACACTCCTAAACCCTGGGTTAATGTTCTTCTTTGCATATTTACGGTGTCACCATGATCAACCATGATTGGAGAAATATAGCACATGACAGGTTTAAATAAGCCTCCTGAGATGCACAAAGGCAAGAAAACACAGGCAAAAAGGCAAAAGAAAGAAAACACAGAGGAGCAAACTATATGATTTTTTAAAATTCCTTTTAAGCATGGAGAGGCTTGTATTTTCCACCACCATCGAACATTATTTTTTAAATTTTTCTCTCAAACACCGCAACTACTGTTTACACAACACACACTGTTTCTATGACTGTACAAAGCATGTGATATGAGGCACGCGCTGTTCAATTCCTGATTTGGTGTCTGTTACTAAGCATCTAGCAAGGTGCTAACCCCGCATTCTAAATTACAAGTGTGAAACTTTCATCTACCCAGGGTTAAAAGCGGGGTTTAGAATGATGATAAGCTGGGGTTAAGTGCAGTGTGAAAAGCCATTGGTTCCTCTCAAGGTTTCTTCCTCATGTCATCTCAGGAAGATTTTCCAGGCCACACTTGTCTCTGAGGCTTGCTCATTACTGATCAAAACCTAAATCCTGATTTCTATAAAATTGGTGTGACTATATCTATTGTTAAAAAGCACTACACAAATAAAACTGAACTGAACTGAATGATGGTACTTATTACATCAAAAATTGAAATGAATTTATATCACACATATTAGTTATATGCTATGAATATGAGATATTTTATACAAACTATTATGTTGTGTGGTGCTGTATATAAGTTGTACTTGTGCTGATGAGCCAAGTCAAATTCCTGTTCCCCTCCACAGTCAGTCAATATACACTCACCAAGCACTTCATTAGAGTCACCTGTACATCTACCCATTCATGCAATTATCTAATCAGCCAACTGTGTGGCAGCAGTGCAATGGTTCACATTGAGGAAAAAATATGATCCCACTGATTTTGACCGTGGGATGTTTGTTGGTGCCAGTTTGAGTATTTCTACCTGCTGATCTCCTGGGATTTTCACATACAACAGTCTCTAGAGTTTACCCAGAACGGTGAAACATCCCGTGAACGGCAGCTCTGCGGATGGATGGAAATGCCTTGTAGATGAGAGAAGTCAACGGAGAATGGCCAGACTGGTTTGAGCTGACAGAAAGGCTATAGTAACTCAGATAAGCACTCTGTACAATTGTGGTGAGCAGAAAAGCATCTCAGAATGCACAACACATCGAACCTTGGGCTACAACAGCAGAAGGCCACGTTGGTCTCCATTTCTGTCAGCCAAGAACAGAAACCCAGCATTAGTATAGTGTTCCTAATAAAGTGTTGGGTGAGTTTAGCTTGTATTTCTGAATAGAGGTGGACAATATCAATATCATTCACGATAATATCAGTAGACTTACTGCAATATTTTGATGTGAGCATGAGTTGCTCATGCTCATGACGCACAATAAGACACAAACATGGCTAAGAGTGCAGAGAGTAGACTCACTGCTGAAACTGAGGACAAATTAGTTCTTAAAGGAAAGCTATATATAAGTCATATGGAAGTGGCCTGACTACACTAGATCAGACTCCAAAAGGTCTAGCTGGAGCATTTGTAACTATCCAATTGAAAAAGCAAGCAGTAGAATGAAGCAGTTAGTTGTTACGGTTGGGTACACTACATAATACATACTGTATGTTTTTATTAAAATTAAATATTTGCAAGGCACTTTTCCATGTTGATAGCAAACATATCCTCAAAATCGTGATATCGTTTGAAGGCCATATAGCCCACCACTATTTGTGAAAGCATGCATGAATCTTGTGTGATAAAGCAGGGAGAAAACTAAACTGTGCATTCTCCATGCAGAATGAGGTTGTCTGAATAAAAGGACAGAAAAACATAATGCAGTAAAGGAATCACGACAAGAGGTGCAACTAATCAGAATTACACAGTACCGAGGAGAAAAACTAAATTTGCACAATCCACATTTTCAGTTAAAGGTACACTGCTTTGGAACAATTTACCAGTTGAACTGAAAATGCAAACAGAGTTGAACATTTTTTAAAGAAATCTAAAAAAAAAAAAAAAATGGTTCAAACAAAAGCAGGTTTGTGAACATTGATGGTTGTACATAGTTTCACTTTTCAGTTGTTTTTTCTGCCTGATAAGGGGACGAGCCGTAGCCGTCCACCAGGAAGTCTGGTGCCATTGCCCGGCATCGTTGGGGATCGCTTCCCAGATGGCTGAGGACCAGATGACAGCGTGTCTGGGGACTCGAGAACCAGTTTCTGTCTCCCCTGCTCGCTCCCCTCTTCCTCCCCCATCTCTCCTTTCGCTCCCAGGATGCAGGGCTGGCCGGCCGAAGGACGTAGCCGGAAGGGCTGCACCACCCTCCAGAAAGGGTGGGAGGGGTATATGTCAGGAACCTGAATCTGGACGCGAAGGAGTGTGACGAGGAGGAGGAAGGGGCCGGTGAGGACGCGAGGACGCACGCCTGGCACTGAGTTGTCTAATCAGTAGGAGAGAGCGATAAAGGAGCGGCTGGAAATGCCAGAGGGAGAGAGAGAGCTTTGTGTTTCGTTTGTTGATTATTAAACTTTATGTAGATGTTCAGCCGGTTCCCGCCTCTATACATTACATGTGTTTTGTTTAACATATAAAAAGCTTGGTGTTGATCAAATAGAATGTTTAAAAAAAGAAAAAGAAAAAAGAAATAAGACAATATGATAAAAATATGCTGCATTAATATATGTTTCATCTGTACTTCTATAACACTAACCAAGAGGATGAAGCTCTTTGGATGCTGATATCTATTTTAATTCCATTCATTTAATTTTCTCTAATTTTAATTTAAAGCTAGCGTGTGTGTTTTTTTTTTTTTATCAAAAAGGGGAAAAAACATGATTATTGAATCAGGGGAGGAAAAAAATACTTTATAATAAGATATTCCTGAGCTGCTATGAGTTGCACTGGCAATCCTTTAAAAGTAATTCACAGTCAGCACTGTGTCAAGAGTATTGGGACGGAATTGACGGGAAATTTATACACAAATCTCATTCACCACCTCAGATATATCCAGTGGTATCAAGACCCCTTCAGGAACAAAAGTTGTCCATTTACACAGTGACTGACAGGAGTCACAGCCAACCAGAAGAGAGAGAACAAGAATGTAAACAAATCAAAATGGAGTGAAAGAGTGAGAGTCTGATACTACACTACAGGAGAAAAAATGATTTTAGCTATGTTCTTGCTGAACAGGTAAGACATTTAACTGGGCTCTAATTTGTTTGGAAGCACGTGAACGACAGCAGATAGTCAGTAAATTTATCCCCTTTATATCGTTACCCACTTGAGAAGTTGTTGACAAAACACTGGAAATGACCAGTTGTTATGGTGTTATTATCTACACTATATATTAGATAGAAATCTAGATGTGTCTAATGGCCCTGGAGATATGCAGAACCTCAGGGAGAGCTCCTACATTCAGCAGTTTGAAAATTGTGCAGTATTAGTGT
Organism: Cranoglanis bouderius; assembly: GCA_023630585.1. Classification (NCBI taxonomy): domain Eukaryota; kingdom Metazoa; phylum Chordata; class Actinopteri; order Siluriformes; family Cranoglanididae; genus Cranoglanis; species Cranoglanis bouderius. Next base: position 33,645,328 of record CM042536.1, read on the forward strand.
GCATTATACAGTTTGGAACGCAGCCTTGAATTCAATCTAAATGTGTGCACTCACAGTGCTGAGACTAATGTGCAAGCAGCTTCTTCTTCTGCAAGTATCTTGCAATAGCATTTTTCTAGCAGAGAGGGTGAAATTCCAAAATCACATACCCTGTCGCTTTAAAATTATAATTCAACAAGAACAAAGTCTACAGTGTAGTGCACTTTGTTAGCAAACAGTATTATTATGTAAACATAAATATTGCATAAATGTTGTGACAGGATATTTTCTCCCATTTCGTCCATCAGTGTAGGACATTACAGAAGTCGCCTTGAGCACTGCTAGATATCAAACTGAAATTCAATGCATAAATAAATTTGCTTAATTTTATTGGGATGTTTTTGGTGTCTCTAAAAGCAGGCTGTAACATCTGAACATCATAATTGCAAAAAAAATAATCTCCATTACATTAAAGAGGAAACAGCAGAACAAGTCATGTAGACTTGTTTTAGATTGGTACACTGAGGCTGATTTAAGGCCAGAGTTATAGTTATAAAGAGAACATCTGAGGGAATTGAAAAGCTGTCAAAAATGAACAGCTGGGAGAAACGAACAGCTGGTGGAAGTAAACAGCTGGGAGAAGTAAACAGCTGGGAGAAACAAACAGTTGGGAGAAACGAACAGCTGGGAGAAACGAACAGCTGGGAGAAACGAACAGCTGGTGGAAGTAAACAGCTGGGAGAAGTAAACAGCTGGGAGAAACAAACAGTTGGGAGAAACGAACAGCTGGGAGAAACAAACAGCTGGGAGAATGAACAGCTGGGAGAAACGAACAGCTGGGAGAAACGAACAGCTGGGAGGAACGAACAGCTGTGAGAAACGAACAGTTGGGAGAAACAAACAGCTGGGAGAAACGAACAGTTGGGAGAAACGAACAGCTGGGAGAAACGAACAGCTGGGAGAAACGAACAGCTGGGAGAAACGAACAGCTGGGAGAAACGAACAGCTGGGAGAAACGAACAGCTGGGAGAAACGAACAGCTGGGAGAAACGAACAGCTGGGAGAAATGAACAGCTGGGAGAAACGAACAGTTGGGAGAAACGAACTGTTGGGAGAATGAACAGCTGGGAGAAATGAACAGCTGGGAGAAATGAACAGTTGTGAGAAATGAACTGTTGGGAGAAATGAACAGCTGGGAGAAATGAACAGTTGTGAGAAACGAACAGCTGGGAGAAACGAACAGTTGTGAGAAACGAACAGCTGGGAGAAACGAACAGCTGGGAGAAATGAACAGCTGGGAGAAATGGGCCACATCAGCACTAACATTAACAGTAATGTTAATCGCCCGGTGAAGTTCACTGAGCATATTACAGATGCGTTTCAATGACTGTGCACAGATTAGATCTGGTGCTGTGTATTAGTGCGCAGCATCGAGATGGCTCGGTATGTTTGAGTGTGTGATCGGACCTCCTCTCCTTGCGTTTTTTTATGACAAGTGAAAAACTGGCACAGTTTAGTAGTCTACAGCTTAGCCTATATCACAGGCTTATTATAATCATTTAAGTTTTCTGTGCCTTTTAGACACAGTTAATAAAGTGCATTACATAACAGGCTGCATTACATTTTGCTATTCGCTTTTAAACCACTGCAACGCCACAGTCCTTATCCAGGAGTCCCCTGATTTCATTTATACGCTGGTTTTACACATATTTATTCATTTTTAAGAACATATTCCCCACTACACTGTTAACCTGTTAATTATTTCTCATTTCAAACTCATCACCGCCACCATCCTCACATTGCATCTGTAGCCTGTTATATCCGGTAAACGACTGGTGTGTAAGTCCATTCTCTCTGGTCGTTACCTGTAAGAGCTCGTTTTGGCCGCTTCGTTCTCCGCGTGTCTCTGTCTGCCCGCGCGCTCTTCTTTTCCTGCCCGCGGCGGGTGCTGCTTTACCGGGCTGCTTTTCCCGACGCCGTTACTAATCCATGGAAAGTTGTCTTTTTTCGGAATGGGCCATGGTTTGTAGTCCTGTTTGTACTGGGTCACGCTGGGGAACGGCGCGTCCTCGCGCGGTTTGTAACTCGGCTCCGCGCGCCTGCGACTCACTCGGTTGCCTCCGCCGTCCTGCGCCGCGGAAGAGTCTGTGTGGTCCGGTGTGGCGTGATCGCGCTTCTGCGCTCGCTCGGCGGGAACGTTTCCGGTTACCGAGCGGATCTCCTGATCTGCGATATCCGAATAGTTCTGGATGGTCAGTGGGACGGACAGGTCCGATTTGTCAAACTGGTTCCAGAACTGCGCCAGACAGCACACCCGGCTAATGCATGGCCATGCCATAGTGATCTGAGAAGAGAATGTAGCTAAAAGAAAAGAAACATTTATTTCTTTAAAAAAAAAATAATAAAATAAAATAAAACAAAACATAAAAATACAGAAGGCGCTCGATCACATTGAGGATGGTCTAGTGCTCCTAATGAAGTGATGATCTGCGCTGAGAGCAAACGCACACTCCTGACGCGCGACACTCTCCTTTCACGTGCTCCCTGATCTCCCGACGACGCACAAAAATCCATAACAAATCCGACACAGGGCCACGGAGAGCAGGGGCTCCCGCTCTACTACAAAACTGACTTTCAATTACTGAAATTATTATTCCCGCATCACCATTTCCGGATGAGAACAAAAAAAATTACATCCTTCCGCTACTCATAAATCAAAACAGTTCCTAGCGGTCATGTTATGATCGGATTAATCAAGTGTTTAATTATGCCTATTAATAACAGCATCGTAAGGAGCACGGTGTTATGCAATAACTGTACAGAATGCACACACTGGTCAAAGTGACAAAATTAATGAATAGAGTAACGATACAGGACAGGGCGTATCATCGACACAAATAGTAAAACCAGGGGCGTGGCCATACAAGTGTCAGCTACCGTGACTCTATTTCACTTCTCCTAACCGCGCGTGCACGCCTGCCAGACATTTCAACGAAGTCGCACAGTGAGCTATGATGCGGTATTTACAATAAATATCGCGGTCATACTGCCACCTTTCCCTTTCCTATACAGATTATAGATTTCTACTTTCTACAACCCCAATTCCAAAAAAGTTGAGACTCTGTGTAAAATGTAAATAAAATCAGAATGCAATGATTTGCAAATCTCATAAACCCATATATTTATGCCCCACAAGGGCAAAAATCAATATTGCATGCCAGTGATCTTCAGGGCCTCAGGCAGCACTGCATTAAAAACAGGCATGTTTCTGTAATGAAAATCACTACATGGGCTCAGAAACACCTCCAGAACTCACTGTCTGTGAACACAGATGGCTTCATGCACAGAAGAAGCCATATGTGAAACATGATCCAGAAACGCCACCATCTTCTCTGGGCCAAAGCTCAAAGTGGAAAACTGTTCTGTGGTCAGACGAATCGAAATGTGAAATTCTTTTTGGAAACCACGAGAGGCCGTGTCCTCTGAACTAAAGGGGACTAAAGAGGAGAGGGACCATCCAGCTTTTTGTCAGCACTCAGTTCAAATGACTGCATCTCTGTTGGTATGGGGGTGCATTAGTGCCTATGGAATGGGCAGCTTCCACATCTGGAAAAGTGCTAAAAGGTATATACATCAATGCACATAAATGCTGAAAGGTATATACAGGTCTTAGAGCAACATATACTTTCATCCAGATTCCATCCCATCTTTACTTCTGAGAGACTCTGCCTCTCTAAGATACACTTTTTATACCCAATCATGTTACTGACCTGTTGCCAGTTAACCTAATTAGTTACAAAATGTTCCTCCAGCTGTTTCTTTTTAGTAACACTTAATTATCCAACCTTTTTTGCCCCATCCCAACCTTTTTGAGACATATTGCGGCCATCAAATTCAAAATTACTGTTTTTTTCTTAAAATGGTACATTTACTCAGTTTTTATTTTTATTTACATTTTACCCAGCGTCCCAACATTTTTGGAATTGGGGCTGTACAAGCTGGGCCGCATGTAGATAACATGGAACTGTCCAGTTAGCAGTTTGTGACTACGAACGGATCTACAGGTAGCTATCCTGTCCTCCAAAGCTGGAGATAGCTTCCCATTATTACCCCTCTGCATCATGAAAGAAAGGTCTGGGAGCTAACACTGTAGAAACTAGAAACTATAATAAATACTTAAGTACACTGGGGTATATACACCTGCCAGACACTTTATTAGGAACACCTGTACATTCATGCACCACAATCACATGTCAACAATTGTTCAGGTCTACATTTAGCTGCTGGATGGAGAATTCCTGAGGAAGGTTTTTTCCCTACTTTTTGGCTTTAAAACAGTTAACCAAAGATCTTTTATTATTACTAATTAGACCTGAGCTCAAAACATATTTCTGATTGGAGTGGCTCTGATTAGTTTTGAATGTCTCCCTCTGCAGGCAAACATTACAGTTCAGTACCATAAAAAGTCTACAAAAATTTCCTGGTGTGATTATTTCATTCTTCATATGCTTGAGAGACTGTGTGATCGTCTAAGGGCAGTTTTCAGAGGAAGCCACAAACAAAATGATTTTGCATTACATCACAGGTTCCCAACGCTACTCCTGTAGGTCCCACTGGCCTGCACATTTTAGTGTTTTCCCTGCTCAGATTCAACTAGTTAGATAATTAACAACCCTTCCTAAGCTGAAGTCGATGTGTTAATGCAGGGAAAACATTCAAATTTGCAGGACAAGCGGTATTCCAGGTCCAGGTTAGGAACCTGTGGATTACATAAATGTATATATTTTCCCCCTAGGTTTTAGCTAGAGCTAACCCAATTATTTAATGCTGGGTATTAGGATGAACTAATAGGAGTATATTCATATAAAATGAACCATGAACATGCAGCAGTTTACCAAAGACAAGAATTGACTCTTTTTCTGGTATCAGAAAAATAAATAAAATAAAAAATAAAATAAAGCTGCAAATGCATTTTCGGGGGCCAAGCACCCAGATCCGGTGAGCCGCATCTTCACAGAGATGCTACAATTGTTGCATAAGCAACCACAGGAAAGCAGAGCCATAACTATAGGAAAGGGGATTCAAGAATAATTGGTAGTTTCACGCGTTTGCCAGTCTGTTATGGGAGAATGGTTTTGAATATCAAGAAATATTATAAGGGGAAGAAAGAATAAGGGGAATAAGGGGAAGAAAGTTGTTACAGTTCTTGACTACAAGGTAGTGCAGTCACGAAACTTCTTGGGTACATTCAGGGCAGGGTCCTGAAGATATTTATCAAGTTTTGTGAAGATACGTAGATGCATTGCTGAGATACACCCTCACATCCTGTTTTTTGCATTTCCCAGAGTGTTACAGGGGAATGGTTTTGAATATCAAGATTCATTTGATAACGTTTGTTCAGACAGGTCTCAAGATGATGTGAGCCAAATTTGGTGAAGATTGGACAAAATGTGGAGGAGGAGTAGCAAAAATGGCAGTTAGATATAAGCATTTTTAGCATGTTATTGTATCTTTTGATCAGTAGGTGGAACTGTCATGAAATTTGTTGCATAGCCTCAGGTCAATGTCCTGAAGGCGCCTACCACGTTTTGTGTCAGTTCACAAAGTCCTTGCTGAGATACGGCCTCACTTCCTGCTTGCCGGCTTCGCTGTCAGATTTGTTGGCCCATTAAGGACAATCCGTATGGAGTATTCAAAATTCTTTTGATAACCTTTGTGAGGCTTTCTCTGAAGATGACGTGCCAAATTTGTTGATGATTGGACAAAATTTGTAGGAGGAGTAGCGAAATTTAAAAAATAAAATAAAATCCAAGCTGGTGGAAAATCTAATTGGGCAGAAATTGACATCATAGGGTGTGTTGAACTCATCTTGACCCAGGGCTTTTAAATTTTGGACACACGGCTCAAAAGTTGACCATGATCATAAATGTACTTCCAAATTAGGCCCAAATTTGACCTGTTGGTGGCACTAAAGCGTTGGCAGCATTTGGCCCAAATTTGGTCAGAATGTTCCTTAGTCCCTCAAAATATATCTTATGTCATTTTACTTATCAAGTAAATGATAAGTGTGTGTTTCTGAGGCTCTCAAGACTGCATGCAGCTATCACTTGTAGCCAAAAACAGCCAAAAATCACCCAGCAACATATGCTTCCATCCAGACTGTTCTAAGAGCTGCTATAGACACCGTAGCCAGAAGAATAAGAGGAAGATGAAGAAGAATAAGAAAAGGTAGAATAACTATAGAGTGCCTAAGCGCCTTCGGTGCTTGGCCCCCTAAAACAACAGAAAACCTGTTTACTCATTTACAATGGAAGTCAAAGGTCAGTTGTGTTCTGTCAAAAAGATTTAAAATATTTGACTATATAATGCTAATTGGTACCCAGGATAGATTCTGGCTCTAAGGCAACCCTGACCAGAATTCTTTACTGAAGAATGAACAAATTTGTACTGTACTGAATGAACAAATGAATAAAGCAAATTTAAAGCTATTAGACTCAAGACATAGTGAGTGAGTGTGTTCCACATACACAAACTTTCATTTCTTTTCTTAGAACAGAGAAATGTCAAAATTCTTGTCTGTGGTTATCACACATATACATATAAAGATATGGAAGATGAAATTTAGGTTGAAAATTTCTTAATAAAATATCTTATTAAATAAGACACAGACTAACTTTGAATAAAATACTCATACCTAAATTTATAAGCTGTCCTTATGTTTGAAATACCTTGTGAGAATTATTCAGAAATTCAGATACCAGCTTGATGCCAGTCCAGATGACACTTAATCTTCACTACATCATCTGAACTGGAAGTTAAATTTATTAATGGGCACTGTAATAAATGGCAGTAGGTGTCACAGTATGTTTAAAATGATGTTGAGTCGTCACTGGTAACCAGTCCCAGTTCTGTGGATTATATGTCCTGTATTGGACGTGTAAATGCTGCTGAAGAATAACACCAGAATGCAGTTATGGTAGTTATGGCAGTCCCCATTCCTTCTTCCTCAGTTCCACTCTCCGGATTTTACCACTCACTGTCTTGGGAAGCTGATCCACAAACTCAATCTATCATAAAACAGAAATTTCAATTATCAAACAGACAAAAAGCTCTGCACAAGCAAAAATGCATTTACTCAAAGTTCAAGCTGCTGTGGCCTGAGAGGTATATACTGCAAGGGTACTGCAAGACTCCAATAAGTCACAGTGGAGTACACAGCAAGGTAAAGCAAATTTATTTCTATATCACAATTGATAACACTGAGGCCACTCAAAGTGCTTCACAATGACAAAGCAATATAGACATCAAGGCAATAATTAGCAAGACAAAGCATAATAGAATAAAACAAAAGTAAAATACAATAAGCACCAATAGATATAAATAGAAAAATAAATATTAAGATAAAATAAGCTTAAAAAACAAATTAAAAGGGTGCAATACAAAGTTTAAAAAAAAAAAAAAAGAGACAATAAATGCTATCCCTGAGTGCTTATTTTCTAATAAACCTTGACTTAACCTTTAAAATGGCCAGGATTGGGATGGAACTGAGGTCTTCTGGAGGTTGGCTCCAGCTATGGGTATAGTAATGGCTACATGTAGCGTCTCCTAGGCACCTAGGCAGATTCCCATAGATCTAGGCACTATTGGTACACATAGATCTATTCCCATAGATGTCAAAGACCTGCGTGTTTTATATCCTTTAAGCAGATCTGAGAAGTTTTTTGGTCCTAGGTTATTGACTGATTTATTTACCAGTGGCAGCACTTTAAAATCAGTTCTGAAACTTACTGAGAATCCAGAGTAAGGACTTTAGGGTGGGAATGATACATTCCCTTCTCTTGCTCTTAGAACTCTTGTGGTAGTCACATCCCCCATAGATTATGTTTTACTAGAGACAAATCAATATACAAGTAGGTAGTTCAGTGGTTAGAGTTCTGAAGTACTGACAGTAAGGTTACATTTACATTTATGTCATTTATACAACTGAGCAGATGAGGGTTAAGGGCCTTGCTCAAGGGCCCACAGTGGGGGGCAGGGGGTGGGCTGTACACATTAAAATGTGTAGGACGGGGGGTACTACAGTACCAGGGTTGGGAACCTGTGATTTAAGGAGTTAAAAGATTATTTTCTTTGCAAAACATGCTATCTACCATGTCTGTTTTTCAACAAAACACAGTATATCCCAGCAGAATGTAACTCCCATGCCCAACTGCTTTATTTAGCGAACATGCTTCACACCAGCTTTGTCAGTAAAAATATATATTTAAACTATTTAAAACTTTAAAATGAAATGTAAAAGTAGGCTGAGTTAGAGTTTGGGCAACAATTTTTTCATTTGAAAAATTTAATTTATGCACCAAAGGGTTAAGGAAGGTCTTGTGAGGAAAAAAATGAAAGTAACAAATCTAAACCCTTTACCAAAATCAATTTTTTATTTACTTCACTCAAAAAAGTTATCAGTATGCTAACAGCATTGATGTTATTGACTATTCTATATATGAATTACTTATTTTAACAGACTCATTTTATTTTTGTATTTTTTATGCATGATGATTTTTGTTTCCTATCCGTTCCTATCCACTTTATTTATGCTGTGTGTGTGTGTGTGTGTGTGTGTGTGTGTGTGTGTGTGTGTGTATACCTTGCGGGGGTATTTATATGGAGCTGTGATCTTCTTCACATGTGTCTGCAGTTGTCTGATTAGTTCATTTTGGTCTCTGTGTTTATATTCTGAAGTAAGTACAACAAATGCCTTCACTACCTGAGTGAGAGAAAGAGAGAAAAGGAGAAAAGGAGAGCTATAAAACTATAAAATTCTAATTTCTCACTAACATAATACTGGCACAAGATTCCAATGCAAAAAACAAAATCTTGTAGTTCAAACACCTTCATATAAACCATATTTGATTGCATGCACAGTTTTCTGTATTAAGCTGTATGGATCTCTTTCTTATTCTTACTTTTTTCAGGATTTGGGAGTGGAGAAAAGAAACAGTTACAATATGTTGATGGAATATAGTAATTAAACTGATGTATTGTGCATTCTGAGATGCTTTTTGGCTCACCATAGTTGTAAAGAGTGGTTATTTGAGAACGTAGCCTTTCTGTCGGTGTTAGCTCCCTCCACTCGCTGCTCCGCGACAGAGCAGCATATCTGCGCGCTTTCCAGCGCTATTAAAAAACTCTCCGATGGACATTCCATTCACAAAGACTCGTCTTGTTTACTTATGCCATGTGCTCCTTTGTTTTTGTGTTGCGTCATGTCTCTGCCCCCGTTTCCTCATTGGTTTGCATTTTAACAGATGATAATTGTGTCCAGGTGTCGCTCGTTTAATCTTGTTCTGTTTGAATGAACTCTGCTACTTAAATCCCTGTCTGTGTCCGCTTCGTCGCGGAGTATTATACTGGAATTTGTTAAGGGATGATCTAGTATTTATTTAGATGTAACTGAAAGTGTTTAAAACATAATTAAAGATAGCGACGAAGCAAAGAGCTTTCTCTGTTTTTTGTTTACCAGGCGTTCCCTGGTCCTTGCGATTTATCTAATGTTTTTTGTTTACCAGACGCTCCCTGGTCCTTGCGCTTTTTCTCCAGGCGTTCCCTGGTCCTTGCGGTTTATCTTAGGTTTTTTGTTTACCAGGCGTTCCCTGGTCCTTGCGCTTTTTCTTATGTTTTTTGTTTACCTGGCGTTCCCGGGTTCTTGGATTTACTTCCTGGATTTTTGCCCTGTAAGCCTTTGGATACTGTTTCATGATTTCCTGGATTTTTGCCCTGTAAGTGTTCTCATCTGTGGCTAACCCTTTTTGGAAGATTGACGTGCTGTGTTTTTGTGTTTTTTGTATTGTTGTCCCTTCACTTCTGAATGTGCCCTTTTGTTGTTCCTAATAAACTGACCACTTTCCCCTGCGAGTGCATCCTGTTTCCCTTTTTAACCCCGGTGTCGTAACAGTCGGAATGAATGAAGGAACTATCAGACAGTGTTAATGAGTTAATGATGAGAGATGTTATATATATATATATATATATATATATGCAATGTATGTGGAGTAAAAAAAAAAATCTATCGAGGGACTAATTTGGCCTGAACTCCTCAGATGAAACTTTGACACAGAACACTTTCCATAATTCAGATGTAACAAAAGCACATTGCTTTGCTTGAGTCAATGTGATAGATTCTATTTCATCCACAAGGACACCAGATCTTTTCAGGCAAACTAACAATAATCAAGAATATTCTTCACATAAAGGTAAACTCCTCCTCTCACACTGGAAGTCTGTGATGTAAAAAAAACCCATACAAAATAGGTAATGGAAGCAGGCTGTTTTCAGTACATTACCTCTCCTCTGACTGGGTCAGGACTGCTGACCACAGCTGACTCAGCCACAGCCTCATGTTCTATTAAAGCGTTCTCCACCTCAAATGGGCCAATACGATATCTGAGAAAGCCAATCAAAAGACAATGGAAGTAAAGTACATTGCCATTTCACTGTGTAATGATATGAAACCCTTCACTTCTAAAATCTGTTTGAATGTCCAGACTTATATTCCTTAATGTCCAACTCGCACACCTTTCCTATCAATTTCATTGTAGCTACTGACTATTTCACAGTAGACTTTGAATTTGAATATATAACTGAATAATTAGTTAGTAATTAACTAATTAATTAGTTAAGAGATTTAAGGGCATATACTGTATAATAAAAATATAGCAAGGCTTTTGACAAGTTCCCTGTCCTGATAAAAAGAACAGTACTTCTATTCATTTAAAACACTTACAATATGGGCTGTCAATAAATGCAATATTAATATAAACTAATTAAACTAAATGTGTGTTTTGTTACAATACATTATAAAATATTACTAATAACCTAAAAAGCACAGTACCTGGACAATATTTTGGCTATTATGATCCACCATGCCTTCAATCAAAAGGTGCAGGTTCTTTATTAGTACCTGAATAATGAAGGCTATAGGGGGCACTCTTTTGAGACTGGTCCTTCTCAAGGTTTCTTCCTCATGCCATCTAAGGGAGTTAGTTTTCCTTGCCACTTTTACCTCTGGCTTGCTCTAGGGATCTAAACCTGCATTTAGATTTCTGTAAAGCTGCTTTGTGGCAATCTCTACTGCTAAAAGCACTACACACACAGTCATGTGAAAAAATAAGTACACCCCATGGAATTTTTTTTTTTTTTTTTTTTTTTTTTTACACATATTTGGACAAGCAAAAATTTTATCCTTTTTGAAACAGTACTTATTAATAAAGGTGATACACTCTATCAAATGACATACAATTGATATATTGTAATAATTGTCACAATTTAAATTAACAAAAAAAAACAACAACAACAGATCAGTCACATGGAAAAAGTAAGTGCACCCCTACATTTATCATACCTTAAAATCCATAAAATTAGAATCAGGTGTTCAAGATTGGGTGCCACTGATTAGAACCTGCTTAGGGAGTGCAGGTGGAACCTGTCTTATTTATACCCCTCTCACATCTAGTGTCTGGTGTTCCCTTTGTTATTGAGGTGTGTGGTGTCGTCATACCAAGATCTAAAGAGTTCTGTAAGGCCTTCATAAAAAAGGTTGTGGATGCCTATGAGTCTGGCAAGGGATTTAAAAAGATCTCCAAATTATTTGAAATACATCATTCCACTGTAAGGAAAGTCATCTACAAATGCTGCAAACAACTGCCAATTTGTCCAGGATGTCTCCAAGAACCCCAAAATTTAATCACAGGATCTGCTATTAAGTTTTGCAACTGTTGGTGTCAAAGTGCATGTTTCTACAATCAGAAAAAGATTGCACAAATTTGACCAGCATGGGAGGCGTGCCAGGAAAAAGCCTTTGCTGTCTAAAAAGACCATTATAGCAAGACTATAGTTTGCCAATGAGCATATAGGCAAAGACCAGTCCTTTTGGAATAATGTGCTCTGGACAGACAAATCAAAGATAGAGTTGTTTTTCACTGTGGTGGAAATGTTATGGTTTGGGGTTGCTTTGCTGCCTCAGGGACTGGACAGCTTGCTTACATTAATTCAACTATGATTCTGCATCATATCACAGAGTGCTTGAAGATAATGTGAGGCCACCTGCCGAAAAGTTGAAGTTGAACCAAAAGAGGACCTTTCAACAATATAATGATCCTAAGCACACTAGCAAATGGCTCAAAAAGAAGAAATGGAGGGTTTGGAATGACCTAGACAAAGCCCAGATTTGAATCCCATTGAAATGTTATGAGGGGATTTGAAACGGGCAGTACATGCAAGAAAACCCTCAAACATCTTGCAAGTGAAAAAATATTGCATGGAAGAGTAGTCAAAAATTCCAGCAAGCCGATGTCAGAAACTGTTATGTAAAACGCCTACAAGAAGTTATTGCTGCTAAACGAGGCAATACTAGCCTCTGAGGCCAAGGGTGTACTTACTTTTTCCACAGAAGAATATCACATCTATTTATATTTAATTTTCCTTGTGGTTTTGTTCAAGTATATCACCTTTATTACTAGGCACTGTTTCAAAGATGATATAATGCTTATATAATGCAACTGAACTGAATATATACACAATATGAAATTAGTTTAAATATATATAATAGTCAAAGCCTTAAATCCTTAACATTTAAAACAGTACAGTTTTAACAGTATAAAATCAAGACTGAGCTTCATCTATTCCATTTCATGTTATTATTTCTGTTATATTTAACGCTAAATAAAAATCGGAAAGGAAAAAATAAAGGGAAGCATCACACCGGGGAAACTATGAAGGGGAATCATTTGTGTCATCACTCTTACCCTGCAGACAGTATGACATCATCAGCTCTGCCAACGAACCACAGATATCCGTCCTGGTCCATTATCCCCCTGTCACCTGTGAGGTAGAAATCGCCACGGAAACAATCTGCTGTTTTCTCTGGGTCTCCCTACAGGCAGTGTGGGAACTATATCAGTACTGAAAGCACGCACACATATGACTGTTTTTCCCAAACTGGTCCTTGGGTTTTTACAAACAGGTCACATTTCTTTCTCCTAGTTTGTACAAGCCACCAAGAAGCCATAGTTGTCAGCAGTTGGGGAGAGTAAAAATGTAGACCAGTTTGAGAACCACACTGCAATAAATAGCTATATGCATAAAATGTGCTACTGATGCAAACAGATACAGTGGGTTCGGAAAGTATTTAGACCACTTCAGTTTTTACACACTTGATTATGTTATAAAATTTATTTAAACTGATTAAATTTACTTTTTTTTGTGCCATTTTTGCAAATTTATTTAAAACATTTAAAACTGAAATCTCTCATTTAGATAAGTACTCAGACCCTTTATTCAGTATTTTTTGTAGAAGCACCTTTGGCAGTAATTACAGCTTCTTACTTCTTGGGTAAATCACTACAAGTTTTGCACACCTGGATTTGGGCAGTTTCTCCCATTCATCCTGGCAGACTCTCATGTTCAATCAGATTGGATAAGGTGCATCTGTGAACTGCCATTTCAGGTCTTACCACAGATGTTCTATGGGGTTTTGACTGGGGCCACTCAAGTCTAAATTTTACCTGGGCCACTCAAAGGCATTCAGAGACTTGTCTCAAAGTTACTCTTTCTTGTCTGTATATTTTGGGTCGTTGTCATGGTGCGAGGTGAACCTTCACCCCAGTTTGAGGTTGTGTGCAATCTAGAGCAAGCTTTCTTCAAGGACCTCACTGTATTTGGCTGCATTCATCCTTCCTTCAATTCTGACCAGTGGTCCTGTCCCTGTTACTGTACATGACACCACCATGCTTCACTGTAAGGATGGCAGTAGCCAGTTGATGAGCATTACCTGGATTTTGTCAGACATAGCATTTGGAGTAAGGCTCAAAGAGTTAAAGTTTGGTCTCATCAGACCATAGATTTTTTCCCCCTCATACTCTCAGAGTCCTGAGGGTATTTGCCTTTCTTTTACTCAGGAGTGCCCTCCATCTAGCCGCACTACCATAAAGGCCTGTTTGCTGGAGTATTTCTGAGATGACTGTCCTTCTGGCAGGTTCTCACATCTGTTAGAGTACCCACTGGATTCTTGGTCACCTCCCTGAACAACGCCCTTCTAGCCCAGTTACTCCTAGAGACATCTCAATATATTCAAAGCAAACAGAATGCACCTGAGCTCAATTTGGAGTGCCTCAGCCAAGGGTCCGAATACCTATCTAAATGAGAAATTAGTTTTTCATATATTTGCAAAAGCTAAACACTTTTCCCCCTTTGTCATTATGGATTATTTTGTGTAGATTAATGGACATTAAATGTACTTTCAATCAATAACACAATAAAGTGTGCAAAAACTGAAGGTGTCTGGATTCTTTCCGAACCCAATTTATGTACATTTGAAGACTGAATTTATCGGTTTACTGCAGCTTAGTCACCATGCTATGGGTGTATCATGTCTGGCCATTTGCTGAAATGACTGTCGCTATATGAACACCAATTGTAAACCAATGGATATCTATTTAGTTATGATTGTGTATGTGTTCAAATATGGAACAATAACAAATTTGTCAGATAAAGATTTTAGATATGGCTTTCAACAGAAGAAACACTTTCTTAGTTAAAGTATTTTGCAAAGCCAGGAAAAAAAAAAAGAACGTAGATACCATGTACTCAGTGAAGAGAGAGAATGGTCTGTCTGGTTTCACCCTGATAGCCAGATTTCCTTCTGTTTCCCGAGCAACAATATTTCCTTCTTCATTTATAACCTACAGCCACCACATAAATCAGAACAAAAGGAGTTATAAATGAAATACAATTGCCTATCTAATTCATTAATTTACATTAATTTCACAAATCAGACACAATAAAACACCTCAGCTGAATCAAAATGATTCAACCCACTTGTGCAGAGATTATATTTACCTGCACATCATAAGCTGGTGATGCTTTGCCAAAAGAACCAGGTCTAATTTCCATACCTTTGAATGTGCCAGCAATCAAAACCTGATAAATTACCAAAAAAGACATTCTCAGATGACAGTTTATTGATACAATAGACCCAACTCTGCTCCTGATAACCTATCACCTTATAGAATGAGGTCCAGATGAGTTATGCAGTTCTGCTTTATGAAAGTGAAGGATAATGTTCTCCCTGTAGCTACTTTAATGACTGTTTACAGAACATTTTACAACATTTACATTGGCACAGGCACCTACAAGGCCATCAGTAGGCAAATAAAAATCAAACTTGTTTTTGTGTGTGAAGAGAGGCTTATCATCCTTTTTGAAATCTAAACATACAGGCTGAAAAACAAAACCGACCCAGCCAATTCACCAGACACCCACACAACATTAGGTTAGCTAAGCGCACAAATAAAACCAAAGCAAAGAAAGAGCTGGCTCAAATTTTACAGCCTGTAATCTAAACATGAGATTATTGGTTAACTTTATACCTCCGCCTATATTGAGGTATGTTGCATCACTGTACACCATTCATATATCAGTACATTCTGATATAACATGTAATGTTCTAAGCACAAAACCTATGAATAAATATTTATGTTTTCAGTTTAGCAATCTGAATATTTTCAACAAAAATAATATATTTCCACTGGAAGTTCAATACTTTGTTAGTTCAATACCATTTAGTATAGTCAATAATTCTCATTGTTTACTGAAATCAAAACCATTTAAATAAAAGCTAAAGCTAAAGAAAAACGTTTCCCCCATTTACGCACAGTCTCAGTCTGCCCATATCCCTCGTAGATATCAAGGCCTGTGAGCTCTCTCCATTTACTCATCACCTCAGGGTTAATGGGCTCTCCTGCACACAGGCAGTGCTCCAGAGCCTGAAACTGGAACCTGTCTCTCACACACACACACACACACACACACACACACACACACACACACACACACACACACACACACACACACACACACACACACACACACACACACACACACACACACACACACAGCAGTCTCATCAGTATTCTGGTCACTGCTACACAGCACAGACTGGCAGTTCCAATTAGTTTATGTAGGTAAAGTAATCAGGGTTAATCAAGCCAAAACATGGCTTTAGATTTACCCTAATTGCATTTTCTTTTGAAAAAGGAAAAAAACCCCACAATGCTTTGGCTAGACTAGATCTATCTGGTCATGTGAATAAAGTTACACCAGCTTGGAATGAAGTGATTCAATGGATGGTTTGGATAGAACCTATTTGCCATGTCTTCTGTAATTTGCACTCTTTAATTTATTTATTTTTTTTAATTTTCAGTGTGCTGGTACTTGATTAATCTTATATCATCCTCTGGGGCAGATGGAAAATCCTTGCCTTGTGTATTCAAGCTCATTGGACAAATAACAGGTCGCATCCACCAACAGTAGCACCTTACTGTACTGTTAATATAATTAAATAATCAAATAAAAACAAACCATCAATCTTTGGGCAGACTGAGGTGTTAATCAAAGCAGGTGAATCACCAAAATAGGTGGTTATACTGTTTTTTTTTTTTACCTAATACTTGTTTGAACATATGAAAAATTCTTAAAAACAGCACCAAACCTGTCAGGTAAGGATGCCACTTGCATGTTGACAGAAGCCCGGTGGCTCGAGTTCATGGTGCCTATTTTGGTGTTTCATCTACTGTTATGTTATGTTATGTTATAATATATTATACCATGTTTTTTTTATGGGATTGAAGTCTGGGGATTTTGCAGACCAGTAAAAATGTCCCAGTGTTCCAGCAAGTCACACACAAACTTGGCTGTATGCACCCTACTACTGTCATCCTGGAGCGTCGGTGTGGTGTTCTGCTTGGACATGAAGCACAAATGGCCAATAAAATTACACTCACACAGGTTCACAACCTACTGAGATTGTACAATAAGGTGCTGTTATTGTTGGATACGACTAATGACGACAAACCTGAGGTAAAAATGTTTGTTTATGTGTCACCTGGATGGGTCCTCCCGTATTAACATCCGATAAGCTGTTGGAGCGGTGCAGAAAGTGCTGATGGGATACCTGCAGAGAGTCTAAAGCAGAAGGGTAAAGCGAAAATGGTTTCAGCTTAACTAGAATTTATTACAAGACTAAATAAATATTTTTCTTCTTTTGAACTAACACTGGGGTTGTTCTGGTTTGAATTTTTGACTGTATGATAAGCTAAAAAATATCACTGTACTAATCTACCATGTGAACGAAGCACACAAGACTGTGGTGAAAATGAAAGAGTTTTTTTTTTTGTACAAAAGTCTCTCTTTTCACATACAGTGCATATATAAGAAGAAACAACTAGAAACAAAAAGGATCAAATACACCCACTGTTCTTCTTTTTTTATTTATTTCTGAGAATGTTTCCATAAAATCTATGATCTTCTTATCTCTTACATTGTCTGTACTTATCAGGTCATAGTAAACAGAAAGAGGAGAGGCTGCAAGGAAAGGTGCTAAACACACACACACACACACACACAGTGGTTGCTGTTATATGATTTTGGGAAAGTCCACAAGGAGGAAATCCAGCCTACATTTCTGGGGAGTCGCACAGAAGGGATGAGGACCTTGATCGGGTAAACAAATGAACATGTAGACAGAAATGCATTTAAATGGTATTTTGAAAATGTCACTAGTGAGGTAACCATACAATCACACACGTGAAACCCTAACAACCCTAACTGACACTTTATACAATGCCTAAAACAGGATATGGAGTTGGTGCTATTATCAGAAAAAAAAAAGCAGCAATCATAAATGTGGGTTGCCTAAAAAATCATTCTGATGTATTATAAACACACCTTGAGGACAGTGTTGGTATCGAAGCGTGGCATATGGTGTGTGAACACACACGCTCCCTGAGTCCACGGAGCAAATACACTGCTCCATGCGGATTTAGCCCAGCCTGTATCCGAGGTGTTCCAAAACACATCACCATCAGTAAGATCTAACCAGTACCTGTACCGACACAAACATAAATTAAATACACACACAGAGTTCTACATACAAACATCATTCATATTACTGATACCAAGAAATGACAATCCTGTAAATTTTTATATTATGATCCTGTATATTTTAGTGTTTTCTCAGATCACAGTCAGGATTTTAATGAACTGAAGCAGATTTAGTCTGTGTTTTTTTTCTTTAATGCATCCTCTTGCAGTTTTAACACACACACACACACCTACCTGCCATTGATGGTGAGCCCTAGGCCATAGCTACAGTGGCTGTGAACTGTCATTTTGGGAGACCCAGTGGTTCCACTGGTGAAGAAGATGGTCATAGGCTCGTCACTCCTCGTGTCCACGCACACGTGTTCAGCAGAAGCACTCCTGCAGTTCATAAAGATGTAGTAACCTCACGTGGCCCTGAGAGCGCATGTTCTCACTCTCATATATTGGTATATATTGTGGAACTCCAGTGAGAACTAATTAGTGTGTGGGAATTAGTAAATGCGAAGGAATACAGACGTTCTGTCATTAGTAGCTGCTGTAATAAAGCAATAAGCGATGAGAAGGCATGCATTAGAGTGATTTGATCATGGATAAGGGTGCTCTTAGGCATGATGCAAAGCAGACCTGACATGAGGAATATGAATGTAAAGGAGAAAAAAATAATGTACATTCGCACCCCATTACTGCTGTAAGGTTGCCCCATCCTGGTCGCGCTTTGTTAGAAAGCAGAAGCTTAGAGGTCAGTGTGGGACACTGTGGAGTCACAGCCTCCATTAGTGGTGCCATACTCTCATCTGTGATCAGACACTTTGCTTGGGAGACCTGCAAACGATGCAGGATGTCTCTGGCTGTAAGCTGGGATGTTCCAGGGATCAGAACTGTACCTGTCAGAGCATAGTGAATGTGTGTAAATATGAAAGATTAATTCCACGATTCAGATGGCAATACCTTTACAACTCAGTCACAGGGTGGGCAAGGGGTCAGAAAGGCTACTCTATATTATTTATTTGCTGGTAGAAGCTACATAGAGAATTTTATTTTGGTTATTTTCAACACACAAAAATAACAAATCCATTACGTCCCAGGAGCTGACAAGTTTAACACATCCTGTCTCCCTCACACCTTTTTCGTTTGTTTGTTTTAACTTTTGAATGCATTTAAACGCCAGGCAGCGGAAAGCTGGACATAAGTTATAAGTCATGATTTTAAACTTCACTCATAGAAAGCAGAGTTGCAAAGTAAACATTTTTGTCAAGCTAACAAAAAGTACTTCATTATATACACTGGTAACATATGTTCATAATAATCTGACCATCCAATACAGACAAGTTGTGTGATGTATTTACTCAAAAAGGACCTAAATGAAGCTCTGGTCTCCACTGAATGAATGAAATCCTGGTTAGCGTGAACTGAAGGAATGAATGGTGTGAATTGAACGGCATGCCCTGCAAAGTAATCAAAGTTTACAGCTCAGTTTCTTAATTTTCATTGTTTGGCTTCAGCTCACTGTGTAAACTCTTTTAAACAAATTTAACAACAACCAAAGTTTACTTACACACAACATTGGAACCTGTAAGCATACTTACAGGTTCTGTGCATCTTATTAAGAAAGAAAAAAACCTATAGAGGTTATAGATCTTTATAAAAGCAGCCCCAAAGTGTTCGTAATACACCGGCACGTCTGCATTAGCTCTACAAGATTTAAGACACATAAATCAGTTGCCTTTGTAGTTGATCTTTTACAGCAGTAGAAATTGGATTTAAATCCCCGTTTTCTCATTTATAGTCTACCGATAAAACTCCAACCACTACTGGCCTCTAAAACAATACATTTACAAGGCCTGATTTTGGGATATCTCTCACTAATGTGAGGTATATGATTGCCAGGTAGAAGTTTGAGTCAGACCAGCACAAAAATGTGTTTTGACAGCATTAGAATGAATAAGCCCTGTTCCCTGGATGAGCTGACGTCACAGTCCTTGGTTTTATGTCTAAAGCTAATCCCTATAAAAGATGGTAGTAACAAAACATTACTTCTGTTTAAGGTCAGCTTAAGTTCATGTTTTTGTTAAATAAAAATTTTCATGAAATTCACCGTAGCTGATTTTTAACCTTAGTCTCCTGTCAATAATCAAAGACTACAGACGTCAGGTCACTCAATTCATATATTTGTCTGTTCCCCTTAGTCTGTATTAATGCACTTATCTAGCTAACTATCTGCCCATATGTTATTACCCTATGTTAGCTACCACTTTTTTCACCTAGTCATTTACGTTCCAGGCAACTGAATCATGGGACTGGGCAAGTACAAACTCCCACTTGCCTGGTGGTCTAGCTAACGAATTTACCATTTGTCCATCACTATGTATTACTTTTTATTTTTTTAATTTTTTTATATCAAACACTATAATACTAGCAACTTATGCTCGTTATGTTAAATTTACCCTAGAGTTCTTAAGTGCATATTCATTTCGCAATAGCTCTGGAATTGAATATAATTTTACTGTAACTTTTAGCAGAACCAGTCTGATAGTGGTATTCCTCATGCAGGCATGAGCATGCGTGTGATTACCTGTTCTGAGGCAGGCGATATTGACCAGCCACCACTCTGGGACTCTTGGCAGGATGAGAAGGACTCGATCTCCTCTTGCCAAACCGCATTCATCAATCAAAACATTTGCTAGTTGTCTAGAGTAGAAGCCCAGCTCCTCAAAACTCCATCTGATCTCTTCATTTCTATCATTAACCCACCACAGAGCGGGCCAAGACGACTTCCCACCTGCCTACAGAACAGAATTTATCCAACTTGCATTAATATAGTAAGAAAAGTGGTCTGCAACTGGCACCAGTCAAACCGAAATGAGAATTGTATGGTATAATCATTGTACGCTATGTTATCATGGTTTTCCCTTATTATTATTATTATTATTATTATTATTATTATTTTCAGTGCAATGCCACATTGTTTATTTTTTATTATAATTTGGGATATTTCATGTAAAAAGGAGCACATGACTGCTTTTAGATTTCAGTAGCTCTAATCAGGATGAATTATGAAAAACATTTAATATAAAAAAAAAAACAATATATAAAATCTTACATAAATGAGTAGTGTAATAATAATAATTCATAATCTTTATTGCAACAAGTATTTCCATTACGATATTTCGTGTATATAATTTTAGCGCCTATTTAAAAATTAAATGTGCAGCCCTGCTATTTTTTGGCCAGATCCTGTCGCTCATCCCTGATCTTAACTGCTATATCTGTATGTTAAAAATACACTTGTTGTCATAAAGATATAAAATATAGAAATGTATACACACATGAGCAAGTAAAGAATAAAGCTGTAAAATAAATGAATTTAAAAAATAAATGAATAAGTCATAGGGTCAGTGAAAGAGCCAGAGTCATATTGCCCTGCAGTTCTCACATGGTTTCCCACTGAAGTTAAGCAGGGTTGAGCCTGGCCAGTACCTGGATGGGAGACCCCTCCTGGGGGGAAAACTAAGGTTGCTGGTGGAAGTGGTATTAGGCCCTATAGGTCCTAATGCCCCAGTATAGTGATGGGGACACTAGATTGTAAAAGGAGCACCGTCCTTTCGGATGAGATGTTAAACCGAGGTCCTGACTCTCTGTGGTCATTAAAAATCCCAGGACACTTCTCATAAGGAGTAGGGGTATAAGCCTGGTGCCTTGGTGAAATTTCCCCATCTAGCCCTTATCTATCATGGCCCCCTAATAATCTTCATCCCTGAATTGGCTATATTCAATTCAATTTTATATGTGTATAACTTTAACAATAGACATCATCACAAAGCAGCTTTACAGAGATACATAAATTTTGGGTCTAAATTTTAAATCGGAAATTGATCTCCTCTCCTCTCCACCAATAGCTGGTGTGTGGTGTGTGGTGGGCCTTCTGGTGCACTATGGCTGCCATTGCATCATCCAGGTGGATGTTACACACTGGTGGTGTTTGAGGAGATTTCCCCCCTGTACTATGTAAAGCGCTTTGAGTGTCTAGAAAAGCGCTATATAAATGTAACTAATTATTATTATTAAAATAAACAAGTCTATATATAAAATAATTAATGCAGTAACATAATGAAAAGATTACATAGTTAGATTTGTGTTTGTATTAACTTATTTAATTACGGAAGCACAAGAGCATTATTATTTTTTCTTTCTTTCTCGACAAAAGTTGTTTTTATTGTTCTGGAGGCAGCAAACGCTTACCGCAGCTTCATGGATGAACAAATTTGTTTTTACTTTAATCAGGGACTCACTCAAGCTGAAATAGCTCTATATCTGTCAGTGATGTACAGCTTCCACATTAGTGTCCGACACTTGAGAAGGGGACACCCCTCTCTCTATTAATGCTAGATAAAGTCCATCTCTACAGCGGGTAATTATTACATTTACGATGGCGATGGCGAAGACGCCGACGTGTGTGCAACACCAGTCCCATTAACAAGACGTGAGATTTTCTCGTAATAAAACAACTTTTGTTGTCGAAAGTGGTGTAAAGTAACGAATTACAAAAACTCTCGTTACTGTAATTGAGTAGTTTTTCCTCAGGAATTGTACTTTATTAAGTAGTTTAAAAACAGGGTACTTTTACTTGAGTACGTTTTTAGTGCTGCATCGGTACTTTTACTGCGCTATTTTTCCTCAACCTGCCGTTGCTACTTTGTATGTTTTTTTTTTTTTTCCTCCTGTCAATGGTGATTGGCTAAGGAGAATAATCAGTCCCGTGATTCCCGTCCAATCAAATCGCGCATAGAAAACTTGCATCAGACAGATTTCGAAACACCTGGCGCCAATTTAGTTTAATCATGGAGGAGGAGGAGGAAGGATGAAGTGTGGTGGATGCTTCTACAGGTGCATCTCAATAAATTAGAATGTCGTGGAAAAGTTCATTTATTTCAGTAATTCAACTCAAATTGTGAAACTCGTGTATTAAATAAATTCAATGCACACAGACTGAAGTAGTTTAAGTCTTTGGTTCTTTTAATTGTGATGATTTTGGCTCACATTTAACAAAAACCCACCAATTCACTATCTCAACAAATTAGAATATTTCATAAGACCAATTAAAAAAAAACATTTTTAGTGAATTGTTGGCCTTCTGGAAAGTATGTTTATTTACTGTACATGTACTCAATACTTGGTAGGGGCTCCTTTTGCTTTAATTACTGCCTCAATTCGGCGTGGCATGGAGGTGATCAGTTTGTGGCACTGCTGAGGTGGTATGGAAGACCAGGTTTCTTTGACAGTGGCCTTCAGCTCATCTGCATTTTTTGGTCTCTTGTTTCTCATTTTCCTCTTGACAATACCCCATAGATTCTCTATGGGGTTCAGGTCTGGTGAGTTTGCTGGCCAGTCAAGCACACCAACACCATGGTCATTTAACCAACTTTTGGTGCTTTTGGCAGTGTGGGCAGGTGCCAAATCCTGCTGGAAAATGAAATCAGCATCTTCAAAAAGCTGGTCAGCAGAAGGAAGCATGAAGTGCTCCAAAATTTCTTGGTAAACAGGTGCAGTGACTTTGGTTTTCAAAAAGCACAATGGACCAACACCAGCAGATGACATTGCACCCCAAATCATCACAGACTGTGGAAACTTAACACTGGACTTCAAGCAACTTGGGCTATGAGCTTCTCCACCCTTCCTCCAGACTCTAGGACCTTGGTTTCCAAATGAAATACAAAACTTGCTCTCATCTGAAAAGAGGACTTTGGACCACTGGGCAACAGTCCAGTTCTTCTTCTCCTTAGCCCAGGTAAGACGCCTCTGACGTTGTCTGTGGTTCAGGAGTGGCTTAACAAGAGGAGTACGACAACTGTAGCCAAATTCCTTGACACGTCTGTGTGTGGTGGCTCTTGATGCCTTGACCCCAGCCTCAGTCCATTCCTTGTGAAGTTCACTCAAATTCTTGAATCGATTTTGCTTGACAATCCTCATAAGGCTGCGGTTCTCTCGGTTGGTTGTGCATCTTTTTCTTCCGCACTTTTTCCTTCCACTCAACTTTCTGTTAACATGCTTGGATACAGCACTCTGTGAACAGCCAGCTTCTTTGGCAATGAATGTTTGTGGCTTACCTAGTGAACCAAACTGAGAGACCATTTTGAAGGCTCAGGAAACCTTTGCAGGTGTTTTGAGTTGATTAGCTGATTGGCATGTCACCATATTCTAATTAGTTGAGATAGTGAATTGGTGGGTTTTTGTTAAATGTGAGCCAAAATCATCACAATTAAAAGAACCAAAGACTTAAACTACTTCAGTCTGTGTGCACTGAATTTATTTAATACACGAGTTTCACAATTTGAGTTGAATTACTGAAATAAATGAACTTTTCCATGACATTCTAATTTATTGAGATGCACCTGTACATGCAACAGCTCAAATACAGCACTTCAGCATCCTTGGCCACACCTGAAGGCGCTTTTTGAAGTGAAGGCGAAGAAGGGCAATTCAATTCAAAACACAGGCGTGCAATTTTTCTAGGCAAGTGTGTTTATGTAGAGGTTTTATGAGCCAATGTGAATTAGGGATGCACCGAATTTTTGGCAACCGAAATTATCCGGCTAAAAATAGCAACAACAACAACAAAAAATAATTAGCAATTAGCAACCAGCTTAGAGTGAGAGGCACGGTCGCTTTATAAATGCAGTAAACAGGTCTGGAGTGTGTGTGTTGTCTGCAGGTCTGTGTTCATGTTGAGACACTTGTCAGTTAACGGATGATATATTAACTTCAGTGTAATTTTCTAATTTGTGCTACAGGCTCATCTTTTATAGTTAAATTGTGAATGTACAATGCTTTGCAACCTTTTTTTTAATAACCTGCAAGAAGACCTCTACAGACCTCAACAAAACAGACTTCATATGAAAACTAATGAATTTTTCATGGTCTCACAACTCACAATACATCTGACCGTGTTGTAATGGTACATTTATAGAAGGGATTTATTTATTTATAATCGCATAATTATATAATCCGGTGTCACCCAGATGAGGATGGGTTCCCTTTTGAGTCTGGTTCCTCTCAAGGTTTCTTCCTCATGTCATCTCAGGGAGTTTTTCCTTGCCACAGTTGCCTCCGGCTTGCTCATTCGAGATAAACTTATCACTTAAAATATATATCCTGAATTTATATATTTCTGTAAAGCTGCTTTGGGACAATGACCATTGTTAAAAGCGCTATACAAATAAAATGAACTTGAACTTGAACTACAGAATGGTTGTCATAAGTGTTACCTGATTATTGGTTGCCTTTTCAAATATTACATGCCTGGATTTTCAGTCCTAGCAGTCAAATAAAACTTGGAGACATACATATATGTGTGTAATATATATATAAATGTATATAATATACATTTTTAATTTGCAGGGTATGAGGTGGAATAACATTCACAGCATAATACTCACTACTCTCGAGTACTTTTAAAAGGGCCACTTTTTACTCATACTTTGAGTAGTATTTAGGACAGGTACATTTTTTTTGTGAAGTAATAGTACTTTCACTTGAGTATGGTTTTTCAGTACTCTTTCCACCACTGGTTGTCGAGATCACAAGATGTATATATATTTTTTTGATATGTGGAGATCACAAGAAAACAAGAAGAAGAAGAAGAAGAAAAATAATAATAATGCATGGCCTCTTAGGGCTTCTGTATTTAATGAACAAACTATTGATTATTTTTATTTTGGCTTTTTAAATGACAGCCTACTCGTTTTGCGGTCACACGTGTCAGCTGTTCATTCTTACACGTTTTACAGTAATAACTTGTAGTAACAGAATTCAGTACCTTTTCTATAGTTTCCCAGACGTCGAGCACATCTTTAGCGAAGTTGAAGAGCGGAGGAATGTGCGGTTTGGGTAAGCGCACCAGACTGTCGTAGTCGGTGAAGTTTTTGGGGGTTGTTGTTTTGTATCTGCGTGCCTGCAGCCGTCGCGTTTCGCTCTCCCTGTCTGACGCGCAGCAGCTCCGCTTAGACGCATGCGTTAGAAACACACGGCAACGGACAGCAAGCGGACGCATTGTTTATAACGCCGATGTTCACACGCAGACACGGGCGCTCTGAAGCACAGCTGTGGGAGAAGCAGTACGAGCAGGGCGTGGTCACCCGGTCCTACTGTCTGCTTTCTCGATTAGTCAAGAAAGTCTTTAAAAGTGTACGGATCTACGCAGTCTTTAAGAAAACGTTTAACGTGTGACCTCACTTCCTTATAATTCCTTAAACTTTCTCGCGATATTAAGTTGTTCCGATGGGGTTGAGGGAGAGGGGGCGTTACCAACTCGCGAGCCCTCAGCCAATCAGAAACCCCGAAAGTTCAGCCGCGGGTCGCGCGCCACATTCGGTCCACTGCACTGTTCGGGTCCAATGCACAAGAATTAGTAAAACCTCAGAACTCATGGGATTAGGAAAAGTCTGTGACGCAAAATGATCAGTTGTCCCACCTCGTGTTTTGCCTTTCAGAAAAAAAAGATAACCATGTCCTGCGGCAATCAACAGAAAATCCTAAAAACCATATTTTCGTATCAAACGTCTTTACCATTTCATTATGTAAAGCAAATAAACCGTGTAGTACTTGCTATATTATATACTCAATATTAAGCACTGAACAATATTACAGCATTTTTTAAAACCCATAATTTAAATAAAGTAAGACCCCTCAAAATAGGTATCAAAACAAACACTGTACTTGTACTGCTTGAGAATACTTTTTTTAAAACAGTGCCCTAATGTTGTCTTGTAATACATATTATTATTATTATTATTATTTACATTGTAATCTCTCACATATTAATTTGACTAGCTAGAGAGCTGACAACCCCCAAGCAAGCAAAGGCTATAGCTGGTTACTGCCAAGCTATAAAAGAGACAATACACAGGCCATCGACTCTACTGACCTAATCTTCACATTTTATACAAACTCGGTACATACAGCTTTGAGTCTAGAAAATGTGCAAGTGCAAGAACTCCCTCAGCTATCTCAAATCGCTCTGCTGAAGTAACAACAGTCTAAAATATGATGATGTGTTTTATACTGCCGGGATTCTCAATATTCAGTACCATCTTTGTTAGTTGTCAGTTCCAATGCATGTGTAAAACTTTTCATTTGAAAGTTTGATCACCTGCACAACACACGGGCAGGAATAGACTGTGGGGCATATTATATATATATATATATATATATATATATATATATATATATATATATATTGCAGTTTACCTCACTGGTGCTAGAGCAATCAAAATCTAAGGCTTTATACTTCCGGTTTGTACTTCTGTGCTGAAGCATGCTTGTGTATTCGCATTATGACACAGAAAGAAGGTTTAAGATTAAGTACACATGGACTAACATTCACACCTTTAAAATATCTAAAACGGTTATTAAAAGTTACAGTTTATAAAAGTGAGTGAAATGTTTTATTTCCGTTACATCAATCACATCAGTTGCACAGAAACCCAACAATTTCTGATATACTTTTAAGGCTAGTTTTATTAAGGTCATTATTCCATATTATGTAATAATGATACAGCCTAGCACAGATATGTTACAAAATTGCTGTTTTAACCTGGATATAAACATTTTATAAGAGCATGGATAAAAATGTATAGTAATTGTGGGGGGGGGGGGGGGGCATGAATATAGTGCATTCAGAATGGACAGAATAAAGAAAAAGATAAAAACAGTGGAAAGGGAAGCAGAGACCTGGGTGATAGGAGCAAAAGGAGGGCTAGTGGCGTAGACGAGTGCGTCGGGTACGTGAGATGGGTGTGGTGACTTTTGGAGTCTCACTCTCTGCCATGACAGCATCTAAGTAAAAAAAAGGAACCCACAATTAAGAATTACAGTTTAAAAAAAACAACAACAACAAAAAAAACTGTACTGGTAAAACTACCTGTATGTCTCTCATAAATCTAGTTTACAACTGGAACAATACAGAATTTCAGTTGTACAACAAACACTTAAAGTGCCCTTGAAAGCCAGAAATAAATTCTGTATGTTGATGCATTTCCTTTTGAAGCAGAACGTCAGTTCTCCCTCTATAGCAGCTCTCTGTATGGTAATATCACATGGATTTTCATACAGGTTTCTCCTTTACAACATCAGGAGGATTTAACAATTTCTATCCACAGAGGTCACTCAGGTGCTTGTTCAGTCCTTTGTCATTTTGAGACTGAATTACTGCAACTAACACCTGGTTGGTCCGCCTCTGTGTGTCGTCCAACCCCTGCAACTGAACCAAAATCTAGCCTTGTTTTAAACCTCCCCAAGTTTTCCTGCACCACAACACTGCTACATGTAGCTGCCTGCATCATATTTAAAACACTGATGCTTGCCCACAAAGCCAAAAACAAACCTGCACCCACCCACCTTAAAGCACTTACACTGCTCTGCACCCTCCAAGCCTCCATCACTGCTCAACTGGACCCTCCATCACTCGATACCCAGGTCATCTTTGTCTTGTTTTCTTTTCATACTGTACTCACCTCAGCAAAAGGGTTTTAGGTTGACTGTACGTACTCTCAGTCTGTGATATGGTGAACTAGCATGAGGATATGTTTTTGATAGAGACTAGAAAGTACTTCAGAACGTCACTTTGAATAAGGCCGTCTGCTAAATGCTGTAAACGTAAATGACAGCTTGTTTTCTGCTGTTTATGGGTTTCTCACTTGCCCACTGGAAATGTGTTTTTCAGAGCAAAGATTTCCAGCTTCCCCAGTCTGGACTGGTACCAGCCCACAGCAGTCATTTCCCTCTACCCTACAGTAATGCAGCAGTCAGGGCATTCAGCTTCTCACAGGGGAGAGCGAAACACTGCTCAGGCTTTTTGGACAACACACACAAATGTGCCACGATATCTCCAAATTCTTACTTGCTGTATCAGACACACAAGTTGTACATTAATGGAAGGTCATAGCATATAGAGTATCATGGCCAGTTGCGCTTTGGTCTGTGTTTTGGAGCAAGGTCAAACATGTTTGTTTAACGATCAAGATTGTGTATAGAAAATATGCAGATACACTGCCAAAACTCCATCTTTTCAACACACAACAATGCTAAAGAGCATCAATCAGACACCTAACTGAAGTACAGGCTATCCTAAATTGATAATAACTGGTGCATGGCACTGCCATCTCACCTTCCTCCTCTTCTTCTTCATCACTGCTAAAGGTGATGATTGTTTTGGGGCGAGCACGGGAGGTTTTGGGGGTCACCAAGTCACTGTCATCCATCTTGGATTTTCCACGACCTGCAATGATGAAAACAGGATGCTATGATAAGATGTAGACACGGTGACAGCAGAGCAATTGTAGCAGGTATATAATTTTCTCAGATTCCTCACATGCACTGTTTGACCAGTTTCTTAATATTGCATTACAACACGAAATACAACAATTTCGAAAAAGTTGGGACAGTATGGAAAATGCTAATAAAAACAAAGAGGAATGATTTGTAAATGTACTTTGACTTGAATTTAATCAAAAAATATATAACAAGGTGATTGATGTTTTACCTAATCAACTGCATAGTTATTGTTTTTTGATGATAAAGGTTTATTTTGAAATTGATGCATGCAACCCGTTGCAAAACAGTTGGGACGGGGCAATGTAGGACCAATAGCGATGTGACGAGCTGAAATAAGAAGGTGATGTAAAACAAGTGAGGCAATCGTCTAATCATAGTATATAAGGAGCCTCCAAAAAGGCCTAGTCCTTCAAGAGTAAGGATGGGTCGAGGCTCACCAATCTGCCA
The DNA here is from genome assembly GCA_023630585.1 of Cranoglanis bouderius. Lineage (NCBI taxonomy): Eukaryota > Metazoa > Chordata > Actinopteri > Siluriformes > Cranoglanididae > Cranoglanis > Cranoglanis bouderius. The sequence continues at coordinate 33,675,013 of CM042536.1, forward strand.
ACAGAATAATCCAACACTTTGAGAACAACATTCCCCAAAGACAAATCGGTAGGATTTTGGGCATTTCACCTTCTACAGTGCACAATATAATTAAAAGATTCAAGGAATCCGGTCAAATCTCGGTGCGTAAAGGGCGTGGCCAAAAACCACTTCTGAATGCGTGTGATCTCCGATCCCTCAGACGTCACCGTCTTAAAAACCATCATGAGTCTGTAATGGATATCCTGACATGGGCTCAGGAATACTTTGGTAAACCTTTGTCAGTCAACACCATTCACCACTGCATCTACATTACTATGCAAAGCAGAAGCCGTACATCACCACTGTCCAGAAGCGCCACAGACTTCATCTGAGATGGACAGTAGCACAGGAGAATCGTGTTTTGTGGTCTGACAAGTCAACATTTCTGTTGGTCACTTCCTGTTTGGCATGTCGTGTTCGAATCGTTTGCCGGGAGCTTCAAGCGGAGTTTATCCACGTCGGATCCGTCTAAAATAATATCAACTTATCTTCGACTAAGGTACGTTAAACACTCAATATGGCAAATCTTCAGCTTGTTCAGTGTGTTGCGTGCAGGATGCTTAGTCATTCTTCCTCCGTCGTTAGCAATAGCTTTATTTGTGCAAAGTGTATACTAGTTAGCTCTCTGACGGAGAACATTGCAGCATTAGAGGTGCGCATCCAGACTCTAGAGAGGGTTAGTGAGAATGAGAGCAGTGTAGTTTCTGTAGGGGAAAGTCTGGATGCCTCAGGCGGAGATAGCAATCCCCCAACTCCGGCATTAGAGCCCTCACAGCGAGGCGAAAGGGTGACGACTCTGCGGCATAATCGCAAAGCCAAAGCTAACGCTAAGGCTCGCCCACGGGAGCACCACTCCTCTCCGCTTCACGTGTCCAACAGGTTTGCTCTCCTCAGTGAAGCACTTGCTGAGAAACCTGAAAGAGCTCATGTTATAGGAGACTCTATCTTAAAGCATGTGAAATTAGCTAGGCCTTTAGGGGCTCCAGCAGCTTTAGTTAGGTGTATACCGGGAGCCAGGGCGCCGGACATAGCAGGTAATCTTAGGGTCTTAGGCAAGCATAGGTTTTCAAAGATAGTTATTCATGTAGGAGCTAATGATATACGCCTTCGTCAGTCAGAGATTACTAAGAGTAATGTTGTAGAGGTGTGTAAATTAGCGAAGGCGATGTCCGATGCAGTAATATGCTCTGGCCCCATCCCAATGCGGCATGGCGATGTAGCTTGCAGCAGATTATGGTCGCTGAACTGCTGGATGTCCAGGTGGTGCTCTGAAAACAATGTGGGATTTATAGATCATTGGAGCAGTTTTGAGGGCAAGGATGGCCTGTTAGCGAGGGACGGTATCCATCCCACTCAGGAAGGTGCTGCTCTCATTTCTTGCAGCATAGCACATAGTCTCAGAACAGGTCTAGTTAACTGTTGACTATCCAGAGCCAAGGCCAGGGAGCAGACAAGCAGGCTAAACCGACCGTCTGCTAGCTGCACTGAGTCGTCACCTAGGTTCCACAATATCGAGACGGTGTCTGTTCCCTGAGCTAAACAAATATGTAGAAATTTTCGGAAAGTTTGCTTTAGTAACCTAATTAAAATAAAATTAGACCATATTGAATGCACAGCCAGCACATTTGATCTGAAGCTAGGACTGTTAAATATTAGATCTCTTATGTCTAAAGCACTTATTGTTAATGAAACATGGATTAAACCAAACGAGTATATAGCATTAAATGAAGCCAGTCCTCCTGGATACAGTTATATACATCAGCCCCGTCTAACTGGCAGAGGAGGAGGTGTCGCACTCATTTCTAATGAAAATCTTGGCGTCACACAAAAACCTAGCCATAAGTTCAACTCCTTTGAAGTTCTTCATACTAGTATAACATATGTAACCACAAAAAATAAGTCTATTGAGTCGATTCCACTCATTATTATTTACAGACCCCCAGGGCCATACTCTGAATTCCTTGGTGAATTTGCAGATTTTATCTCGAACCTGGTTGTTTCTCTAGATAAAGCATTAATTGTTGGTGACTTTCAGAATCAGTTTGATACCGTCAGACGTTACACGGGTTATCAAAATGAATATTAAATCAGTCTGGACTTAGCAAAGAAGTTTCTTTTTCTTTGAGCTTTAAATCCATATCTGTTTAATGACCAATTTGGCTCCAGCCTGTCTAAGAGCAATAATCCAGCTTCCTGATTGGTTAATAGCCCAGAGAGGTGTGTGCATTGGCGTTGTCTTTAAAAACAACACGCATTGCTCTAGTACTTTTCTGTTTAAGTCTCTTCGGCTCTCTCTCTTCTGTTTAACTCTCTTCGGTTTCTGGCCGGCTACAGCCGCTTTCTCTCCCGGACAAAGGTACATCTGCTTCACGACCCATGGCTTTTCAAACAGCACCAGGAACCCGCGGACTCCGGCTCGAGTTCGCTCGATTCTCGAACGCCTCTTGCAACACCTAAGCCATGCAAGTATAGTTTAATTGATCTATAGATGCGTTAAGTTGTACCCCTGCTTTCAGGAGACCAAGTTCTTGCTGGTTTGAAAAGGCTAACCGTTACGTTTTTGTCTGCTATCCTTTTTGGTGGGTTTTTGTTAAATGTGAGCCAAAATCATCACAATTAAAAGAACCAAAGACTTAAACTACTTCAGTCTGTGTGCATTGAATTTATTTAATACACGAGTTTCACAATTTGAGTTGAATTACTGAAATAAATGAACTTTTCCACAACATTCTAATTTATTGAGATGCACCTGTATAGATATATTTCACGCCATTTGAGCTAATTCGTTACATAAATTGGTTGAGAACATATTCAATGTTTTAAACATCTTTTAATTCGTTACAAACTGGTGGAGAATATATTTCAATGTTTTAAACTCTTAATTCGTTACACCCGGAAGATCCTCTGAGAACAGCAGTTGTGTCTATTTTAGATTCAGTAGGGGTCAATCAGAACGTAATAGGGCCCACTCATAATGGTGGTCACACTCTTGACATTATACTAACATACGGATTAAATATAGAAAATATAGTCACATTTCCGCAGTCTGAAGCTATCTCAGATCATTCTCATCTCGTGTAAATTGCGCATTGATCATAATATATGCACTTTACCACGCTACTGTGTCAAACGCACATTCACGTCAGCTACTGCACAGAGTTTTATCAATAACCTCCCAGAGATATCAACTATGATTAGATCGCTGTCTGATCCCATAGAACTTGATCAGGCGACTGAAAGCTTAGAGTCAACGTTCTGCTACACGTTAGATAAAGTAGCTCCACTTAAAAGAAAATAATTAGAGAGAAAAAGCCAACACCCTGGTATAATGATCACACACGCACCTTAAAACAGATCACTCGACAATTAGAACGTAAATGGCATCAAACCAAATTGGTAGTATTTCAAACAGCATGGAAGGAGAGCCTCCTGAACTATAGGAAATCTCTTAGTGCTGCTAGATCAGTCTATCTCTCTACCTTAACTGAAGATAATAAAAATAATCCTAGATTCTTATTTAATACTATAGCAAAATTAACAAGGAATAAAACCCCCACAGAAACAGGCACACAATCATCATATAGCAGCGATGATTTCATGAGTTTTTTTATTGGCAAAATTGAAAATATTAGACAAAAAATTCAGACTATTAATTTAAAACCACACAGTCTTATAACTAACCCTGTAGATAATAATATAGCAATATCAGATCAACGATTAGAGTGCTTTACTCCCCCTAGAGAGACCGAACTTATCTCATTAATTTCTTCATCAAAATCATCAACTTGTATACTAGATCCCTTACCTACATGTTTCTTCAAACAGATTACTCCAGAAATAATCAAACCCCTTCTAAAAATAATCAACTCCTCCCTTAGCACTAGCTATGTACCTAAATCATTTAAACTAGCAGTTATCAAACCCCTGATTAAAAAACCTGAATAACACTCATGAAATGTATCAGTCAGGATTTAGGCCTCATCATAGCACAGAGACAGCACTGGTTAAAGTGGTAAATGACCTACTGCTGGTCTCTGATCAGGGTTGTCTCCATGCTTGTGTTGCTTGACCTTAGTGCAGCTTTTGATACAACTGATCATACTATTCTCCTTGGTAGACTAGAAAACGTTGTTGGCATAAAGGGCGCGGCCCTCTCCTGGCTCAGGTCTTATTTGACTGATCGTTATCAGTTCGTAGATGTAAATACTGAATTCTCTATGCATATTGAGGTAAAGTTTGGTGTTCCGCAAGGTTCTGTTTTAGGCCCACTGCTTTTTTCTTTATATATGCTACCTCTGGGTAAAATTATTCGTAAACATGGAATTAGCTTCCACCATTACGCTGATGACACACAGATGTATGTTTCAGCAAAGCCAGATGACAGACACCAGTTTAATAAAGTTGAGGAATGTGTAAAGGACATTAGACACTAGACGCTTATTAACTTCCTCTTACTAAATTCTGACAAGACAGAAGTACTTATACTAGGACCACATGCAGCTAGAAGTAAGTTTTCTGATTCCATAGAAACTCTGGATGGCCTTTCTGTTTCATCATGTGCAGCAGTAAAGGACCTTGGTGTGATTATTGACTCCAGTCTTTCCTTTGATGCCCATGTAGATAATATTACTAGGATAGCCTTCTTTCACCTCAGAAATATTGCTAAGATAAGAAATATATTGTCACTACATGATGCAGAAAAATTAGTCCATGCTTTCGTCACCTCTAGGTTGGATTATTGTAATGCCTTACTGTCTGGATGTTCCAGTAGGAGCATAAACAAACTCCAGTTAGTCCAGAATGCAGCTGCAAAGAGTCCTTACTAGAACCAGAAGATATGACCACATCACCCCTATCTTATCCACACTGCATTGGCTCCCAGTGAAATTTCACATTGATTATAAAATACTACTATTGACTTATAAAGCACTAAATGGCTTCGCGCCACAGTACCTAAGCAGACTTTTGGTCTTCTATGATCCGCCACACCTACTTCGATCAAAAGGTGCAGGCTATTTGTTGGTACCTCGAATAGTGAAGGCTACAGCAGGGGGAAGAGCTTTCTCTTACAAAGCCCCACAGTAATGGAACAGCCTTCCATTTAGTGTTCGGGACTCAGACACAGTCTCAGTGTTTAAGTCCAGGCTGAAAATATATTTGTTTAGTCAAGCTTTTTGTGAATATTTTTTCTTAGGTAAAGGAGCAGATCTAGCGGTCTCACAGGCATAGAATGTTGTGGTGAACTGGGATGTTTGGATGCTGTCGCCTGCCCACTTTCACGCGTTCACCCAGGTTTGTTGATGGTAGAGTGGCTGGCTGCCTTATGTCCCAGGGAGCCCTCATGTCTGTGTTACCTTCTGGCTCTCCCTTTTAGTTATGCTGTCATAGCTAGTCCTGCCGGAGTACCTGCTTTCACTCACGCAAAGTACACTGTCCTTAACCATTACGGGACAATAAGCATGCCTAATAATCTCTCTCTCTCTCTCTCTCCCTCTCCCCTTCTGTCAAGCTACACATGATACTCCTGAGATGTCAGTGATCCTGACCCCTTCTGCTCTCTGGACCTGCCTGATCCATCCTGATGCCCTACTTCTGGTTGGAGAGCTCATCAATTGGAAGTCACATGCTGCTGCTGAGGATGGCCTCACACGTTGCAGCCTAAAGATCATTGAGAGTACCGAGGATGGTACCTCTTAAAAACCATGAAGATGGCTTTGGACCTCAATTCATATGAACAGTTATGCTATGATGGCTTTAGGACTATAATTACCACAAACAGTTTGGCACTCAAGTCTCCATCAGTGGTGAAGTTCAACAAAACAGACTTCATATAAAAACTGTAATGAATATTCATGGTTTCACAACTGCTATTTGACCATGTAGTATTAGCACATTTATAGAAGAGATTTATTTATTTATAATCGCACTATCCGGTGTCACCCAGATGAGGATGGGTTCCCTTTTGAGTCTGGTTCCTCTCAAGGTTTCTTCCTCATATCGTCTCAGGGAGTTTTCCCTTGCCACCGTTGCCTCCAGCTTGCTCATTGGGGATAAATTCATAAATTTAAAATCTATGTCCTGAGTTTATATATTTCTGTAAAGCTGCTTTGGGACAATGTCCATTGTTAAAAGTGCCATACAAATAAACTGAACTTGAACATTTCAAATAGTTTTTGGACAAAACAGCCGTCGTGTTCTCCGGGTCAAAGAGGAAAAGGACCATCCAAGCGGTTATCAGCGTCAGGTCCAAAAGCCAGAGTCTGTCATGGTATGGGGGTGTGTCAGTGCCCATGGCATGGGTAACTTGCACATCTGTGAGGGCTCCATTAATGCAGAAAGATATGTACACATTTTGGAGTGACATATGCTGCCATCCAGAGCAGGACAACACCAAACCACATTCTGCCTGGATTACAAGCGCATGGTTGTGTAAACAGAGTGCGGGTGCTAGCATGGCCTCCCTGCAGTCCTGACCGGTCTCCGACTGAGAATATGTGGCACATCATGAAGTGCAAAATAAGGCAACGAAGGCCCCATACAGTTGTGCAGCTGAAGAAATGCATAATGGATGAACAGGGGAAAATTCCACTTGCTACACTTAACCAACTGGTGTCTTCAGTGTTTAAACACTTAATAAGTGTTATTAAAAGAAAAGGTGATGTTACACAGCGGTAAACAGTGGACTGTCCCAACTTTTTTGGAGTGTGTTGCAGTCATCAGAATTGAAATGAGTGTATATTTTCAAAAATAATTTAAATTCAAAAAGTAAAACATCTATTAGTGTGTTAATAATGTGTTTTCAGTATAGTACAGGGTGAATTTAATTTTCAAATGACTTTTTTTTTTTTTTTTGCATTTTCCATACTGTCCCAACTTTTTCAGAATTGGGGTTGTACATTATGATGGTATTGCCACACGTCACGATAATTTTTCTCCCAGATGCTCATTAAGGAAGGCAGGATACATGCAATAGCCATCTTGTTTACACGTAGTTAGAAGCAGGTATAACCCCAGCCTTGTGCAGCATGTTTGTCAGGCACTCAGATATGTCTGAAGGTACCACGATATGTGGAAAAAAGCTGATGTAGAGGTGTTTACAAATAAGATCAGGTGCAGAGTGAGTGAGAGAAATAATTTTGAGAGACAGCAGTGTTGTTTTACCTCGTGTTGGTCTGCGAGCATTCTTTGGCACAGGAGTGTTTTGCTGCTCCTCTAGCTGCTGCTCGCTCTCCTCATTTTCCACGTTTTCCAGACCTTTTGTATGCACCGCTGTTAACTTCTTCTCAAACTCCTCAACCTGAGCCTGTGTAATCAGAGGACAGCAATAAGACACATGCAGTTAAATTTTTTAGCAGAACACTGAAGATGTATCAAACCACTATATTAAAGACATTTTATAGACAGTTTGAATGGTAAGGATAATTGTAAATAGTGGCTAAAAAGATGCTATTTTCTCTGCTCTCCTGTAATGGGCATTGTTGATGCTTTCAAACAGCACCTTAGTCTTAAGTGGGATTTCTGATGAAAAATATTGGCTATTTTTAATTTAATTTAATTAATTTTTAACCTTACCTTAAACTGGGGCTTAGCTCTGCGGCGGAGTTTGGCCAAGATGGAGAGCAGAGGTTGGTAAACTGCATCCTCTGTTAGTTTATCACTGTAACACTCCCAGCACTCCTGCAACTTTTTAAAGCCTCGCTCACACATGGAGAGCAGTGACAGAGATACAGCCAGATCTGCCCACTGTCGCTCTGTCCTGAACAAAATCAGACATATTGACAAAGTGTTTATACTTTCTATCTTTAGTAAACCACTCAACCAAAGCAATACAGCTTCTAGCTGATTCACGTTTCATCATTACTCTTATGAATTATGAAATCTATGTATATGTACATGTATACTTTGCTGTGTATAACTTTGGCCATTTATACTTGAGTGAAAATCTCGTTATTTTAATTACTCACTTTGCAGTTCTGAAACGTTGACAGAGCTTCTCCACCAAACTCTCTGTCTGCCTCTCCTTAGTTATGTAGGAAAAGAGTTGCCTATGAGAAAGAGAAAGCATTTTATTAATTACATATTCACAAATATATTACCCAAATAACACATGAAAATGTATTTACTTCATAATAGTGCTGAAGTCCTCCTCTTTCATCCCTCTCTCTGGATCTGACAGTCTGCTTATAATGTCTGGCAGTAGATTATAGATTGCATTATCCTGAACGATAACGATTAAACACAAAGAGAAATAAAGAATTCATCAAGAACTTGCTCATTCATATATCAAGCTTCAATTGTACCCAAAGCAACAACAAACCAGCCCTGTATTAAAAGAATTTCTTAATCATATACAGTTGCAATCAAAATGATTCAACCCCCATTGCAAATCATGTTCACTGTCAAAATTTACAGACTTTCAGCTGTTTGCTATGAACAAATCAAACAAAAGCAATTGAAATAGTTCAACACAACAAATGCTTCAAGTGGTTTCCCCAAATTCAACTGAAAATGAGACTTCTCCAGTCTCAAAATTATTCAACCCCTTCATGGCAAGTATCTTTAGTACTTAGCAGAGCACCCTTTTGCTGTTATGACCTGCTGCAAGCGAGATGTATAGCCAGACACCAGAGTCTTTAGGAAAAAAAAAAAAGAGGCTCTAGCATTAGCGTTTTACATTCGCAAGCTGCAACTGCCTTCTTCAAATCCCACCAGAGATTTTCTGTGGGGTTCAAGTCACAGACAGCATGACGTTTTCTCCTAGGATTTCCTGATACTTCAATGAATCCATTTTGCCTTCCACACGCTGCAGGTTTCCAGTGGCAGAGGATGCAAAGCAGCCCCAGAGCATCACCGAGCCACCACCATGCTTGACTGTGAACAAAGTGTTTTTTCTTCATTCTTCTTTCTCCAGACATACCGCTGATCCATCGTGCTGAAAAGTTCCACAGAACAGAATACCAAAACTTCTGTGTTTTATTTATATGATTTTGAGCATATGTGCTTTTGTGTCAGTAGTGGTGTACGTCTTGGAGTTCTGGCATGGAAACCTTCCGCGTTTAGTACGCGCCTTACTGTGCTCACTGAAACCTCAGTGCTTGTTGCCACCACATGTTGTTTTCACAACCTGCCTTCTCAGAAATCTGGTTGCAGCCATTGATAGCTTCCTTTTTGTGCCCCGTCCAGGTATTGTAACCGCTGTCCCCTCAACTTTGAACTTGCGAACTATGCTTCCAACGGTGTCTCTAGGAACATTCAGTGCCTTCGCTATCTTTTTGTATCCTGTTCCTTGTTTGTGAAGGGCGATGATCTCTTCTCTTAACTTTTTGGACCATTCTTTTGACTTGGCCAGTTCAGGTATTGCATGTATTCCAGCACAAGCACACCTGGTGCAACTAATGAAGCCTTGATTAGATGCATCATGGGTGCTCGAGACAACACCTGTTTTGCATATTTGTGCTGTTGTGAAGGATTCTATTCAGTGGGTTGAATAATTTTGAGACTGGAGAAGTCTCATTTTCAGTTGAATTTGGGGAAACCACTTGAAGCATTCGTTGTGTTGAACTATTTCAATTGCTTTTACATTTACATTTACAGCATTTGGCAGACGCCCTTATCCAGAGCGGCTTACATTTATTTCATTTATACATCTGAGCAATTGAGGGTTAAGGGCCTTGCTCAAGGGCCCAACAGTGGTGGCTTGGTGGTGCTGGGATTTGAACTCACAACCTTCCGATCAGTAGCCCAACGTCTTAACCACTGAGCTACCACTGCTTTCGTTTGATTTGTTCATTACAAACAGCTGAAAGTCTGTAAATTTTGACAATAAACCTGATATGCAGTGGGGGTTGAATAATTTCGATTGCAACTGTAAAATCATCTAGCTATGTTAGATTAATAAGTGCCTACCTTTGCAGAAAGCTCATTGAAGAAATTAACTGCAAGGTTGGCAATATGTGGCTCAGGGTCGAGCAGGAGTGCAGCAACCTCGCTGACCTGACCTTTGACCTTCATCACATCCTTTAGCACCAACTGGGTCAGAACCGTGATGGCAGTCAGGCGCACTGACACATTTTCGTCACACAGCCTTCACAGACACATCCAATATGGAATGATTGTTGTTTCACAATTCATTATGTAGGTCACAAAATATCTTACTGTGCAGTGAGCTAAGCTGGATAAAGTTTAGCAGGGTGCAGATTGGAATTTATTTAAATTAAACTTATTAAATTAATATATTACATTGTCAGTTAGCAGGATAGCAGTATGCATGCACATCAGGTATTAGGCAAGTTGTCATACCTGGCGTACAAATTGGGGGTCCAGGGTTCCAGAATGTTGGGGAAGCGAACAGTCAGGTCTCCAAGGGCAATGATAGCATTTGCTCTGACGACTGGGAGAGGAGATTTCTCCAACACAGTGAAGAGTAAACGGATATTATCCTTACACACTGCTGGACTGAGTTGGTGTAGAAACACGAGAGAAAGATGGGCCAAGATTATTTAGAATTAAAACTAATCATATACACAATCAGGAATTTTTACTTCCACATAAAACAATGGTTGCAAAGGCTAGACTCTGACTTTTTCTTCACTGTTTTGTTAATTAGTTAGACAAGGACATTAAAGAAGGTTTTACTTTCAGGACCAGTCAAAATAATTAAATGTGTGAAACCACACATTAGCAACCACTTCCATTACAATGCTAGTAAATTATCTTTTTATGAAAGAGGACAGAAGTTAACTTAATTAACAAATAGAAACTCAAACCATGCCCTTCAACACTGAATTTATATCAATTTATATTCATTGCAGATTTGCTAATGATTAAGGCAATTCAGTCTGTTAAAGGTATAGTAATTAAAGTTTAATACAATGCAGTTTGTGATTTACCTGATCATCATGAACTGGGAGAGGGCGAGGCAGGCAGCAGTGGTAAGTTGGGTATGAGAATATCGGCCAGGTGAACTGCACACCTTCACCAGCAAAGGCAGAAACACACTGAGCATGTTCCCTTCTGTACACACAAAAGGATAAATACAATATCAATCAAAAACAAAAACAATGAAATTTAACATGAATGGCTTTACTAGATTAATAAACAATTTATTCCGATTATTACCATAGCCAAATAAACAAAGAGGAAGATAGCTCTCACCGGCTAAAAGTTCTGTTTCACAGATTTTACGTATGAATTCTGCCTCTGTGTCCTCTGCTGAGGCACCAGTCAAGCCAAGCTCTTCCTCCACACAGCTGTCATTGGATTCCTGCTGCACAGGGTGCAAATTATAAGTTAGACAAAAGGATCAGAATTCTGTGTCAAGAATCAGCATCCCTTTGTGAAGAACTGTCCCCTCTTGATACGGACCTTGTTCTTGTTGACGGGCCCTTTCTCCTTCTCCTCTTTCTCCTCCTTCTCTCCTCTCCGCCGCCGGAGCTCAGCACTCACACTTCTCTCCAGGTGAGACACCTGCCAGAAGGCCACGAATCCACACAGAGAGAGTAGCTGTGCCAGACTCACACAGTTTACTGCATACAGAGTATAAAAGAGAGAGAGAGAGAGAGAGAGAGAGAGAGAGAGAGAGAGAGAGAGAGAGAGAGAGAGAGCGCGAGAGCGTCTCTTAACACACCGAATTTACAAAGAAAAATGAGCTTGAGATTTTTCCCTGTTGAGAGATTATTGCTTTTACTCCTCTAAAACCTTGAAAGCTCCACTCTATAATTAAACTTGTCCGCTCTTGAAGATTTTGGTAAGAGAGGTTAGGATAAGCAAACTGTGGGACAGTAAGCCAACAGGAACAGGTTTAAACCTGTTACAAAACCAACAGATTCACACTCAAACATAGCAAATATGTATTATGCTCAACAGATGATCCTCCACATTTCCACTGTACCTTTCTGTTCCTGGGAGTCCTGGGAGCCTTCTGACATTTGTGACTGCTCCCCGCTCTCTGTAACCTGCTCCAGCAGGAGGTGAGCCGAGCGTTGGAGGAGGCGAGCGCATAGCTGATCGGGTGACTCGGCAAGGAAGTAGATGAGGCGGACGGCCTGCTCCATGAAAGTCTGCCAGTAGGGGTCGGACAATATCACTCCTATGTAGGGGACAGGGCGATAGTCATTGTCCGGTGTTTATAATTATATGAAGGTAACTGATAAAGTATTTTGATTTCGCCTCAGTTTCTTTAACATGGGGTTCTTTTCCTTCAGTTACTATGGGTGGTTTGGTAACCATAAAGAGTCTCTAGCATTAGCGTTTTACATTTTGTGTATCAGACAGCAACTAGAAAATACATGGGTGTGTACCATCAGCAACAGCCTGGGTCAGACAGCTGAAGAGATGGTGGTCCATCGGTAGTCTGAATGCAGCTCCTTTAGATTGCTACAACAGAAAGGATAGTTATGAGAAACCTCTCTGTATACACAGCATACTGTCAATTCTCGCATGCTCAAAGATGATGTGTGAATGTTTAGTGGTATATGACTGCAGCATGTTAACATACCCTTATGTGATCAGTAATATTGGTGATGGTATTAACAGTGTCTCTGGCCAGCAAGTAATCTTCAGTCACCTTCTCTCCCAATGCAACAGAGCAGAGGGTGTCCAGATTACCAAGTACAACTTCCCTCTCAGCTCTATGCATGTACATGAACACACACACACACACACACACACACACACACACACACACACACACACACACACACACACACACACAGAGAAACATATGTAAAGTCTAAGGGCCCAGTTAATCTCCTCTTCAGGAGGTGAAATGCATGCTCAAACATACTATCATATGTTTTGGATCCTGAGCAGATCCTTTCTTTCTCCACACATTGGACTTTGCATCACTTTAGTAGAGGTTAATCTTGGTTCCAGAACTTTTGTGGCTCATCTCTGTATTTCTTTGCAAATTCCAATCTGGCTTTCCGATTCTTACTGCTGATAAGTGGTTTGCATATTGTGGATATTTATATTTCTGCTCTCGGAGACTCCTTCAAACTACGGCCTGTGATACTTTCACCCCTGCCCTGAGTAGGCCTTTCACAACAACTAATTTTAGTGGACGATATACTGGCCCAGTAATAATAGCGATAAATAATATTAGTCATTTTAAGACCATTTTATGCCACTGATAATGATAATATAATAGCATAGTTTTTGTCTTCTGACGAAAATATCCTTTAAATTTAGTCAATATTTCATCATCATATGTATTAATTTTAGTCAATTTTACTCTGACTAAAATGGCACTGAATATTAAATCAATGGCATTTTAGTTGATACAGTGAGGCAAAAATTTTTTGATTCCCTGCTGATTTTGTACGTTTGCCCACTGACACAGAAATGATCAGTCTATAATTTTAATGGTAGGTGTATTTTAACAGTGAGAGACAGAATAACAACAAAAAAAATCCAGAAAAATGCATTTCAAAAAATGTTATAAATTGATCTGCATTTTAATGAGGGAAATATGTATTTGATCCCCTATCAATCAGCAAGATTTCTGGCTCCCAGGTGTCTTTTACACAGGTAATGAGCTGAGATTAGGGGCACTCTCTTAAAGGGAGTGCTCCTAATCTCAGTTTGTTACCTGTATAAAAGACACCTGTCCACAGAAGCAATCAATCAATCAGATTCCAAACTCTCCACCATGGCCAAGACCAAAGAGCTGTCCAAGGATGTCAGGGACAAGATTGTAGACCTACACAAGGCTGGAATGGGCTACAAGACCATCGCCAAGCAGCTTGGTGAGAAGGTGACAACAGTTGGTGCGATTATTCGCAAATGGAAGAAACTGTCAGTCTCCCTCGGTCTGGGGCTCCATGCAAGATCTCACCTCGTGGAGTTTCAATGATCATGAGAACGGTGAGGAATCAGCCCAGAACTACACGGGAGGATCTTGTTAATGATCTCAAGGCAGCCGGGACCATAGTCACTAAGAAAACAATTGGTAACACACTACGCCGTGAAGGTCGGAAATCCTGCAGTGCCTGCAAGGTCCCCCTGCTCAAGAAAGCACATGTACAGGCCCGTCTGAAGGTTGCCTGAATGATTCAGAGGAGAACTGGGTGAAAGTGTTGTGGTCAGATGAGACCAAAATCGAGCTCTTTGGCATCAATTCAACTCTCCGTGTTTGGAGGAGGAGGAATGCTGCCTATGACCCCAAGAACACCATCCCCACTGTCAAACATGGAGGTGGGAACATTATGCTTTGGGGGTGTTTTTCTGCTAAGGAGACAGGACAACTGCACTGCATCAAAGGAATGATGGACGGGGCCATGTACTGTCAAATCTTGGGTGAGAACCTCCTTCCCTCAGCCAGGGCATTGAAAATGGGTCGTGGATGGGTATTCCAGCATGACAATGACCCAAAACACACAGCCAAGGCAACAAAGGAGTGGCTCAAGAAGAAGCACATTAAGGTCCTGGAGTGGCCTAGCCAGTCTCCAGACCTTAATCCCATAGAAAATCTGTGGAGGGAGCTGAAGGTTCGAGTTGCCAAACGTCAACCTCGAGACCTTAATGACTTGGAGAGGATCTGCAAAGAGGAGTGGGACAAAATCCCTCCTGAGATGTGTGCAAACCTGGTGGCCAACTACAAGAAACATCTGACCTCTGTGATTGTCAACGAGGGTTTTGCCACCAAGTACTAAGTCGAAGGCGTCAAATACTTATTTCCCTCATTAAAATGCAAATCAATTTATAACTTTTTTGAAATGTGTTTTTCTGGATTTTTTTGTTGTTATTCTGTCTCTCACTGTTAAAATACACCTACCATTAAAATTATAGACTGATCATTTCTTTGTCAGTGGGCAAACGTACAAAATCAGCAGGGGATCAAATACTTTTTTCCCCCCCCACTGTAAAATGCAAAAATTAAACCATTTCACATATTTTACATGTTAACTTAAAAATCTATAAAAAACTTGTGAAAACCTGATCTCCTGAAATATTACAATGAATACACCATACAATTTAAATTTTGTTATAATTTTCACAATTTAAATAAGAAAACAAAAAATCCCACAACAGATCAGTCATATGGAAAAAGTAAGTACACCCCTACATTTATCACACCTTCAAATTAATAAAATTAGAATAGGTGATTAGAACCTGCTTGGGGAGTGCAGGTGTAAGCTGTCTTATTTATACCCCGTTCACATCTAGTGTCTGGTGTTCACTTTGTTATTGAGGTGTGTGGTGCCAATTTGTCTAGGACTGTCTAGGAAATACAGCCCAAGAGCAGACCGTCTGATGCAAAAAGAAGTCTCCAAGAACACCAAAATTTCATCACAGGATCTGCTAACAAGCCTTGCAACTGTTGGTGTCAAAGTGTATGATTCTAAAATCAAGAACATTAGAGCAATGAGCAGACAGACAAAGACTAGGAATTTTGGAAAAATGTACAAATCAAAGAGTTGTCTGGCTACTGTAACAGCAGACATGTTTGGTGCTGACCAAAGACAGCTTTTCAGGGGAAGCACCTCATACCATCTGTGAAGCACAGTGGTGGAAATGTTATGGTTTGGGGTTGCTTCACTGCCTCAGGCACTGGACAGCTTGCATTCATAGAGTCAACTATGAATTCTGCATCATATCAAAGAGTGCGTGAAGATAATGTGAGGCCATCTGTCCAAAAGTTGAACCGAAAGTGGACCTTTCAACAGGATAATGATCCTAAGCACACTAGCGAATCCACCAAGGAATGGCTCAAAAAGAAATGGGGGGTTATGGAATGGCGTGAGTGAGTGAGTGTTATAATAATAATGATGATAATAATAATAAAACAAATTTTCCTTTCCCACTAAATTTGCATTTCCCAGGTACTGCTTCATCTTCAACATAACATCAATACAATCCAGGGGAGTGACGGTTTTTTACTGCCAAAAACTTTCAATGGAAAGTCGCTGGATGATGTCATGAACTAATTAGCATATTCATTAAGTCATTGCATACTTGCATTCTGCCTAGTGTCAGCCCTTTACATCTGTTTACTTCTCTCCTACTCTCTGCGCTCACATACTGTATTTTAATACAGCCAAATTCCCAATAAAGCTGTTCTCATTTATATACTTGGCCCATTAAGGCTACATGTTAACCAGCAGTCACTTCCAAGCCATTTCCAGGCTGCTGCTCTGCACTGCTAAAATCCCGATTTTTATAACTGTGACGTCCTCTTACAAAATCACCAGATACATATGTTAAAGACAAGGCTTGTTCTGCAAATTTGGCGATATTTACATGGAAAACGATCACTCAGAGAAAGTTACAGTCGCAATCAAAATTCTTCAAACCCCATTGCAAATCAGGTTTATTGTCAAAATTTACATACTTTCAGCTGTTTGCAGTGAATAAATCAAACAAAAGCAATTGAAACAGTTCAACACAACAAATGCTTCAAATGGTTTCCCCAAATTCAACTGAAAATGCAACTTATAATGACTTCACCAGTCTCAAAATTATTCAACCCTTTAATGGCAAGCATCTTTAGTACTTAGTAGAGCACCCTTTTGCTGTTATGACCTGCTGCAAACGAGATGCATAGCCAGACACCAGCTTCTGGCAGCGTTCCTGAGGAATCTTAGCCCATTCCTCATAAGCAATGGCCTCCAGTTCAGTAATATTCTTGGGTTTGCATGCTGCAACCACCTTCTTCAAATCCCACCAGAGATTTTCTATGGGGTTCAAGTCAGGTGTTGGTGATGGCAGAACAGAATCCCAAGACCTCTTTTGACCATATTGGAGCCGACTTTTCTTGTACTTTTGGGTCAGTAGTGGTGTAAGTCTAGGAGTTCTGGCATGGAAACCTTCTGCGTTTAGTATGCGCCATACTGTGCTCACTGAAACCTCAGTGCCTGTTGCCACCAAGTCTTGCTGCAGGTCTTTTGCAGTCACTCGAGGGTTTTTCACAACCTGCCTTCTCAGAAATCTGGTTGCAGCCGTTGATGTCTTCCTTTTTCTGCCCCATCCAGGTATTTCATGTATTTTCTGCCCCTAACCAGTTCACTTATTTCATGTGTTCCAGCTCAAGCACGCCTGGTGCAGTTAATGAAGCCCTTGATTAGCTGCATCAGGTGTGCTTGAGACAACTCCTGTTTTGCATATTTGTGCTGTTATGAGGGATTCTATTCAGGGGGTTGAATAATTTTGAGACTGGAGAAGTCATTATAAGCTGCATTTTTAATTGAATTTGGGGAAACCACTTGGAGCATTCGTTGTGTTGAACTATTTCAATTGCTTTTGTTTGATTTGTTCACAGCAAACAGCTGAAAGTCTGTAAATTTTGACAATAAACCTGATTTGCAATGGGGGTGGAATAATTTTGATTGCCGCTGTATATGTCTGCTGCGTCAGGAATCTCCCCCTCGTGCCGGGCACCGCGTGCAGTTCAGTGTTTTGCTGCCTGACTTATTCGCCAAGTTACTGATCTAGTTCAGTTTTCTTTTGTGTATTTGTAAAAAAGATGCTTTGCAAGTCTAGCTTGAATCTTTTTGTGTCTACCCGAGTAAGCGAGACTGCTCAGAATTTCTTCTGGAACAGGTGTGACTTGGATTAAAAACAGCGTTCTAGATGCAATAAAATGCAAAAATTGAAGTATAAGGGCATAAATGTTTGAACAAATTACGCTAACGTACTGTCTTACCACAATAAGATTTATTTCTCACCGTGCGGCCATGCCGAGCAGCAGTACTGCAGCTCTCCTGCGCAGTGCTGAGGTCTCCCTCTTTCCTGAGAATCTTTCCCATAGCACCTGCACCACAGATGCCTGCAGAGCACTCTCAGTGCTGAAAAACTCCTGCACCTGGAACCACAGACTTTGAGCATGGTGACTTGCTCTCTGAAATATACTCTCTATAAATTACTTGGTTGGAATACCAACGGTATGTGATTAAACAGCACTGATTTTTATTCCTTCTCCTCTTTAACACTCATGCATTATCTGCATTAAACATTTATTTAGGTTTTAAGGAATACACTAAGTCTACAGGTGCATCTCAATAAATTAGAATGTCATGGAAAAGTTAATTTATTTCAGTAACTCAACTCAAATTGTGAAACTCGTGTATTAAATAAATTTAATGCACACAGACTGAAGTAGTTTAAGTCTTTTTTTCTTTTAATTGTGATGATTTTGGCTCACATTTAACAAAAACCCACCAATTCACTATCTCAACAAATTAGAATATGGTGACATGCCAATCAGCTAATCAACTCAAAACACCTGCAAAGGTTTCCTGAGCCTTCAAAATGGTCTCTCAGTTTGGTTCACTAGGTAAGCCACAAACATTCATTGCCAAAGAAGCTGGCTGTTCACAGAGTGCTGTATCCAAGCATGTTAACAGAAAGTTGAGTGGAAGGAAAAAGTGTGGAAGAAAAAGATGCACAACCAACCGAGAGAACCACAGCCTTATGAGGATTGTCAAGCAAAATCGATTCAAGAATTTGAGTGAACTTCACAAGGAATGGACTGAGGCTGGGGTCAAGGCATCAAGAGCCACCACACACAGACGAGTCAAGGACTTTGGCTACAGTTGTCGTATTCCTCTTTTTAAGCCACTCCTGAACCAAAGATAACGTCAGAGGCGTCTTACCTGGGCTAAGGAGAAGAAGAACTGGACTGTTGCCCAGTGGTCCAAAGTCCTCTTTTCAGATGAGAGCAAGTTTTGTATTTCATTTGGAAACCAAGGTCCTAGAGTCTGGAGGAAGAGTGGAGAAGCTCATAGCCCAAGTTGCTTGAAGTCCAGTGTTCAGTTTCCACAGTCTGTGATGATTTGGGGTGCAATGTCATCTGCTGGTGTTGGTCCATTGTGTTTTTTGAAAACCAAAGTCACTGCATCCATTTACCAAGAAATTTTGGAGCACTTCATGCTTCCTTCTGCTGACCAGCTTTTTGAAGATGCTGATTTCATTTTCCAGCAGGATTTGGCACCTGCCCACACTGCCAAAAGCACCAAAAGTTGGTTAAATGACCATGGTGTTGGTGTGCTTGACTGGCCAGCAAACTCACCAGACCTGAACCCCATAGAGAATCTATGGGGTATTGTCAAGAGGAAAATGAGAAACAGGAGACCAAAAAATGCAGATGAGCTGAAGGCCACTGTCAAAGAAACCTGGGCTTCCATACCACCGTGCCACAAACTGATCACCTCCATGCCGCGCTGAATTGAGGCAGTAATTAAAGCAAAAGGAGCCCCTACCAAGTATTGAGTACATGTACAGTAAATGAACATACTTTCCAGAAGGCCAACAATTCACTAAAAATGTTTTTTTTATTGGTCTTATGAAATATTCTAATTTGTTGAGATAGTGAATTGGTGGGTTTTTGTTAAATGTGAGCCAAAATCATCACAATTAAAAGAACCAAAGACTTAAACTACTTCAGTCTGTGTGCATTGAATTTATTTAATACACGAGTTTCACAATTTGAGTTGAATTACTGAAATAAATGAACTTTTCCATGACATTCTAATTTATTGAGATGCACCTGTATATGGAAAAAAAAGTCTATTCTTCAGTCAAAAGAATTTGGAAATTAAATCTGTATAATTCATCCTTCAGTGATAAACCTACTTTTTCAGATGGACAGAGTTATACATTACTCATGCAAGGCATTATCAGTGTGTTGCTGTTCTTTTCTCATGTGGAGGTATTAATCCTTGGTAAAATCACCCACATGCTAGAGATGCAGCTGATGCACTTGACTAAACTTCTGTAGTATTGTTTTAAAAAGGACTAGAACTAGAAAGTTTGGACCTATACAGGACATTCAGAAGTTAAAATCACGGACTGGCTATAGATCAGGACTGTTTTACTAAAGATATTTGTGTAGTGACCAAATAAGCCAGTTCCTTACTATTTCCTCCAAACACTGAATGGTTCCCAGTGAGGCATCAACCATCAACTCAGACAGACTGTCCACAAGAGTCTGGGCCTTGGTTCTGTACAAGGGGGAGAACAGAGGACAGGATTACTATTTATTCTTGCTTATACCAGAGACATTGTGTGATTCATTAGCTGGGTTTCACACACACGCTGCAAACAAGAGAGACAAACACAATAACAAACACACACACACATACACACCTGGTGCTGTCTCCCTGAGGGTTGAGGTAGAGGCGTCTGTATGCCTGCACAACAGCATCTTTGACAGCAGCATCAGAGGACCAGACCAGCGGCAGCATCTTCCTCACCCCACACACTGAGTCGGCCACGCTGAACTCACATGCGGTCACACAGAACTGTACTGCCTCCTGAACCACTGAGGGTGTGAGAAACGATAATTATTTGACTTATAAACAGTGACAAAGTAAAGATACTACTTGTAAAGTTTTACACCAACACAAAACAACATGGTCCAGAAAATTCAACATATCCAATGTTGATGAACACGAGTCACTCTAAAGTACATGATGGACATCTAACTGAAAACTCAAAAAAAGAAACACTTCTTGCATAATGATTAGACACTAATAATGTATTCTAAGAAGTGTTCTTTAGTATAGCTATTGACACAGATATACAATATACACACGGTACTACTCCATTAAACAAACTGCTTTTGATTGTTACAGATATGTAAATAACTAATAATCTGTACTAGTGTTCCAATAAATATACAGTACTGTGAAACATTTTAGGCAGGTGTGAATGCTTTCAAAAATAGACATGTTAATAGTTTATATTTATCAATTAACAAAATGCAAAGTGAGTGAACAGAAGAAAAATCTACATCAAATCAATATTTGGTGTGACCACCCTTTGCCTTCAAAACAGCATCAATTCTTCTAGGTAAACTTGCACACAGTCAGGGATTTTGTAGGCATATAGTCAGGTGTTTGATTAAACAATTATACCAAACAGGTGCTAAGGATCATCAATTCAATATGTAGGTTGAAACAATCATTAACAGAAACAGAAACAGCTGTGTAGGGGGAATAAAACTGTACACACAACACTATAGAAATATTACCTGTAGTGGTTTTCCAGTACAGCATGTTGTTAATGATTGCTATGGCTCTCTCAACTTGTAAGGCAAAGCTCTCAGTGTCTTTCAGGTACTGAACCAGCATCTCCTGCTTCTTCAGCTCACTCTCCTTCTCATCAACCTCTCCATCTCTTTCTTTCTGTGGCGTGGGGGGCTGATCCCTCGCTCCAATATCTGAAGCCTGTGCCTCCTCAGGGCCTGTAAGCAAGGAGAAATTCAGAGCGAGCTGCAGTTATATTTGTGCAAACTGAACATAAGCATCAACCAGAATATTAACAAAACTGAATTTGAACTCTTAACAGCCAAGCCTCAAGGCAGCAACATGCTTACCTTTAAAGAGTGAAGCCAGTGTGCTGATCAGCGTGTCTGCATTTATATTGGACAGAGCAGAGAAGAATGGAGACTCTGGGTAAAGAGTGTGGGCTTGCACACACAGCCACACTGCTTGCCTATACGCACATATAAACACATAGAAGAAGAGAAAATCAGCCCGAATTTCATACACTTCAACATACAGCAGTGAGTACTGGTAAATGAAAGGGCGGGGGGGGGGATAACAATAAAAAAAATAACAAGCATGTACATACATTTATAAAGGTTATAAAGGAGGTATAAACATAAAAGGTCTTAAGGTCAGTTTTTAACTCATGCAACGCACCCATCTCTAATTCCTTTGTGATTTTTTTATTGTAAATACTGTTTTTAACATTCTGACTAACCAATAAGAACCAAGGTAGTTTAGGAATGATTCTGCAGCTTACTTTTTAAGAGGAGGCCTGGAGAGAATCGTGTAGCTTGGTTATTTGTTAGCAAGAGAAATTAAATGTGCCATAGGTTTGGTATAAATGTAAATTTAGTGTATTGTAGTCTGAAATTCAGACTGCTTTACCCATCACCACACTTCTCCATGGCAACTTGTCTCAAAGAAAAAAAGGATTTGCTTCAGGTTTTGTCCACAAACAGACACACAATCCAATGAAAGAATGGTTTTAAATCCACTGTGGTGTTAATCTTGGTTCTTATTTGTCAAAACAGAGGTACAACCCTAATCCCAAAAAAGCTGGGATGCAGTGTAAAATGTAAATAAAAACAGAAAGAAATGATTTGCAAATCTCAAACCCATATTTTATTCACAATAGAACATAGAAAACATATCAAATGTTTAAATTGTGGAAATGTACAATTTAAAGGAAATAAGGTAATTTTGAATTTGATGGCAGCAACACGTTTCAGAAAAGTTGGGACGGGGCCATGTTTACCACTGTGTAGCATACCCTCTTCTTTTAACAACAGCACATATACATCTGGGAACTGAGGAGACCAGTTGCTGGAGTTTGGGAGAGGAATGTTGTCCCATTCGTGTCCGATTCTAGCTGCTCAACAGTCCTGGGTCTTCTTTGTTGTATTTTTCGTTTCATGATGCGCCAAATGTTTTCAATTGGTGAAAGGTCTGGACTGCAGGCAGGCCAGTTCAGCACCCGGACTCTTCTTCTATTACGAGGCCATGCTGTTGTAACAGATGCAGTATGTGGTTTAGCATTGTCTTGCTGAAATATGCAAGGCCTTTCCTGAAAAAGACGTCATATGGATGGAAGCATATGTTGCTCTGAAACCTGTATATACCTTTCAGCATTGATGGTGCCTTTCCAGATGTGCAAGCTGCCCATTCCATAAGCACTAATGCACCCCCATACCATCAGAGATGCAGACTTTTGAACTGAGCGCTGATAACAAGCTGGATGGTCCCTCTCCTCTTTAGTCCAGAGGATGCGGCGTCCATGGTTTCCAAAAAGAATTTCGGTTTTCCACTTTGCCTCAGTCCATTTGAGCTTTGGCCCAAAGAAGACGGCAGCATTTCTGGATCATGTTCACACATGGCTTCTTCCTTGATATTGATTTACGCCCTTGTCCGTTGCGCACAGAGATTTCTCCAGATTCTTGGAACCTTTTGATGACTATATTATGTACTGTAGATGATGAGATATTCAAAGTCTTCGCAATTTTACGTTGAGGAACATTATTCTGAAATTGTTCCACAATTTGTAGACGCAGTTTTATCTTTACTTCTGAGAGACTCTGCCTCTCTAAGATACAATTTTTATACCCAATCATGTTACTGACCTGCTGCCAATTAACCTAATTAGTTGCAAAATGTTCCTCCAGCTGTTCCTTTTTAGTAACGCTTACTGTTCCAGCCTTTTGTTGCCCGCATGCCAACTTTGAGACGTGTTGCAGCCATCAAATTCAGAATTACTGTAATGTTTTCTTAAAAATGGCACATTTCCTCAGTTTAAACATTTGATATGTTTTCTATGTTCTGTTGTGAATAACATATGGGTTTATGAGATTTGCAAATCATTGCATTCTGTTATTATTTACATTTTACACCGCTTACCAAATTTTTTGGAATTGGGGTTATACAAATGATTTCAAATGTGCAACTATAAAACATATTAACAGTTTATATCACTTTACAAGTGCAAAAATATTGTCAAACTATTTTGATTCCTTTCTGTTACCTGTATTTGTTGTGTCTGAGGTACTGAGCAATTTGGACAGCAGTGTCTCTGTCAGTGCTGCCATGTTCGCCTTCTTTCGCTTCATCCTCTTCCTCCCTCTCCGAGTCACTGCTAGCTTCCAGATGAGCCCTGACCGTGTGCGAGACCTCCGGCTCCATTGCAGCCCACAGATCAGACGCTGAGATTACTGTAACTGAGACACAAACAGAATGAAATTAAGCGGACAGGTATTACTCAAGAGGGAAGACCAAAATCATGGCAAAACAAGTTCAAGAGTTAATCCAGCACCCTCAGATTACCAAAGATGCAGTTCATAGGCTACTGGATACAGCAGAGTTGAGATTCTATCTGAGTCCAAACACACACCTAGTACACACATTGTCTGCCCCTTCACTCTCTCCCCAGCATTACTCTAGAGAAGAGTGTGAGTGGAGGGACTTGGTCACTGTAGGCTGGCCCTTACAACAGAGCAGCAAATCTCCACTGCCCTGTCAAGATTACCAGCCAATAGGAACACAGGAGAACTCAGACTCACATCCAGTAAGCTCACATTCGCCTTGGTATCATCACTGGGCACAATCCTTACAAAAAACAGTGAATAAACGTATAGTTTTTTCTATATTTAAAAACTATACGTTTATTCAGTTTTTTGTTGTCCGCAACATAGCATTATCAGGAAGCATATCAATATCATAATGTGTCAAACTATTATCTATACATCTCAACAACAAGCATAAATAAAAGAATGAGCAAACACAGAAGCATATACCTGGTGCTTTCTCCCTCATGTTCTCCCTCATTTCTTTGAGCTTGGCCATCTCTTTTTCCAGAGGTTTCTTTAAGTCCACACTGCTCAGCTGAACAAATGAGAAACATCAACATTACTTATTAATTAAGCCGACTGTTGTAACTATTACAATTTGTGGATTTATTTGTGGGACCTACAACTAGAAGTGCTTGAGGTATCGGACTTTTGATACCTTTTCAATCATGGTGGATTCTATAATATTCAATTCTTTTGATGCAGCATGTAAATAGACCAACTCTAATCTGACTTAATCTGGACACAATGACCAGACAACAAAACCAGCATACAAAGGGTGTTAATAAATGCAAAACATGGCCATGCTGTTCTGATTTGGCAGAAAATGGGACTTTTTGTATCTTTTTGAGTTTTTGCAGCTTTGATTTGTAATTAAATTGTTAGTTTTGTATATGTATTTCTTGAAGCTACCATTGTAAACACTTACTAATTTTGGGTGTTCAGTCCGTGTGCATTTCCCCCCATTTTGACCCCTATTTTTGTATCATTATTGGTAATGAGAATCGCACAACATGGTACTGAAGTGAAAATTTTGGTGGCAGGGACCACATAATCAAATGGCATAATCACAGTCATTGTGCCAAGATTATGTGCAAAATGTGTAAAGCATAAAGCACCCTTAAAGGACCTACCCACTCTCCACAATTCCTCAGCTGCACATACAGCCAATTTGCAAAAAAGTAACCAAACATTTAAAAACAAAACCAACACCTTTGAAGTTTGTTAACCAGTAGCGATTTTCAAATACATTTGTCACCTTAGAACAAAACTACAGTGTCTCATTTACATAAATATACAACCCAAGACTAAAGCAGACAATATATAGGGCAGGTTAGTAGAGTTTACCTTGCAGCTGTAGGGATTATGGGCGATGAAAGCAGCCACAAGTTGGATGGCACTCTTACACACATGGACTGATTTATCACCAAGACGACCAACAGCCAATTCCATCACTTCAGGGTATCTACATAATGGCAAAGCCTGAGGAAGAGAAGGAATTATTCTTCTGGTGTTTCCAAAACACGCAAACTGTGATTTCTATCATCACATACACACTTACCTTGCTGTTGACAATGCGGGTGTACACTTGAAGCACTCGAGCTCTGACGTGTGAATGTGTGTCATGGATGTGTTCCTGGAGGGTGTCAAGGAAACGGTCTCGATCTGCTCGACCGGAATCATCTAGTTTATCACCACTTAACACACGTACCAGCACCTCCCCCAACACCTCGCACACTGCCACACGCATACTGGAACTCTGAGACAGACGGAGGAATCATAAATAAGGAATATCATCTTTAAACATCAGTCATACTATGTACTGTTTGGGGAATACCAGCCCTAATAAGGTCCATGACTGTGGAGACAAACTCAAAGTTCACCCTCAGATTACCAAAGATGCAGTTCAGAGCCTACTGAATAAAGCAAAGTGCTGAGAATCTACCTGCATCCACACACACACACACAAAATACACACACACACATACACACACTCACACTGTCAGCACCCTCCACACGTGCTCTCACTCCTTCTTTTAGAGAAGAGTGTGAGTGAAGGGGCTTAGTGACTGTAGGCTGGCCCTTACAACAAAGCAGTAAATCTCCACTGCCCTGTCAAGATTACCAGCCAATAGGAACACAGGAGAACTCAGACTCGCAATCAGTGAGCTCACATTCGCCTTGGTATCATCACTGGGCAATCTCAATGTAGGCAAAGACCTGTAAATTTCTTCTCATGCATGTACTTGACTGTTGTGTTTGTAGCCCTCAACACAGCATTACTCATAAGTATACTAATATCTTTATCTATGATATTCATTCTCTCACATAAATAAACTATATGGCCAAAAGTATGGAAAAACCTGACTATCACATATGTGCTCGTTAAACAACCCATTCCAAAACAATGGCCATTAATATGGAGTTGGTCCGACCAATTCAGGTTACAACAGCCTCAAGCTTTCTGGGAAGGCTTTTCACTAAATTTTGGAATGTGGCTGTGGGGCACAGGGGCACTGACATGCTGGAACAGGTTTCGGCCCCTTAGTTCCAGTGAATAGAAACCTTAATGCTACAGCATACAGGCATCCTATACAATTGTGTGCTTCCAACTGTGTGGCCCACATATGACGGTCAGGTGTCCACATATTTTTGCCTATATAATGTATGCAAATGTAAATTTCTAGTTTACCATTTTAACTGAGATTGCTGAATATAATAGGCATATGTCTATTATGTTATTCATATCTCTAATGTGTAGTAAATCACTTAATTTGCACTTCATCATTAAACCATTAACACTGCCAGTTCTTTGTGATGAGAAAACATTAGCTAACTGTTGAAGTCAAACACACATCAAGTTTTACACTGATGTAAAACAGCTCAGAGAGCTTAAACAAAACATTTTTGCATAGAGACCAGACAAACTTTTTTATGTGGATATCTACATAATGTCATAAGAAATTCGGCATCCAGACAAACATCAGGAATAAGAAAAGCATTATCACTTAAAACAAATATTTAAAAAATGAGCATGTGTGATTTTTTTTTGCTTATGGAAGCAACCTCTACTTTGATGGTTTAAACTATTCAACAATACAAATGCTCATTCTGTGACAGCAAAATTAGGAGCTCTTTAATATCACATTGCATTGAAATACTAATACGATTGAGGGGCTAAAGGTGACTGCCCTAGTGCGTGTACCTCTCCATCCAGGTGTGTGAGAAGCACACTGATATTAGGAATCATGGTTTCAGGAACCAGGGTACTGAGTTCAGACAAAAAGCTAGAGAAGGCCTTCACACCTGAGCCCTCTCTAGCCAACTCATCACTGGACTTCTGCCCAATTTCTCTGAAACACAAACAAAAGGCACAGTCATGGTCAGAATATTCATGACGCATGTATATGCACACTCAGGCACACAGACACACATGCACAGGCACTTGCACACTCAGCTTATGTCTGTCAAGTTTGCATGTCAATATGTAATATAGCTGTATTATTCTTTCTACATAAACAATACTGTGTACAAATAATACACAGTAATATACATGCAAAAAAAAAAACCCATCTGCATTCACAAAAGCAAAACAGTATTGGAACTAGAGCTGCAACAGCTAATCGATAAAATCGATAATTATCGATTATGGAAATCGGTCTCCACGAATCTCATTATCGATTAGTTGGTCTGCGCATGGCACTGGGTACATTTACTCATTGCGTTACTTCTGTTCCGAAAACACGCATCGAAGAGAAAATACTAAAATTGTGTCCCAAATGACGCACTATACAGTTACACTATGCAGTATGTACTCTACCGTCTAGTGTGTGAATTTTAGAAGGGTAGCGTCGTCTCAAATGGAACACTAACTTTTTTTTTTACTAAACAGAAGTATAAGCCGCTCCCTAGGCGATGGCACATGGCGTCAAACACACGTAATACAACGCCGCTAGCTTTAGCGAAATACCCAGAGTCACCGACAATGAATTTCTTCAGTTTACTGTTTGTAAACATTACCTTTTACAGTATGTCCAACAACCTCAGTCACCATCCCGAGGAAGCTCAAACTTTGCAAAGCAGAGCTTGTATAGCACGGACACACGACAATGATGCACAAGCACAAACTTATGTTTATAGCCAAAATGCTACACGGTCTGCAAGGGGTTGGGGAAGTTGGTGTGAGTTGCTTAAAATGTTTAGTTTAATTCAAGTTTATTGTCATTATAAGCTGTATTTGTGCGATACAGTGTAAATTCTCTCATTTATTATAACGGAAGTGATCCATTTGTAACGAGGCCGTGTTGCTCCTCACTTGCAATGTAGATGCGGTGATAAACAGTGTAGGACGCACATACACACGCACACATATATATATATATATATATATATATACATACACATATACACATATACATACACATATACATATACACACACACACACAGTACTGTGCAAAAGTTTTAGGTAGTTGTGAAAAATGCTGTAAAGTAAGAATGCCTTAAAAAATAGACATGTTAATAGTTTATATTTATCAATTACGAAAATGCAAAGTGAGTGAACAGAAGAGAAATCTACATCAAATCAATATTTGGTGTGACCACCCTTTACCTTCAAAACAGCATCAATTCTTCTATGCTCACTTGCACACAGTCAGGAATTTTGTAGGCATATATAGTTAAGTGTATGATGAAAAAAAATTATACCAAACAGGTGCTAATGATCATCAATTCAATATGTAGGTTGAAACACAATCATTACCTGAAACAGAAACAGCTGTGTAGGAGGAATAAAACTGGTTGAGGAACAGCCAAACTCAGCTAACAAGGTGAGGTTGCTGAAGACAGTTTACTGTCAAAAGTCATACACCATGGCGAGACTGAACACAGCAACAAGACAGAAGGTACTTATACTGCATCAGCAAGGTCTTTCCCAGGCAGAAATTTCAAGGTAGACAGGGGTTTCCAGATGTGCTGTCCGAGCTCTTTTGAAGAAGCACAAAGAAACGGGCAATGTTAAGGACCGTAGACGCAGTGGTCGGCCAAGGAAACTTACTGCAGCAGATGAAAGACACATCAGGCTTACTTCCCTTCACAATCAGATGTCCAGCAGTGCCATCAGCTCAGACCTGGCAGAAACCAGTGGGACCCTGGTATACCCATCTACTGTCCAGAGAAATGTGGTCAGAACTGGCCTTCATGGAAGACTTGTGGCCAAAAAGCCATTCCTCCGACGTGGAAACAGGACCAAGTGAGTCAACTATGCATGAAAACTCAGGAACTGGGGTGCAGAAAAATGGCAGCAGGTGCTCTGGACTGATAAGCCAGAATTTGACATATTTGGCTGTAGCAGAAGGCAGTTTATTTGCCGAAGAGCTGGAGAGAGTTACACAAATGAGTGCCTGCAGGCAACACTGAAGCATGGTCGAGGTTCCTTGCAAATTTGGAGCTGCATTTCTGCAAATGGAGTTGGGGATCTGGTCAGAAATAATGGTCTCCTCAATGCTGAGAAGTACAGGCAGATACTCATCCATCATACAATACCATCAGGGAGGCATCTGATTGACCCCAAATTTATTCTGCAGCATGACAACGACCCCAAACATACAGCGAAAGTCATTAAGAACTATCTTCAGTGTAAAGAAGAACAAAGACTCCTGGAAGTGATAGTATGGCCCCCACAGAGCCCTGATCTCAACATCATCGAGTCTGGGATTACATGAAGAGAGAGAACTGAGGCTGCCTAAATCCACAGAAGAACTGTGGTTAGTTATCCAAGATGTTTGGGCCAACCTACCTGCAGAGTTCCTTCAAAAACTGTGTGCAAGTGTACCTAGAAGAATTGATGCTGTTTTGAAGGCAAAGGGTGGTCACACCAAATATTGATTTGATGTAGATTTTTCCTCTGTTCACTCACTTTGCATTTTGTTAATTAATAAATTATTAATTAATAAAACTATTAACAACGTGTCTATTTTTGAAAGCAGTCTTACTTTACAGCATTTTTTCCAATGTTAAAACTTTTGCACAGTACATACATACATATATATATATACATACATATACACATATACACATATACACACACACACACTAATATATATATATATATATATATATATATATATTAGTGTGTGTGTATATGTGTGTGTATATATATATATATATATATATATATATATATATATATATATATATATACACACACACATATACACACACACTAATATATATATATATATATATATATATATATATATATATATATATATATATATATATATATATATATATATATATATATATATATATATACACACACACACACACACATATATACACATACACACACACAGTATCTCACAAAAGTGAGTACACCCCTCACATTTTTGTAAATATTCTATTATATCTTTTCATGGGACAACACTGAAGAAATGACACTTTGCTACAATGTAAAGTAGTGAGTGTACAGCTTGTATAACAGTGTACATTTGCTGTCCCCTCAAAATAACTCAACACACAGCCATTAATGTCTAAACCGCTGGCAACAAAACTGAGTACACCCAGCAATGCCTTAACCCTGTTGGGCATGGAGTTCACCAGAGCTTCACAGGTTGCCACTGGAGTCCTCTTCCGTTCCTCCATGACGACATCACAGAGCTGGTGGATGTTAGAGACCTTGCGCTCCTCCACCTTCCGTTTGAGGATGCCCCACAGATGCTCAATAGGGTTTAGGTCTGGAGACATGCTTGGCCAGTCCTTTACCCTCAGCTTCTTTAGCAAGGCAGTGGTCGTCTTGGAGATGTGTTTGGGGTCGTTATCATGTTGGAATACTGCCCCGCAGCCCAGTTTCCGAAGGGAGGGGATCATGCTGTGCTTCAGTATGTCACAGAACATGTTGGCATTCATGGTTCCCTCAATGAACTGTAGCTCCCCAGTGCCGGCAGCACTCATGCAGCCCCAGACCATGACACTTCCACCACCATGCTTGACTGTAGGCAAGACACACTTGTCTTTGTACATCTCACCTGGTTGCCGCCACGCACGCTTGGCACTATCTGAACCAAATAAGTTTATCTTGGTCTCATCAGACCACAGGACATGGTTCCAGTAATCCATGTCCATAGTCTGCTTGTCTTCAGCAAACTGTTTGCAGGCTTTCCTGTGCATCATCTTTAGAAGAGGCTTCCTTCTGGGACGACAGCCATGCAGACCAATTTGATGCAGTGTGTGGCGTATGGTCTGAGCACTGACAGGCTGACCCCCCACCCCTTCAATCTCTGCAGCAATGCTGGCAGCACTCATACGTCTATCCTGCAAAGCCAACCTCTGGATATGATGCTGAGCACGTGCACTCAACTTCTTTGGTCAACCATGGCGAGGCCTGTTCTGAGTGGAACCTGTCCTGTTAAACCGCTGTATGGTCTTGGCCACCGTGCTGCAGCTCAGTTTCAGGGTGTTGGCAATCTTCTTATAGCCTAGGCCATCTTTATGTAAAGCAGCAATTCTTTTTTTCAGATCCTCAGAGAGTTCTTTGCCATGAGGTGCCATGTTGAACTTCCAGTGACCAGTATGAGAGAGTGTGAGAGCGATAACACCAAACTGAGCACACCTACTCCCCATTCACACCTGAGACCTTGTAACACTAACGAGTCACATGACACCGGGGAGGGAAAATGGCTAATTGGGCCCAATTTGGACATTTTCACTTAGGGGTGTACTCACTTTTGTTGCCAGTGGTTTAGACATTAATGGCTGTGTGTTATTTTGAGGGGACAGCAAATTTACACTGTTATACAAGCTGTACACTCACTACTTTACATTGTAGCAAAGTGTCATTTCGTCAGTGTTGTCCCATGAAAAGATATAATAAAATATTTACAAAAATGTGAGGGGTGTACTCACTTTTGTGCGAGATATATATATATATATATATATATATATATATATAGAGAGAGAGAGAGAGAGAGAGAGAGAGAAAATCGTTCTATAATACATCTAATGGAGTTGCACTGTTTGAACACCAGAGGTCCCAGTCTGCACAACTCAGAGATAAAATATACTGTGTAGAGCATGTGCTGTGCCTGATCACACAACAACCGGATCCGGATCACAACAACCAGCATACAAACCCAATTCCAAAAAAGTTGGGACAGTATGCAAAATTGGTTGGTTAAGTTTAGCAAGCAGAATTTTCCCCCCGTTCATCCATTATGCATTTCTTCAACTGCGCCAAACATTCTCAATCGGAGACCGGTCAGGACTGCAGGTAGGCCATGCTAGCACCTGCACTCTCTTTAGAGCTATGTTTCTGGTTAAAATGACACATCAGGTACTTATCCCAGGTCAGAGTTTGTTTATTCAATCAAATTTTGGGGAGAATTTATAAAATGTAAGATCTGGTGAACCTAGAACATAGTACATTTAGTTTACAATATTATTACTATATTACTATCATCATACCCAAAGGCACTGTTCAACCAAAGAACAACTAAAAAAAAAAAAAAAAAAAAAAAAAAAAAACACCTTTCAGCTGGAGTGAGAAGATTGAATGTCTGTCTTGACATGAATTTCATGTAATTTATGCTTGGCTATATAATTGAAACCCTCACAGCTAGCATTTTGGACTGAAAAGTACCTCATGATCTCTCCTACAATTGCTTTGATTCCATACTCTGAGCTCCAGGCTGCCACTGCCTGTGCACACACTGAAGAGAGCTGCTCAAAGTGCTGCAGCAGCTGAATCACCTTCACACATGCTCCTGCAACACACACACACACACACACACCACCATTAACATCAATCATGCAGAAGGTTATACAATACTGTATATCAATAATCATACACGCATACTCAAAATCACACATACTCAATCCTTGCAGTTCATAGCGGTCATTATCACTATGTCTATATATATATATATATATATATATATATATATATATATATATATATATATATATATACACACACACACACACACACACACCCCATATATACACATATATATACACATATATATATATATATATATATATATATATATATATATATATATATATATATATATATATATATACACACATACACACACATATATACACACACACAACAAAAATTTAAACGCAACACTTTTGTTTTTGCCCCCATTTTTCATGAGCTGAACTCATGAGCTCACTAAGACTTTTTCTATGTACACAAAAGGCCTATTTCTCAAATATTGTTCACAAATCTGTCTGAATCTGTGTTAGTGAGCACTTCTCCTTTGCCTAGATAATCCATCCACCTCACAGGTGTGGCATATCAAGATGCTGATTAGACAGCATGATTATTGCACAGGTGTGCCTTAGGCTGGCCACAATAAAAGGCCACTCTAAAATGTACAGTTTTATCACAGCACAACGCCACAGATGTCACAAGTTTTGAGGGAGCGTGCAGTTGGCATGCTGACTGCAGGAATGTCCACCAGAGCTGTTGCCCGTGAATTGAATGTTCATTTCTCTACCATAAGCCGTCTCCAAAGGCGTTTCAGAGAATTTGGCAGTACATCCAACCGACCTCACAACCGCAGACCACGTGTAACCACACCAGCCCAGGACCTCCACATCCAGCATCTTCACCTCCAAGATCGTCTGAGACCAGCCACTCGGACAGCTGCTGCATAACCAAAGAATTTCTGCACAAACTGTCAGAAACCGTCTCAGGGAAGCTCATCTGCATGCTCATCGTCCTCATCGGGGTCTCAATCTGACTGCAGTTCGTCATCGTAACCGACTTGAGTGGGCAAATGCTCACATTCGATGGCGTCTGGCACTTTGGAGAGGGGTTCTCTTCACGGATGAATCCCGGTTTTCACTGTACAGGGCAGATGGCAGACAGCGTGTGTGGCGTCGTGTGGGTGAACGGTTTGCTGATGTCAACGTTGTGGATCGAGTGGCCCATGGTGGCGGTGGGGTTATGGTATGGGTAGGCGTATGTTATGGACAACGAACACAGGTGCATTTTATTGATGGCATTTTGAATGCACAGAGATACCGTGACGAGATCCTGAGGCCCATTGTTGTGCCATTCATCCACGACCATCACCTCATGTTGCACCATGATAATGCACGGCCCCATGTTGCAAGGATCTGTACACAATTCCTGGAAGCTGAAAACATCCCAGTTCTTGTATGGCCAGCATACTCACCGGACATGTCACCCACTGAGCATGTTTGGGATGCTCTGGATCGGCGTATACGACAGCGTGTTCCAGTTCCTGCCAATATCCAGCAACTTCACACAGCCATTGAAGAGAAGTGGACCAACATTCCACAGGCCACAATCAACAACCTGATCAACTCTATGCGAAGGAGATGTGTTCCACTGTGTGAGGCAAAAGGTGGTCACACCAGATACTGACTGGTTTTCAGACCCCCCCGGACCCCCCAATACAGTAGAACTGCACATTTTAGAGTGGCCTTTTATTGTGGCCAGCCTAAGGCACACCTGTGCAATAATCATGCTGTCTAATCAGCATATTGATATGCCACACCTGTGAGGTGGATGGATTATCTCAGCAAAGGAGAAGTGCTCACTAACACAGATTTAGACAGATTTGCGAACAATATTTGAGAGAAATAGGCCTTTTGTGTACATAGAAAAAGTCTTAGATCTTTGAGTTCAGCTCATGAAAAATGGGGGCAAAAACAAAAGTGTTGTGTTTATAATTTTGTTCAGTGTGTGTGTGTGTGTATATATATATATATATATATATACACATACACACACACACACACACACATACACACACACACACACATACACACACACACACGTCAATATTTCCATATAAATGTAAAATATATGTAATGTTTTCAACACAACTCTAAAAGTGACAAAAAGTAGGTTATTATCAGGCATAAAAACAAACCATAAAATACAAAAACAGAAGAATATTTCAAATCCATATTGCCCATTATAAGCGCTTTTTATTATGCAGCTCCATCTCTATATACTTGTGTGTGTTCACTAACCAAGCATGTGGTTGTATTTCTTCACCATCAGTCCCAGCACATGGATGATTGCATCACGAGTGGGTTTACTCTTCATGTGACTGATAGTGGGATTCTCCAACAACTTATAACAACAGCATGTCACACAGCTACAGAAACCAGGGAAAAGTGAGAGATACACAGAACAAAAAACAATCACAATTATTCAATTGGCAAAGAAATGTTCTTAAGCAACAAAAAGGATAAGTAAAAGGAACATTTCAGAGTTTTTCCAACCTATTCACTTATCTTTCACATCTGTAGTAAATCGCTGTGATATAAGAGGAACACAACACTTCAGGGCCTGCTTTTATAGGGGAAAACTTCAGGGTCATAATGGTCTGAAGTGAATCAGATCACACCACCCTTTCACTGAAAGTTTTATTCTGTTGCCTCCGTTTTGTCTCCAGACTGTCCAGGATTATGACACAAGCTATTAGGGATGTCAAAAGTACCGGCACTTCGATACCAAGTCGGTACTAAAAAATTTTTTAAAAATTTGACGGTACCAGATTTTCACAAGTACTGGTATACCGAGTACCTGGTCAACCCAGTACTGATGTGCTGTCTGACAGGTAGTCGGGAACTTTTCATAGGTGCGCCGTGCAATTATGGTAGCGGTTGCATTATGGATGTTGTAGCATAGTTTAATTCAAGTGTAGGATTGCAAAAAAACATCCTCGTTTTTGTTTACATACGAGCGTGTAACGCTAATACAGTCATGTGTCCTTATTAACCATTTCATTCTTTTAAAAACATCCACGGACCGTCGTGTTGTTAACTGTAAAACTATGCTATGTACACAGCTGCTGTGTTTACGTAGATACTCATGCGATACATCTTTGGAAAGCTAAGATTCTTGTGTTTCGATTGAGATAAACAAAAACAAACACAAAACTAACGCAATTCACCTATGAAGCCTCATATTATTCCACTGATCCATAACATCCCGACAAAAAGTCTTGTTACACTGGCAAAGGTCCAAATGAGCCAATTAAGTAAAAAATATTGAGTCCAAAACAAATTATTACATCAATAAATACCCACAGACTATTGCTGAGTCATTTCAAATTAAAGGCAGATGTGCCTAATCTTTCAGGTTTTCTCTGTTATAACTCCGGCTCACTTTCAGCACTTCAATTTAAAAGTCAGTGCTTAAAGATGCCTAACGAGTGGCAAGTATTTCACTTCAGAAAATTTTTTTTTTTTTTTTTAAAACATAATTTGTATTTTTTGCTTGTAAGTTATTTAGTTATTATTTATTTGAAGGGAAAAGAACCCTAAGGCCAAAACTTAAGCATTTTTCAGAAATACTTGAAACATACATATACATTTGGTTACATATATTTTAATATTTAACTTTATAAATAGGAAATGCGTGCTGTTCGATTATGGCATATTTTTGTGTTTTGCATGCTTGTAATTTTTTTACATTTTTTTTTTATTTTTATACCTTTAATTACTTGTGGAAAAAAAAAACTTGAAACACTTGAAGTAAACAGAATGGGATTGTTTTTTTAAAAATATATATATTTTTTATATCGATATTTAATTTTATTAATAAAATACTGTGCTGTTCAATTAGGATGTTTTTGTGTTTTGCTTTGGTACTGAAATTGGTACCGAGTACCCTGGAATTTTACTGGTATTGATACCGACTACTGACATTTTGGTACCGTGACAACTCTATAAGCTATAGATATGTAGACAGGTATTAGGTTTAAAAACACTGGTGCAGAAATTAAACAGTAAAAAGGAGGCGTCTCTCACCTAACAAATTCTTCCTCAACCAGAGAAAGGCTCCACAGAGAGCGGATATCCAGCTGGAGCAACTGGGTCAGACACCCCAACACTGTCTCACGCTCACTGTCCCAATGCAGCAAGCCCTTTCCACAAGTCTTCTCTTTCTTACGGCCCTGCAACACACACACACACGTCAGTTATACCTGTGCAATTTAGCCTTGTGGATATATAAAAAATTTTGAAAAGCATACACCTGAACATTAAAACTTGCTCCTTTTCTGTAATGGGGGAAAAAAAAAAAAAAAAAGATCCCTAACTAAAACACAGCTTTTACCCAACAACAAATCAACAAATCCAGATAATGGAATCCAGAGGACAGAACATTTGCCAGTGATTGCCCTCAGATTACTAAAGAACATGCTCAAAGCTGTATGACCAAAAAGAGAAATGTGACCCTACTGACACAGAGAGAGAGAGAGAGAGAGAGAGAGAGAGAGAGAGAGAGAGAGAGAGAGAGAGAAAATGTGCAAGCTCCCATCAATTTGCTAGACCCATTTCATTGGGAAACAAAGACTGCTGATTGGTTGCTTGCAGTACTGTAGGTGGGCCCTTACAGCAAGGCAGTCAGTCTCCACTGCTCAGCCAAGATTACCCATCAGTCACAGAGCACAATCTCTCAGTCATTCAGCTCACAGATGCCATTGTCTCATCACCGGGCCCAACAACCACTGGTTTTCACTTTTAATTTAATAACCCATAATTGCACGATAGAGGCATTGAGACAAAAATACAGAGCATTTCTATGATAAAGGACTCTGTTTCTAGAAGATTTATATATAAGGCTAAAGGGCTTTGACCTTGGCCACACACGCATGGCAGAATACAGGTAACACACAGAGTCCAGTTCTGATTGTCACAGGGTTAAACTGAGAAGAAAAACAACATTTATATCTATTTGTGAAGACTGAAGCCCTAATAAACCTTCCTCCCCCTCTCTTCAGTTTTGTACCCTTTATTCTAGTCAGAACCTGGAAATGAAGGTGACACAATACCAGTTTCCTTGGGGTTTATATATATATATATATACATATATATATATGTGAAGGCAACCTAGAGTGAAAATTCCAGAAAGATTGATACAACACATCACAAAAAATATGACTATGCTAACTGTCCCTCACTAGGTTCCCGACCAAAGTTAGCACGGACACTTTTTAACACCAGTGTAAGTACAGTACCTTGCTGGGTGCAGTGACAACACTCTCCCTGTATGAGTCACTCTCCAGATATTCAGTGAGTTTGCAGAGCAGAAAGGTGCTCATCTTGACAGCATTGAGCTGCTTTTTGCGGTCTGCTGCTGACAAAGACCCAGACAGGAGTAAGGGCGGCAAGGAAATGGACAGGCCCTGGACGACTAAGAATACACACGGGGAAAAGTTGAATCGAGGGAGACGCAGAACTTCTTCACAGGACTAATTTGAAAGCCTCCGTCACCGAGACCTACCTTGTATGAGAAGCTCCAGCGTGTCTTCTTTCAGAGTCACATCCACTGTGCGAAAATTCCTGAAATTGAAGTCATGCACATTTACCCCAGGCAGATTCAAATGTAAATATCTTCGATTACAGTGATCAGTTAAAATAAAACGGGCAGTGATGTACTCACTGCAGGATGTTGTATGCTGTGTCGAAATGTTCCAGGATGCACAGCGGGCCCTGACTTCGCAAAGCAGCTTTAAGGCCTGATTCAGAAAGAAAGACAGAAACAGTAGAGCCAGATATTCTGAACTAGTGATCTAGATAACCGCACTTATTGGCCAACCACAAAACTGGTGTGAAAACAGCACTTGAAATCACAAACACTCTAAAAAAAAAAAATGAATAGTGTGTTGTAATGTGATGGGTCTTTAGACTGCATTCATCTGTTTGACAGAGACTTTATAGTCAATTTTTGGGAGATGGAAAGGAACCAGTGAACCTGTAGGAAACCCACACGGACAAGGGGAGACCAGGCACAGAAACGTCACACGTTAGAATCAGACCCTGTTTCTGCTGATCCACTGTGTTTATCAATAAAAAGGTGAACTCATTCTTCTATATCCAAAAACAGCACACATACATAGTTGAGCTACACCACATGGACAAAAAAAAACAGCATATCACAACTATATGTCCAGAAATTGCTGTTAACATATAACGTATGTCAACGGAAGCTTTTATATATATATATATATATATATATATATATATATATATATATATATATATATATATATATATATATATATATATATATATACATATATATACACACACACACACACACACACACACACACACACACACGCACACACACGCATCTCAATAAATTAGAATGTCGTGGAAAAGTTCATTTATTTCAGTAATTCAACTCAAATTGTGAAACTCGTGTATTAAATAAATTCAATGCACACAGACTGAAGTAGTTTAAGTCTTTGGTTCTTTTAATTGTGATGATTTTGGCTCACATTTAACAAAAACCCACCAATTCACTATCTCAACAAATTAGAATATGGTGACATGCCAATCAGCTAATCAACTCAAAACACCTGCAAAGGTTTCCTGAGCCTTCAAAATGGTCTCTCAGTTTGGTTCACTAGGTAAGCCACAAACATTCATTGCCAAAGAAGCTGCTGTTCACAGAGTGCTGTATCCAAGCATGTTAACAGAAAGTTGAGTGGAAGGAAAAAGTGTGGAAGAAAAAGATGCACAACCAACCGAGAGAACCACAGCCTTATGAGGATTGTCAAGCAAAATCGATTCAAGAATTTGAGTGAACTTCACAAGGAATGGACTGAGGCTGGGGTCAAGGCATCAAGAGCCACCACACACAGACGTGTCAGGAATTTGGCTACAGTTGTCGTATTCCTCTTGTTAAGCCACTCCTGAACCACAGACAACGTCAGAGGCGTCTTACCTGGGCTAAGGAGAAGAAGAACTGGACTGTTGCCCAGTGGTCCAAAGTCCTCTTTTCAGATGAGAGCAAGTTTTGTATTTCATTTGGAAACCAAGGTCCTAGAGTCTGGAGGAAGGGTGGAGAAGCTCATAGCCCAAGTTGCTTGAAGTCCAGTGTTCAGTTTCCACAGTCTATGATGATTTGGGGTGCAATGTCATCTGCTGGTGTTGGTCCATTGTGTTTTTTGAAAACCAAACTCACTGCACCCGTTTACCAAGAAATTTTGGAGCACTTCATGCTTCCTTCTGCTGACCAGCTTTTTGAAGATGCTGATTTCATTTTCCAGCAGGATTTGGCACCTGCCCACACTGCCAAAAGCACCAAAAGTTGGTTAAATGACCATGGTGTTGGTGTGCTTGACTGGCCAGCAAACTCACCACACCTGAACCCCATAGAGAATCTATGGGGTATTGTCAAGAGGAAAATGAGAAACAAGAGACCAAAAAATGCAGATGAGCTGAAGGCCACTGTCAAAGAAACCTGGGCTTCCATACCACCTCAGCAGTGCCACAAACTGATCACCTCCATGCCATGCCGAATTGAGGCAGTAATTAAAGCAAAAGGAGCCCCTACCAAGTATTGAGTACATGTACAGTAAATGAACATACTTTCCAGAAGGCCAACAATTCACTAAAAATGTTTTTTTTTATTGGTCTTATGAAGTATTCTAATTTGTTGAGATAGTGAATTGGTGGGTTTTTGTTAAATGTGAGCCAAAATCATCACAATTAAAAGAACAAAGACTTAAACTACTTCAGTCTGTGTGCACTGAATTTATTTAATACACGAGTTTCACAATTTGAGTTGAATTACTGAAATAAATGAACTTTTCCATGACATTCTAATTTATTGAGATGCACCTGTATACATACATACACACACACAATATATATGTAGATGGACTCAAGATTTATGTATAATTGTAAACTCCTTAAAGTTGTTTTTTATTCAGGTTATATATTTGAATGAATGACTCCCCTGCACATCCCGAATTAACAAATAAAGTCTTGAGAAACTCAGGTAAGTGTTCCACTTGAAATGAGGAGGTTAGCGGTGCTTAAGCGCCGAACCTGTATACATTATAGAGAATAAAACAGTGTAGTGTTTTTAAATGTACGTACTGTGGATGTGAGAGGGCAGCTGTTTAGGCGACAGCACGCTCTGTACCACATACTGATTGATGGCTCCAGATTTCAGCAGATCATCCAAAGTAACAGGCACGACGAAATCCCACGACATCTCTGTCAGCAAAAAAAAAAACAGCAGAAATATATTTGTACCGAGTCTATAACAAGACGTCGACTAGCTAAATAAGACTAGACGAGTTAACTGGCTAGTGTAACTATTTAGCAAGCTAGCTACAGTAGAAGAGAAGCGTCGGTGTGTCTGTTTTGTAAACACCGACATAAAATCCACCTGCATGCCCTCACATCATAACACAATGTAACGCGCCTGAAAGACACGCGCTAGCTCTGCACGCGAGCTAGCTACTGACCTCCATTAGCAAGATACCATTTCAAATAACGTCACGAAGGCATAAAATATTCACTTCACGTCACACAAAATATATGATACGCAAGATTAAGTTCTACTTACTGTTACAGAGGCGATAACTTCAGCACATAGCAGTCGGCTAAAATACGAGGCGCTCTAAAACGTTTTCAACGCGCTAACGCGACGGTTGACTCCGAATCTTTGAATTTTGCCACGAGCGCGCCAAAGGAAGTGCGTCATCGCCCCGCCCACTGAGCAAACCAAAAGCCTGTACAATTGGTGCGAATTTACCGAGAAACCCCTCACGGTTACTAGTATACTGTAGTTTTTCTGTCATTTGTCATTTTCAAAATGTCATTTTTTTTTAGTAGTTAAATAGATTTTAAAAAGATTATGCTTAATGACCCAGAGTTATCTAAACATAAATTATCTACACATTAAATGTGTGTTACACTCACTCAAACGCTTGATAAATAAATGGTATTTTCTAAAGACTAGTTGTGATTATCACGATAGTGTCTCATAAAGCAGTTTTTGAGTGTCAGCAAACTTTATATCAGTATTTAAAGATCATCTCCGGTAATTACACCGTGCAGAATATTTCAAACAGTACTTTGAATTATACATGAGTTTTGGCTTACCACATAGTCTTTGTCCCTTCGTCTCAGTGATGAGGCCTGCAATTATTCAACAGATGTAAACAGGACCATTTGGGAGGTGTGAAGGGATGAATACAACAACTTTCTCAACGGCCGAATTAACAGCTGCAGTCAGCCATCTCAGCATTTCTGTCCATACAATAACGAATGTTTAGTAACAATCGGCATCAATAAACCACTTATCTAAACCCATTTATGTCTGAGTGCAATCATTATACCGAGGTGCGAGGTTTTCTTTTAAATGGCGCAACATTATTTAGGGTGAAGTGAAATATTGACTTGAAGCATTCAGGGTCTTGATCGAGTTTATAGTGTATTTTCATATATTACCCTAATGTATTTTTATATATTAGCTGACAGTATTTAACCAACCATTTCCATGTATTAACCAATAAATCAATTGTAAGGGAAATAAATCATTGAATAAAATTAATCAGGAGATGAAACCTTTAGTATAAGGTAAAAAGCAGGCCTTGAAACTTTTGGCATATGTTCCCAGTGTGAAACTCACTATCTGCATAGTTGAAACCAAGTAAGGCCTTGACATTTTTGGCTGTCAATACCAATTAAGGCCTTGAGACGTCTAGCCTTGAAACTTTTTAAAAAATACACTGATAGACCTCGCGCCACGGTTGTTTTTGAGATACATAGAAAGACACATAATTGTGGCAAGCGCCAGAGGTGTGATTAAAGAAAAAATGGGGAAACCCCGCCTGAATGAGATCATTGTATTAGAAATGTATAAAAACTGATGTTTGTCAGATGGTCTGCAGACGTCTCGGCTTTGTTGTGTTTTCAATAAAGTCTGATTTTTGACATCTTAAACCCCAGACTCTCGAATACTTTTTTATAGAATAACCAGGACATTTTCCACAATAAGTTCTGTGGGGTGAGCCAACTAAAGTTGATAAATCAAAATCTGGCAGATTTTCAGTAAAGCTCGGTGCAGTAGCCTTTGTGGTTGTACATTTGATGCAGTAGGAAGTAAAGGCATATATTATGACACTTTTTAAAAATTTTTATTATTATTAAATGAGTTAGTGATCAGCAATCATTTCAGGCTGGGGTCGTGTGACTATATTTTCTATATTTAAGCCAAATGTCAGTATTAAATCAATGGTGTGTCCAGCATACAGAGTGGGTCATATTAAAAGCATTTTACTTTTTGCTGTTATTCCTTCTGTTATAACTTTAAGACAGCACAATTTTAAACTAAACCCAGATGACCAGACAACTAAGTTTCTGGTTATAATTACATAACTGTTACTACTCTATAACAATATTAGTTACAGCTTAGGCCAAAGGTTTACATACACCTTGGCTAAAGACTCCACACATTTCACGTTACATGTTTCATATATCTAGTGCCATGGAGTGAGGAGATATCTGTTTTTTTATCTTGACATGGGGAGAATAAATGAAAACTTCTCTGTCCAGTCTGTTTTTGCCA
The DNA here is from genome assembly GCA_023630585.1 of Cranoglanis bouderius. Classification (NCBI taxonomy): domain Eukaryota; kingdom Metazoa; phylum Chordata; class Actinopteri; order Siluriformes; family Cranoglanididae; genus Cranoglanis; species Cranoglanis bouderius. The sequence continues at coordinate 33,718,229 of CM042536.1, forward strand.
TCGACTCTAAAATGTGAAGACTCCCATTTCTGAGTTAATGTGTATATCTCGACCAGCTCCCTAGTTCAGTAGGTAGTAAATCAGTATATTGTGTACACCAGTTTGGGCACTCGGCAACCGTTTTAGCACTAGTTGTAACTAGTTTATTAGTTATTTAGTTTTGAGTCAAAAATTCCGATAATTATAGATATCTCAAATGGATTTCTAACCAGGGCAATCTTTATTTATAGAGATATGCAAATGTCATTCTGACTGGGCCCAATCTCAATAGACATATCTTGAATTAACATTCTGACTAGCCAAAATTCCTGTATAGATATCTAAATTGCATATTCAAATCACCCCCCTGTCGCTGAGCCACACCTCTCCTTTCCTTTTCTAACCAATCAATTTGTGCAGTTCGGACAAAGTTAAGCCAAAAATAAAACCTATATGCCATATTAAATGTGCCTGTTAATCTGAGATAAGAATTACTGTGCAACAAACTGTAGGCCTACATAATGTTATTAAATCAGAATAGAATAAAGCCTGAAGAAATGCTAATCTACAAATACTTTGAATGTAGAAAAAAAAAACAATTGAAAAGTGCCACACACATCAAGTTCATCAATCCATTAAAAAAAAAAAAAAAAAAAAAAATATATATATATATATATATATATTTGTATGTTTACAGTCTACTTTTTGTATCACACACCAGTATATTCTTATGCACCTTTAAAAATAACAGACAAACAGCGACACTAAGAGGCCAAAGTTCAGAACAGCAGCTGCCATGGTTTCTCAGTCTGTACAGCATTTTGCAGGGGGGTTTTGTGTGCATGTTTTGAAAAATGGAAAACTACCATTGAATGGAAAACTACCTGAATGGAAAACCACATAAATGGAAAACTACATGAAGGGAAAACTACATAAATGGAAAACTACCTGAATGGAAAACCACATAAATGGAAAACTACATGAATGGGTGAAATTGCAATTGCATGAGACTGTTTTGAACAGATTGTCTTTCGCAGTGATGTTTGCTGATAAACGAGACCTTGCACTTATGTTTGATGCACGTGAATCAAAGAGGGTTTTGGCTGAATGCGCTTTGTGATGACGTCACACGACACGTTACTACAAACCTGCAGTCATTTTGAAAAAAAAAAAAAAAAAAAAAAATGCAAGTGGAGTTAAGATGCAAGGAAAAGAAGCGAGGAGAAATAAGAAATAAGAAATAAGAAGCACCCACTAGGTCTGTAGCCTTTGCAGCTAGTCTCTGATACTATGAGCTGCCTTCAGCTAAATAATCTACATAAATGCATGATTGATGCTTGCGGATGAAATACTTTTCCAGCTGAAGACCTGGATCTTTTAGCCTGAAAGACTTTTATATTGAAACTTCTGACGGAGGTCAAAGGGCGAGCACATGGCTACAGCTAGAGTGCATACTACAGCGCTAGTGTATGAGAGTGAAGCACAGTTCAGTGATCACACCGTCGTGTTGTTGTGTAAATGTGTAAATCACATGCTTTCTTGCCATCACAAGTGCATGTCAGGAAACATTGTCAACCCGTTGCGAGTCAATTAATCACTGTGCCTGCAGTATGGAGTATTTACCTGACTGTAATAAGAGATATAAAGACGTGGAGTACTGGAATGAACGGTACCAAACCGAAGAGACTTTTGAGTGGTTCGGGGACTTCGACAAATTCCGTCATCTTCTGGTCCAGCATGTGAGAAAAGAGGAAAACATCCTGATGTTGGGTATGTAGATACATTCCCCTATAAATGAATCGTATTATATTTATCCAGTATAAGTTGGATAAATATATATAATGCTTAACATGCAGTCTATGTAATTAACGCATGCGGACAGCAGAGGGCGCTGCTACATCAATTTAGAATAGATCACATCCAATTTTATTACATCCATTAGGTCCAGAAGAAAACGGTATGAGATGTACTGTTGATCTGGTTCAGTTTGTACAGTACTAAACTATAAGCAAGCATCATTGACGTTCTGTTTTACGAAGAAATGAAAAGTACTCCTGAGTTCTGCCAAATATGGCATGCAGCGATATTTTAACACTTATTTCAATGCTCATATTAGTGGTTTTAATTTTGAGTGCAGCTGACTGACATGACTCAAAATTAAAACCACTAATATGAGCATTGAAATAAGTAAACAGTTATACACTTTGGAGTGTGCTATCGTCATAGTAAAATAATAAAACGACAGTGTGGTGTGATGTCACTCAACCCGAAGTTCCCACACCGAAACTGGCACTACTTTCAGAGCTGCTGTTATAGAAAATTAATCAACACCTTCTGACCAATCAGGTTTGATAGCCACAGGAGGTCACGAGCCAGTGTACTTTTTGTGCCGGTCCCAAGCCCGGATAAATAGAGAGGGATGTGTCAGGAAGGGCATCCGACGTAAAACTTTTGCCAAATTCAATATGCGAATCACTAACATGACATCCATACCGGATCGGTCGGGGCCCGGGTTAACAACGACCGCCCTCGGTGCCGTTGACCTACAGGGCACTGGTGGAAATTGGGCTACTCTTGGTCGAAGAAGGAGAGGAGGAAGGTGTGTTAGAGGAGGAAGCCGTGTCCGTAGGCAGAGAGAGAAGAGGAAAGGCGGGAGTTTAGGACTGAAAGTAGGGACTTTGAATGTTGGTACGATGACAGGTAAAGGCAGAGAGCTGGTAGATATGATGCAGAGGAGGAAAGTCGACATTCTGTGTGTCCAGGAGACCAGGTGGAAAGGGAGCAAGGCTAGAAGCATTGGAGCAGGGTTTAAACTGTTTTATCATGGGGTGGACAGGAAGAGAAATGGAGTAGGAGTGATCCTGAAGGAGGAGTTTGTGAAGAATGTTCTGGAGGTAAAGAGAGTGTCAGATAGGTTGATGAGTCTGAAGCTGGAAATTGAAGGTGTGATGTTGAATGTTGTTAGTGCTTACGCTCCACAAGTAGGTTGTGAGCAAGAGGAGAAAGACAGATTCTGGAGCGAGCTTGAGGAAGTGATGCAAAGTGTTCCCAGAGGTGAGAGAGTGGTGATAGGGGCAGACTTTAAAGGACATGTTGGTGAAGGGAATAGTGGGGATGAGGAAGTGATGGGCAGGTTTGGTCTTCAGGTAAGGAACCCAGAAGGACAGAGGTTGGTAGACTTTGCTAAAAGTATGGAGATGGCTGTGGTGAACACGTACTTTCAGAAGAGGCAGGGTGACATATAAGAGTGGTGGCAGGAGCACACAGGTGGACTATATCTTATGTAGACACTGTAATCTGGTGGAGATTAGTGGTTGCAAAGTAGTGGTAGGAGAGAGTGTAGCTAGACAGCATAGGATGGTGGTGTGTAAGATGACTCTGGTGGTGAGGAAGATGAAGAGAGCAAAGGCAGAGCAGAAGACAAAGTGGTGGAAGTTGGAAAAGGAAGAGTGCTGTGAGGTTTTCAGGGAGGAGTTGAGACAGGCTTTAGGTGGTCAGGAGGTGCTTCCAGATGACTGGACTACTACAGCCAAAGTGATCAGGGAGACAGGTAGGAAGGTGCTAGGTGTGTCATCTGGAAGGGGGAAAGAAGACAAGGAGACTTGGTGGTGGAATGAGGAAGTTCAGGAGAGTATCCAGAAGAAGAGGTTAGCTAGGAGGAAGTGGGACTGTGAGAGGACGGAGGAAAGTAGACAGGAATATAGGGAGATGCAGTGTGAGGTTAAGATAGGGGTGGCAAAGGCCAAACAGAAAGCTTATGAGGACATGAGTGCAAGGTTAGATAGTAAGGAAGGTGAGAGGGATTTGTATCGGTTGGCGAGGCAGAGGGATAGAGATGGAAAGGATGTGCAGCAGGTTAGAGTGATTAAAGATAGAGATGGAAATGTGTCGACAGGTGACAGGAGGGTGAGGGAAAGATGGAAGGAGTACTTTGAGGAACTGATGAATGAGAAAAATGACAGAGAGAAGAGTAGTAGAGGCAAATATTGTTGAGCAGGAAGTAGAAAGGATTAGCAAGGGTAAAGTTAGGAGAGCTTTGAAGAGGATGAAGAGAGGAAAGGCGGTTGGTCCTGATGACATACCAGTGGAGGTATGGAAGTGTCTAGGAGAGATGGCAGTAGAGTTTTTTAACTAGGTTGTTCAACGAGGTCTTAGAGAGTGAGAGGATGCCTGAGGAATGGAGGAGAAGTGTTTTGGTGCCGATTTTTAAGAACAAGGGAGATGTGCAGAGTTGTGGAAACTACAGAGGTATTAAGCTGATGAGCCATACAATGAAATTGTGGGAAAGAGTAGTGGAAGCAAGGCTAAGGGGAGAAGTGAGCATTTGTGAGCAGCAGTATGGTTTCATGCCAAGAAAGAACACTACAGATGCAATATTTGCTTTGAGAATGTTGATGGAGAAGTACAGAGAGGGTCAGAAACAGCTGCATTGTGTCTTTGTTTGATTTAGAGAAAGCGTATGACAGGGTGCCAAGAGAGGAGCTGTGGTATTGTATGAGGAGGTCTGGAGTGGCAGAGAAGTATGTTAGAGTGGTGCAGGATATGTATGAGAGCAGTAGGACAGTGGTAAGGTGTGCGGTAGGTGTGACAGAGGAGTTCACGGTGAAGGTGGGACTGCATCAAGGATCGGCTCTGAGCCCCTTCTTGTTTGCGGTGGTGATGGACAGGCTGACAGATGAGGTCAGACAGGAATCTCCATGGACTATGATGTTTGCGGATGACATTGTGATCTGTAGTGAGAGCAGGGAGCAGGTGGAGGAAACTCTAGAGAGGTGGAGGTTTGCTCTGGAGAGAAGAGGAATGAAGGTTAGTCGCAGCAAGACAGAATACATGTGTGTGAATGAGAGGGATCCAAGTGGAACAGTGAGGTTACAGGGAGAAGAGATAAAGAAGGTGCAGGATTTTAAGTACTTAGGGTCAACAGTCCAGAGCAACGGGGAGTGTGGAAAAGAGGTGAAGAAGCGTGTGCAGGCAGGTTGGAATGGGTGGAGAAAAGTGTCAGGTCTGTTGTGTGATAAAAGAGTACCAGCAAGAATGAAAGGAAAGGTGTACAGGACAGTAGTGAGACCAGCGATGTTGTATGGTTTGGAGACAGTTGCACTGAGGAAAAGACAGGAGGAAGAGTTAGAGGTAGCAGAGCTGAAGATGTTGAGGTTCTCTTTGGGAGTGACGAGGATGGATAGGATCAGGAATGAGTACATCAGGGGGACAGCACATGTGAGATGTTTTGGAGACAAAGTTAGAGAGGCCAGGTTGAGATGGTTTGGACATGTTCAGAGGAGGGAGAGTGAATATATCGGTAAAAGGATGCTGAGGTTAGAGCTGCCAGGCAGGAGGCCGAGAGGAAGACCAAAGAGGAGGTTTATGGATGTAGTGAAGGAGGACATGAAGGTAGTCGGTCTGAGAGAAGAGGATGCAGGGGATAGGGCTAGATGGAGGCAGATGATTCGCTGTGGCGACCCCTGAAGGGAACAGCCGAAAGGAAAAGAAGATTTCCTGATATTTACATCTAGATGGGTTAAACAACCAGGGCTCGGTGACATGACAAATATATCATATCACGATAACTGAGGACATTTGCACTATACACGATGCATATCACAATATATAATTTCACTAACAAACTGTCTGTAAAACAGTAGTAAAATAAACAAAAAACAGTTAAACTGAGTTTGATGATACTTTTGTTTAATGCCTACAAAGACAAAGAAGATTAAGTTTTTGACAATATTAAAAATATCGTGCCAAATCAACGGCATCCGTTCAGTACTATTTAATTTGTAATTATTAAAAGCGTAAAAAGTACATCACCATACCAGCAATATCTCAGAAAGGTCTATCACGTAATAATTTATCACGATATCGATATTATATCGATATATCGCCCAGCCCTATAAACAACTTAAAACATGGCACCTTCGGTGGCAGACCACCTAATTTTTAGGTGAGCAAAAGTATAGGATCAGATAGTCTTAAAGTAAATAACACTTAATATTGTATGGCATATCCCAATCTTGCCTTCTGATTCTTACTGCTGATGAGTGGTTTGCATCTTTTGGTATGGCCTTGATATTTCTGCTTTTGAAGTCTTCTTCATTGGTGGATTGTGATACCTTCACCCCTGCTATGTGGAGGTTGTTGGTGATGTCACTGACTGTTGTTTTTAAGTTATTCTTCACAGCTCTCCCAATGTTTCTGTCATCAACTGCTGTTGTTTTCCTTGGCTGACCTGTTCCATGTCTGGTTGTTGTTACACCAGTGGTTTTTCTTTTTCAGGACATTCCAAATTATTGTATTGGCTATGCTCAATGCTCGTGCAATGGCTCTCATAGATTTTCCTTTTTTTGCAGCTTCAAAATGGCTTGGGCCTGATTGAAACACCACTACTAGTTTTCTAGTTTTCGATAGATTTGTCAGTGTTAAAAGTTAAGTGCATGCTGGCCCTAAAGGTTTTTGTAGCATACCAGAAATACCATACATACCAAATATTTATAGTCAGGTGTATCTCCCACCTCCATACACATGCACAGATTCAGTCCTACACACACACACACATACACACACTCTCTGTCTCTGTCTCTCTCTCTCTCTCTCTCTCTCTCTCTCTCTTCTCATCTGTGCTCTCTGTGCCTACAACTTGCTGCAGTGGGAGAGGGGAGCTCTCTTAACACATGCGCCTCCAGTGTACCCGCAGCCAACACACTTTTCGTGGCAGGAACAAGGGAGGAATACAAATCGTGAGTTGTGTGTGAGCAGGCAGTAGGAGAACCGACAGTAGGGGAGACACGTAGAAGACGAGAGAGAGGGAGAGCCTGCCACTGTGTCATTAGTGTCTCCCAGCAAGAATGCAGAGACGTGAGAATTGTAAATCAGCCTTAGACAGCTACATTAATATGACACACAGTCATCAGGGAGATAATCGAGGGAACTGGAAAAGAAATGAAAGAGAGCGTGAAATAAAATAAATTAGAAGTCTAATTCTAGGGAAGTGGGCACTGCTGCTGTTATTCATCACTTTTCAGACAGGAATTTCACCTTTTACTGTCAACTTTTAGCTGCTTTAAAATAATCAATTCTTAAAATCTTATTACGACAACAGGTTTATATACAGTATCAGTATCAGCTGATACTGATATCACACACAATAACACTATTTGAGCTTGTCATTAAGCTTTGGATTGTCATTTTCCACTACATAATGAGTACATATGGCATATGAATGCTGTTCATTGATTATAGCTCAAGCATTCAATACAATAATCCCAGCTAAGCTCATCACCGAGCTCAGGAAGTGAAGATTCTGGCAAAGATTGCTGACTCTGAACATAGGCACCCCACAAGGATGCGTACTCAGCCCTATTATGTACTCTCTTTTCATGCACAGCTATGTCTCCAAGCACAGCTCAAACACCATCGTGAAATTTGCTGATGACTCTACCATCCTAGGCTTCATCACCAGCGGCGACAAAACAGTCTACCGGGATGAGCTCAATGGCAGTGGTAACTTAGTAGTTGAGATGTTGGACCACTGATCGGAAGGTCGTGGGTTCAAATCCCAGCACCACCAACCTGGCACTGCCAGGCCCTTGAGCAAGGCCCTTAACCCTCAACTGCTCAGTTGTATAAATGAGATAATGAGCTCTGGAAAAGGGTGTCTGCCAAATGCCATAAATGTAAATGATGATGTAAATGTAAAGATCAGTGTACTGTCACAGTGTGACAATAAATCTGTCTCAGTGTCAGCAAAACTAAGGAGCTGATCATGGATTTTTGGAAGATGCAGGAGGGAGAGCATGCTTCTTTATACATTGACGGTGCTGTTGTGGATAGTCACCAACTTCAAGTTCCTAGGTGTGCACATCACTGACGACCTTACTTGGACTCGCAAGGTCTGCCCGCCAGAGACTTTAATTCCTAAGGAGGCTTAAGTAACTCGGTCTGCCCTGTAGCATCCTCACAAGCTTCTCTAACTGCACTATTGAGAGCATCCTGAGTGGCTGCATTACTGTCCGGTTTGGCAGCTGCACTGCCACCAATCACAAGGCCTGCAGAGAGTGGTAATGGCAGCTGAGCAAATCACAGGCAGCAATCTCAGGAACTTAGTGGACAGCTACAAGACACGCTTCCCGAGCAAGGCTCACAGTATTATGGCGGATTATAGTCATCCAGCTCACAACCTGTTTGTCAAGCTACCGTCTGGTTGGTGCTTTTGAAGCTTACAGTCACGGATGTACAGGCCGAGGAACAGTTTTTATTTGCAGGCCATCAGACTAGTAAATAACTGCATGTCACTTTAAGCATGTTAAATGTCACCTTAAGCACATTACTCACTTTGCTTTTATAGGAAATTTACCAAGGTCACTTTATACTTTATGCTGCTTGTTTGACTGTACATACTCAGTTATTCTCTTCTGCTCTTTAAGTAAATATTCCACCCATCTTCATTCCAGTATTGTATCCTATTTGTTCGGTTTGTATTTATTGAAATTATTATCTAGTCACTTCTCTTGATGAAGGTTTGAGTGTTCTTTTCTGTTGTATCTGCACCCAGGCGAGTTTATAGAGCCTCACCACAAGCATTTCAATGTACAATTGTCTCTGGCATACTGTGCAGATGACAAATACAATGACTTTGACTTCGTACTGCAATTCAGGGAATTCCATTCTATGTCAACAAATTTCCTTTGAAACAGGCTTTTATTGTCTTCTTCCTTTATTATATAGTATTTTTCAGTGCATGAAGCCAAACACAGTCCCCGCTCAGATGAATATTGTTGTAGAACTCCCGCTGCTCCAGTTTAAATTCTGGGACTGCAACAGAGTCCATCAGCAAGTCACTAAACATAATACTGCATCTCTAGCAAATCTGCTATTACCACAGACCAAAACCCGAACACGTTTCCCTGTACCGAGAAAAGTTCTCACTTATAATATACAGATAAGTGACAAATTAAAGGAAAAACCAGAGACATTACCACCAGAGACATTTCGCTGGTGCGGTTTGGGTCCACTTGTGAGAGGAAAAGATCACGGCAAAACAACACTGATTGATCACCTTTATCCTATGATGAAACATTTCTATCCTGAAGGGTCTCTTCCAGGGCTCCCTGCATGGTTTCACAAGTATGACACTGACTTAAATCATATTCTCTGGTTTTCACAGTCACCAGATCTCAACCCAGTCGAATACCTATGAACAATGTTTGACAACTATTCTCAAAACGCCGGTTGAGGGAATATCTTTTGGAAAAATGTGGAAGTAGGGCTGGGCGATATGACAGAAATATCATATCACGATACTTGAGGACATGTATTCTGCGATACACTATGCATATCACGATGTGGAAGAATTGTGTTCATCCCTTCACTTCAGTTCCAGTGACATGTAGAATCTATGCCAAGATGCATTGAAGCTATTCTGGTGACTTGTGGTGGCCCAACACCTAAAACAGTTTATGTTGGTTTTTCCTTTCATTTATCACCCATTTGTAAGTGTCAGGTTTCAGGTTTTATTTGTCACATACAAGGAGCTATACACAGTATATTGAAATGCTTGGTAGTAAGTTCCAGAACTGTGCTTACAGACGGTGACAACAACAACAACAACAACAACCAAACATGGGAGTCAGGCTAACCAGAGCTGTATAAATAGACTATACAATATAGAGAAGACTATGCATGCATAGTCTAACCATGCAAGCATAGTCTTCTGGACAGTTGTTTGGGGACCCAATCAAACTTTATCAAAGCACATTTTTGTAGCTTGCTTTCCTGTATTCGTTAGTCAGGGGTATTTGGAAATTAAGCTCTAAATCTGTATAATTTGTCCCTTCAGAACAGGGTGTCAGCATGGAAGTGCCTCATATTTGACCTGATGGCAGATTTATACCTCAAAACCTTTGAAAAAGCACAAATAACCAGAATGACTTTTTAATGTGTTCTCGGTTGGATTTCTGTTATAAATGGATTTTGAATATACTTTAAATAAATTTTCTCAGTACAGGGAGATAAAATTCTTAATTAAAATAGTTAACATCCTTTTGTGGTAATCACAAATATGTTACAGATGCAGTGAATAGAGATTAACCATCAACTGCTTAGGTAGAGTGGATATATGATAATATATAATTATAAAGATAATAAATAGTAAAATTATAATAATATAAGTCTACACATCCGTCTTAAAATTGCAGGTTTTTGTGACGTAAAAAAGTGAAACCCAAACCACCTTTAATGTGATATAGCTAGTGAAAAAACAAATAGTTTTTTTTTTTTTGGGGGGGGGGTTCAATAAACTGGTTGCATAAGTGTGCACACCCTTTTATAATGGGGCATGTGACAGTGCTCATAATTAACCACATTTAAACTCATGTTCAAAAGTAATTATCATACACCTACAGTACCATCAATGAAGTGATTTAGATTAATCTCAAATAAAGATCAGCTGTTTCTGTAGGATTTTCTTGACATCATCTTATTTTAATCTGACTACTGAAGTCGGATAAACAACAATGTGAGAACATGTGAGACAACAATCTCTCGTACTCTTCACATGTCTGGGCTATGGGGTAGGGTGGTTTGACAGAAAACCCTTTCTCACAAAAAAAACATCCAGGCCTGCCTAGATCACCCCAAACTGTGTGGTAAAATGTATTGTGGTCTGAGGAGACCAAGGTAGATGAAACATTTTGGGCATAATTCTAAAAGATATCTTGTGTGCAAAAACACGACAGCTTATCACTCAAACACCACCATACCCACGGTGAAGCATGGTGGTGGCAGTATCGTGCTATGGGGCTGCTTCTCTTCAGCTGGGACTGTGGCTGTAGTCAAGATGGAGGGAATCATGGATCGCTCCAAATACCAATCTGTTTTGGCACACAACCTGCAGGCCTCTGTTAGGCAGCTGAAGATGAAGAAAAATCAAGTCAACAAATGAATGGCTTCAGGAGAAGAAGGTCAACATTTTTTGAAATGGCTCAGTCAGAGCCCAGACCTAAATCCTATTGAAAACATGTGGAATGACTTGAAGAGGGCTGTGCACAGGCAATCCCTTTGCAGTTTGTTAGATCTGGAGCATTTTTGCAAGGAAGAGTGGAATAAATTGCCAGAGTTGGTAGACTCTTATCCAAAAAGATGGAGTCCTGTATTATAAGCAGAAGGTGCTTTAACAAAGTATTAGTTAAGGGGTGTGCACACTTTTATGCAACCAGGTTATTGTTTTTTGTTTTCCCGCTTAATTTCTACTCGTATTTCTCTTGAATTTTGTTGGTTGCTATATGACGTTAAAGGTGGAAAAAGATCTGACATGATTTATCTTGGTTTCATTTTTACCATTTAAAATTTTTATATCCACTGTATGTGTCTATTATATCCTACCTCATTTGTTAATATAGCTTTTTATTAAAAACAACAAAACATGGGCCAAGTGAAGAAGTGTAAATGTACTGTAATTCACTCTTATTGAGCAGCGCTAATACACAACACCTTACATTAGTCCTGGGACATTAATGAGTTGCAGAATGATTTTTTAAATTTAATTTAGTTATTTATTTTTTAAAACTGGCACTGAAGCCATGTTTATCCTGGAAAATTACTAGGAACACAAAAGCCCAGCTTTTAACTGAAATATGGAGATATTTTCTTGTCAACCAAGAACTCCTACTTTGCCGAAGACCCCCTATACCAAACAAGAATATTTTATACAATGTTAGCTGTTGGAATTGTTAGGAGATTAACCTTAACAGCTTGCTGAATAGCTAATATTAGCTAATATTGCTGCTGGTCATACCCTAATTATTCATGTTAACATTATTTGTTTCAAACTAGAACTGAGTTTTGGGATTTGTTTGCTCAGTCTGAAAGCAACTATTGGTTTACATGAGTTGGTATATTAGTTTTCAAGTTACCAGAGAAGGTAAGCTCTATAAACCATACCTTCTATGCTCTTCTCAGCATGTTTCTTAATACTAAAATGTCTGTTGTGCATGTGGAGTTTTTGAATACAAGCTGCTCATGTTGTGTTGCACTTCGTGACATCCAGTGCAGAATGTTCCTGAGTGACTGAGTAAGGACTTACTAACAGTGTTTCCAGCATCAGCTATTGCTTTAAGCAACTGTTGCCTGGGGAACGTGTGATCTTAGTGATGATGTAATGTTCCACGCCTGACCCAAGTTGACATTGTCATTTTGGGTGTTTTGTCCCCTTAGACTTTAGTCAAGATGTAATGAGATCCTTTTACTCTTTCGCCCTCCTTTGCACTCCATTCATTCATGAAAAATGTATAATTCAGTAGGGAGCAATTCACAGGGTCTGCTGCAGCCTGAGGCTCTGTATTTCTGACTCTTTGGCATGTGTAGTACATAGGGAGGTAGCTGAGTACACACACTCTCTGTCTCTCTCTTACATGTTCTCTAGGTCTCTCTGTTTCTATCATTCTGTCTCTCCTCCTCAGGTTTAGTGGAGTGTGTAATTCAGTGGAGAATGCGTCAGAGCATATTGACACCATTGCCTTACCTTACCCGTCACTGGTGATCCACTACTACTACTACTACTACTACTACTACTACACAAAACAGATGGGGTGTTCAAATTGAAATTATGCTCTTTCCATAATGGTTCAGTATCAAATGTTCCAGGTGTATGGTTTTTGGTACCTTCATACCAAATGGTACTCTCGGGAGTGGAGAGTGAAATTTATATCATAATATAATATAAAATATAATATATAATATAGTAATATACATACTTTTATATGCTAAAATTAAATAAAAACCTAAATATAAAAAAGAAAAAATTAAATGAGGCTTTATTTTAGCACTTCCGTCAGTGAAACAACTCAATACAGTGTTGTTGTGATGAGGAACAGCCTGAGGGCGCTGTGGGATACGGTACTGTGATTGACCTGCAAGGGGAGAAGGAAAAGAAGTTGATAATGAAGAGATGAAACAGTCGCACGTTTCTCTCTCGTTAGGCACGAATCCAAAATGTTCCCAGATCGCCGATGTAACATTTGGTTTCCCAACAAGATCCATCGTAGCGGCGGAACCCGAGGTGAAATTCGCCTGACTGGATTTTGCCGCGCTCAAACGAAACACCATATAAGGGGTTTGATTATGATTACATGATTTGTGTATTAATATAAAATCTCGCGCTATATGGTAGGCTATAAATACAAATTAATATTGCAACTGTTGTTGTTATTATTATTATTATTATTACACGTGTATACACGTTATCATATAACTCCACGGTTATCATGGCCACCGTCACAGCCCTACTTCTCAGAAGGCTTTCCACTAGATTTTAGAGCGTGGCTGTGGAGATTTGCCCATTCAACCACAAGAGCATTAGCGAGATTGGGCACTGAAGCTGGGCAAGGAGGCCTGGGGCGCAGTCAGCGTTCAAGTTCATCCCAAAAGTGTTCAGTGTGGTTGAGGCTGCGGCTCTGTGTAGAACTCTTGAGTTGTTTCACACCAACCTTGGCAAACCATGTCTTGGTGGAGCTTGCTTTGTGCACAGGGGCATTGTCATGCTGAAATAGGCTTGGGAACATTCGTTCTAATGAAGGAAAATCCTAAAGCTGCAGCATACAAAGACATTCTAGACAAATGTGTCATCAACTTTGTGGCAACAATTTGGGGAAGAGCGACATATGGGTGTGATGGACAGTTGTCCACATACTTTTGACCATATAGTATATGCATATGCAAACTAAGCCAAAATAGGCTAATAATAATAATAATAATAATAATAATAATAATAATAATAGTATAATACACCTAAATTCTAGCCTTTAATGATTGTACCAGTCTGACGTATTAAGTTTTTGGCTGCTCAATTAGCTACTCTGTTAGCTAGCAGACAATTAGCAACAAATGAAACGAATTTCTCAGCTGATTTCGAACTAACATTTCTCAACTGATTTCAGTGGTTTATGATCTATGTGGAAATATAAATCTCGATTATAGAGAGTTTAGTTTATAATATAAACCATAACAGAAGCGGAGACTATAAGAAATGTAAACTTTATATGATTTCTCATAAAGTCTAATCCTCTATAGCTAACTAGCATTATCACTAGCAATTAATAGTCTGACTCTAGTGGCCAACTAGGTAGCTGTCAACAATGTTATAAAGACCAAATACAACCAGAAACAACTGTTCAGTCTTACCCGTGAAAGGTAATTCCCAGAGATCTGGTTTGGATTGTGCGACGGTTTGTACAGCCCCAAGTTGCACACAAGTCAGGCATCTTCTTTCCAGTACAGCTGCCTGAGAATTGTGGCAAGTTGACGTACGATCCAGTGGCCAACGCGGCATCTATCTATGTCTATGATGACAGGGTCAATGCTGGAGAAACAGAGATAAATTCTGCCCTGATAATTCTGGTGAATGAAAATGAACCCAAAGATCATGTTATTGTAAAGAAGTTATAGCCTGCTGGTTGATGTTTTGTCATCCATAACAGGGATGTCCCTTGGCGCAACAGGCTTGGTAGCAAACATGAGTGAAGATGTTAATATTCATTAGCATTTGAAAGTTCTAACAGACAATAGTGGTTATTTATTTCAGCTGTATCTGTAATTACATAACAAAGGTTTCTAGGTGGTGAGAACAAGGGCAGCACAGTGGCACAGTGTGGAACATCACAGCCCCAGGGTGTATTGCTACCTCCTGTCCAGTGTTTGTTTGTTTTTTTCTGTAGCTGTGTGCAATTCCTCTGTCTGTTCTCCACTTTGGGCATACAGATTTTATAATTGTGTGTGTGTGTGTTTGCATACCGTATAGAAGTCAAATACCATTTTTTTGCAGTTTTTTTTTTTTTGTTTAATGATTTGTATTTGTCAGGTGAAACAAGATCAGTTAGTATTCGAGATCCTCCACACAGAGTGTGTGAAGCCTTGGCACTTACTTGCGTGTCCTCAGATGTTTTTTTTTCCGCACAGTCAGAGGACAAACTTACATTCATTACCCTTAGTGCTGACAGAGTGGAAAGAGTTTTGTGTGTGTGTGTGTGTGTGTGTGTGTGTGTATAAGAGTCTACAGCTGGCTTTTGATGCTTCTTCCCTACACTTTTCTAGATTTTTCTCTTTTCTTCGTATCCTCTCTCTCATTCCTCATTCTCCTTTCTTCGTTCATCACAACACACTTCATTAACTGTATTTTACATTCACATTCATGCCGTTTGGCAGACGCCTTTGTCTCATATAATTAATGTATTTCATTTATACAACTGAGCAGTTGAGGGTTAAGGGCCTTGCTCAAGGGCCCACCAGTGGCACACAAAATTTACACAGGGTTGAGCGTATTCAGAGATTGTTTACACACCTGCTTAAGTAGATTTTCTGGGTAGGCCATTCTGATCATACAAATTACTTGCATGTAGGTCACACTTCTGAGGTTGCCAGATTTTTCTTGACTAGGTGTCAGAGACTTGGTTTTTCAGTAGTGTCTAGACCACTGCCTTTACACGGAAACACTTGGTCCAACACATCCTTTTATCATTGTATTGTTGTGCCACTGTTAATTGTGTGCACCACATAATGTAGCCACTGAATACTAAGTCAAGGTAATGAAATCATAATGTATGTGCGTGCTGTACACTGTTTTATCGCTTTATCCCTTTAATTTGCTATTTTGAGTTGTTGAATTAATAAAATGGTAATTTTGGGTGTTCTTTCATGAACAAAATGTTCCCATGGTTTAAAGGATAAGCAGACCAAACCTTTCTCCGCTACATTTGCTGCTCACTTTAAATAAGTGTGTTCTTAATTTTATCCATAAGTTCTTCTGTGGTTAGATCAGACTGTCAGAGAGTGGTAATGGACTTAATGCTGCTCCTCTCTCAAGCCAATATTATGCAAGAAAAATGGGCTGAAGTCCAAGTCCAGAATCATGGGAAACTGTGACACGCCTCTGTTTTAGGCAAACTCCACCATGTGTAAGTAATGATTACAAAGTAGTGATTACAGACCAGTAACCCTCACCTCTGTTATCATGAAGATCTTTGAAAGACGATGGTGATGGGATTTCACAAATCCACTACTGCAATTTGCCTACAGAAGCAACAGATCTGTACATGATGCAGTTAATATCAGGCTTCACTTTGTATTAAAGCTCCTAAACTCTCCAAACACACATGCCAGGATTCTCTTCGTAGATTTCTGCTTGGCCTTCAATACCATCATCCCTGTGCTCATACAAGAGAAACTCATCACTTTGCAAGTACCTGGCTCCATCTGTAGGTGGATCACAAACTTCCTTTCTCACAGGAAGCAGTTTGTGAGAATCGGTCAGAACATTTCTGAACCCTGGTCAGTCATCTGTGGAGCACCACAAGGTTGTGTCTTGGTATAAGAGGGGTGCTCTTATATTCACTCTACACAAATGACTGTGTTTCCAGTGATACATCTGTGAAGTTGATCAAATTTGCTGATGATGTTACTGTGATTGGTCACATAACCAACGTTGATGAATCAAAGTACCACCAAGAAGCTCAACAACTAGCCTCCTGGTGTAGCCAGAACAGAACTGTCATTGTCATCGAAACAGCTTCTTTCATAATAATTAAAAAATTATTTTACAAGTTAAATATTATTATTTTGGATATTATTAGTAAATAGCACTATTAATTATTATTTATTAAATATATCATGATTACTATATATCATTGCCATTTTATATATATATATATATATATATATATATATATATATATATATATATATATATAGAGAGAGAGAGAGAGAGAGAGAGAGAGAGAGAGAGAGAGTATCTCACAAAAGTGAGTACACCCCTCACATTTTTGTAAATATTTTATTATATCTTTTCATGGGACAACACTGAAGAAATGACACTTTGCTACAATGTAAAGTAGTGAGTGTACAGCTTGTATAACAGTGTAAATTTGCTGTCCCCTCAAAATAACTCAACACACAGCCATTAATGTCTAAACCGCTGGAAACAAAAGTGAGTACACCCCTAAGTAAAAATGTCCAAATTGGGCCCAATTAGCCATTTTCCCTCCCCGGTGTCATGTGACTCGTTAGTGTTACAAGGTCTCAGGTGTGAATGGGGAGCAGGTGTGTTAAGTTTGGTGTTATCGCTCTCACACTCTCTCATACTGGTCACTGGAAGTTCAACATGGCACCTCATGGCAAAGAGCTCTCTGAGGATCTGAAAAAAAGAATTGTTGCTCTACATAAAGATGGCCTAGGCTATAAGAAGATTGCCAACACCCTGAAACTGAGCTGCAGCACGGTGGCCAAGACCATACAGCGGTTTAACAGGACAGGTTCCACTCAGAACAGGCCTCGCCATGGTCGACCAAAGAAGTTGAGTGCACGTGCTCAGCATCATATCCAGAGGTTGGCTTTGCAGAATAGACGTATGAGTGCTGCCAGCATTGCTGCAGAGGTTGAAGGGGTGGGGGGTCAGCCTGTCAGTGCTCAGACCATACGCCGCACACTGCATCAAATTGGTCTGCATGGCTTGACCTGGTCTGCATGACCGTGTCCTGTGGTCTGATGAGACCAAGATAAACTTATTTGGTTCAGATGGTGTCAAGCGTGTGTGGCGGCAACCAGGTGAGGAGTACAAAGACAAGTGTGTCTTGCCTACAGTCAAGCATGGTGGTGGGAGTGTCATGGTCTGGGGCTGCATGAGTGCTGCCGGCACTGGGGTGTGTACTGTGACATGTACTGTGACATACTGAAGCAGAGCATGATCTCCTCCCTTCGGAAACTGGGCCACAGGGCAGTATTCCAACATGATAACGACCCCAAACACACCTCCAAGACGACCACTGCCTTGCTAAAGAAGCTGAGGGTAAAGGTGATGGACTGGCCAAGCATGTCTCCAGACCTAAACCCTATTGAGCAGCTGTGGGGCATCCTCAAACGGAAGGTGGAGGAGCGCAAGGTCTCTAACATCCACCAGCTCTGTGATGTCATCATGGAGGAGTGGAAGAGGACTCCAGTGGCAACCTGTGAAGCTCTGGTGAACTCCATGCCCTAATGAATAGGGCCATAAAGAAGCTGTCTTATTTTGATTCAGATATGAGATAGCAGTATAATCAGTAATTTAATGTAATATAAAAGCTTTTTTTTGTTGTTGATTTGAAAGGTTACATGATGTGGCTAAAAGGTTTTGTTCCCAAATTGGCAGAATAACTGTGGTTATGTAATTGTGATTTTTATATTAGGCAAAAACAAGCAAACAAACAAAAGAATTTTAGCCTCTATTGTGAAGCCTTATCCCCTTCTTTGTTTTTGATTTTTCTTTTTTCATGTAGATGCTCCTACTACTTAAAATCAGCGTCTATATCTCCTTATCTCTCTAAATATCTGTATCTCACTCTTTCTAAGTCTTTCTAAGATTGTATTAACAGATGAACAATGAGTGAAACACAGAAACCCTGCACCATTTAACATGAGACAGCATATGAATAGGCTTGCATTGCTCATACTGTGTGATTCTATAAAGAGCTTTTTTCAGAGCTTTACAGCATAACACACTGCAGTTGTAGCATTGAGTGCAGATGCGTCATGTCAGGCAGGAATGCAGCCACACACTTTATGAATGAACAAGTGAATGAACGTGAGGGAAGGAGAGCTTGAGTATGAATGACTGGGCTACCCAGAAGAGTGTGTGTACTGATAGTGTGTGTACTGATAGTGTGTGTGTGTGTGTGTTATGCAGTTTCCATGGCATCAGCCCTGCTTTGTTCACTTTCCTCTCCTCTCCTCCTCTCATCTCACTGGCTGAGAGGAGAGAGTGCAGAGGATGCCGCAGTCTTTCGGGGTTATCCCCCTTCTCTCTCACTCACTCTCACACATTCACAAATCCCCCTCATCTCTTCTGTGCTGTGGTTTGTGAATGAGTATTAGTGTGAGTTTGCATGTACTTGAACATGAATTTGTTTACATTTATCCTTTATCAATCTTTTTTATTTGTGTTTATGAATGAATGATATAGTTAATTTAAGTGTGTGTGTGTGAGAGAGAGAGAGAGACGGTTATCGCATTTTCCGCCGCAGTCCCCTGCCCATTTTAAACTCATAAGTATGCAGGTCAGGGAGACCACACTCCCTTCTTTGTCTCTGGTTTGTTCTCTTTTTTTCCTGTCCTTCTCATCCCTACTGTATAAAGCATTAAAGCTGCTGTAAACAGTGCTGGCAATCCTCATAGATTGATAACAAAAGTCTCCACCCCCTCCCTTTAATCCCATGTCCTCTGTCCAAACCTCTTTTATAAGCTACATCCAAGAAAACATTACTTGCAACTATACACTGATGGACATTTTGTGTTCAGTGTTGTAATTAACTATGTTGCATGCGTTATAAAGATAATGTTTGAGAAGATCACAGATTATACCGGAATATACCAAACAAGCAGAAGCAGATACATTGCACCACAGATAATGTATATAAAATGACTGGGGTATGTGATGCTTCAGCATAGATATTACATAATATTTCATATTTAATTGTGCTCATTTAGCCACAACAGCATTAGTGAGGCCAGGAATTGATGCTGGGCGAGGAGGCCTGGCATGCAGTCGGCTTTCCAATTCACCCCAAACGTGTTCAGTGGGGTTGAGGTCAGGGCTCTGTGCCGGCCACTTGAGTTCTTCCAGACCAACCTTGGCAAACCATGTCCTTGTTTCATGGTCCTTCTTTGTGCACAGGGACATTGTCATGATGAAACAAGTTTGGGCCCCTCAGTTCCAGTGAAGTGAAATGTTAATTCTACAGAATACAAAGACATTCTAGACAATCATGTGCCACCAACTTTGTGATAAAAGTTTGGGGAAAGTGCACAGATGGATGTCAGGTGTCCACATACTTTTGGCAGTATATTATGTTTTTAAACCAGGGTTTCTTACTTTTTGAAATAAAATAAAAAATGAAAGGAAACACTGTTTATACATTATTTTGATAAATTATTGAAGAATAAGATCAAATCATAAATTGAATACTTCACAACAAGAGTTGGATTATGTTCATTAAATAAATCTGTACTGAGGGGTTCTGTGAATGATTATTATTATTATTATTATTATTATTATTATTATTATTATTTAAAGTTTAAGGTCTCCATGGCTGCAAAAGTTTGAGAACCCCTTATAAGGCCTGCTGTGATGGATAATTGAGATTCTAAAGATTGATTTATTCAAGGACAAGACTTAATCTGTGCCTGGAACAATCTACTAGAGAAGGAGAAGAAGAATGATGAGGCATGATACTTGGTCTAGAGGTTGAGAGAGAGAGAGAGAGAGAGAGAGAGAGAGAGAGAGAGAGAGCGGAGTGTTGGAGTGAATGTGAATTTATTTGTAATGGTGGTGGTTTTATTACTGCCATGGTGGGTTTTCAGTTCAAGAACAGTGACAATGAGCAGATAATCAAAGTTTTTCAGTGCTATACCAGCTCCTTTTGTTACAATAGACCACATGGTGAAGACATACAGTCCCCTCCAAAACTATTGGAACAGCAAGGCCAATTCTATTGTTTTCGCTATTCCTTGAAGATATTTGGGTTTGAGATCAAAAGATGAATGAGATGGTAGATTTTTACATCTAGATGTGTTAAACAACTTCGAACACGGCCAAGTGATCTAAAATATTGGAACATGTGTTTCTTCCTGCCCAGGTGTGCCCTGTTAAATGGATTGTTTTAAGAATTAATAGCTGTGAAGTTGTTTAACACACCTAGTTGTAAATATCTGGAAATGAACTCTGAAATAAAAGCCCAAATGTCTTCAATGTATAGCGAAAACAATAGAATTGGCCTTGCTGTTCCAGTACTTTCAGAGGGGACTATATATAGTCCTCAGGAGGATGATTGTTTCTTTTTATTTTTCCAGCTTTTTTCCTTTAAAGGTTTTCTTGCTCTCTGACGACTTAGATTTCTTTTGTAATATTTAAGCGTGTATGAAATTGTGCCGTAATATAATGTAGTGAAGGTTAATGACTACTGACACTCTAGCCTCAAGAACTACTTATGGGTAATTGGAGGCATCAAAATCTCTTTGCAATAACAGTCATTCATCTCTTGAGACTACTTAGGTATTTAGGCTTTTACCAGTAAAGGTATACAGTATAGCTTTAAATGATCATCTCTACTTCTGTGATCCATTTATCTTTAGCTGAAAAGCTAGTGAGTGATTGTGGGTGAACATTGTCCAGCAGGGTTAAACTGATGATGTGTAGTGAATATGTTGCCTCCTGGGGCTCTTATTCAGTTAAAATGCTGCTGGATGAGAACAGGTCATTTAAAATTGTAGCATTTCAAATCCAGTTTTGTAAATCATGGTCAATTTAATTATTGTGAATATTAGCACATACATAATTTGCGTTTAATGGAAATTTAAAGGGGGAAAAAAAGAACTCTGGCAAAATTGTGCATGAATATGTGCAAGAGAGCAAAAGCTATGAAGTCCTGAATTAATTGTTTTGACTTTATAAAATTCTTTGTGTTTAATGTGGCTTTCCATGGTGTCAGATTGTCCATGAGAAATAAATTTGCGAATGAGTCAGAGATACGAACGCTGATCATTTTTGTGCGTGGATGGGAAAGAGAAAAAGTGATAAGTACCACTGTCACTGTCATGGTGTATGTGTGTGAGAGGCACAGCAAGAGTGTGTCACTATCATTGTGTCTGTATGTGAAGAGGGAAATGTGTGGGAGTGTTAGGACTACCTGTAACATCACAGTTGTGTGAGAGAACAGTGATCTGACACCTATTATACACACCTTGTGTGTGTGTGTGTGTGTGTGTGTGAGAGAGAGAGAGAGAACACTCCCTGTAGGAACGCTAGTACTTGAGGAACTGGACAGTGCACTGGACCTGTGCACTAAGGGCTCTTGCATTCAGGAGTGGCTTTTGAGAAGTCCAAGCAGGAATAAACTTCTTGGAACAAAGCAGCAAACTTAATGAGGTCTAAAATTTAAAAGGTCTTGAGTAACTAAAATGTTGGAATTGAAATTTGTACCCCTGTGACATTCTCATCAGATCCCACAGGTCTGATGTAGTTGCTGAGCAATGAGCAATGTTTTTGGCTGTTGTCCAGTCCTCTTCCTTCATGGACAGACTCCACAGGACTCAACCCATAGACTCAGGCTCCTGCTAGGGACCTGAGAGTGTGACTGTTAGTTTAGAGCTTGCATGAGGCTGACAGAACTTATGTGGGTGCCTAGCTGACAGGCCAGCCTGTGGCGATGTGAAGGTGCCAGATGGCTGGTCATTTGGCAGTGCTACTTTCTTGTTTTTGAAACCTGTACTTGACTCTTCAGAGCTTTTTGGCCAAGGCCCATCGACTCACACTTTCTCGGCTTCATACTCTGTTTATCGGTCATCGTTAGGCTGTGGCACTTTGTTTTTATAAGGTTATAAGGCTAACATACTAAGCTACCTATGATCAGCATCTCAACACACAAGCAGTGTTTAGCCACAAGCCCTCTGGTTGGCTAGGTGTCGAGGCGTGGAAAAATAGAGCAAAGATATCAAGGGAGTGGTCCAGCTAATATAGCAAGCCTGTGAGTGAACAGAGGCGACCACTCAATTGTGTTAGATGTGCTTAGCCACAGGCCTGATAGTCAGGAGACCATAGGGCTTGCAGAACTGAGCTGAAGCACTAAAGGAGGCTCCACACTTGGGAGATAGCAGGAAATAGAGAGAAATCCAGCTCTGGCCCTTCTTAGCCGAGTCCAGTTAACTTCTAAAACTCCAAGGTGGAGAGCACGGTATGGTGAGGGAGAACCATTCAACCATGCTAGGGGCTCAGAGCATTGAGTGAAGATGCATCTGGCAAGTGACTGAGAGGTAACTGCTGTACTGAGCAACAGAACAGTTCATGGGGAACCCAACTCAAGCTAGTAGCCATGTTCAGGTTGATTTGTAAAGTAGAAAACATGCTCATTACAGCCTAAAGAGATGAAAGGAGATGATGAGAGCTCTCTATCTGAAGCTTTTGTACCTGTAGATGTGACCCCAGTCACAAGCTGTTACACTAATAGCTACAGGGTGCATGAGTTTCAACATGTATGAGTTGAGAAGAAGGGGAACAACGGCCAATATTTATATCAAAATAGGTCGTGAGTTCAAATTCCAGCACCGCCAAGCCGCCACTGTTGTTGCTCAGATGTATAAATGAAATAAATATAAATTGCTCTGGATAAGGGCGTCTGCCAAATGCCGTAAATGTAAACGTAAATATCAATATATTTATGTCGTGACCATTTTTTAAAAAATAAACTTTTTGTGTAATGTAATTATATCCTCTTTCAGTTCATATTCAATAACTAATATGTTGCTTTTCAGCAGATGCTGAGACTGGAGCAAGAATAAGGCACATGACTGTTAGAGATTGTTGCATGGGAAAAGTGTGTTTGCATGATGGATTAGCATAGCGGACATGTGCAGGGGAGATAAATATTGAATTATGTTGTTTTGATTTAAAGTGCAGGCATGTATTGACTCATCTCACTGATGACTGTGACTGTGACTGCTTGACCATTCAATATTATACTTGCAGGTTCCCTGTGGGTTGCTTCATACTTTAGTGTCTAGTAAAGCACCCTTTCCCTAATTACACACTCTTGACCATTTTCTGGTGACCTGACAGCAGACAGCTCTCTCTTTTAGTCTTTAAGCAGCACTCATAACACACATCCCCCCCCCAAATTTTTTTCTGTGCCAGCATGCAATCTAATTTCATAGCTGATTAGCTCACGTTTTAGTCTACTTGATGTGTGGCTGATCTGATTAAATATTAGGTTTGAAGCTCTAAAGTTTGGCCAGTTAGCAGCAGTTTTGCATGTAATTATTATTATTATTATTATTATTATTATTATTATTATTATTTTATTTTTTTGTAGTAGTAAAATATCAGTGTGTTATTTGGTTGCCACGTGTGCAGTTTTCCTACAAAATATGTTTACTCTTGAACTGTTGGAGCTGGTTGAATGCACTAGTGACCATGTGCATGTGGTTTCCTCTCATATGCATCTCTCTTGATTGCAGCATTAGCTTTGTAACTTACTCTGTGAATGTACAGTACTGTGCAAAACGTTTAGGCACCCTATTCTTTTTAGTACAAACTTTGTTATTGATTTTTTATTTTATGACTACATTATCAAGTCATCAAAAAAACATTTTAGATTCCTAAACATTAGTTTTCTAGCACAAAATTAAACGTTACAGAAAAATGTTTGTATGTCATTAAAGAAAGCAGCGTATTATGTAAGAGACACTTTTCAGACAGTAAACACAATGAAGGCTGCTGGGTTTTGCTGCAAAAATAAGAAGCGAGTGTGAAAGTCAAAGTGTCCAGAAGAACTGTGTCTGGTTCTGCAAGATGCTCAATAAAACTTACCAGTTAATTTACTTATAAAACTGCACTAATTGTTACAGAGACTACTATTTTCATGAAAAAAAAATTGTCACACCAGTTATTGACTGTTTCATTTACTACTGTTTACGGTATTTTTTTTTTAAAAAAATGTAGAAACATTTAGTTTCATTATTTTGAAGGCATCTTTGCTCTACAGCATTTTTTTGTATGTGCATAAAACTTTTGCACAGTACTGTATTTCTCTCAATTACAGTTGATTACAATGTATGTGTTTTTGACAATATACGTAATCATAAAAGACCTATTTAGGACCTTGGTGAAAGAACTAAGCAAAATATGCACAGGAGGTGGCATCCCTAGTCATAGCACATATGGCAAAAACATACAGTGGGTATAGAAAAGAATCAACCCCCTTTTAAAATAATCACATTTTATTGCTTTTCAGCCTGAAATGAAGACGGACACAGTTTTTGTTTTATCCAGCTGTATTTACTCAGTGCAACTTATAACATCCAAGTGAATGATATAACACCAACATGTCAGAAAAAAAATAAAAATAAAAAAACAGAATCACTGAGTTGGAAAAAGGATCACCCCCTTGCTTTAATGTGCCTTAATTTTTTAATTACAGCCTTTAGTCTGTTGGGATATGTCTCTACTAACTTTGCAAATCTAGACTTTGCAATATTTGCCCACTCTTCTTTGCAGAACTGCTCAAGTTCAGTTAAATTAGATGGGGACTGTTTGTGGACTGCAGTCTTCAAGTCATTCCACAGATTTTCAATGGGGTTTAAGTCTGGGCTCTGACTAGGCCATGCACGGACATTCACCTTTTTCTCCTTCAACCACTGTGTGGTCAGTTTTGCTGTGTGCTTTGGGTCATTGTCATGTTGGAAGGTAAACCTTCTTCCCATTGACAACTTCCTGGCAGAGGGCAGCAGATTTTTCTCAAGAATTTGACGATATTTTGCCCCATCCATTTTCCTTCTATCCTGACAAGTGCTCCAGTCCCTGCTGCAGAGAAACACCCCCATAACAGGATATTACCACCTCCATGCTTTATTGTAGGAATGGTGATATTTGGATGCTGAGCTGTATTGGATTTCCGCCAGACATATCGTTTGGTGTTGAGGCCAAATAATTCAATTTTAGTCTCATCTGACCATAACACCTTTTTCCATGTGGCCTCAGAATCTTTGCGTTTTTGCAAAACTCAGTCGTGGGTGGCTTTTTTCTTGCAACCCTCCCATACAAGCCGAATTTGTGATATTATTGTCACATGCACTACAGCTGCTTCAGAGTTGCTGTAGGCCTCTTGGTAGCCTCTCTGACCAGTTTCCTCCTGGCTCTTTCATCCAGTTTGGAGCGACGTCCTGATCCAGGGAGGGTCTGTGTTGTACCAAATACCTTCCACTTCTTAATAATAGTCTTCACTGTGCTTCTAGGCATTGATAAAGTCTTTGAAACAACTTTATCATGGAGATCTTTTGACAGTGCCTTGCCACTCATAGGTGATTGCTTGCTTCAGTTGCACTACAAAATGCTCCATTAAAGCTCTTTTCATGCTGAGCTAATCAAAATGACCACAGCTGGTCACAGTTGAAAGTCATATGGCTTTGTGTGCCAATGAGAACGTTATTAGATATACCTGATTGAGTTTACAAGTAATTTTTAGGAGGGGGGTGATCCTTTTTCCAACTCTGTTTTTTTATTTATTTTTATTTTTTTCTGACATGTTGGTGTTATATCTTTCACTTGGATGTTATAAGTGGCACTGAGTAAATACAGCTGGATAAAACAAACTGTGTCTGTCTTCATTTCAGGCTGAAAAGCAACAAAATGTGATTATTTTAAAGGGGGGTGATTCTTTTCATTATTTTGAATTTAATGGCTGCAACACATCTCAAAAAAGTTGGGAAGGGGGCAACAAAAGGCTGGAAAAGTAAGTGTTACTAAAAAGAAACAGCTGGAGGAACATTTTGCAACTAATTAGGTTAATTGGCAGCAGGTCAGTAACATGATTGGATATAAAAAGAGTATCTTGGAGAGGCAGCGTCTCTCAGAAGTAAAGATGGGCAGAGGTTCACCAATCTGCAAAAAACTGCGTCTACAAATTGTGGAACAATTTCAGAATAATGTTCCTCAACGTAAAATTGTGAAGACTTTGAATATCTCATCATCTACAGTAGGGTTGTCAAAAGTACCGGTACTTCAGTACCAAGTCGGTACTAAAAAATAAAAAAGTTGATGGTACCAGATTTTCACAGGTGCCGGTAGTACCGAATACTGGGTCAACTTGGACTGATATGCTGTCTGACAGGTAGGCAGTCGGGAACTTTTCACAGGTGCACCGTGCAATTATGGTAGCGGTTGCATTATGGATGTTGTAGCATAGTTTAATTCAAGTGTAGGATTGCAAAAAAAATCCTCGTTTTTGTTTACTTAATGGTTAGCATACGCGCGTGTAAGGCTAATACGGTCATGTGTTCTTATTAACCATTTAATTCTTTTAAAAACATCCACGGCCCACCCGTGGACTGCAGTGTTGTTAAGTGTAAAACTATAAGCTATGTACACAGCTGCTGTGTTTATGTAGGTACTCATGCGATACATCTTTGGAAAGCTAAGATTCTTGTGCTTCGATTGATATAAACCAACACTTACAAAACTGAGGCAACTCACCTATGAAGCCTCATAATAGTTCACTGATCCATAACATCCCAACAAAAAGTCTTGTTACACTGGCAAAGGTCCAAACGATCCAATTAAGTAAAAATATTTAGTCCAAAACACATTATTACATCAATAAATACCCACAGACTATTGCTGAGTCATTTCAAATTAAAGGCAGATGTGCCTAATCTTTCAGGTTTTCTCTGTTATAACTCCGGCTCACTTTCAGCACTTCAATTTAAAAGTCTGTGCGTAAAGATGCCTAAAGAGTGGCAAGTATTTCATTTCAGAATCTTTTTACATAGTTTGTATTTTTTGTCTTGTAATTTATTGTTATTATTTACAAGAAATAATTTTCTTAAAAACTTTATTTCTTTACAAGAAAAAAAAAATTAAATACTTGAAATATACATATACATTTGTTTAATTTATTTGAATATTTAACTTTATAAATAATGTGTGTGTTGTTCAATTATGGCATATTTTGTGTTTTGCATGCTTGTAATTTTTTGTTTATTTATTTTTATACCTTTAATTACTTGTGGGGAAAAAAACTTGAAACACTTTGAAATACTTGAAGTAAACAGAATGGCATTGTTTTTTAATGCATTTTATATTGATCTTTAACTTTATTAGTAAAATAATGTGTTGTTCAATTAGCATGTTTTTGTGTTTTGCTTTGGCACCGAAATTGGTACCGAGTACTGTGGAATTTTACTGGTATTGGTACCGACTACTGAAATTTTGGTACCGTGACAACCCTAATCTACAGTACATAATATCATCAAAAGATTCTGAGAATCTGGAGGAATCTCTGTGCACAAGGGACATGGGTGAAAATCAATATTGCATGCCCGTGATCTTCGGGCCCTCAGGTGGCACTGCATTAAAAACAGGCATGATTCTGTAATGGAAATCACTGCATGGGCTCAGAAACACCTCCAGAACTCATTGTTTGTGAACACAGTTCACCATGCCATCCACAAATGCATGTTAAAGCTCTATCATGCAAAGAAGAAGCCATATGTGAACATGATCCAGAAACGCTGAAGTCTTCTCTGGGCCAAAGCTCATTTAAAACTGAGGCAAAGTGGAAAACTGTTCTGTGGTCAGATAAATCAAAATTTGAAATTCTTTTTGGAAACCATGGACGCCGCATCCTCTGGACTAAAGAGGAGAGGGACCATCATGGTATGGGGGTGCATTAGTTCCTATGGAATGGGCAGCTTGCACATCTGGAAAGGCACCATCAGTGCTGAAAGATATGTACAGGATTTAGAGCAACATATGCTTCCATCCAGACGACGTCTTTTTCAGGGAAGGCCTTGCATATTTCAGCAAGACAATGCTAAACCACATACTGCATCTGTTACAACAACATGGCTTCGTAGTAGATGAGTCCGGGTGCTGAACTGACCTGCCTGCAGTCCAGACCTTTCACCAATTGAAAACATTTGGGCATCATAAAATGAAAAATATGATAAAGAAATCCCAGGACTGTTTAGCAGCTAGAATCCTGTATCAGACACGAATGGGACAACATTCCTCTCCCAAATATCCAGCAACTGGTCTCCTCAGTTCCCAGATGTATACGGACTGTTGCTGAAGAGGGGATGCTACACAGTGGTAAACATGGCCCTGTTCCAACTGAGATGTGTTGCTGCCATCAAATTTAAAATTACCTTATTTTTTCCTTAAAATGGTACATTTCCTCAGTTTAAACATTTGATATGTTTTCTATGTTCTATTTTGAATAAAATATGGGTTTATGAGAATTGCAAATCATTGCATTCTGTTTTTATTTACAACTTACACAGCGTCCCAAATTTTTTTCAATTGGGGTTGTATATATCTGCATAAATATGACCTAAAACATCATCAGAGTTTAATGTAAAAGTAGACAAAGAGAACCCAATTAAACAAATGAGACAAAAAATATTATACATGGTAATTAATTTATTAAGGAAAATGATCCAACATTACATATCTGTGAGTGGCAAAATTATGTGAACCTCTAGGATTAGCAGTTAATTTGAAGGCAAAATTAGATTCAGGTGTTTTCAATTAATGGGA
This sequence comes from Cranoglanis bouderius, assembly GCA_023630585.1. NCBI lineage: Eukaryota > Metazoa > Chordata > Actinopteri > Siluriformes > Cranoglanididae > Cranoglanis > Cranoglanis bouderius. The sequence goes on from CM042536.1 coordinate 33,747,309, forward strand.
TGACAATCAGGTGTGAGTGAGCACCCTGTTTTACTTAAAGAACAGGGATCTATCAAAGTCTGATCTTCACAAAACATCTTTGTGGAAGTGTATTATGGCATGAACAAATGAGATTTCTGAGGACCTCAGAAAAAGAGTTGTTGATGCTCATTAGGCTGGAAAAGGTCACAAAACCATAAAGAGTTTGGACTCCACCAATCCACAGTCAGACAGATTGTGTACAATTGGAGGAAATTCAAGACCATTGTTACCCTCCCCTGGAGTGGTTGACCAACAAAGATCACTCCAAGAGCAAGACTTGTAATAGTCTTCGAGGTCACAAAGAAACCCAGGGTAACTTTTAAGCAACTAAAGGCCTCTCTCACATTGGCTAATGTTAATGTCCATGAGTCCAGCATCAGGAGAACACCGAACAATAATGGTATGCATGGCAGGGTTGCAAGGAGAAAGCCACTGCTCTCTTGAAAAAGAACATTGCTGCCCTTCTGCAGTTTGCTAACAATCACATGGACAAGCCAGAAGGCTAGTGGAAAACTGTTTTGAGGACAGATGAGACCAAAATAGAATTTTTAGTTTAAATGAGAAGTGTTATGTTTAGAGAAAGGAAAACACTGCATTCCAGCATAAGAACCTTATCCCATCTGTGAAACATGGTGGTGGTAGTATCACAGTTTGGGCTTGTTTTGGTGCATCTGGGCCAGGACAGCTTGCCATCATTGATGGAGCAATGAATTCTGAATTATACCCGTGAATTGTAAATTAAATGTCCATTATAAATGTCAGTGAAGGACATCTGTACTTGAACTGAATCTCAAGAGAAAGTGGGTCATGCAGCAAGACAACGAACCTAAGCACACAAGTCGTTCTACTAAAGAACGGTTAAAGAAAAATAAATGTTTTGCAATGGCCAAGTCAGTTTCCTGACCTTAATCCAATAGAAATGTTGTGGAAGGACCTGAAGCAAGCAGTTCATGTGAGAAAACCCACCAACATCCCAGAGTTGAAGCTGCTCTGTACTGAGAAATGGGCTAAAATCCCTCCAAGCCAATGTGCAGGACCCGAAACGTTTAGTTGCAGTTATTGCAGGTACTGAAAGCAAAGGTTTACTTTTGCCACTCACATATATGTAATATTGGATCATTTTCCTCAATAAGTAAATGACCAAATACAATATTTTTGTCTCATTTGTTTAACTGGGTTCTCTTTATCTACTTTTAGGACACGTGAAAAATCTGATGATGTTTTAGGTCATATTTATGCGGATATATAGAAAATTCTAAAGAGTTCACAAACTTTCAATCACCGCTGTATATTTAGGCTATCTTTTGTATCATGCTGGCTGTTCATATTTCTGCTGCATCATCACAGGTTTTCAAAGGATTCCTATCTTCCTATTTATTCACAAACCAGAGAGATTTTTCTGCAAACCCATCTGCTCAGTCAGCAGATCTTAGTATCCCATGGAGAGTAAAATTCCACTAGGGGAAAGCTTATTACTTAACTCTTAAGGAAACTACACTGAGTATGCAATGACAATGTTGTGTCACAATATGTGACAAACCTGTTTGTTTTTCTTTCTTCAACACACCTGATGGGATTTATTAAATGAACAGTAATTAGCTGACAAGTTGTATCAGTTGTGTGAGAGCAGTGAAAACAAATGTGTGGTGCCAGGAATTCTGCAGTATACCAGTACTGATTTAAACATGCTTTTGTTGACTTGCCCTCAAGACTTAGAAATGCATATCACCTACAGTATGTCATGAATGACCACTTGTAACACAATTGAATCTTTCAGTAAAAACACACATGTACTTGGCAGCTAGACCAAGATAGTTGTAATTTCCTTGGCAGTTTGCATAATTAGTTTTCTTGAAACTATTCACAAATATTATCAGCTTATTAACTAGTATGCTAAAAAGTTAGTTGCTGTCTGTAATTAGTTCCGTCTGTCGTCATGTTTCGATAATGTAGTTGGCTAAATGAATCCTAATATAAAGAATCTAATTCTAAGTTAATTCTAATTATAATCTAATTCAAATGTCTAATTTTTGGCATTAGAAGTTTATATGCATAGAAGATATATAAATATGTACAGTACAAATGTAACAGCTGTAGTGCAGAAATACGTTTTGTGCAATGTGTGATGGCAACGTGTGAGTGCAGAAAATCTGGTTCAGAAAAAGTTATAGCAAAGATGTGCAAAATAATAGCAGCATGTGACATGCAAAAATATTAGCAGTATGGCGTGGTGCCAAAGTAAGATTGGTAAGTGATCAGCAGTGAGTCATTGAATGTGTATGAACTAAACACTGGGCATTGATATTGGTTGGTGTGCCTGTGTCTGTGTGAGAGAACAGGTGTCCAGTCCAGTAGTGTATGCTGAGAGCATGTTAAAGTTGATAGGCGAGAGTGTAGACAGGTTGTCCTAAGGGGGTTTTCTCAATTTGTTTTCCTTTGAACAGCTTTGTTTCTCCATTGTCTGCTGCATTGAAAAGGTAATTGCACCTAACTGCAATGACTTTTAGGGAAATTCTGCACCTGAGGTTTTACAGTTCTCTTGATGTGATCTTTCAGGCCTCTAAGTTTAATCCACTTATCAGTTAATCAACTAATCAATTAATCAACTTATCAGCTAATAACAAGCCCTTCACAAGGTATATCAGTGTTATATTGGGAACTCAAATTGTGCAACTATCCTGCAACCCTAATCTGTGAAATCTGGAGTGCTGAGATTCATGAGGGAAACTTGAATAGATGACCTCTGGAACAGAGATGGGCAAAGATCTGTTCCAATCTGTTCCAGTTGTTTCCAGGCCAGAAGAATATAAACAAAAGCCTGAAACAAAGAAACTAGCATGTTCCATTACTTGCCATTATAGCAAATGACAGTTTTACTAAGGAATCTTTTGAAAGTCTGCAATGATTATAGGTCTAGAAACACGCTTGAAAAATACAAACTGCAACTTTAATTGGTTGTCATATTATCACCACTCTTAATAAAAAAAGATCAGCATCAACCTTGGATTTTCTTATCAAGTATCTCTCTACTGATTTCTGTCGCACTGCTCTTTCCTTTTAATGGTGTGGCTTTTTTTTTTGCCTTTAACCTGCATCTATGTTCACTATGAACATTCTTGCTATCCAATTCTGCTTTGGATTGTTTGAGCAGTTTGAATAACTGAATGAGAGAGCGAGAACATGGCACTTGTTACCATAGTGATGAGGAAGAGGAAGAATCTCTCCTCATATAATGTCTGAAAGCTTCCCTGTGTCTGAACTCCGCTGAACTTTGCTGTGTCGCTCTTTCACTGTTTACTATAAACAGAGTTATACACAGTGGGGGGGGAAAAGTATTTGATCCCCTGCTGATTTTGTACGTTTGCCCACTGACAAAGAAATGATCAGTCTATAATTTTAATGGTAGGTGTATTTTAACAGTGAGAGACAGAATAACAACAAAAAAAATCCAGAAAAACGCATTTCAAAAAAGTTATAAATTGATTTGCATTTTAATGAGTGAAATAAGTATTTGATCCCCTATCAATCAGCAAGATTTCTGGCTCCCAGGTGTCTTTCACTCAGGTAACGAGCTGAAATCTCAGCTCGTTACCTGTATAAAAGACACCTGTCCACAGACGCAATCAATCAATCAGATTCCAAACTCTCCACCATGGCCAAGACCAAAGAGCTGTGCAAGGATGTCAGGGACAAGATTGTAGACCTACACAAGGCTGGAATGGGCTACAAGACCATCGCCAAGCAGCTTGGTGAGAAGGTGACAACAGTTGGTGCGATTATTCGCAAATGGAAGAAACACAAAATAACTCGGTCTCCCTCGGTGTGGGGCTCCATGCAAGATCTCACCTCGTGGAGTTTCAGTGATCATGAGAACGATGAGGAATCAGCCCAGAACTACACGGGAGGATCTTGTTAATGATCTCAAGGCTGCTGGGACCATAGTCAACAAGAAAACAATTGGGAACACACTACGCCGTGAAGGACTGAAATCCTGCAGCGCCCGCAAGTCCCCCTGCTCAAGAAAGCACATGTACAGGCCCGTCTGAAGTTTGCCTGAATGATTCAGAGGAGAACCGGGTGAAAGTGTTGTGGTCAGATGAGACCAAAATCGAGCTCTTTGGCATCAACTCAACTCGCCATCTTTGGAGGAGGAGGAATGCTGCCTATGACCTCAAGAACACCATCCCCACCGTCAAACATGCAGGTGGGAACATTATGCTTTGGGGGTGTTTTTCTGCTAAGGGGACAGGACAACTGCACTGCATCAAAGGGGTGATGAATGGGGCCATGTACCGTCAAATCTTGGGTGAGAACCTTCTTCCCTCAGCCAGGGCATTGAAAATGGGTTGTGGATGGGTATTCCAGCATGACAATGACCCAAAACACACAGCCAAGGCAACAAAGGAGTGGCTCAAAAAGAAGCACATTAAGGTCCTGGAGTGGCCTAGCCAGTCTCCAGACCTTAATCCCATAGAAAATCTGTGGAGGGAGCTGAAGGTTCGAGTTGCCAAATGTCAGCCTCGAGACCTTAATGACTTGGAGAGGATCTGCAAAGAGGAGTGGGACAAAATCCCTCCTGAGATGTGTGCAAACCTGGTGGCCAACTACAAGAAACGTCTGACCTCTGTGATTGTCAACAAGGGTTTTGCCACCAAGTACTAAGTCGAAGGGGTCAAATACTTATTTCCCTCATTAAAATGCAAATCAATTTATAACTTTTTTGAAATGCATTTTTCTGGATTTTTTTTGTTGTTATTCTGTCTCTCACTGTTAAAATACACCTACCATTAAAATTATAGACTGATCATTTCTTTGTCAGTGGGCAAATGTACAAAATCAGCAGGGGCAGTAAACAGTAGTAAATGAAAGAAAGTCAATATTTGGTGTGACAAAAAAATAAAAATGAAAATAAAAATAGTAGTCTCCAGTACAATTAGTGCAGTTTTACAAGGGAATTAGCTGGTAAGTTTTATTGAGCATCTTGCAGAACCAGCCACAGTTCTTCTGGAGACTTTGACTTTCGCACTTGCTTCTTAATTTTGCAGCAAAACCCAGCAGCCTTCATTGTGTTTTTTTGACTGAAAAGTGTCTCTTACATAATATGATGATCTCCATTGTTAATAATACACACACACACGTATATATATTATTAACATTGGTCAATGTATTAACAATGGTCACACCACATGAAATTTGGTCATTCCACATGTTTTAGGGTTTTATTCAAAATTTACAGTTAAGAGAATTGGCCACTTATAAAAAACAGGTTTTCTTACCACACAAGGCAATTATGAAATGAATGATCAAATTATGCAACTTTTAATAAAACACAGTGTTCAGAGGCTTTTTGAGGTCATACCACATGATGGTCAGATTTGTCAACAACACAGCAGCAGCATAAAATATGATTATTTTCCAACTTTTAAAGAGTGGTACTGACCTGTTATGTGTCCTCAGATGCTCTTCACAAGCTGCTGTATGATGCAACAACTGTTCTTATTACCTGTTCTTATTAATAACTCTTATTACCTAAGATTAAAAAGCAAAAAATAAGTTAAAAGTTGTTCCATATATTTTAGCTGTACTATAGTTGGAATCAAAATTATTCAACCCCCATTGCAAATCAGGCTTATTGTCAAGATTTATAGACCTTCAGCTGTTTGCAATGAACAAATCAAACAAAAGCAATTTAAATAGTTCAACACAATGAATGCTTCAAGTGGTTTCCCCAAATTCAACTGAAAATGCAACTTATAATGACTTCTCCAGTCTCAAAATTATTCAACCCCCTGAATAGAATCCCTCACAACAGCACAAATATGCAAAACAGGAGTCGTCTCAAGCACACTTGATGCAACTAATCAAGGGCTTCATTAGTTGCACAGGTGTGCTTGAGCTGGAACAAATGAAATGCCTGAACTGGCTATCAACTATCAACAGCTGCAACCAGATTTCTGAGAAGGCAGGTTGTGAAAAACCCTCAAGTGACTGCAAAAGACCTGCAGCAAGACTTGGTGGCAACAGGCACTGAGGTTTCAGTGAGCACAGTATGATGCTCATGAAAACAGAAGGTTTTCATGCCAGAACTCCAAGACATACACCACTACTGACCCAAAAGCAAAGAGAAAAGTAGGCTGAAAATCATATAAATAAGCCACAGAAGTTTTGGGATTCTGTTCTGTGGACCGATGAAACAAAACTGGAACTTTTCGGCACGATGGATCAGCGGTATGTCTGGATAAAGAAGAATGAAGAAAGAACACTCTGTCCACAGTCAAGCATGGTGGTGGATTGGGGACGCTCTGGGGCTGCTTTGCATCCTCTGGCACTGGCAACCTATAGCATGTGGAAGGCAAGATGGATTCATTGACGTATCAGGAAATCCTAGGAGAAAACTTCATGCCGTCTGTGAGGAATGCTTGTGGATGTGTCATTGGACCTTCCAACAGGACAATGATCCCAAACATACCTTAAATTCCAGCAAGGCTTGGTTGCAGAAGTCCTGGAAGCTTCTACAGGGCCATCACAGTCACCTGACTTTTTGATTTGAAGAAGGCGGTTGCAGCACGCAAACCCAAGAATATTACTGAACTGGAGGCCATTGTTCATGAGGAATGGGCTAAGATTCCTCAGGAACGCTGCCTGGTGTCTGGCTATGCATCTCATTTGCAGCAAGTCATAACAGCAAAAGGGTGCTCTACTAAGTACTAAAGATGCTTGCCATGTAGGGATTGAATAAAAGTTGAATTTGGGGAAACCACTTGTGTTGAACTATTTCAATTGCTTTTGTTTGATTTGTTCATTGCAAACAGCTGAAAGTCTGTAAATTTTGACAATAAACCTGATTTGCAATGAAGGTTGAATAATTTTGATTGCAACTATATATATATATATATATATATATATATATATATATATATATATATATATATATATATATATATATATATATATATGTATGTGTAGTTTTAACTTGTAAAATAATTAAAAATGAATAATAACATAGTATAATGTAATAATGAAAAGCACTTTGAAATTTTATCAGAAATGTAAGGATCTATATATCAATTATTATATTAATTACTATAGGCTACTATATACACTCCCTGGCCACTTTAGTAGGAACACTTGCACCCATGCTTATTTATGCAGTTATCCAATTAGCCAATCATGTGGCAGTAGCACAACGCATAAAATCATACAGGTCAAGAGCTTCAGTTAATATTCACATCAAACATGACAATGGGGAAAAAATGTGATTTCAGTGATTTTGACCATGGCTTTTTAGAATATTTCAGAAACTACTGATCTCCTGTTTGTTTGGGTTTTTGTTTTTTTTTTACATGCAGCAGTTGTGGTGGAAATTCACATTGAGACAGAGACTCTTTTCTTTGTTCAATGATTCCTCTGCTGTAATACTCTCAGCCAGGGAGACTGACCAATACCTCAGATTATCTCCAAAGACAGTTCCTATGAACAGCTCATATATAGGACACGAGTGAGACATAGTCCCACTCTATTGGTTACATTCAAACAAAGAACTCTGTGCCCATTGGTTATACCTAACATACCATCTTCTGCTCTGCTCAGTTGCAGGACTTGTTTATCTCTGAAGATATGTGTGTACACCCTTTGTGTGTGTGTGTCAGAAAACTGTTGTCTCGGGGATATGTGATTTGTGGTTAGTCAAAACAAGGACTTTCGGTCCATCTCTGAGAACTGGCAGAGCACTGTAGCTTGGGTGTAACTGTTTGACAAAACAGGTTATCTTCTACACAAAGTCAAGTGGTTGTACTTTGCGTAGTTTGTTTTTATTGTCATAAATTAAATTATTATTCCACACAGTCTCTCAAGTTTACACAGAATGTTAAAAAAAACGAGTAACGAGATTAGCGCTGTTCAGTTGCAGGATTTCAACAAAATTCGACAACATAATGGAATACAGTGGTTTGTGTTGCATTTATTAACCTATGTACTAATTGGATGTTTAATTTTGTAGCAATTTAAGTAAAGAAATCACAGGATGATTCAGTGCATGTGCTTAATGTATGTGCAGTTTACACTCTGGTTGGAATTAGAAATATGCAATGGGATTGGGATCCCACATACCCAACAAAAAAGGCATGGGGGCAGGTGGCCATGTACTGGCATCACCACAGACAGCATCTCGGGCACAGATTGCTGCCTGGCAGGGGGATAATTGGAAATATCCCCTTGGCTGCTGATCCACACATACAGGACAGCTTGTCTGGCCTCCTTTTATGGTTCTTTTTCTCTCTTTATATTGTCTGTGTTCATCAGTAATTTTTTTATGCAACTGAAAATGGCTTAGTAATCTCTAATGTTGAACAACAAGCTTGATTTGGAAACTGTGTATGCAGACAGGCTCTCATTTGGACCATGTGTTACTGACACTTCAAGACAGCAGTCATGAAACCTTTTGGGAGTGTGTCTGCGTCTGTAAATCAAGCAACGATTTCTGGCCAAGATCAGAGATATCCCATCATATCTCAGCATGAATTAATGAGACTTATGATTATTAACCTCCCACACCCTGCTGCTTTGGCATGCTGGTACACTGCTCCGCAACACTAAACTCCACCTGAGCTGTGCTACCGAGGTGAGACCTTCTGACAGGGGTGTGTATCCGTAGTGAATAGCAGTGGAAATCTGTGCTACCTTATTGAGACTGTGTGAGAGAGAGAGAGACAAAGCAAAGAGAGAAAGTGATGGAAAGTCGGAGAGAGAGATGGGGTGTTGTGTGAGAGAGTCAAGCAGATGGGATGTCTGCTAGAAAACTGGAGCCATGTTAATCTGCTAGAAAACTGGAGCCATGTTATTCTTGTCAACTCCTTCTTGAGCTTCTTGAGATCTCTCTCTCTCTCTCAGACACACACACACGCACACACAATCACAATACATCAATCACACGTCCCAATGAGAAAGTTATCTGTCCACGCACACACAGCTTCCAATGTTAAGTGTATGTAGACACTGTTCTTCAGAATATTCCAGTACTGGATGGACGGGCATGGCTCTCATTATCTCAATCATTATTCGAAACATCAGTAAGGTTTTTTTTTTTTTTCACAAATGTTAGGGGTTAAACAGAGGGAGAAAAAGAATGGTTGCAGGGGCATAATTATGGTTTGTTGTGGGGTACACATGATACACATGATATAGTTACACATTTCTCCTAATTTGAGTTAAATGGTGCCACAGTGTCATGGCATTATTAATTTATTGCATATTGGACCAAGATGAGCATCATCAAAGAATGTTATTGCATCAAACCACTTTGTTACTCCTGTAAACCTGATGTCAATAAATAAATAAATAAATAAATAAATTTATTTATTCTAGACTTTGCAATATTTGCCCACTCTTCTTTGCAGAACTGCTCAAGTTCAGTTAAATTTGATGGTGACCGTTTGTGGACTGCAGTCTTCAAGTCATTCCACAGATTTTCAGTGGGGTTTAAGTCTGGGCTCTGACTAGGCCATGCAAGGACATTCACCTTCTTCTCCTTCAACCACTGTGTGGTCAGGGGATCAAATACTCTTTTCCCACACTGTATGTGACTGGTAACTCCTAGGGGAAGAGAATTTCTTTATCTTTACCCTATGGATACATTTAAGACTCCTCTGTTTTTTTTTTTCCACTTTCATCCTCCCTCTGGTAAAGTGTTTACCAGACCTATCCATCTTCATCTCTGCTATGCTGCTTTTTGACCTGTTATCTCTTCCTCTCTATCCTATATCACTTAACTCACTCATGCTCTAATATGCATTCTCACTGCTGCTCTCTAAAATACTCAGATATTTAAACCAGTGTGAGATTTGAAAAAGCAGCTGAGTGGGAAGGACACCATTAGACAGGAGCTGATGCAACATAGGCATGTGGTGAGAAACTGGAATGCTAAAGAGCTTGTGGATGTGTCATTCAGTGAAAGAGTTCCAGTGCTTAACGAGTGTCCAGATTCCTCTAGAAAAAAAAATCTTCTGGTTACTAATTTAGGTCACACATTTAATGTTTTCATATGTGCAGTGAGGTGGTGGCTCAGGTGTTTAGGTCCATGGCTACTGATTTGAAGAGTTCAGATCCCAGCACCACCAAAATGTCCAGCCCCTTAGCTTTTCACTGCTAATTTATCCTCTAAACATAACTGAAAACGTAGATACACTCAGACTGCCAAGTGAAGTCCAGCTTCTTAGTCATTCCATCCATATACAGTCCCCTCTGAAAGTATTGGAACAGCAAGGCTAATTCCGTTATTTTCACTATACAGTGAAGACATTTGGGTTTGAGCTCAAAAGATGAATATAAGACGATAGATCAGAATTTCAGCTTTCATTTCCTCATATTTAGATCTAGATGTGTTAAACAACTTAGAACATGGCAACTTTTGTTTGAACCCACCCATTTTTTTTAACTGATCAAAAATATTGGAACATGTGACTATTAGGTGTTTCTTGCTGCCCAGGTGTGCCATGTTAAATTGATTGTTTTAAGAATTAATAGCTCTGAATGTCTACTCTTGGTTTGAGCCCTAGGTTTCACCTGTGAAGACTGCATTTGTTGTTAAAAAGGATAAACCAACATGAAGACCAGAGAGATGTCTTTGGGAGAAAAGTAAGCCAATTTGTAGCTGAGAAAAGAGGGAACATCTATCAGAGCTATGCTATGCAGAAGCATTGGGCATAGACAATACAACAGTTTGGAATGTCCTGAAAAAGAAAGAGACCACTGGTGTACTAACATCCAGACATCGAACAGGTCAGCCAAGGAAAACAACAGCAGTTGATGACAGAAACATTGTGAGAGCTGTGAAGAATAACCCAGAAACAACAGTTAGTGACATCACCAACAACCTTCACGGGGCAGGGGTGAAGGTACCACAATCCACCATTGAAGAACACTTCAAGTGCTGAAATAGAGGCCATACCAAACCACTCATGAGCAATAAGAATCAGGCGGCCAAATTGAAATTTGCAAAGAATTACAGAGATGAGCCAAAGAAGTTCTGGAACCAAGATTGACCTCTAGTTGAGTTATTTTGAGGGGATAGCAAATTTGCGCTGTACACTCACTACTTTACATTGTAGCAAAGGGTCATTTCTTCAGTGATGTCCCATTAAAAGATATAATAAAATATTTACAAAAATGTGAGGGGTGTACTCACTTTTGTGAGATACTGTATGTGCAGATCCAACCATTATGCACTACAAATTTGCATTTATCACTTACATATGCACAACTGTGTTCAATGGACATTAATAAATCCTACCCGTCCCGAAATTTCGATATACAGTATATATGGTAAACCTCCCTTTAAAGGGTGATTTTATGGCTATGTGTGTGCAATCTATTGCCCCAGTTACATGTGGAAAAGCTGTGATGGTGTGAAAATCTCTCATTATTGTTCTCTTCTCCACTGCCATATTTGTAAATGTAATGTATTGCAGCACGAGTCATATAACGTCATTATTTGGCTCTTGGTTGGAAAATGCCAGACCTGTCATCAATTTCTCTTTGAATTGTGCCCATGGCTAAAGACCTTACAGTAGAATGTACATGGTTGTGTACAGTACTGTGAAATAGTTTTAGGCAGGTGTGAAAAAATGCTGTAAAGTCAGAATGCTTTCAAAAATAGACATGTTAATAGTTTATATTTATCAATTAACAAAATGTAAAGTGAGTGAACAGAAGAAAAATCTACATCAAATCAATATTTGGTATGACCACCCTTTGCCTTCAAATCAGCATCAATTCTTCTAGGTACACATGCACACAGTTTTTGAAGGAACTCGGCAGGTAGATTTGCCCAGACATCTTGGATAATTAACCACAGTTCTTCTGTGGATTTAGGCAGCCTCAGTTCTCTCTCTTCATGTAATCCCAGACAGACTTGATGATGTTGAGATCAGGGCTCGGTGGGGGCCATACCATCACTTCCAGTACTCCTTGTTCTTCTTTATGCTGAAGATAGATAGTTCTTAATGACACTTGCTGTACGTTTGGGGTCGTTGTCATGCTGCGGAATAAATTTGGGGCCAATCAGATGCATCCCTGATGGTATTGCATGATGGATAAGTATCTGCCTGTACGTCTCAATATTGAGGAGACCATTAATTCTGACCAAATCCCCAACTCCATTTGCAGAAATGCAGCCCCAAACTTGCAAGGAACCTCCACCATGCTTCAATGTTGCCACACACAGACACTCATTTGTGTACTGCTCTCCAGCCCTTCAGCAAACAAACTGCCTTCTGCTGCAGCCAAATATGTCAAATTTTGACTCATCAGTTCAGAGCACCTGCTGCCTTTTTCTGCACCCCAGCTACTGTGTTTTCATGCATAGTTGAATCGCTTGGCCTTGTTTCCATGTCTGAGGTATGGCTTTTTGAATGCAAGTCTTCCATGAAGGTTCCATGAAGGGCAATTCTGACCAGACTTCTCTGTAGATGGGTGTACCAGGGTCCCACTAGTTTCTGCCAGGTCTGAGCTGATGGTACTGCTGGACATCTTCCAATTGTGAAGGGAAGTAAGTCTGATGTGTTTTTCATCTGCTTCAAGTGGTTTCCCCAAATTCAACTGAAAATGCAACTTATAATGACTTCTCCAGTCTCAAAATTATTCAACGCCTTCATGGCAAGCATCTTTAGTACTTAGTAGAGCACCCTTTTGCTGTTATGACCTGCTGCAAACGAGATGCATAGCCAGACACCAGCTTCTGGCAGCGTTCTTGAGGAATCTTAGCCCATTCCTCATGAGCAATGGCCTCCAGTTCAGTAATATTCTTGGGTTTGCATGCTGCAACCGCCTTCTTCAAATCCCACCAGAGATTTTCTATGGGGTTCAAGTCAGGTGACTGCTGGCCACTGTAGAATCTTCCAGGACTACTACTTCAACCAAGCCTTGGTGGAATTTGAGGTATGCTTGGAATCATTGTCCTGTTGGAAGGTCGAATGACACATCCACAAGCATTCCTCACGGACGGTATGACGTTTTCTCCTAGGATTTCCTGATACTACAATGAATCCATCTTCCTTCATCATCCTTCCACACGCTGCAGGTTTCCAGTGCCAGAGGATGCAAAGCAGCCCCAGAGCATCACTGAGCCACCACCATGCTTGACTGTGGGCAGAGTGTTCTTTTCAGCGTATGCTTCATTCTTCTTCCTCTAGACATACTGCTGATCCATCATGCCAAAAAGTTCCACAGAACAGAATCCCAAAAGTTCTGTGGCTTATTTATATGATTTTGAGCATATTGGAGCCGATTTTTCTTGTGCTTTTGGGTCAGTAGTGGTGTATGTCTTGGAGTTCTGGCATGGAAACCTTCTGCGTTTAGTACGCGCCTTACTGTGCTCTCCGAAACCTCAGTGCCTGTTGCCACCAAGTCTTGCTGCAGGTCTTTTGCAGTCACTCCAGGGTTTTTCACAACCTGCCTTCTCAGAAATGTGGTTGCAGTCGTTGATAGCTTCCTTTTTCTGCCCTGTCAAGGTAGTGTAACCACTGTTCCCTTAACTTTGAACTTGCGAACTATGCTTCCAACTGTGTGTCTAGGAACATTCAGCGCCTTTGCTATCTTTTTGTATCCTGTTCCTTGTTTGTGAAGGACAATGATCTTTTCTCTTAACTTTTTGGACCATTCTTTTGACCTAGCCATATTTCTACCATGCATTCAAACGTGACACTCAACAAACCCCTAGCCAGTTCAGGTGTTCCAGCTCAAGCACACCTGGTGCAACTAATGAAGCCCTTGATTAGTTGCATCAGGTGTGCTTGAAACTCCTGTTTTGCATATTTGTGCTGTTGTGAGGGATTCCATTCAGGGGGTTGAATAATTTTGAGACAACTTATAATGACACAAGTCATTATAAGTTGCATTTTCAGTTGAATTTGGGGAAACCACTTGAAGCATTCAATTGCTTTTGTTTGATTTGTTCATAGCAAACAGCTGAAAGTCTGTTGAAAAATAATTTTAATGGTAGGTGTATTTTAACAGTGAGAGACAGAATAACAACAAAAAAAATCCAAAAAACGCATTTCAAAAAAGTTATAAATTGATCTGCATTTTAATGAGTGAAATAAATATTTGATCTATCAGCAAGATTTCTGGCTCCCAGGTGTCTTTTACACAGGTAATGAACTGAGATTAGGAGCACTTTCTTAAAGGGAATGCTCCTAATCTGAGTTTGTTACCTGTATAAAAGACACCTGTCCACAGAAGCAATCAATCAATCAGATTCCAAATTCCCCAACATGGCCAAGACCAAAGAGCTGTCCAAGGATGTCAGGGACAAGATTGTAGACCTACACAAGGCTGGAATGGGCTACAAGACCATTGCCAAGCAGCTTGGTGAGAAGGTGACAACAGTTGGTGCGATTATTCGCAAATGGAAGAAACACAAAATAACTGTCAGTCTCCCTCGGTCTGGGGCTCCATGCAAGATCTCACCTCGTGGAGTTTCAATGATCATGAGAACGGTGAGGACTCAGCCCAGAGCTACAAGGGAGGATCTTGTTAATGATCTCAAGGCAGCTGGGACCATAGTCACCAAGAAAACAATTGGTAACACACTACGCCGTGAAGGACTGAAATCCTGCAGCGCCCGCAAGGTCCCCCTGCTCAAGAAAACATATGTACAGGCCCGTCTGAAGTTTGCCAGTGAACATCTGAATGATTCAGAGGAGAACCGGGTGAAAGTGTTGTGGTCAGATGAGACCAAATTCGAGCTCTTTGGCATCAACTCAACTCGCCGTGTTTGGAGGAGGAGGAATGCTGCCTATGACCCCAAGAACACCATCCCCACCGCCAAACATGGAGGGAAAACATTATGCTTTGGGGGTGTTTTTCTGCTAAGGGGACAGGACAACTGCACAGCATCAAAGGGACGATGGATGGGGCCATGTACTGTCAAATCTTTGGTGAGAACCTCCTTCCCTCAGCCAGGGCATTGAAAATGGGTCGTGGATGGGTATTCCAGCATGACAATGACCCAAAACACACAGCCAAAGGAGTGGCTCAAGAAGAAGCAGGAGTGGCCTAGCCAGTCTCCAGACCTTAATCCCATAGAAAATCTGTGGAGGGAGCTGAAGATTCAAGTTGCCAAACATCAGCCTCGAGAACCTTCATGACTTGGAGAGGATCTGCAAAGAGGAGTGGGACAAAATCCCTCCTGAGATGTGTGCAAACCTGGTGGCCAGCTACTAGAAACGTCTGACCTCTGTGATTGCCAACAACGGTTTTGCCACCAAGTACTAAGGCGAAGGGGTCAAATACTTATTTCCCTCATTAAAATGCAAATCAATTTATAACTTTTTTGAAATGCGTTTTTCTGGATTTTTTTGTTGTTATTCTGTCTCTCACTGTTAAAATACACCTACCATTAAAATGATAGACTGATCATTTCTTTGTCAGTGGGCAAATGTACAAAATCAGCAGGGGATCAAATACTTTTTTCCCTCACTGTACATGTGTACAGTGTCATAGTTGAGTTGTTAATATCGTGTGTGTAGAACACATTGGTGTTCTGTCCGTCCCCTTCATGGATTGAGATCTTGTCGTGGTGAAGGGACTTTTGTATTTCAGTGAAACTATGTTTCCCAAAGGTTAATGCCTTGTCAAAAAAAAAAATCTGAAGGTAGAAGTCTGACAAAGAGTAATCCTAATGACACCCACGAAAGATTAAAAAAAAGACTAAGGGTACCCTGTTTGGATTAGGGGTACTGGGACCCACCCCTGGGCCAGGCCTGAGGGTGGAGTCATGAGGCAAGCTTCCAGTAACCAGGACACCCAAGTAACCCGCTTGGGCTCAGTCCCAAATGGCCCCAGCAATCTTGTGGGTTCACCACCTGCAAGGTGACGGGTGGGGGTCAGGTGCAGTGCCATTCATTTACATTTACGGCATTTGGCAGATACCCTTATCCAGAGTGACTTACAGAATGCTTTGGAGTCTCTATCAATAAATACATCCTGATACTGGTTCACTAGTTCACGGACTAAGAATATCATCAGTCTAAAAACTCTCTATGATAAGAAAAGCACACAGACAGCACAATTCTTTTAAATACCTAGTTTAAGTACTTCAGGAAGAGTTAGATCTTTAGACGTCATTTGACAACTGCCAGTGACTGTTTGAACATCTAGGGGAAGTTCATTCCACCACCTAGGTGCCAGAACAGAGAATAGTCTTGATGCATGCCTTCCTTGTATCCTGAGAGATGGTGGGACCAGTTGAGCAGTGCTAGAGGATCGGAGAGAGCATGGTGCACTGCGGGGTGTGATAAGTGCTTTGAGGTAAGTGGGTGCTGGCCATTTTTGGCGTTGTCAGTGTTTTAAATATGATGCAAGCAGCTAACAGAAGCTAGTGGAGGGAGCGTAGTAATTGGGTAATGTGGGAGAACCTAGGAAGTTTGAAAACAAGTCACTGAGCTGCATTCTGGATCAGTTGCAGAGGTTGAATAGCACTCAGAGGCAGACCTGCCAAGAGCAAGTTGCAGTAGTCTAGTCTCGAAATGACAAGGGATGAGGAAAGTGAAGAGAGGAAAGTGTCTGTGACTAACTCCAATGGTAGGGACGAAAAAGAGTCAGGGTCTGGAAGGGATGACAGGGTGCAGGAAGCTATGGAGGAAGGGGAGATAGAGTGGATGTTTAATCGAGTGAGAGAGAAGTATTGATTGCTGGTTTTAGGCAGGATAGTGAGGGTGATGGTTAAGGATACCAAGTGATGATCGGAGATGCGGAGCGGAGTAGTATTGATGTCTGTAGCTGGAGAGATTTGGCTGAAGACCTGGTCCAGGAATGTCAAGGAGAAGGAATCCAGAAGAGGGAGAAGGCAAGAAGACTGGAGCTTGTTGGAGGGGAGGTTGAAGTCTCCAAGGACAGTAAGAGGGGTGCTGTTGGTAGGAAAAGGAATAAGGATCATGTCCCTTTATTCAAGAAAGTCTTAGGGGACCAGGAGGGCATGTAGATGACAATGATGAGAAGGTTGCTTGGGGAGGTAACTGTAACTGCATGGAATTTGAAGGATGAGATTTTGATATGAGACAGGGAGAGAGGTGTGAAGCATCATCTCCGAGACAACAGCAGACCTGTAGCACCACCCCTGCCAGCTTCTTGTCGAGTGTGAGAGAAAGCAAAAGCAGAGGATAGAGCAGCCAGTGTAGCTGAGCTCTGTGGAGGTATCCAGGACCCAGTTAGTGCCAGAAAGTCAAGAGAGCTAAAGCTGAGTTGAAATCAACTTTCTTTATAACAGACTAGCAATTCCAGAGCCCACTGTTTGAGACTGAGGGAACAGAGGAGTAGTTTGGCTTCTGGTTTATGGATGAGAGCTTCTGAGTTTGTGAGAGGTGACAACAGAGATAGGTTTGAGGCACATGTCTGCAGTTTAGTCAGGAGTGAGGTTAGTTCAAAAAAAAGGCTGAGAGGGAACTGGTAACATTTAACTGAACACGAAGAAATAAACACTTCTAAATTTGACACTTTCTATCAAAATTTATGCTTCTAACCATTACAGAGTATGCTTCTGATCACTATAACCTTCAATATATCTTAGTAAGCCCTGCCCACAATTCATACCGTAAAGGAGAATGAAACTACTCTTGATTAGCCCCCTGAGAGAACTAATTAGCATAGACCAACCGACACTTCCAAGCAACCCTACAGAATCAACAATACTATACAATACAATAATTCTAGTGGCAAGAATCTAGATCCAACTGAGTCAAGTAGATAGTATACAAAAGTCAGAATCCTACCTTACCAGTAGAGAATAAATACAAAATAGAACAACTTAAAGCATGCATTATTTAAATAGAACAACTTAAAGCACACCATTCAGGTGGCAGGTATGTGATGGATTGTCTTAGACAGACTAGGCCCTTAGAATGGAAATTGGCTTTGGGAACATGAAATGTCTCTACCGAATGCGATGCGAAAGCTCAGGTGTGGGAGGAGTTTGGAGAGACTATGTAAAAAGACTTTCAGGTGGCCCCAAAGATTTGGCAAATGGTTTGGCAAACTTGAACATGGCCTTCCTTCAGGAGGCAGTGCCAGAAATCTCTGGTGTTTTGGGGCCCGTCTCTGTGGCCATTTTTACTATGGCATCTAGAAACCTGCATAGTGGCATGGGTGCTGTGGTGAATAAAACTTGGTCAGAGATATTGAAGGCACTGAACAAAGTTGGGGTTGGTGTCTTCACATATGCATGCAGAATTGGGACCATGCGTGTGGACTGGCAAACCCTAAGACCTATATTTAAAAAGGGGATCCAGAGGGTGTATTCCAATTATAGGGGAATCGCACTCCTCAGAGGTATCCAGTATGGGGGGATAGTGGTAACATGGTAACATCCCTGTCATTTGCAGGGGATGATCTTTGGCAAATGGCAGCATCTGAAATAGATCTCCAACATGCACATGAATGTTGCTTCTGAGTGTGAATTGGCAGAGATGAAAATCAGCACCTCCAAATCTGAGGCTATGGTTCTCTCCCAGAAAAAGCTGAGATGCTCCCTTCAGGTAAGAGGAAAGACTTTGTCTATCGCAGCGGGGTCTATGTATCTTGGGAACTTGACCATGATTGATGGAAAAAGAGGGTGTGATATTGACAAGCAGACAGGCTAGCGGCAGTCACTGCCCCATCTGCTTGTTACAGTCGCTGTACTGGTCTGCAGCGGTGAAACAGGAACTCGGTTTAAGGATGAAGCTTTCTGTTTACCACCCAATTTAGTCCCCTGTCTTTACCTATGCTTAAAAGCAGTGGGTAGTGACCAAAAGAATAAGGTTGCAAGTACATGCAGTGGAAATGAGAATCCTCCACAGGGTTTCTAGGCTTACTCTCCATTATAAGGTGAGGAGCTTGATTATCTGTGAGCGCCTTGGAGTAGAGCCGCTGCTCCTCTGGATTGAGAGCCAGCTGAGGTAGTTTGGGCATTTTACAAGGATGGCTCCTGGTCAGCACCTAGTAGATCTGTATCAGGCATGTCCCTCTGGGTACAAACTCAGGACCCAGGCCCTCTGCAGAGTCTATATCTCACAGTTGGCTTGGCAACATCTGGGGAACCTCCAGAAGGAGCTGGGATCTGTGGTTAGTGATAGAGAAGTTTGGACTGACATCTGTCTCATGAATGAATGAATGAATGAATGTATGTTCTGTTTGTTCCATGAGGTTATACTTTCAAATCTGCTAAGGTTTAGATTCCAAAACCATGACAATTTCTGAGGCATTTTTAAATCTTGTATTCAGTGTATACATGCAGTCAGGTCCATTAGTATTTGGACAGTGACACAATTTTCATAATCTGTACATGACCATAGTGGATTTGAAATGAAGCAATCAAGTTGAAGTGTAGACTTTCAGCTTTAATTCAAGGGGTTTAACAAAAATATTGCATTAACACGTTTAGGAATTACAGCCTTTTTTTTTTTTTACATAGTCCCTCCATTTTCACAGGCTGAAAAGTAATTGGACAAACTAATATAAACATAAGGATTATTTTTAATAGTTTGATGCAGATCCTTTACAGTCAGTGACTGCCTGAAGTTTGGAACCCATGGACATCACCAAATGCTGAGTTCGAGATTCTCCCTTAACTTCCTTTGTCAGGCCTTTACTGCTTCTGTTGACTTGGCCTCCAAATTCCCCAGATGTCAATCCGATTGAGCATCTGTGGGATGTGTTGGCCAAAGAAGTGATCCATGGAGGCCCCACCTTGCAACGTACAGAACTTAAAGGATCTGCTGCTAACATCTTGGTGCTAGATACCACAGCACACCTTCAGAGGTCTTGTGGAGTCCATGCCTTGATGGGTCAGAGGCGGGTGGTTTTAATGTTATGGCTGATTGGTGTATGGACCCGACTGTATATATTCATCTGTATGGTAGTTTATTTTAGATGACATCACATGCTGTTACATGTAGTCTTATTTGGATGTCGGTCTAATTCATTAAAATTACGCACAGAATTAATGTGATGAGCCATTTTTTTTACCATAAATATGCCTGTTGTTTCCTGCTTCATCACGTGTCACATCATTAGGCAGTTCTTATAAGGGCTGATGCATCATGACAAAGTGCTGATCAGATGTTTATGAATGGCAGTAATTGATATTAATCACACTGTTTATATACGTGGTGCTTTTGTGAATTTTCTACATTTCTGCATAAATATGACCTAAACATCATCAGATTTTCACACAAGTACTAAAAGTAGATAAAGAAATCCCAATTAAACAAATGAGACAAAAATATTATACTGGGCCATTTACTTATTGAGGAGAATGATCCAATATTACATATCTGTGAGTGGCAAAAGTATGTGAAACTTTGCTTTCAGTATCTGGTGTGACCCCCCTGCTGCAGCAACTGCAACTAAACATTTTCCATAAGTTTCGATCAGTCCTGCACATTGTCTTGGGGGAATTTTAGCCCATTCCTCAGAGAACAGCTTCAACTGTGGGATGTTGGTGGGTTTTCTCACATAAACTGCTTGTTTCAGGTCCTTCCACAACATTTCTATTGAATTAATGTCAGGACATTGACTTGGCTATTCCAAAACATTAACGTTATTCTTCTTTAACCATTCTTTGGTAGAATGACTTGTGTGCTTAGGGTTGTTGATTTGCTGCATGACCCACTTTCTCTTGAGATTCAGTTCAGATGTCCTTCACTGACATTTTCCATTAGAATTCGCTGGTATAATTCAGAATTCCTTGCTCCATCAATGATTGCAAGCTGATGCAGCAAAACAGACCCAAACCATGATACTACCACCACCATGTTTCACAAATGGGATAAGGGTCTTATACTGGAATGCAGTGTTTTCCTTTCTCCAAACATAATGCTTCTCATTTAAACCAAAAATTACATTTTGGTCTCATCCATCCTCAAAACAGTTTTCCAATAACCTACTGGCTTGTCCACTTGATTGGTAACATTGCTGCCCTTCTGCAGTTAGCTCTTTTTGGAGAGCAGTGGCTTTCTCTTTGCAACATTACCATGCACACCACTGTTGTTCAGTTTTCTCCTGATGGTGGACTCATGAACATTAACATTAGCCAATGTGAGAGAGGCCTTTAGTTATTTAAATGTTACCCTGGGTTCCTTTCTGACCTTGTGGATTATTACACCTCTTGCTCTTGGAGTGATATTTGTTGGTCGACCACTCCTGGAGAGGGTAACAATAGTCTTTAATTTCCTCAATTTGTACACAATCTCTCTGATTGTGAATTGGTGAAGGCCGAACTCTTTAAAGATGGTTTTGTAACCTTTTCCAGCCTGACGAGCATCACTCTTTTTCTGAGGTCCTCAGAAATCTCATTTGTATGTGCCATGATACACTTCCACAAACATGTATTGTGAAGATCAGACTTTTTAAATAAAACAGGGTGCTCACTCACACCTGATTGTCACAACAGTAAAGTCATAACCCTCTGTTACTAAGCCAGTGATTTATTATATGGGGGCTCACAATTAATTATGAAAAGTCTTACTACATGAATGATTATCAATATGATGATATCAACTGGATGGATCGCTATTAACTATTAACTATTAACTAACTGGATCTATTAACATCCCAAAAATGCAAAGGCTAGCTAGTAAACTGGTAGAACACTTCCTGTCTGTTAACAACTGGCAAAGATACCCTTTATTTACATATATAATATTACACAATGTCGTATGTTGCAAGGGTATCAATCGAAAACTATCAACAAATTGAAAAAAATAAATGACTCACATGAAGTGTGTCTGTTGATGAAGCCATGTCTTTCATGAAGAACAGATAACTTCGCTAATGGTTCGTCACAGTGGCAGGCAGCCAATCGTAACTGATTTACGGAAAATTAAGTTAACCAGTGGTTACTGTCAAGCCAGTTGGGCCTGCCCACTGTTGACAAAAAGAAAAAGTATTTGCGTGAGCAGAAGCAATAGTTGAGAAAAGAAGCAGCTCCTGAGTGTGGGGAATGATTTTCTTGTACATACAGATTTTTCCTTGTGCACCAGATCTTGTGTTGTGTGTACAAGTTTTATAAAAGAGCACACGAGTTCTCAATTTTACATCACATATCTCTGTGAAATGTGGAGCAAAAATGATATGTGCACCTGTAGAGCCAGGTATGGGCACTGTTCAGAGATCAGAGAACTTTTGGCCAATCGAAGGAGCTCGTTTAGGCACCTGACCATAAAAAAAAACTCCAGGCAGCCTGATCTTCCCGAACTGGCACCTTATGTTTAAGGTATGCTTTTTTTTTTTTTTCTGATATCACCCGCCATTATAATTTTGTTTATAGTTCAAACAAAAAAAAAAAATGCTCAATGGTCAGCTCTGTTGGTAATCAACGTTTCTTAGTTAGGTTAGCTTGCTATCCTATGAATCTAAACAAAAGTATAATGGTGGGTGATATCAGGAAAAAAACACACCTTAAACATCAGGTGCCAGTTCGGGAAGATGAAGCTGCTTGGAGTTTTTTTTTTTTCTTCTTTGTTCCGGGACAGGCACCCAAATGAGCTCCTTTGATTGGCCAAAAGTGCACACCCTTGACTCTACAGGTACACAAATCAAATTTGCTCCACATTTCACAGAGATATTTTGTGCAAAAGTGAGAGCATGTGGAACTTGTCATTTGTCAGCGAAAAAACAGCATTTGAGCATTTGTGCCTGTTGACTTGTGCCTGTGCTACAAAAATATCCAAAAAAAAATTATCTGGGAGAAAATATTCTACAGGTGTGAAACTCTTATTGCATGAATTCACATACTGATCTGTGGATGTGCAAAATTTGTCCATGTCTTCACATTTTTTTGATACGGGTGTGTGAATGTGTTTTGCACCATATTCACTGCAGCAATTGTAGCGAAAATGCGATCATATGAGTATCCTACAGCTGCAGTATCGAACTTTTTTGGGTAAAAATGAACAAAAATCAATTATTGAGCAAGACCGTAAAAAAATCAGTGTTCAAAACTGTCTCTTTACATTACCCTGATATTCAACGTTAAGCTTATAATAATGATTTATAATTTGAGCTGTCGGGTCGGATTTCGCAGGAAATGTAAGTTTGACGTCTTTGACATGGCTACATCACATCCGTAAACAGAAAGAAGAATAGCTGCTACTCTATCGGGTGTGTGGGGGCTGAGGATGGTGGAGTGTTTGTAGCTTGTTCTTATAACAGTTGCTTAGAATTTAAACTTGTCATCTAGATGGCTGCTTTAATCCGGATAGTTCTAAACACAATCATCGTTGACATCTGTGGAATCGGCTGTTGTCAAAACCAATAAACCTCGAACTGCGGAGAGCCTGCAGTCAAAAAGGGAAAGTGACAGAGCCCGTACTAAAACGAGAATAAATATCGGCGTGGCTTTTGAGAGGTGGCGAAAACTCAGAGATCTGAAGGGGTTGAAGACTGATGCAGAGATGGCTTTTTTCTGCTGAACAGGTAAGACATCTCAGTGGCTCAATAGTTAGCTAGCTAATATGAGTGCACTTGTTCAGCTAGGTATCGAGTTTCCTGGGTTCCTTATTATTTTTATTTTTTTTTGATAGGGTCAATGTGGTTAATTGCTCATATTTTCTGCTAGCTAGGAGAGAGAGCAGCTCACCTCTACTCCAAGAAAAGTATATCCAACACCACCTCCACTGTCAAGTATTAGCGCTAATATACAACCCATACGAACACCTCAAACCATCAGATTCATCTGTGCAGAGGAGCAGTGCCGAAGCACAACTCGCGTAAAAAAAAAACAAATAACTCCGCAAGTAACTTGAAGTTTTATGTTTCAAACAGAGATGGCGATAGGGAGGCAAAAGTTCAGTACTGCAGCTTTAATTTGTGATTTGTAGAACAGGATTTGTGCACCTGCAAGAAGGAATTTGAGAAGGTGTAGCTGTTGTGTTGTTTGTGGGAGAGAAAAAAAATATCTAAAAAAGTACAAATTCCACTGTCACCGGGGCTCAGTTGCTTTTCCCCAATAATACCTTCATACCCTTTCCACGTGTGTACATCTGTTTTCCTCTCGCGGCTGTAATTTACCATGTGCATGGGCATCAATAACGTGCTCAGTTGGAGTGAGAGATGCTTTGCTGAAGCAACGCCGCTAAACATAGATCTTTAATGTTGTTATGAGAAGTTTAAAAATATTTTCTTTCATTTTGAAACTGTGGCAGGACAAATTAGACTGTGGTGGGCCACCACAGTGGTGGTGCTTCCTGTCATTATGATGCTGAGAGACACAGTAAAATAAAATGTATTTTAAATGTATTTTATTGTTTGACTTTCATTTGGCATATGAAAGTGTAGCACCAAGTGATTTTTGGCAGCAAACAAATGTAGTTGAGCTGTTTTGCTTTAAACAGTGTACAGAGTCTAGACCACATATCTGCTCTCTAGCTGGTGTGATCATTAAGAACGGCTTGCTAAGTAGTTAACAGAATATTGTTTTACATCGGTTGTTATGATGTGATTGGCTTAAAAATAACAAATCAACATATATACATGTTTTAATATTATGTATTTTATTGCTTCTGTACATATTTATGAACAGCACAATCTGTCATGTTTGCAGCAGATTACAGTGACCCCTGGCCAGGTTCTTCTCCTGAATTGCACAGCACTCTTGACTTGATCCCTTGGGCTTCCAAGGGCTCATGTTACAAACTTCACTTCAGTTAATAAAGTTTTAGAATAGCTCAAGGTGTCAAACGGGGTTTCCCCAAAGGATAAATGGTAAATCAAAGGTGACAAGGGTGTGTTATAAACAGTACTGGAACACTGCCCTGCAGCCTAATACCTCGGTTTGATCTGCCAGAACATTCTGGTGCTTTTCATCAGAAGGGAATCCCTTTTTCCATCCTGCCCATGTCAACAAACAAATTGGGGAGTGGGGAGGGAAAGATGGAAGCAGAAGTATGAGAGACAGATGGTGAGAGAGATGTGAATGAGAGACCGAGAAATACTGTTTTGTCATTAAAAGCTTCTCAGATATTCAGAGAGATAGTCGATTATGGAGAGCAGTGTTTGGGAGCATTGTATCTGGGTTTGTGCATTATTCTTTAGATCAAAATCCAGTCCTGGGGGTCAAAAATGTACATGCATATTGCACTTGTTCTGTTGTATTTAACAGAATTCTGTTGTATTTAATTTAGACAAAATGAAACTACATATGTATTTATTGAGAGAATGTAGAACTTAACAAAATAAGTAGAGAGGTACGCACAGTACAGAAAAGGTTTTATAAGGAACAACTGTTTCTATGGAAACTTTATATGCTACAGCCAAATGTTCCTATGTTTTCAGCCAATATATGTCAGTACATCTAAGGTTATGGTTAGGTTTAAGGTATAAAGGTCACACATAGCCATATTCTGTTACGGTACTACTTGAATCAGGTTTTCCTTGCTCTAACACTTAGTTCAGCTCAGCAGCTTGTTATGAAGGTCTTGATGAATTAAATCAGGTGGCTCGGAGTGGGGAGGACACAGTGTGTGTTCCATGGTGTTGTGGTCTTCCTGGAATGCAAAACCACCCAGAGCCCCAGAAACGTGTCCATGTTGCCATGACAGAAATAGAGAAAGGTTAAGGGCGTGTCCTTGAAGACCGGGCGAAGTGCAGTGGGTCTGTCTCTTTTGCTCTCGCTCGGTCTCTCTCTAAAAACACAAATACCTGCAGTGAAAACAAATGACAAATGTTCCAAGCAACAACCACGCCCCCCCACCCCCCATTTTTTTTTTTTAGAAGAACAAACAAAAAAAAGCAAAAAAAAAAACCCCACACTATTACAGACAATGCAGTTCATCTTTTTTCCTTTATGGGTATTTAATGTCAACAATCACACACAATTCTTCTGGGCTGATCTGAGTGTCTCTGTAACGCTATACCTGTGAGGGTGAAAATGTTTGTGTTGCTAGTTCACAAATTTACATTCTTTTATTTGTTATTTCCCACAAATAAACAGAACTTGCTCATTTAAACAACCTCTATAAAGCACCACTAGCATTTCAAGCACGTAAGAATTAAAAACGATCAAACGCAGAAAGCAGAAAGTTGTCTTAATATACAATTAATGTATTCATTTATTATTATTATTATTATTATTATTATTATTATTATTATTATTATTATTATCTAGAGTTGTACTTAATGTGTATTTCTGTTCAGTGATGATCTCTTTATATATATTTTTTCTACTTATTTTACAAGGTATGATCCGGTTTTAGGGAACAAAGCCACCCACATATTTAAAGCTAGAACTAGAAACTGCTTTTGTTTCTTCTGCAAGCCTTATTTCCTGATATGAAACCTTTGTGAGGTTGCTTTCCTGTGTAGAGACATAACTTCAATTTAGTGAATTGAATTTGTTGACATTTCTTCAGATTTTTGCCATAAGTGTTAAGCATGGATCAAGATGTAGAAAGTAAAAGAAAGAGGTCAGAGAAAAGGAGAGAATGAGTGATAAAAAATTTTGCTAAGTCGCAACTTGTTGCAGGCTCTTTAATTAGCCAGATGAAAAGAGTGATAATTAGTGTTACTCACAGTTTTGGAACAGAGGTGGCAAAACGTGACAGCCCTGCTGACTTTGTCAGTCACACCTGCTGAGGCTGGGACTTGCACAAAGAGAGACTAAATTGGTCATAGCTTGATAAAACCACCTATTAAATTAAAACATTGTGTTCCTTATTAAAATAGACAGTTATTTTAGACTCAAATAAATAAATAATAAGGAAGCCTAATTAATGTGTATTAATTTTAAAATTATTTACAAATGTTATTTGCAGGTTTTACAGAGAAGTGACTTTTGATATTTTTATTCATGTATTCCCCTTGATGGTGTTTACTGTCAGGTCACAGCAATCCATGAACTCCAGTTCCCGGCAGACACTGTGGCCTACAAAAATGGCCGCTCCGGACTACATTCCCTAGATCACATTCACACTGCCCCGCTCACAGTCACCAAGCTTCTGATTGAGCACACCTGTGCTCAATCAGCCTCACACCTTACAAGGACTCTTTAAAAGATGCTGTGTCCAAAATCGCACACTGTGACAGCGCCTACTGCATTCGATTCAGTACGTACTGCTCGGCCGTTGATACAGTATGTATTGATCAGTATAAGTGGTAAGCATGAATACAATCCAGACATACTACATCTGCCATGTTGGCACTGTCAACTTCAAAAGGGATACCGCAGTATCCACAGTGTCCAGTGGTTCCATACTGCAGAATCTTACGGCGGAAACAGTAGGTCATCTGGGTATTTTTCGCATCCTAAAATGAACCAGCTTACTTAGGTTGAGTGTTAGCTCATCAATTGACCGGTGGGAAAATCCATCCATCCATCCATTTCCTGTACCGCTTATCCTATACAGGTTCGCGGGAAGCCTGGAACCTATTCCAGGGGACTCTGGGCACAAGGTGGCGGACACCCTGGACGGAGTGCCAATCCATCGCAGGGTGGGAAAATCTTTAAGTCCTACTGCATGAACAGAATTTTTAAGTCGTTAGGAGTATACAGAGTCCTCCACTAATATTAGCACCCTTAGTAAATATGAGCAAAGAAGGATGTGAAAAATTGTCTTTATTGTTTAACCTTTTGATCTTTTATTAAACAAATTCATAAATATACTCTGCTCTCATGGATATAAAACAATTGCAAACAAAACACAGGTTTATTTAAAAAAAAACGTTAAATTATAGGTGTGCAACAATTATTGGCACCCTTTTAGTCAATACTTTGTGCTACCTCCCTTTGCCAAGATAACAGCTCTGACTCTTCTCCTATAATGCCTTATGAGGTTGGAGAATACATGACAAGGGATCTGAGACCATTCCTCCATACAGAATCTCTCCAGATCCTTCCAATTTTGAGTCCAGTTTTTTTCTTGAAGCCATTCCAAACAACTTGTGGTGATGTAGATGACCTTGGATTGTAGTTTTGGAGACTTTCTAACCCCAAGACACAACTAACTTCTGCAATTCTCCAGCTGTGATCCTTGGAGATTTGTAGGCTGCTCGAACCATCCTCTTCACAGTGCATTCAGACAATTCAGACATCCAATTCCAGGTTGATTCATAACATTTCCAGTTGACTGGAACTTCTTAGTTATTGCTCTGATGGTGGAAATGGGCATTTTCAATATTTCAAAATTGTCTTATAGCCACTTCCCATTTTGTGAAGCTCAACAACTGCACATCACAGCTATATTCCTTGGTCTTACCCATTGTTATGAATGACTAAGGGAATTTGGCCTATGTGTTACCTCATATTTATACCCCTGTGAAACAGGAATCATGGTCCTGTTCCTAGTCTTTGCTCATATTTACCAAGGGTGCCAATATTAGTTGAGGGCACTGTAGTTGTATAAAAAGAATGGTTATCTGTATCATAGGTAGCCCCCATACTTGTTAGAGTCATACGTCATTACAAGTCTGGATATAAATAATTCATTAAACAAACAAACGAATCGATTGTCACTCGACCTCCATAGGGTCCCTTGCCTCTGAAAGGATTCCATCATTGTACCTGTGTCAAAAACAAATGGTCCGAAGTTATTAAATGATTATAGGCCTATAGCGTTTGCCTCCTTGGTTATGAAATCATTTGAGAAGATTGTGAAGGATGCGATTATGAATACAGTGCATGCAAACTTGGACCCATTCTAATTTGCCTATAGGCAGGTAGGGGTGTGGATGATGCGATTGGCACCCTATTAAATATGATTTTTGTAAGATTAGTTTTTATTGATTTTTCGTCAGCTTTTAATTGTATCCAGCCTCATATTTTAGCAGGAAGGCTAGGAAGTATCCACAATGTTGATCCTGGCCTGATTTGTTGGCTGGTGGACTTCTTAACCGGACGGTCACAACGTGTAAAGGTTAACGGTGTCCTATCAGATGTTGTTTTTTCCTCCACCGGATCACCCCAGGGGTGTGTCCTTTCACCTCTTTTATTTGCGCTGTACACTAATGAGTGTCAAAGCCAATATGAGAGGCGTCATATTATTAAGTTTGCCGATGATTCAGTGATTGTGTCTCTCCTTAGTAGTGATGATCTTGAGCATGGTCCTATAATGGCAGGATTCACTGACTGGTGCAAGTCGTCTTTCTTGGACATTAATGTGTCCAAACCTAAAGAGAGATGACAATAGATTTTAGGAAGAATCCTATGGTCACCTCCCCTGTTGTGATCAATGACCAGGCGGTTGAGGTTATGCAAGTCTCAGGTGGATGCTGTGTGCCGGAAAGCCCAACAGCACATGTATTTTTATCGTACGTTTCAAAGTTCTAATGTTGATAATACTTTTATGAAAATGTTTTATTTTTGTTTTATTGAATCTGTTCTTATGGTTTCCTTTATTACCTTTAATGATTTAACTTGTTTGTACAAGGTCAGGATGTTGAAGAAGGTCCAGTCTATTCTGGCTGATTTAGCCATCCCCTGTCTCAGGAGTTTATGTTGCTTCCATCGGGCCGGAGATACAATCTGCCAAGATGTAGGACAAATAAGTTTAAAAACTCTTTTGTCCCAGCAGCCATTGGTTTTCTAAATAATTTAACCTGATCTTATGTTGTAACTATTGTAATACTTTTTTGTTTGTTTGATTGTTGCTTGTTTTTGTTTCTTTTTATTATTGTTAGTTTAAGGGTTGTGTGTGATTACTGCTGACTGTACAACAGATTGCTCCTCGGGGACAATAAGATAACCTTAAACCTTGAATACACCGTTGGCAATGACCTTGAACAGAACTCGCCAAAGACCCACTATTGCTAACACTTTATGGCTTATTAATCAATAATATTACATAAATTGAGATGACTGGAGAGGATCTGGGAACAGATATCAATCTGCATTGTAATAACCTCTTTGTGTTT
Source organism: Cranoglanis bouderius (assembly GCA_023630585.1). Taxonomy (NCBI): domain Eukaryota; kingdom Metazoa; phylum Chordata; class Actinopteri; order Siluriformes; family Cranoglanididae; genus Cranoglanis; species Cranoglanis bouderius. The sequence continues at coordinate 33,777,207 of CM042536.1, forward strand.
GACTGAAAAATTATTAAATAAGATGTTTGAAGTATTAAGGTGTGTTTGGTGCACAGCCAAATTGTGCAAGCTGGACAGCCCCTTGTCAAGTGTACTTCAATTTAGCGTTTCATCTCTGATGTTTATAGTCAAATCTTGCAAGCAAGTCTTGATGCAGAGTTAACACTGAATTGACTCTTTCCTTATTTTTCTTGTCTCAGGTTGCGGGAACAGCGCTCTAAGCTTGCACATGTACCTGGCCGGCTACACGACAATCACTAACGTGGACTACTCAAGTGTGTGTGTGGAGAGCATGGCCCAGCGTCATGCTGACTGCATGGGCATGAGCTGGGTGTGCATGGATGCCCGTCGTCTGGCTTTCCCTGATTCCTCATTTGATGTGGTCATAGAAAAGGGCACGCTGGATGCCATGCTTGTGGGGGAACGAGACCCATGGAACATTTCAGATGCCAGCGTCCAGCTACTGCACGAAGTTCTTAAAGAGGTAATACAGTCTGGTATATCGGTAGGGGTTGGCATTTATTTTTATTTTATATTATTTTATTTGCTATTTACATATTTTAATTTCTTCTAGTTCACTTAGGAAACTGACACCCAAAGCTGTGGATCAGTGGCTGTAGTTTTTACATTAGAGAGAGAATTAGTTTTGGTGGTCTTTGGAAGTAGAGATCTCTGGCTGTTCAGCCAAGTAATCAATGCAGGAGAAGGGAAACCATTTGAAAGGATTTATAGGAACCTATTTGTCTAGGCCAGTGTTTAAGGCTCTGGGCTACTGGTCAGAAGGTTGAGAGTTCAAGCCCCAGCACTGCCCAGTAACCATTGTTGAGCCCTTAATACTTGCTGCTCTAGGGAAACCATATGATGGCAGATCCTGCACTCTGACCCCAGCTTCCTAACAAGCTAGGGTATTTGATGAACAGATTTTCACTGCACTATACTTGTATGTGTGACTTTTTCTTTTCAATTACTCTGTCACACGTGTCTAACACTACATTTTGACACATTTCTTTTTTGATTGTAACGTCGTGTTATTTGGTTTTACATGAGTGCAGAATGCGAGAATATATAGACCATCAACTATCATCCTTGCTGTGAGTCCTTTCAGAAGAGATGAGGTAGCTAGAGACCATCAGATGGCATTGGCTGGCGCTAGTTCTTCAGTGTTGGCTAGGTGTGGCTTGGTCCTTTTATATTTATATACTGTACATAGGATTGCAGACATCTTTTTTTTTTTTTTTTTTACAAGGCCTGCTAAAGACCCTGTATTGCTGACAAAAGTTGCTGACATGTCTTGTTTGTGTATGTATGTGTGTTTGACCTGAGTGGAGTGGGTTCATGTGAACAGTCAAGTTGTGTAAACAGAGCAGCAGAATATCCAGTCCTGCAGTTAGTTAAGCAGTTTGTGTTCTCCTCTGAGTGTATTGAGGCTCTTATTGGGTTTTAAGTGCCTTAGAATAACACAGCAACAGATAAAACATTCAGGAGGAGACAACAGTTTTGAGAACTTAAAAGTAAATTTACTGTAAATGCATTAAAATATATATTTGTCTTGCTTCACATGGCGGAAGCCTTTTCTTCTTCTTCAACACTTTTCTCCAGTAGTCCCATGGAGTTTCTAATAAGAGTAAAAAGATGGCTATCTAAATAAACTTGTAACATTTCACTTAGAATAGTTACAATAGAAGGCATGATTTAGTCCACCAGAAACATCCCTAAATATCACATTAGGTCTGTAAAATCCTGTTTCTACAAATGTATGACTCCCCAGGCTTCTTTGTCTCCCTCCTACTGCAGTATCTTATGTTTTTATATTTTGCTGTCAACCTTTGCCACCTGTTAAGAAACTGAAAATCTCTCTTTTGCTTCTCTGCTCCTCTCACTTGTCTCTCCTTTCCAGCTGTCTTATCCTCATTTTTCTTGATTTCCAACCCCTCTTTTTCCCATCTTGCCCTGTCGGCCTCTTCCTCCCTGCCTTCCTCATACACTATTAGTTGTTAATTATATAACAGACAATATAGTTTCCTCTAGACCATTAGTTATACATACAGTGGGGGAAAAAAGTATTTGATCCCCTGCTGATTTTGTACGTTTGCCCACTGACAAAGAAATGATCAGTCTATAATTTTAATGGTAGGTGTATTTTAACAGTGAGAGACAGAATAACAACAAAAAAATCCAGAAAAACGCATTTCAAAAAAGTTATAAATTGATTTGCATTTTAATGAAGGAAATAAGTATTTGACCCCTTCGACTTAATACTTGGTGGCAAAACCCTTGTTGGCAATCACAGAGGTCAGACGTTTCTTGTAGTTGGCCACCAGGTTTGCACACATCTCACTAGGGATTTTGTCCCACTCCTCTTTGCAGATCCTCTCCAAGTCATTAAGGTCATTTTCAATGCCCTGGCTGAGGGAAGGAGGTTCTCACCCAAGATTTGATGGTACATGGCCCCGTCCATCGTCCCTTTGATGCGGTGCAGTTGTCCTGTCCCTTCAGCAGAAGAACACCCCCAAAGAATAATGTTCCCACCTCCATGTTTGACGGTGGGGATGGTGTTATGACTTGGGGTCATAGGCAGCATTCCTCCTCCTCCAAACACAGCGAGTTGAGTTGATGCCAGAGAGATCTGACCACACCTGACCACAACACTTTCACCCAGTTCTCCTCTGAATCATTCAGGCAAACTTCAGATGGGCCTGTACATGTGCTTTCTTGAGCAGGGGGACCTTGCGGGCGCTGCAGGATTTCAGTCCTTCACGGCGTAGTGTGTTACCAATTGTTTTCTTGGTGACTATGGTCCCAGCTGCCTTGAGATCATTAACAAGATCCTCCCGTGTAGTTCTGGGCTGATTCCTCACCGTTCTCATGATCATTGAAACTCCACGAGGTGAGATCTTGCATGGAGCCCCAGACCGAGGGAGACTGACAGTTTCTTCCATTTGCGAATAATCGCACCAACTGTTGTCACCTTCTCACCAAGCTGCTTGGCGATGGTCTTGTAGCCCATTCCAGCCTTGTGTAGGTCTACAATCTTGTCCCTGACATCCTTGGACAGCTCTTTGGTCTTGGCCATGGTGGAGAGTTTGGAATCTGATTGATTGATTGCTTCTGTGGACAGGTGTCTTTTATACAGGTAACAAACTGAGATTAGGAGCACTCCCTTTAAGAGAGTGCTCCTAATCTCAGCTCATTACCTGTGTAAAAGACACCTGGGAGCCAGAAATCTTGCTGATTGATAGGGGATCAAATACTTATTTCACTCATTAAAATGCAAATCAATTTATAACTTTTTTGAAATGCGTTTTTCTGGATTTTTTTGTTGTTATTCTGTCTCTCACTGTTAAAATACACCTACCATTAAAATTATAGACTGATCATTTCTTTGTCAGTGGGCAAACGTACAAAATCAGCAGGGGATCAAATACTTTTTCCCCCACTGTATATAGACATATGTAAGCTAGCCAGCAAATTGTAAAGCCATACTCTGGCTTTACATTACTCTGTAAATACATTTAGTGTAGGGCTAAAGTATCATGGATTAATTGCTTAGATGGAACTAGGTGCAGCCAAAAGTTAAATGCATATTTTAGTTTATGATTTAAATATCTGACTCCAACACATTCAATTATTTATCTGACTCCAATTAATAATAACTGTTAACCTGAATAATCTTCTAGTTAGAGCTACAAGTGTAGAATCACAGTAATCAAGCAAAACTTTCATTAAAATGATGTTCCTACATCAGAGGCTTTTATGTAGCCTGTTGGTTAAACAAATATTTAGCTCAGAGGTTTCTATCGACGTGCAAGCCTAGGCCTTTCCTATTTTATTTTTGTTTTGTTTTGTTGCAAGTATTACTTGTACTAAAACTTTAGCTTAGGAAACTATTTCCAGTAACCATACAAAACACAAACCATTCACTCTTAATGCATCATACATTCTTTCAGAAGAACTACTGAGTATTTAGAGAAAGTTTAAAAAATGAATTTACTACACGAAATCACAAATGAACAATATGCATAAAATATGTTACTTTTGTTTCTAAGTTATGGTCAGTGTCACGGACATAGGATGCGGACATAGCATCTCTGATGGTAAAAAGCACTTGATGGCAGAAAGCTGTCAATGGTCAAAAAGCAGCATTTCGTATTGTAAATAAGCAGACCTTTTATACCCTTGAGCCTCTTTGAAGTGTATTAATGAACAGAGTACCAAATGGAAGAAACACAGTGTGTTTTGTACAGGATGTACAACCAGCTGATTAGCTCACCCTAAGGAGCTGTATGTTAATTAAGTTCCTGAGAATGAGTCAGTGGGAACAAAGGCTAAAGGTCTCCCATGCAGACCAGGTGGTGCCAGTATGTACAGTGGGTATCTTTAAAATAATCACATTTTGTTGCTTTTTAGCCTGAAATGAAGATACTTTGATGGTGACCATTTGTGGACTACAGTCTTCAAGTAATTCCACAGGTTTTCAATGGGGTTTAAGTCTAGGCATTGATAAAGCCTTTGAAATTTTTTTTGTATCCATCTCCTGACTTGTGCCTGTCCACAACTTTATCCCGGAGATCTTTTGACACTACCTTGCCACCCATAGTTGATAGTTTGCTTCAGTTGCACTACAGAATGCTCCAGGAAAGCTCTTTTCATGCTGAGCTAATCAAAATGACCACAGCTGATCACAGTTGAAAGTCAAATGGCTTTGTGTGCCATTGAGAAGGTGATTAGTTACACCGGATTGAGTTTACAAGTCATTTTTAGGAGGGGGGTGATCCTTTTTCCAACTCAGTGATTGTTTTTTTTAAAAAAAATTTCTGACATGTTGGTGTTATATCTTTAACTTGGATGTTATAAGTTGCACTGAGTAAATACAGCTGGATAAAACAAAAACTGTGTCTGTCTGCATTTCAGGCTGAAAAGCAACAAAATGTGAATATTATGAATAATAAAGAACAAACATAGCAACATATACTGTAAATGTTGTTTCCTAAACATATGATATTTATGATGTGACCACATCGTTCACCATGAAATATGGATTAAATTTATACCAAACATGTCCTGAGGAATACTGTAACTAAACACATTTTAGATGACCAGGTTTAGTTCACATGGTATTTCTGAAACACATTCCTGTTCATTTTAACCTTAATCAAATTACTGCCACAATTTATAAATCTACTACATTAGCACTGACCACAAACCGAACTTTTGTGGGTTCTGTCCCTTTCCGAAATGTCAGCATTGAATCATAATTTGTGAATTCTGCTCTATCAGAACATTTCTACTTCCAATGCTGTGGATATGAAAGTGTGCTCTTTATATGAAATCTTCTTATAAACATTATGAACACAAGACTGAAAGAATCAGATGAAGTATAATACATAAGAAGGAGAAAACGGAGACTAAAAACTGACAGGAAGGTAATGTGTGAATAAAAAGAAACTGGGAGAGTTATTTAAACTGTTAGTTCAGTGTTGATAGAACTTCATGTCAGTCAAATATGGAAATGCATGAATGCACATATTAACGACCACCCTAAATCTCCAGATGCACACCCATGCACGCATGCACTAGTGTTAATGTTCGTCAACGACCTTTTTTTCAATGACGATGATGAGACGACACTGACATCATTAAACACTAACTGTGACTATATCAACATGCAATATAGTTGACGAAAAAAGATGAGACTAAAATGTAGTTTTAAAAATAAAAGCTTTACCAAAATCTCGCTTTATTTTCCTCGCCAAAATATTGCTATTGAGGTCTGTGTCATCATTCCAAACTCTAAAGAATTCTGTAAGGCCTTCAGAAAAAAGGTTGTGGACGCCTGTGAGTCTGGCAAGGGATTTAAAAAGATCCCCAAATTATTTGAAATAAATCATTCCACTGTATGGAAAATAATCTACGAATGGCACAGATTTCAAATGACCTGTCCAGGACTGGCCGTCCCAGCAAATTCAGCCCAAGAGCAGATTGTCTGATGCAAAAAGAATTTAATCTGTAAATTTCATGAACACCTGACTGCCTGCTCCTAAATGTCAGGTCAACCCAGTCAGGGGACTCCAGTTCCCATCCTGCATCGTGGCCTGCAAACATGGCTGTCATCGACTCCATGTCCCAGGACACACACACACGCTTCCACGTTCACAATCAACGTGTGAATGTGGAACCCTAACCCTAACCCAGTGTTTAGATTTTGTGCCTGTTTTCTGTTTTGCCTGTTGTCTCGCCTCTGATATTCTGTTTGCTGTTCGCCTGACCTCTGCCTGTTCCCAACTCTTGTCAAGGTTGCCCCACATGATCACGGTCGCACCACATGACTTTTTTATGGACAAGAATTGGGTTGACTTGGTAAAAAAAAAACATTAAAATAATTTCACTTCATGTTTATATTAAAATTTATGGGTGCAGGGCTGTTTAAATATTTGAATTATTGTAAAAAGAAATATGCATGATTTTTATGACTTTGAAAAAGCCCTTCCAGAATCCTAATCCGTCATTGACCCATTAACTCCAGCTAGTATGATAGCGTATTAGCTTGTGAACAGCAGCGTGAGTGATGTGGCAATTTGTGATGAAATGGATTTAGTCAGGAGTCTCTTATCTCTCACCCTTGACTTATTTTATATCAGCATTCACACTGTCATGAATAACAAAACATGAATAAGTAATGGATTGATTGCTGTCTCTCTCTCTCTCTCTCTTTCTCACACACACACATGCACGCACACACTTAAAGGGTGATGTATGAAGGTATTTGTACTTTGGGATTTGTACTTTTTCCTCTCTCACAAACACAACAGTTACACCTTCTCAAATTCTTCAGTGCAGGTGCACAAATCCTATTCTACAAATCACAAATTAAGAAACTCTTACGTTCACATTTTTGCTTAATGTAACAGTTGCTGCAGTAATATGGTGCAAAACACATTCACACACCCGTATCCCACAAACACAACACAACAGTTACACCTTTTAAAATTTGTTGCAGGTGCACAAATCCTATTCTACAAATCACAAAACACATTCACACACCCATATAAAAAAACGTGAAGTCATGGACAAGTTTTGCACACCTGCAAATCAGTATGTGAATACATACTGCTGTACGCACGCATGCTCACATACGCACTTGGAACCACCTGGCTGCATTATGGCGGCAAATCCGTGCCAAAAACCCGAGCGCGTTATTGACAACCGCGAGAGGAATATATAGATGTACACGCGTGGAAAGGGGAGAACTCGCACGCTCGTTTTAAACCCTCACGCTCAATGCAAGCTGTGGCACGCGAGGAAGAAACCTGTATGCACAAGCAACATCATTTCCCACACTCTGGAGCTGCTTCTTTTCCAGAGGTGGACAGTAACAAAGTACATTTACTTCAGTACTGTACTTAAGTACACTTTTTGAGTATCTGTACTTTCCTTGAGTATTATTTTTTCACTTTTCACAACTTTTCATAACTTCACTACATTTGAAAGACAAATATGGTACTTTTCACTCCACTACATTTCTATCAAGGTTCTCAAGGTGGAAGTCGTTCCTATGTAGCAGCTTTGAAAAGCAGTGGATGATTTTTTTCTTCTTCTCTAAAACGTGATTGTTTTTCTGCAGGTGACAGACAGCTTATCAATAATCAGTCTTGTAGGGTCATGTGTCGTGAAGTTCACTGATTTCACAGCATTTTCTGAACACTGATCAGTTGGCAAAATGGAAGAAGACGATTCCCCTATGCAGTGCGCGCTAGGGATGGGCGATATCTTATCGTTTGCGATATACCGGTAGAAATTCTCCCCACGATAAGAATTAGTCGTCCCGCGATAATAGCGATAAAGCCTAGTTGATGATGTATTTCTGGGGGCGACGGTCTGCGACCCGTTCACAGCTCACGTGCAGAGCGAAAACAAGTATGGCGGAAGGCGGACGTGAAGCTGAGGAGGAGTTTATCGATAAACAAGGAGCTAGATCAATGTTTGTGTTTCTGAGGCTCTCAAGACTGCATGCAGCTAGGGCTGTGATGGTGGCCATGACAACCGTGCCACCTGCGGTAGCGTCACATCACGCGCCACGTTAATGTTTCTGCTTGAGTGGGCACTATGACAAGTACAAAGTACAACGTTTTGTATACAAGTATAATAATAATAATAATAATAATAATAATAACAGTTGCAATATTAATTTGTATTTATAGCCTACCATATAGCGGGAGATTTTATATTAATACACAAATTACGTAATCATAAATTCCTTATATGGTGTTATCTGTTTGGCGCGAGTTTGTTTGATCCAGTCAGCCGACCTTCACTTCGGGTTCTGCCGCTGCGATGGATCCTGTTGGGAAGCAAAATGTTACATCGGCGATCTGGGAACATTTTGGATTCGTGCCTAATGAGAGAAGTGAACCAATAAATTTGGATGAAGGCATATGTCGGCTTTGTGGAAAAAAAAAAAAGTGTTAAAAGGGTAAACACTAGCCTGTAAATCTCAGGAGCCATCTCCGGGCATGTCACCCAGCCGCGTTTTAAAATTTTTTTATTTAATATTTCGATTTTTAACACATTATTTAGGTTACCGTCCTACTGGTATTTCTTTCAAAGTTTTATAGGCTTGTGGTTACTACACTTGTAAAAGAAATAAAATATTCTTCAGAGAAACGTGCGACTGCGTTTCACGTCTTCTCTTTACTTATCCACTTCTTCTCTTCTCCCCATGCGGGTCAATCACAATACCGTATCCCACAGCGCCCTCAGGCTGTTTCTCATTGCAACAACAAGGCTGTATTGAGTTGTTTCAGTGACGGAAGTGCTAAAATAAAGCCTCATTTAATTTTTTTATATTTAGGTTTTTATTTAATTTAACCCTATAAAAGTATATCTTATTATTATTATTATTATTATTATTATATAATGATATAAATTTCACTCTCACTGCTGTGGTAAAAATCTGCCACCGTCACAGCCCTACATGCAGCTATCATTTGTAGCTAAAAACAGTGGTGAATGGTACTATATTTTAGAGATGCACCGACTGCAATTTTTTTGGCCGATTCCGATTTCCGATTTTTTTTGTAAGTGTGACCTGCCGATACCGATTTTTGCTGATTCTGATTTTCTTTTTAAGAACTATAATTGACAGCGTATACAAACAAAAATCTACTTTTTAAGTTACAGGATCTTCTCTCACTTAAACAACTCTCAAAATAAAGAGCTCTGTGACTGGAAAGAGGTAGAAATAACAATTAACTGAAAATGAGTTGCTTTATAGAACAAAACAGATATCATTTTCCACTGTGTTTATAAACTGACCTTTTTCTCTTTTTTACTCGTCTCACAAAAGTCCAAAGATTACAAGCCTGTGAACAAAACTGAAGTGTACAAAACTCTTCCAAATATGAATAGGTGCAGTGGCTAATAATTAAATAACAAGTGTAACAAGTAGAATGAGTTACTGCTCCTTTAAGGCGGAACGCTCTCTCTTACTCCCTCACTGATGAGTGGGCAGTCTGTAGACGGAGCGCGAGCTATGATCATCGCATGTATGCATGTAAAGCCTGGTTATATTTCTGTTGCTCTTTGCCCTGTTTTATTTATGTTCAGTAATGCAGTTGTTAGTGGAGTGTTTTGCAAACTGCCCCATGTGTGCGGGGGATCGACAACGCTGATAATAAACCACTGTGAAATATCAGGTACGTGAGTTTTGCTTACACCTGGCTACAACCATTCAGGATATCCGGCCTCTCTGTGTAAAGTGTTACACAAGGCACCTTTTCTTTGTTGCCAACATACTGTATGTATACTTGAGCATTAATGGCAAGTTTTTCTTCACAAACAGAAGCATCTCTGCCTCGTCACCTGATAATCGGTTTCTCCTTTCATCTATCACATGTCCAGCCAAGCTAAACAAGCCATCACTTTCAACACTTGTACATGGAGCAGAGAGGTATAGGGGCTCGGGCAAGTGGAGCAAGCGTAGGGAAACCATCTTTGTTGATCCTCCAGTAGGTCAATGGGTTTTCGCGTTTTTGCCTACGACATGTTTACATGTGGCTGTGGGCGTGGCTGTGACGTTATTGCCTGTGCCTCTGGCAACAACACGGACCGGCTCGGAATCGGAAAGACGTGAGACTGACCGACCGGTCACCGGTCCGGGCCGAGCATGCGGAAAATCCCTGGCCGGTCGATCGGTGCATCTCTACTATATTTATCTCATCACTTGTGCGCACACCCATGGTCATACTTAAAAAGTATGTTCCTGTTTTCTGAAAAGGTCAAAAAACATTTTGTTTTAAATGTTTTCTTTGTTTGCCTAAAACAAAGCTAAGCACAGCCTTCAAAAACTCGCTGTCCAACCTGTGGAAGAATATTGAGGTATGTAAACTATTAATTTCTTGTGAAAGCTTGAAATTGTCTGTGCCTTAGACCTAAAGTTTCAGTATGAAGTCTGGTTGGTCAAATGATTTATGGATTTGACCGCCAAGTTGCCATAGCCTTGTGGATACACCGCTTACGCATAGGTAAGGTTCAACAATGATGTTAGTTAGCATGCAAAAGCATGAATTCAAATATAAATGAGTTTAAGTGATAAAGAAGTTAATATCTTGTAACTTTTATAGTTTTTTTTTTGTTACCTTGCATAATTACTATAGTTATGTGTAGAGCTGCATGATTAATCATAAAAAGATCACGATCTTGATTCAAACTCCCACACTTTCCTAAATGATAACGATTCGCCTGTCTATTAAACCTTTGACAAAAATCACACCAGAACGTTCAGATCTGCGCTGGTGCTGCTGCTGTGCCACAGAGAGAGCAGTTATCATTTCTATAGGTTTTGTAACAATCTAAAAGCTCTTTATTCCACAGATACTACAAGCTAGTCAGTGTATTCAGTAGGTTGCTTAAGAGGCATAAGGTATTGTAAGCATTACATACAACAATGCAACAATAATAAAACAACGCTTTGACTTAAGTATCAAAAGTAAATTTCCTTTTTAAGTACTTTTAAAAGCAAGTACTTCTGTACAAATCTGTCCTTACAACTTTCACTTGTAATGGAGTAATGTTTGACCAGTAGTATGTGTACTTTCACTCAAGTAATGGAGTTGTGTACTTTGTCCTCCTCTATTCTTTTCTCAATTATGGCTTCTGCTTGTGCGAATACTTTTCTTTCTTTCTTGTTTCTTCTTGTGTTTTATTCTATCTGTTATCACTGGTATGTGTGACTATGACTGTTTTCTAAAACAGAAATCTAAAATAGTTCCATCATTAAAGTTTTGCTGTGCCTGTGTAGAAGATGATGTCTCAAAAAACCTTTAAAAAAAAAAAAAAAAAAAGACACCTGGTGAAAGTTGTCTTCTGCTGACTTTGATGTGGCAGTGAAGTTAATTGCTGTTAATTAAGTTAATTACAGTTCTCAGTAAGAGCAGTAGCAAACAAATCAACAATTCATGTTGTTCAGCCATCATGCTTTTCTCAAGACAACTCTTAAGTCCTGTAAGAGATCTTTATCTGTTATTTCAAACCAAGCAATGTACAGTTTTTAACCCGGTTGTTTTGCAAATACTACAACCCCAATTCCGAAAAAGTTGGGACAGTATGGAAAATGTAAAAAAACAAAACAAAAAGAGTCATTTGAAAATTCAATTCACCCTGTACTATATTGAAAACACATTATTAACACATTATTTGATGTTTTACTTTGTGAATTTAATTTATTTGTGAAAATATACACTCATTTCAAATCTGATGACTGCAACACACTCCAAAAAAGTTGGGACAGTCCACTGTTTACCGCTGTGTAACATCACCTTTTCTTTTAATAACACTTATTAAGCGTTTAAACACTGAAGACACCAGTTGGTTAAGTTTAGCAAGCGGAATTTTCCCCCATTCATCCATTATGCATTTCTTCGGGTCCGCAACTGTATGGGGCCTTCAGTGCCTTATTTTACACTTCATAATGTGCCACACATTCTCAATCAGAGACAGGTCAGGACTGCAGGGAGGCCATGCTTCACTCTCTGCTTATGCAACCATCCGGGCAGTATGTGGTTTGGCATTGTCCTGGATGGGAGCGTTTATTGCTCCAAAATGTGTACATATCTTTCTGCATTAATGGTGCTCTCACAGATGTGCAAGTTACCCATGCCATGGGCACTGACACACCCCCATACCATGACAGACTTTGGCTTTTGGACCTGACACCGATAACAGGATGGTCCTTTTCCTCTTTGGTGCAGAGAACACAACGGCTGTTTTGTCCAAAAACTATTTGAAATGTCGACTCGTTGGACCACAAAACATGATTCCACTGTGCTACTGTCCATCTCAGAGGCTTCTGCTTTGCATAGTAAAGCCTTAACTTGCATCTGTGGATGCAGTGGTGAATGGTGTTGACTGACAAAGGTTTACCAAAGTATTCCTGAGCCCATGTCAGGATATCCATTACAGACTCATGACGGTTTTTAAGACAGTGACGTCTGAGGGATCGGAGATCACACACATTCAGAAGTGGTTTTCGGCCACGCCCTTTACACACTGATATTTGACCGGATTCCTTGAATCTCTTAATTATATTGTGCACTGTAGAAGGTGAAATGCCCAAAATCCTACTGAATGTTGTTCTCATAACAACAAAGGATCGCGTCGACCCATCCTTGCTCTTGAAGGACTAGGCCTTTTTGGAGGCTCCTTATATACTATGATTAGACGATTGCCTCACCTGTTTCACATCACCTTCTTATTTCAACTTGTCACATCGCTATTAGTCCTAAATTACCCCGTCCCAACTTTTTTGGAACGTGCTGCACGCATCAATTTCAACGTTTATCTTCAAAAAACTATGCAGTTGATTAGGTAAAACATCAAATACCTTGTCTTTATACGTTTTTTTGTTTAAATACAAGTCAAAGTGCATTTACAAATCACTCCTCTTTGTTTTTATTAGCATTTTCCATACTGTCCCAACTTTTTCGGAATTGGGGTTGTACACAACAAACTAAGCTTGCAAGTGGGTGGCAAATTCACTTAAATGTTTCCTGGAATCCCCAGTCAGACACTGGTGTATTATTTTAGTTGTGTCTATATCAAGTCACAATAAATTAACTGCAAAGATGGTTTGAAGAATATGTGGTTCATAGTGTAGTCGGTTGTTACTTGCTGAAAAGTGTACATGGATACTACAAAATCTTTAGGAAAATATTAGTAACCAGAATTGCTTATTACTGTATTCCTCCAATTTTGGAAAGTTGAATAAAAGTAAACAGATATAATAATTGTGCAACTGCCCTTTAAACTTTAAACTGCCCATTATAAGTGAGTTTTAAGTAAACAGGTTTTATATTTTTGTCTCAGTACGGGAGGGGTGTCAAAAATTTTAAATCCTCTTTCTTGGATTCAGTGCAACATTAGACAGCAGGTTAATTGTGGAATAAGTGTGTGTATGTGTGTGTGCGCGTGTGTGTAACAGTTTACCTCAATAATAAATGGCCATTTGTCCCTGAACGTCTAACTCTACATTGTCCTCAGTATATCAAACTCTCAGGTAGCACCTACACACACTGCACACATACGTCTCAACACTGACATCATCATGCATAAAACCCTAATCACCTCACACAGACTCAACAGTCATTCTGTAAAACACACAGACACACACTTCTGAATGCCTCTTTTTCATAACCATCACTCCCTCCCATGTGAGTCCAAACTGCTTGTCTGCAAGCAGCCCATCCAACATAGACGTCTCCTGCCCTCCACTGTAACTGATCCCTGTGTGTGTGTGTGTGTGTGTGTTAGGACAATGGGAGCGAAAGAGATGGAGGGATGTTAAAATGAGCTGCTGCAAATGACACCTGTGTTTGGCAGCATTTTACGTTTATGACCTCAGCATGGTAGAGTGGGTCTCTTCATGTCAGTGACATCACCTGTTTCACCAGCTCTCGTGTGTCAGTGACATCACCTCAGTCGCCTAGTTATCTGTGACCAGGCTGCAAGCGGATTACAAGACAGACAGGATGGAATGTGATGTCCTAGGTCAGCTCTGCTGCTTTTAGGAAGAACTGAAAAACATCTCACTGCAGAAGAGAAGGAAACAGAATAGGTGAGAGAGAGAAAGAAAGATTGTGTGTCTATGAATACGAGAGTGGGCGGCATTCACACAGTCAATTATGGATAACAGTGCATGAATAAATGATGAATCCACGTAAACCCTTTGGTGTCTTTTCTTCCTACAGCTTTAATACAGGCACACACAAGCACAAGAATAGTGATGTCATTCAGTGCTCACTTTTATCACTCATCAGTGGTCTAGCAATGACCTGATTGGATTAAAAACACAATAATTGGTTTGACATATAGTTGGGTCCATAAGTATTTGGAAAGTGACACAATTTGTGTAATTTTGCCTCTATACACCACCATAATGGATTTAATATAAAGCATTCTAGATGTGATTGAAGTGTTTAACAAAAATATTGCATTAATTTTTTAGGAATTACAGCCATTTTTTACAGAGTCCCTCCATTCTCACAGGCTCAAAAGTAATCGGACAATTGACTGATAAGCAGTTTCATGGCCAGGTGTGGTCTGTTTCCTCGTTATTTTATGACAAATTAAGGAGGTAAAAGGTCAGGAGTTGATTCCAAGTGTTGAATTTGCATTTGGTAGCTGTTCATGGGAACTCTCAATATTTGGTCCAAAGAGATGTTGTGAAGAACGCCAGCATTAGGCTGAAAAAACAAAACATATTTATAATTATTAGTTTGTCCAATTACTTTTGGTTGCTTAATTTTAAATCCATTGTGGTGGTGTACAGAGACAAAATTACAAAAATTGTTTCACTGTCCAAATACTTATAGACCCGACTGTACATAATAAACACAATTCATAAATGTATTTTTTATTTCTGAATAAGCAAGTGTTTTTCAGTGCTAATAGGGTCAATGTTGTACTATTGTGGATGTTGTGTCAAGATGGAGATAAGTAGTTGTAAGTAGTAAGTACAGTTGCAATCAAAATTATTTAACCCCCATTGCAAATCAGGTTTATTGTCAAAATTTACAGACTTTCAGCTGTTTGCAATGAACAAATCAAACAAAAGCAATTGAAATAGTTCAACACAACGAATGCTTCAAGTAGTTTCCCCAAATTCAACTGAAAATGCACCTTATAATGACATCTCCAGTTTTAAAATTATTCAACCCCTTCATGGCAAGCATCTTTAGTACTTAGTAGAGCACCATTTTGCTGTTATAACCTGCTGCAAACGAGATGCATAGCCAGATGCCAGCTTCTGGCAGCATTCTTGAGGAATCTTAGCCCATTCCTCATGAGCAGTGGCCTCCAGTTCAGTAATATTTTTGGGTTTGTGTGCTGCAACTGCCTTCTTCAAATCAAAAAGTCAGGTGACTGTGATGGCCCTGTAGAATCTTCCAGAACTACTTCTGCAACCAAGCCTTGGTGGAATTTGAGATATGCTTGGGATCATTGTTCTGTTGGAAGGTCCAATGAGGCCCAAGCTTCAGCTTCCTCACAGACGGCATGACGTTTTCTCCTAGGATTTCCTGATACTTCAATGAATCCATCTTGCCTTCCACACGCTGCAGGTTTCCAGTGCCAGAGTATGCATAGCATCCCCAGAGCATCACCGAGCCACCACCATGGTTGACTGTGGACAGAGTCTTCTTTCTTCATTCTTTTTTCTCCAGACATACCGCTGATCCATCGTGCCGAAAAGTTCCAGTTTTTTTTCATCGCTCCACAGAACAGAATCCCAACACGTCTGTGGCTTATTTATATGATTTTGAACTGACTGTTCTTGTGCTTTTGGGTCAGTAGTGGTGTACATCTTGGAGTTCTGGCATGGAAAACTTCTGTGTTTAGTACATGCCATACTGTGCTCACTGAAACCTCAGTGCCTGTTGCCACCAAGTCTTGCTGCAGGTCTTTTGCAGTCACTCGAGGGTTTTTCACAACCTGACTTCTCAGAAATCTGGTTGCAGCCATTGACAGCTTCCTTTTTCTGCCCTGTCCAGGTATTTCCTGTATTTTTTGCCCCTAACCAGTTCAGGTATTTCATGTGTTCCAGCTCAAGCACACCTGGTGCCACTAATGAAGCTCTTGATAAGTTGCATCAGGGGTGCTTGAGACAACACCTGTTTTGCATATCTGTGCTGTTATGAGGGGTTCTATTCAGGGTATGAATAATTTTGAGACTGAAGAAGTCATCATAAGTTGCATTTTCAGTTGAATTTGGGGAAACCACTTGAAGCATTCAATTGCTTTTGTTTGATTTGTTCATAGCAAACAGCTGAAAGTAAATTTTGACAATAAACCTGCAATTGGGGTTGAATAATTTTGATTATAATTTTTGCAACTGTAGATAAGTAGTTGTCTGAGTAGCATGAGTGAGATGTCTCATGGGGATACACCCCCTCACATATTCACAGAAGCACTTATTCTATTACACCAGCCCTGAATGGCTGGCAGTCATGACGTCTGTGTCAGGGCCCTGCGCCTTTATATATGACCGGCCGCAGCGTTCCACGTTTCAGGTGAACAGATTACAGAGGCTAGAAAGAAAAGGCATGAAGCACATGGCAACTTCAACAATGTGGCAAGGAGTGAGTGGTAAAGGGCTGGTTAAGTACTGGAGGGCTGATGAGAGAAGTGGGAACAGGTGTGTAGATGGGTGGGTCAGTGAGGTGATGGGGAAAGGAAGGAAAGTCAGAGGATCAGGTGAACAGCTCGAGCATGGCAGATCTGGGGAGTTACAAATTACATAACACAAATGAAACAAAATACACAACTGTAAATGAACTGTAATTAATCAGCACTCATATGTTTTTATGGTACATATTTCCAAAAGATTATATTCTGTCTATGTTCTCTCTCTCTCTCTCTCTCTCTCTCTCTCTCTCTCTCTCTCTCTCTTTTAGATAGCGTAGTGGGGAAATTTGTAGGAAACAATCTAAATATAAAATAGGGGTACTTATTTTATGCACCTAATGGAACATGAAGACAGCAAAGAATTAGAATAGTCCAACCTAGAGGTAGCAAAAGAACATGAACTTGTTTTTCTGCATCATATAGCAGCATTATACTTATTTAGCTTAGCCTTTTTCATCTCAGAAACATTGCTATCATAGTAATATTACACGAGCTTCAAATGCGAGAAATGAGTCAATAATTAGACTAAGGTCTTTTAAAGCTGCATGTGATGCAACCAAAAGGCCATCAAGTGTTACTACATAATCAGAATGATCACCTCTATATGCCTTCTAAATACTTGTCTTGCTGAAATTAAGCAGAAGGAAGTTACTCAGCATCCAGTGTCTTTTACACAGTCCTCAACTTTTTCTAAACTTGTGGCTGTCATCTGGTTTAGCTTATACATACAGCTGTGTGTCATCAGCATAACAGTGGAAGCGAATACCATGTTTGTGAATAATTGCACCCAGAGGTAGTATATATAGGGAAAAACAATGTTCCTAGAACAGAGCTTTGAGGAACACCAAACTTTACTTGCATGTATAGAGAAGTCACCAATTTGCTAGGCTGTCTAGAAGAATATTAGTATTGGGTCCAAGTCCACCTTTGTCGAGTTCGAGTCGAGACCAAGTCCTTAACCAATTGAGTCGGAGTCCAAAAGGGCCCGAGTAGGACTCAAGTCCGAGTCCTTAATGGCCGAGTCCGAGTCGAGTCCGGCCGAGTTCAGAAAGTAATTCAATTGTATAAAGATTTGAAATTGCAATTGTAAACTCAACACTGAGCTGTTCAATTAATATTGTAACCTTCACAAACCAATGGCAACATAAATGTAACACATTGCCATGTAATATTTAAGAAAAAAAATGATATAGAAGTATATGTAGAACTTTTATTATATTACAAGTGTATGAAAATACAAATTAACCTGTTTGGTTATTGTATCACATTATATTGTCCTCCAGTTCGACAGAGTAGAGTTCCATTTAGCAGCATGTCATATCAACAAGCTTCATGCTTTATTACTGCTTTTAATCTGTCTATGAATGACAGCAAACTCATTTTTGAACACAGCTCTCTTCTTGTAACGTTTTTTCATTTTAATTCCTAAAATAACAAAAGAAATCCCTATCAGCAGGGTTTATGATATTTACAGTACATTTCACATTTTACATGAAATTCAAGACTGGAATAGCCAAATGCTAATGTTTAGGGGTGGATGATATGACTATAATCTTATTTCAAGGTAACGATAAGTTTTGACACCTCCGATTTTTTCCCCAACTGTTTACATTCACTTAAGACATAACTGTGTTTACATGAATACTCGGCCAGGCCTGCATTTTGACATGATGTGTGTGTATTTAATAAAACACTAAAGAGAACTCAATTTGGTACTCACACAATGAGGCGACTTTCTGTGCGCACGCTTCAAGTGTGTGCGCATAAGCCCCCTGGTCAGGATTAATGACAGACATTCATTAATTTCTTAATTTTATGTTGTTATTTATTTTTTATCTTTCTTTTCACGTTACACATGACTGTACTCGGAAAAATTTCCGAGTCCATGTCAAGTTAGTGGACAAATTTCCCAGAGTGCGTGACAAGTCTGAGTTCGTTCATAATTGGACTCGAGTCCGGACTCAAATCAGAGTCTGGGATCGAGTACCCCAACTCTAAAGAATATTGTGATCTATGGTATCTAAAGCTGTACTGAGATCAAGTAACACAAGCAAGGAGACACAACCTTGATCAGTCATTTACTTCTTTAACCAGTGCTATTTCAGTACAGTAGTAAGGCCTAAACCCTGAGTAAAACATTCTGGGAAGCATTTAAGAGAATTTGCCACCCATTTCCAACTTGGTATTGACGTATTTGCAAACATCTAGATTAAAATCTGTACACTGCCTGGCTTCAATAACAGATACAGATCTCTTACAGGACCTAAGAGTTGTCTTGAGAAAATCATAATGTCTGAAAAACATGAATGTTTGATTTGTTTGCCACTGCTCATATTGAGAACTTTAACTAACTTTAATTTAATTAATCTAACTTAATCTAACAGTAATTATGTATGTGATGTCTGTGCCAGTATGAGGTCAGCTGCTGAGCTACTACAGTGGGTAGTAGCTCAGCAGAAAAGAATCACCCCCCTTTAAAATAATCACATTTTGTTGCTTTTCAGCCTGAAATGAAGACGGACACAGTTTTTGTTTTATCCAGCTGTATTTACTCAGTGCAACTTATAACATCCAAGTGAAAGATATAACACCAACATGTCAGAAAAAAACAAAAAACAGAATCACTGAGTTGGAAAAAGGATCACCCCCTTGTGTCAGTATTTTGTTGAACCACCTTTTGCTCTAATTATAGCCTTTATTCTGTTGGGATATGTCTCTACTAACTTTGCACATCTAGACTTTGCAATATTTGCCCACTCTGCAGAACTGCTCAAGTTCAGTTAAATTTGATGGTGACCGTTTGTGGACTGCAGTCTTCAAATCATTCCACAGATTTTCAATGGGGCTCAGAGTCTGGGCTCTGAATAGGCCATGCAAGGACATTCACCTTTTTCTCCTTCAACCACTATGTGGTCAGTTTTGTTGTGTGCTTTGAGTCATTGTCATGTTGGAAGGTAAACCTTCTTGCCATTGACAACTTTCTGGCAGAGGGCAGCAGATTTTCCATAAGAATTTGACGGTATTTTGCCCCATCCATTTTCCTTCTATCCTGACAAGTGCTCCAGTCCCTGATGCAGAGAAACACCCCCATAACTGGATATTACCACCTCCATGCTTTACTGTAGGAATGGTGTTATTTGGATGGTGAGCTGTATGGGATTTCCACCAGACATATCGTTTGGTGTTGAGGCCAAATAATTCAATTTTAGTCTCATCTGACCATAACACCTTTTTCCATGTGGCCTCAGAATCTTCAAGGTGCGTTCATGTGGCCTTTCTTGAGGAGTGGCTTTTTTCTTGCAACTCTCCCATACAAGCCACATTTGTGGAGAATTTGTGATATTGTTGTCACATGCACACAATGAACACTCTTTGTCATAAATTCCTGCAACTGCTTCAGAGTTGCTGTAGGCCTCTTGGTAGCCTCTCTGACCAGTTTCCTCCTGGCACTTTCATCCAATTTGGAGCAACGTCCTGATCCAGAGAGAGTCTGTGTTGTACCAAATACCTTCCAACTTCTTAACAACTTAACAACTTCACTGTGCTTCTAGGCATTGATAAAGCCTTTGAATTTTTTTTTGTATCCATCTCCTGACTTGTGCCTGTCCACAACTTTATCCCGGAGATCTTTTGACAGTGCCTTGCCACCCATAGTTGATTGTTTGCTTCAGTTGCACTACAAAATGCTCCAGGAAAGCTCTTTTCATGCTGAGCTAATCAGAATGATCACAGCTGATCAAGGTTGAAAGTCAAATGGCTTTGTGTGCCATTGAGAAGGTGATTAGCTACATCTTATTGCGTTTACAAGTCATTTTTAGGAGGGGGGTGAACCTTTTTCCAACTCAGTGATTCTGGTTTTTGATTTTATTTATTTTTTATCTGACATGGTGTTATATCTTTCACTTGGATGTTATAAGTTGCACTGAGTAAATACAGCTGGATACAAAAAAAGGGGTGTCCGTCTTCATTTCAGGCTGAAAAGCAACAAAATGTAATTATTTTAAAGGGGGGGGGGGGTATTCTTTTCTATACCCACTGTACCTACAGTGGTGCTTGAAAGTTTGTGGACCCCTTAGAATTTTCGATATATCTGCATAAGTATGACCTAAGGCATCATCAGATTTTCAAACAAGTCCTAAAAGTAGACAAAGAGAACCCAGTTAAACAAATGAGACAAAAATCTTATACTTGGTCATTTATTTATTGAGGAAAATGATCCAATATTACATATCTGTGAGTGTCAAAAGTATGTGAACCTCTAGGATTAGCAGTTAATTTGAAGGCAAAATTCAAATTAAGTCAGGTGTTTTCAATCACTGGGATGACAATCAGATGTGAGCGAGTGCCCTGTTTTATTTAAAGAACAGGGATCTATCAAAGTCTGATCTCCACAAGAAGTCTGTGGAAGTGTATCATGGCACAAACAAAGGAGATTTCTGAGGACCTCGGAAAAAGAGTTGTTGATGCTCATCAGGATGGACTCCACCAATACCAAATCAGACAGATTGTGCACAAATTGAGGAAATTCAAGACCATTGTTCCCAGCAAGACAACGACCCTAAGCGCACAAGTCGTTCTATCAAAGAATGGTGAAAGACGAATAAAGTTAATGTTTTGGTATGAAAGACGAATAAAGTCAATGTCCTGACCTTAATTCAATAGAAATGTTGTGGAAGGACTTGAAGCAAGCAGTTCATGTGAAGAAACCCACCAACATCCCAGGGTTGAAGCTGTTCTGTACTGAGGAATGGGCTACAATTCCTCCAAGGACTGATCAACAGGATCAACAGGATATGCAGGACTGATCAACAATTACCAGAAATGTATTTCTGCACAATGGGGCCACACCATATACTGAAAGAAAATGTTCACATACTTTTGCCACTCACAGATATGTCACATGGACCACTGTGAATGGAAGCGAACATTCTAGGTTTCACAGGTGTCTTGTTTGTCTTGTTTGTATTTATTTTGAGCAACACACATTATTTTGCCTCTTCTTTCCTTGTGTGTACTTCCATACAGAGAGTGAGGAGATGGAGTGATGGAGTCCTTGTATGCCAATGAATACAATAAACATACAAGTAAATCTTTGTGTGTGTGTGTGTGTGTGTGTGTGTGTGTGTGTGTGTGTGTGTGTGTCTGCATGCATGTGCATGTAGATATGTGTTTGTGAAAAACATTTAGATAACTGAGATATTGAAGATCCTGTTCAGATGATTTGTCTCAATGTAAGGCTGTAAATGAAACACTTCACCATATCAACAACTGACTTTTTTCGTTGTTAAATAACATCTTTTTAATCGGTTTATTATTAGCCGTAGATTACGTTGTACATCTGCCATGCAAGGCCCTGTGAATTAGCCATTACAGTAGAAATTATAATGTATTGGCACAAGTGCTTTGATATAAACCTGTGATTTACAGCTGCACTATTGTCAGAGCTGCTGCAATAGAAAATTAATCAACAATCAGAATTCAACAACGCTGTGGTATAAAGACCGATAAACAATGATAGTCTAACTGAACTCTTGTCTACCATTTTGTGTGTGTGTGTGTGTGTGTGTGTGTGTGTGTGTGTGTGATTCCTGGATCCCACAAATACACACTGCAGCTTAAATCAAACAGAAACAACATGAGGTGGCCCGGTTTGCTGTTCCCACGGCAACACTCAGCCAGTATCGACCACAGAGCAGGGTTGCTATGGAGACTCGAAACACTGGATGCCCAAGGGTTTTGGGTGGGGGTGATGTTATATAAGCTTTTAGAAGCAGTGCAGCTTTTATTTCTCATTGTTTCTCTTTTTTGCTGTGCTAATTTTCTCTCAGGTCATGGTTAATGATTTACTTTTGTATATTTACTAATACAGGTCACAATGTCAAATATAGGTTCTGTGTTGTATGGTATCTCTTTTGCTACTTAATTGTGTGTGTGTGGGTGTGTGTATTGTGTAGGTGCTGTCTTTAATGGGCAAAATGTCCCCATGTGCTTGTGTATCTTGGGAGCTGTAATTCTGTAATGCAGCATTAAATCTCCTGATGTGATTTCTGGTGCAGGGAAGTGAGTTTTTTTGGTGATGCCACTGCTTTAATGGTTAGAACTATGACAATAATGCACCTCTGTGACCAATCAGATGGTATGCTGCACTGATGATAAACTAAACAGAGATTCAGTGAGATGACCACTGTGTCATAAAACTATGTGTGATTATCTTTGAGAGCCTCTGTCACACATACAATAACTGAGCAAATATTGATTGTCATCTCCATGTCTGGGTCATAGTACACAGAAGTGAATAATGTAATTACTGTGAACTTTACACATGGTGTGAATGCCCCAGGTTGGAAAAGTTCCTCTGGATAAGAGTGCTTGCCAACTGATGTTTTGGCAACTGTTGGCAAAAGTTAGAAGCACACAACTGTATAGGATGTCTTTGTATGCTGTAGCATTACATTTTCCCTTCACTGTGACTAAGGGGCCCAAACATGTTCCAGCATGACAATGCTACAGACCAAAAGTGGGAGTTTCAAAATCTCAATGATTTATAATCACACCAAATGGCGATTAAACTGAGTTTTCCTTGCCCCTGTCACCACTGGCTTCCTCATTAGGACACTTATTTCTGCAAAGTGTTTTTGAGTTGATAGTTAACACTGATGAGTTCTAAATTTAAGTGTCTGGTTGCACATGCCCATGCTCATTCTTTCAGAAATTGTTTCATTATTTTTTACTTTAATTGAGAAGAGTTTGATTTAAATAAATAAAAAAAATCCAGCATTTTTCGTTCCACATACAAGGATTATATGAAATCAAGATCAATTACCCTGTCAGTTTATGCTCTGAAATGAACCTGGTATATGGCAGGTTAAGGAGAGTTAATCCCAACCTTGTCTGCAGTATTTAAGGGCAGAGATTCTCAGCATTTTTAACAAGTGCCTTAAATTTAATGCATTTATATTGAATGTATTACTGACACAACTGTTTGTAGCAGTCATTAATGGTAGTTTAATAGTCTTCAAATATGTTCAGTGTAAGGATTTTCATTGATTTTGCCTTCACTGAAGTAAGAAAATGTCTTTTATTCTGTTATTAGTTTTCTTTTGGTGACTGCTGCATTCTGTCATATTTTTAAAGATAGTTTTACAGTCTTTGCTGGGTGAAACAAAAAAAGTTTAAAAATAAATAAATAAAAAAAAGTTCTAAAAGTTTTACAGTCTTTGACAAGACTGAGCACAGCAACAGGACAGAAGGTAGTTATACTGCATCAGCAAGGTCTCTCCCATGCAGAAATTTCAAGGCAGACAGGGGTTTCCAGATGTGCTATCCAAGCTCTTTTGAAGAAGCACAAAAAAAACGGGCAGCGTTGAGGACCATAGACGCAGTGGTCGGCCAAGGAAACGTACTGCATCAGGCTTACTTCCCTTTGCAATCTGAAGATGTCCAGCAGTGCCATCAGCTCAGACCTGGCAGAAACCAGTGGGACCCTGGTACACCCATCTACTGTCTGGAGAATTGTGGTCAGAAGTTGCCTTCATGGAAGACTTGCGGCCAAAAATCCATACCTCCGACATGGAAACAGGGCCAAGCGACACAACTATGCACGAAAACACAGGAACTGGGGTGTAGGAAAATGGCAGCAGGTGCTCTGGACTGAGGAGTCAAAATTTGACATATTTGGCTGGAGCAGAAGGCAGTTTGTTTGCCGAAGTTAGTTATCCGACATGTTTGGGCCAACCTACCTGCAGAGTTCCTTCAAAAACTGTGTGCAAGTGTAGCTAGAAGAATTGATAAATTGATGCTGGTTTGAAGGTAAAGGGAGGTCACACCAAATATTGATTTGATGTAGATTTTTCTTCTGTTCACTCACTTTGCATTTTGTTAATTGATAAATATAAACTATTATATGAAAGCATTCTTACTTTACAGCATTTTTTCACACCTGCCTAAAACTTTTGCACAGTACTATATATATGTGTGTGCGTGTATGTACGTATACAGTGCCCCATCCTGCCCCATCTCTCTCTCTCTCTCTCTCTCTCTCTCTCGTGTCCATGCCTCTGAAGGTGTGCTGTGGTATCTGGCACCAAGATGTTAGCAGAAAATCCTTTAAGTCCTGTGTAGCGTCTGGACTGGATCAAACTGGCCAGATCAAAGTTAGGCTCCAGCAAGTCTAAGAGTCTTCACCACTCCTAGGTGACTTCAAAGGTCTCTTGGACTGACCCCCTCCCCTGGCCCCAGAAACCCCCGTTTGGAATGCCGAATACGCAAACTCCCCTTCACACACAGACACACTCAGGACCCACACACACACATAATGACAGTCCTTGAATGTAATCCATAATTAAACTATGCCGAAATAGTATATGATGTATTCTTGTATGCATGCATTGTTTGTCCTGTGTAATCAACCTAGTATGATTTTTTTAGTTAAGTTCAGATAAGCTGAAATGCCTATAACCATGTGGAAGGATATACCACTTTTTTAACGTCTTCCTATCCTATCGAATTTGGTCTCTAATTAATCCTCTCTTGATGCCCTGATTGATGGCGCATATTATGTTACGATGGGATGCATTATTTTATGCTTTTTACTATACGTTGTAATAAGACGGTACTAATCCGATTCCACCCCAGAGATGTAAATCAGGTTGTGAAGAGAGACAAAGGAAACTTTCTCCCTCCCAAAATTCACATTCAGGATTCATCAACTGCCCAAAGAGAGGTGTGGACTGGCTTGTCCTTAAAAGACAACAACACACATTCCTCGCTCTCGCTTCGCCGGCACGCTCTCTTTTCCCCAGCTCTCTTTGCCGGCACTCTCTCTTTTTCTTCAGCCTTTTCAGCTATTTTCACTTCGGCAAAACACGCGTTCAAGTTAACTCGGTTTCAAACTTCCCGCTAACGGCACGGAAGAAACCAACGAACTCCAGCTCACGAATGCGCCGGATCTCGCATGCATCTGAAACTCAACACTGAAACCAATGCAAGAATCGATCTCTAGATGCGTTTTAAGCTTGTGCCCCTATTTTAGGTGATGTGATTCTTTGCTGGCTCTCAAGGTTAACTGTTTGTAAGTTTTGCCATTCTTGTATCCTCACCCCTTTTCTTTCTTTATTTTCGTTTTCCTGTATATATGTATGCATTATTTGCTTAGATCTAGTGTGTATTCGTAGTTTCATTCATTTATTAAAATCTATTATTATCACGCTTGATTGTCTCTGTTGCTGCTCATAGATAAGGTCACTTTAACGTTTTGCTTTTCGCTACATGCTTTGTTCTGTAGTAACAGAACCGGAGAATTATTCCTCTTGGCCAGAAGAATAATCTCCCCCTTTTTTAGAGTAATACGAAGATTACACTGTTGAGTTTGGTGGACAAACCGATCAGCCTCTTCGAATTTAATTCTAAAACTAGACTACAGCTAATTCTACAAGCTGATCTAGATCATATATATATTCGGAATTAATTATAATCCATTGTAGTTAATTATCTGTATATATAGGTACATTCCCCTTTATGGTTGATTTATATTTATAACTGATCATAACGTGCTTTGATTTTATATATATATATATATATATATATATATATATATATATATATATATATATATTTCATATTTGGGCTAATTCGTTACACCTGTAAGTTGTGAGGTGGGGCCTCCATGGATTAGACTTGTTTGTCCAACACATCCCACAGATGCTTGATTGGATTTAGATCTGGGGAATTTGAAGGCCACATCAACACGTTATACTCTTTATCATGTTCCTCAAACCATTCCTGAACAATTTTTGCAGTGTGGCAGGTCGCATTATCCTGCTGAAAGAGGCCACTGGCATTAGGGAATACTGTTGCCATGAACAGGAGTACTTGGGCTGCAACAATTTTTTGGGTGGTGGTACATGTCAAAGTAACATCCACATGAATCCCGATACCCAAGGTTTCACAGCAGAACAAAACAATGCACCTGGCCATCCACATGATGTAAAAGAAAATGTGACCAGGCCACCTTCTACCGTTGCTCCATGGTCCAGTTCTGAACCATGGTTCAGAGAACAAAAACTATGTTCTGAGAATGCTTGTCCAGTACAGTGAATCAGCAGAGACTTTCTCCTCACCCACACACTACTGAACTCTCATCTCCTCCATCATTTCAAGCACATGGAAAGTGTTTGTACTTCTTGCTTCTAGACGTTCTCACTGTTTCAGTTAGATTCTATTTCAGTAGATTTCATGGTTATGTTAGTACAGGAGCCCGTTTGATGTGAATAGTAACATTTTCCCCCATTTTCTCCCCAATTTGGTCACCTGCCACCCACCAGCCAGATCCCCCTATAATACAGGAGCTACCAACTGGGGAGACACATGAATCTAGCCAACACAA
Source organism: Cranoglanis bouderius (assembly GCA_023630585.1). Taxonomy (NCBI): domain Eukaryota; kingdom Metazoa; phylum Chordata; class Actinopteri; order Siluriformes; family Cranoglanididae; genus Cranoglanis; species Cranoglanis bouderius. Next base: position 33,804,265 of record CM042536.1, read on the forward strand.
TTTTTTCAAACATAGCACACTCAGAGGAAAGCTCTATCTGCCCTCTTCCACACACATGAGCACACAGACACCCTCGATTGGCTAGTTTCACTGTGATTGACAGGGGAAAGAGAGAGGCATCGCCAAATTAGCTATTTTGGCTCCTGGTAACAGATGACTGTGGCATCATTGGCATATGTATGTTTTAAGATTTTAAGTTTTAGATCATCTTTCTATTAGACATAAATCCATCTTTTGGTGAGGAGAAAATGTCCCACCCCTTGCCTCTGAATGATTAAGGTCTAGTTCATGTCTTGAGTCATACTATGACAGGAAACAGATTTTTATCCTACATTATGACTCGGATTGCAGAATGAATGTAAAAAGTAAAAAAAAAAAAAAGTGACAGTGGCTTAGTTCCTGCTAATCTGTGGATCATGAAATATTGCTATATTGGTATGGTGTTTAACAAAACCTATTTAAAAAATTGTGTAAAGAAAGTCAAAATGTTTCAGTAATGATGAACATAAATGTTGATTTTATGTATATAAATCACACTATATATGAGACTTTCTTCTTTGCTTTCTCTCTTAGCCTATATAGTCTTTTCCTTCTCTCCCTGTCTATCTGCTTTGAGGGATTTTAATCAATAGACACTTCCTTCAATAGCTCTCGCACAGAGTGCAGTGTTTATGACACGAGATTCCTTTTGAGAGAACGACACAGAAAGCGTTTGGGTTTTTCTGTGAGTATGCTCTACAGAAGCTGCCTGTATAGATACAAATTCCTGCTCTTTTCAGTGAGTCAGATTATTTGGTCCAGATCATCAATAAGAGTCGACTTTTGGCTCCCGTGTAGTTAGTTTATTATTATTTTTCTGTGACAAAGGTCTGTGACATTTTTGACCAGTAAGTGTTCATCCTTGCCTAATTATGTTGTAAATTGGTCCATGAAATCGCAATTTTACCTTAAGAAAATAACACAGTTTGTGTACACAGTAGCTTCACTACTCTAGTGTTATTGAGCCTGATGTATCTGTGATTCATAAAGAGGATTTATTTCTATTTATGCTTACAGGTGCATCTCAATAAATTAGAATGTCGTGGAAAAGTTCATTTATTTCAGTAATTCAACTCAAATTGTGAAACTCGTGTATTAAATAAATTCAATGCACACAGACTGAAGTAGTTTAAGTCTTTGGTTCTTTTAATTGTGATGATTTTGGCTCACATTTAACAAAAACCCACCAATTCACTATCTCAACAAATTAGAATATTTCATAAGACCAATTAAAAAACATTTTTAGTGAATTGTTGGCCTTCTGGAAAGTATGTTCATTTACTGTACATGTACTCAATACTTGGTAGGGGCTCCTTTTGCTTTAATTACTGCCTCAATTCGGCGTGGCATGGAGGTGATCAGTTTGTGGCACTGCTGAGGTGGTATGGAAGCCCAGGTTTCTTTGACAGTGGCCTTCAGCTCATCTGCATTTTTTGGTCTCTTGTTTCTCATTTTCCTCTTGACAATACTCCCATAGATTCTCTATGGGGTTCAGGTCGGGTGAGTTTGCTGGCCAGTCAAGCACACCAACACCATGGTCATTTAACCAACTTCAGTCCATTGCTTGTGACGTTCACTCAAATTCTTGAATCGATTTTGCTTGACAATCCTCATAAGGCTGCGGTTCTCTCGGTTGGTTGTGCATCTTTTTCTTCCACACTTTTTCCTTCCACTCAACTTTCTGTTAACATGCTTGGATACAGCACTCTGTGAACAGCCAGCTAATTTGGCAGTGAATGTTTGTGATTTACCTAGTGAACCAAACTGAGAGACCATTTTGAAGGCTCAGGAAACCTTTGCAGGTGTTTTGAGTTGATTAGCTGATTGGCATGTCACCATATTCTAATTTGTTGAGATAGTGAATTGGTGGGTTTTTGTTAAATGTGAGCCAAAATCATCACAATTAAAAGAACCAAAGACTTAAACTACTTCAGTCTGTGTGCATTGAATTTATTTAATACACGAGTTTCACAATTTGAGTTGAATTACTGAAATAAATGGACTTTTCCACGACATTCTAATTTATTGAGATGCACCTGTATAGCTGGTCACCGCTCCTGATTCACTGACTACATACAGTACGTCTTCAGCAAGCAGCAGTGCAGCTGATCTTCCCTTTCACACTCGTCCTCATCCACACAGCTGAGAGCCAAACACATGCGTCACACACACCATTCAAACAGCTCAGATGTTAAAAAGAGGTTTCCACTGAAGCATTTTGATTAAATTACACTGCAAGAGTGAAAGCCTACCACCTAAAAGAGCCAACTCGTACACAAACGACATATCATTAGCTTCTGGTTAATCAGTCTAATCTGGTTTGTGCAGTTGTGATTGTGCAGCTTCCAGCATGTTAATTCCCCTTCCATACTATCCCTTGTGTGTTGAAAGACGGTTGGAATTTAGTATGCAGTACGAGAAAGCGAGGGAGAGAGAACCCGTTTCTCAATCCAGCTTTATTTTTCTCAGTAAGGGCAGGCTCAAATCGTGGCAGCGGCACCTAGCAGCGGCACTTCCTGTGGATGCCACTGACTTTACGGCACATGCCGCTGTTTGTGGATGACGCCCAAAGCCAGGTGGTGTTCAAATTGTTTTAACTGTCTTTATTCAATAAAGAAAGAAATAAAATGATGTGTTTATTTTCCACCAGGGACGAGTTTCGAACCGCCATGGGAGACGGATGCGCTACAGTGTACGCTAAATGTTTCAGCTCGACTTGCAACTTGTCTTACTTACTTTTCTGTCTTACTACCTAAAAAAAATTCATAAAATCAGTAGGATAGTCCCTTATTGTGAGCAAAGATGTTTCTGTTATGGACATGAATTTTATTTAAACTTGGCTGCTTATTTAGCCAGATTGATTAGCCACTGTTGAAATGCTGCATCCGACTAAAGCTTGTAACTCAAAACTTCTGACCTTCAAACTTCCACAAAGCTGTCATGTCAGTGTCCTCCTCCGCTTCCCTGTGTCCCTTACGTATCCATGAGCACAAATGGCTCGGGGTTGAACTTTATAAACGGTGAACCCACAATGTTCAAAAAAATCAGAGACGAGATGGTGGGGATGAGAAGGGATGCATGCTGGAACTACAAATGAGATTGATTTTGGACAAACCCTGCTCGTGCTCCACTTGAGACTGGTATGGTATTCACAGTAGCCAACACCTGCCTCAGTCTTTCTGGAACTTTTTGTGTATTTGAGTCCCTGTACTCCCTAAAAGCCCGAATGACTGTACGTGGGCTGTTCACTCCGTTTAATTCCTGTCAGTCTCACTTTCAAAGCCATGCGCAGGTTAACAACATTTAGCCTCATAAGTGCTCCTAAAAACCTTCCACAATCAGGCTATAGCGTTATCACTGCTAGTCGTGGAAACGGTCACCAAACTGCTTCAAGTGATCTGCAGCCGCTCGCTCTCTTGGACTCTTGACTTTTTAGTATTTTGCTCCGTTTTCTCGCTTTCGCTGTTTGTGTTCTTTTAAAAAATGCTGTTAATGATAACTGCTTTCTTTTCGCCATGACACATTCCACAGTGCATGCTAGGTGACTGTAGGTTTAGCTTCGCGACATCGAATTCAGGTGAACTTTTGAACTTGAAATGATTACGTTATGTGAAAGAGGCAACTGATTGGCTGTTAGCAATATTTGAGCACCAGTAATATAAGATTAGCATTTTTATTGAAGTTTTTTGTTGTTCTATTTCACTTTTGGTAAAATAAAAACTAAAACTATTTGTTTTTATAATTGCTGCGTGAAAATTTTTAACATCCAGCTGTAGAGGTGCCGGATCCACGTAAAAAGGATCCGGAACACAGGTGTGCTATATTATGGAGGTGCCGGATCCTGTTCCGGCTCAAATTAAGCACTGGTTCTAACTTTCTAAAGGGGTTCTGCTTGGGGACTTGCCGAGGGATGACTGAGGATCTATTTGGGGTGATATATATGTACTTTTTCTACTGTTTTTCTTATGCTGGCGGCTATGGATGCTTTGGTCTAAAAGTAACTAGGCAATGTGTGAATTGAATATACACTTTGTCAAAGATTTTTATTTTTAAAGAAATTAATATGCATCTTGTTTAATATGTAGAAGCAACCAAGCAACACACACAGAAAAAAATGTTATTATAGTAATAATGTTATTATAGTTAATTTTTTATTAGTGTAGGAATTTCACTTAACTTTTAATGTGTTTTTTTAATGTGTTTTTGTTAGTTTTATGAGGGTGAGTAAAATGGAATTTTGCATTGTTTATCGCAAATAAGTGCAGAAAAGTGTATCATTTTCCTACCAAATCTTGATTTTGGTTAGTGCAAGTGGTCCAATGCTTAACAAGTGTCCCGATTACTCTAGAAAACAAAATTCTTCCAGTTGATATTTACTTTAAGGAGCAGCTGTTTAATTGTAGAGCTATTTTTGTGTCTGGTCCAACAGTTTTTGGAATAGGGGGGAAAAAGGTTAAGGTATCTGGATGAATGTGATACAAGTGTTTGCCCCGTCCCAACTTTTTTGAGACGTGTTGTTGCCATCAAATTCAAAATTACCTTATTTAAAAAAAATGTTTAAAAATACATTTCCTCAATTTAAACATTTGATATGTTTTCTATGTTCTATTGTGAATAACATATGGGTTTATGAGATTTGCAAGTCATTGCATTCTGTTTTTATTTACGTTTTGCACAGCATCCCAAATTTTTTGGAATTGGGGTTGTACGTTAATTTCTCTTTAGTTTTTGTAAATTTATCTTTATCTTTTAGTGTTTGAGTGTGGGAAAGTGTGTGTGCATGGATTGGGATCCAATCTAGGGTGTATTTTTGTCTTACACCCAGCATTCCTGGGATAGGCTCCAAATCCAGCAAAGTTCTGACTAACATAAAGTGATTATTGAAGACGTTTTGCTCGGGAGCTTGTTTGGTGGTGCTGCAACTATAAGGTTCTTCTCAAACCCCGCCTCTGCATCACTTTTCAGTCTGTGTAGACATGCTTATTTTAACCTTAGTAAGCGGTTTTATTTTGGAAAATTAGCTTATTCATCCCATATGGGCTCCTTTGACACACACACACACACACACACACACACACACACGCACGCACGATCAGATCATAGTCTCCCTTCCAGTGGGAGTTGTATGAGAGACATTATTGTGCAGGTGCAGAAGGACAGATTGAGAGGGGATACGGGTTTGTATTAGGTTGCAGAATCTGAGGCAGACGAACTCTGTATACAGGTCCAGCTGAGAGCTTTCATTGTCCATCAGTGGCAAATGTTAATCAACACTATCAGCCACAAGTGTGAAGACATGAGAGTGCTACTTTTTCAGACATATTCTCTCTCACTCTTTCTTTCTCATTTGTATCATTACCAAATAGTGCTTTTATACCAGGCAGTGTACGACAACAATAAATTCCTGGTCACACATTTTGACTGTTTTTGTTGTGAAGTGACCTATCAAAGTACCATTTTTTTCTTCCCAAGGAACAGTACCAAATGTGTCTAACAATGACATATGGGTGGAGCTAGAAATATTATAGACCAGTCTTGTGACTTCATGTGAAATGTACCATTGTCCATCAACTTCCAACTAACTGTTTTTTCAGTAACATTAATGTACTGCCACACTTTATTTGGGTCACTCACCACCATTGAACCAAACATGCTGTGTCTCATTCTTAATAGTAACCCTGTGACGTAGATGAACAACAGCATGACAGACATGTAACATCAAATAATTTATTTTTATTGTGTGTAAAATGTCATTTTGTGCATTTTGAGCTGAGCTGTAGTCACTCCTGTGTTAAAAGCAATAAGTCAGAAGTCACTTACTGCTTTTATCACATGAGAAACAACACCACAGCTCTGTTTATGACACTGTTAATTTGTAAAACACCAAACTGAACACTGTAATTCCATATTTGGATCAAATCTATTCACAGATACCAACTGTACACTTGTACCAACATGATAGATAAGTGTTCTTCAGATCTGGCCCTTAAAGTCCACTGTCCTGCAGAGTTTAGCTCCAACCCTAATCAAACACACCTGAACAAGCAAACCAAATTCTTCAGGATTACTAGAAAATTGCAGGCAGGTAAGTTTGGAGGTTGGAGCTAAACTCTGCAGATTTAAAGAACCCTGCGATAGGTCATGCTTCTCTGCTGGCAATATTAACCCAATTGACAAGCATATGTTATTGTATGTCAATCATAAACATAATTACTGTAAAATGCTGTTCATTTGTATTATTTGTTATGCTTATATTACATCTGTTCATTTCTCAAAATGCATGAATAAAGTAGGCCCCAGATTTTCCCCAGATTTTCCCCAGATTTCTACTAGTGCTAGCTCTGTAACCAGTGGGATATCAAACTCAATTTTTTTTTTTTTTTTTTTTACAGCAGAACGCTACTATAGAGAACTTATTTCTGTTTTCAGGTGGTCCCCCACCAGAGATATTCAACCTGAAAATGAGGCGAATTTGAAAAAATTGCACAGATACAGCAAAACAGGCCAAAACCATTATAGCCTTCTGGCTTGTCAACATGATCTTTAGCAAACAACAGATGGGCAGCAATGTTCTTTTTGGAGAGCAGTGGCTTTCTCCTTGCTATTTTTATTTCTTGCTCTTGGAGTGATCTTTGTTGGTCGACCACTCCTGGGGAGTGGAACAATGGTCTTGAATTTCCTCCATTTGTACACAAACTGTCTGACTGTGGATTGGCGGACTCCAAACTCTTCAGAGATGGTTTTGTAACCTTTTCCAGCCTGATCAACAACTCTTTCTGAGGTCCTCAAAAAGCTCCTTCGTTCATGCCATGATACACTTCCACAAACAAGTGTTGTGAAGATCAGATTAAAAATAGAACAGGGTGCTGACTCACACCTGATTGTCATCCCACTGATTGAAAACACCTGACTCTAATTTTACCTTAAAATTAACTTTTAATCTTAGAGGTTCACATACTTTTGCCACTCACAGATATGTCATATTGGATCACTGTCCTCAATAAATAAATGACCAAGTATAATATTTCTCTTTGTCTACTTATAGGACTAGTGTGAAAATTTGATGATGTTTTACGTCATGTTTATGCAGATATATAGAAAATTCTAAAGGGTTCACAAACTTTGAAGAACCAATGCATTTTCATTTATGGAGCAAAAATAAACAAAAATATTTGGCCATATTGTGTTTGAAACATCAGTTACTCTATATTAATTTCTTGTTTATAGAACTTTTGTATAAAAGCAATATCACACTCAGTCATGAGGTTGTACTGAATATCAGCACAGCTGTGATATTTGTTGTACTGATATTCAGTTCAGCATCACTCTTGCTTGTGCCATATTGCTTAATTAGCTTCCTACCAAATTAGAGAACAATTAAATGTCTTACCTGTTCAGCAAGGAGAAAGCTAAAAACTTCATCAGTCCTAAATCCATTTACCTCTTACAGTATAGTATCAGACTCTTTCACCCTCCCACTCCCACTTTGTTTACACTCATATTATTGGGGCATCATGTTATAGAGTATAGAGTATTATTTGTGCCATTGGGTTAGTAGCAGTTTAGAGCGCTTGTGTGCCTGTGTATATAACAGTGTGTTTATGGCAGTCATATGGAGAGTGCTAGATAATGTTAGATTGCTTGTGTATTTTACTGAGCATTAGATGGAGTGTTTGTGCCAAAGCGAGACACTGTGTGATGGGAATGGATTAGTGTATGTGTGAGAGTGTGCTATGTGTTACGAGGAGTGGTAGGGTCAGCAAGGGCACAGCAATCTGTATCATTTCCCTGTTACATAATGTTTAGAGTATCAAGCACTGGCAGTGCTGACCAGAATTTCAATGAGGTCTCTTTATCCAGTCCTTTTGCTTTCTGGTGTTACCTATAGCATAAAACATAGCTGGAGGTCTTGTAGTACGTTTAATCATTTGCTTTCAGAACACTTCATCTGTCCTTCACACATTGTACAGTTTTTTCCCTGACCTATTATCTTTGGAGAAGCATCTATTATAGATTTAATCACCTGTGAAGTATAGTGTAGTGTAGCTGTAATCACATGGAAAATAGTGTAGATTCAGTTACAATATGGTTTTAAAAAAGTGCAGAATAGCGTTGTATAGAATTAATCACGTAAAATAGCGGAGTATAAATTAAATCACCGGTGCAGAATATAACATATATTTAATCATCTAGCTGTATGTGAGGCTGTACCGCTATGCTGCTATACTGAACTTTTTGACGTTAGCTTGACATGAGGTGTTACATGAAACTCATGAAGTTTTATAATTGCAGTACTTGTGTGTATCTGTCCACGTTTTTGTGGATGTTTGGAAGACTGATCTGCATCTACTTTTTTAAGAGAGAAAGGAAGAGGGGTTTCCATAGCAGCAGGTTTCCATGGATACCAGATCACAATGCATGCTAGAGGGAGCAGTATGAGTCATCTTCTCATCTGCCTTGTTGAGAAGGAATGTGAGAGAGACAGATAGACAGTTGAGAAAGAGGATGTATAATAACGCAGAAAAGAAATGGTGGAATTTGATCTTGCTCGAGGCTATATAATAACCGTGTTTCTGTCTCGGAGACATCTTCTTTGAGTGACAATAATAAAAATGACAATCAACAACCCTCTGTAAATTGTATTCCCAATTAACTTTGTAGTTGATGTGCAGTGCAAATTCTTATACTTCTCCAAAATAATTTGTTAGACATTTACAGTGATTTGCATTTCAATGTGGTTATTTTTTAATTTAGCCACTACTTGTTTGTCTTGACATGAACTAAATTTTGAAGTCATTTTTCTCATATCACTTCATGAACAATTATTGCCTTTTGCATTTGTAGGGCATTATAGACTGCAATGAGAATTTGTTTAGAAAAATCTTTCCAATTTTACACCGACCTGGGAATAGCCGCTATTTTAGTTTATTTAAACACAGAATGATCCTCATTATGCAATCAGAATGTCATTTGCACAATTACCTTTTTATTTAGAGTCAGTCACCACGAATAGAAAACAGTTTTGTGTTTTTATTCCTCTAAAACACACACACACACACACACACACACACACACACACGCACACACACACAAATATCACCTTTGCTATTTATCAATTACCTGAATGAGGTGTGTAGCCACTAAACACTGTTTAACTCTTCCAGGAGTTACACTAAATTTAAGAGCTGTGATAGGAGCCTTGGTATATTTTTTTTGTACAGGAAACATGCACTCTCTTCCTCTACGCTGTTTAAATCCGTTGACTGTGTGCGAGGATCTGCTAATGTGTGTAATGTTTCTTTGAGTATGTGTGTATCTGTTCCCAAGTGCGCAATATATGTGTGTAGTATGTAATGTGTGAAGACACGTGTGCATCTGCTGCTGTAGTCAGTTCTGTTCTCAGTCCTGTCTGCTCTTAGAACAAGACTTATTTGGGGCCTTTCTGACATTAAAACTGAGAATTATGCAGAAACTCCCAATTAGAGCAGAGAAATCTGTTATAGTATAAGTGAGAAAAAGCTTGCAGTGCAGCTACAGAAGAGACATGAAACAAGTTAACACTAGATTGTAGGCTTTATTATTAGGTAGATTTTACATGCTTTTTACTTACTTTTGCATTGTTAGCATCATGAACAGCATTTCTTTTGAATATGCCTCTTCACAGTAAGAGAAATTCATGTTACTGAACTCTGAATGCAGGTTGGATTTGGTGGCTTAGCCCAAGTGGAGCCTTTCGCTCTTAGCTGTAAAAAAAAAAAAGCCTCTTGTTTAACTCTGATTTTCCTTATGCAGATTGTGAAGGTTCTTTAATCGGTTTCTGCAGGGTCTGTATTTGAGTGTGAGTCCTCTTTGTGTGTCTATGAATGTCTGCACTGTGTATTGATGAGTGTGAGATGGTGATTTCTTTGACTGCTTGATGAGGAAACATTCCAGAAATTCTAGTAGAACGATACATTTAGTACATTAGTATTGTTTTCAGCCCCTTTTGTAAATTTAAATTTACAGTGGGTATAGAAAAGAATCACCCCCCTTTAAAATAATCACATTTTGTTGCTTTTCTGCCTGAAATGAAGACGGACACAGTTTTTGTTTTATCCAGCTGTATTTACTCAGTGCAACTTATAACATCCAAGTGAAAGATACAACACCAACATGACAGAAAAAAACAAAAAACAGAATCACTGAGTTGGAAAAAGGATCACCCCCTTGTGTCAGTATTTTGTTGAACCACCTTTTGCTCTAATTATAGCCTTTATTCTGTTGGGATATGTCTCTACTAACTTTGCACATCTAGACTTTGCAATATTTGCCCACTCTGTAGAACTGCTCAAGTTCAGTTAAATTTGATGGTGACCGTTTGTGGACTGCAGTCTTCAAGTCATTCCACAGATTTTCAATGGGGCTCAGAGTCTGGGCTCTGAATAGGCCATGCAAGGACATTCACCTTTTTCTCCTTCAACCACTATGTGGTCAGTTTTGTTGTGTGCTTTGGGTCATTGTCATGTTGGAAGGTAAACCTTCTTCCCATTGACAACTTTCTGGCAGAGGGCAGCAGATTTTCCTCAAGAATTTGACGGTATTTTGCCCCATCCATTTTCCTTCTATCCTGACAAGTGCTCCAGTCCCTGCTGCAGAGAAACACCCTCATAACAGGATATTACCACCTCCATGCTTTACTGTAGGAATGGTGTTATTTGGATGGTGAGCTGTATTGGATTTCCACCAGACATATCGTTTGGTGTTGAGGCCAAATAATTCAATTTTAGTCTCATCTGACCATAACACCTTTTTCCATGTGGCCTCAGAATCTTCAAGGTGCGTTCATGTGGCCTTTCTTGAGGAGTGGCTTTTTTCTTGCAACTCTCTCATACAAGCCACATTTGTGGAGAATTTGTGATATTGTTGTCACATGCACACAATGAACACTCTTTGTCATAAATTCCTGCAACTGCTTCAGAGTTGTAGGCCTCTTGGTAGCCTCTCTGACCAGTTTCCTCCTGGCACTTTCATCCAATTTGGAGCAACGTCCTGATCCAGAGAGGGTCTGTGTTGTACCAAATACCTTCCAACTTCTTAACAACTTAACAACTTCACTGTGCTTCTAGGCATTGATAAAGCCTTTGAAATTTTTTTTGTATCCATCTCCTGACTTGTGCCTGTCCACAACTTTATCCAGGAGATCTTTTGACAGTGCCTTGCCACCCATAGTTGGTTGTTTGCTTCAGTTGCACTACCAAGGACTGAAAAATGCTCCAGGAAAGCTCTTTTCATGCTGAGCTAATCAAAATGACCACAGTTGTTCACAGTTGAAAGTCAAATGGCTTTGTGTGACATTGAGAAGGTGATTAGCTATACCTGATAGAGTTTACAAGTCATTTTTAGGAGGGGGGTGAACCTTTTTCCAACTCAGTGATTGTTTTTTTTTCTTTTTTTTTCCTGACATGTTGGTGTTATAACTTTCACTTGGATGTTATAAGTTGCACTGTGTAAATACAGCTGGATAAAACAAAAACTGTGTCTGTCTTCATTTCAGGCTGAAAAGCAACAAAATTTGATTATTTTAAAGGGGGGTGATTCTTTTCTATACCCAGTGTATGTACATACATATATTTGTATATACAGTACTGTGCAAAAGTTTTATACTGTACAAGTTGCATATCTTGGAAGGGCACCTGTAGACCAAGGTGATAAATGTCCATCTCTCAGTGAGTCAGTCTCTGGACTGGATGCTACTTTAGTCTTTCCCCTATGCCACATGAAAATTTGATCTGGTGACCGAAATGCTGCTGTCCAAATAGTAATGTAGGGTACAAACTGGGCATAAGGTTCCTGTCATGGAATGCTTGTGAGGTCAATAGATTCATTAAAACAAGTGGAAGATTTTGGTCAGAACCTCAGGGTTCAACCACAGGGTCACTCTGTAACCATCCAGCTACCAATGTGTGCAAAGTGAACTTAAGACAAGGCTATATAGTTTTCCCATTTTTTTGGATGTGTTCTGTCTATTGTATTTAGAGTTTAGGCACAGGCTGATAATCCACTTCTGAAATTTCTTTAATTTTGAAAGGACCCAATGGGACTACTGTTAACAATCCTACCATGCTCAGCAGGTGCTGTTACATATAGTAACTTGCCTGAATTTGATATGTGAGTGTGATAATGTCTGCCAAACGTTTGGGTGAAATGGTGGCTAGCATTCTCAGTGAATTTAGCTTCAGACAGATGATCTATGTGGCCTGCTTTTTCCCCAGAGATCATCGTGATACTGTGTCCTTTATGCTTCTCTCCATTAGCGGTAACAGGGCCATCTGCATTATTTTGAGAATACATGTGGTGACAAAGAGAGGCCAAAGGGTGGAACTTTGAATTGGATCGCTTGTCCTTGGAAGACAAACCTCAAAATGATCTTTTCTCTGTAGCAATGGGAACATGAAAATATGCATAGGCCTACTGATGTGATCCAGTCTTGTGGCTGCATGCAATGAATAGCATCTGATAACCTTTTATGAATCAGTTCAGCCCTCTCAAATCTATAATTAGATGGAAGCTGTCCTTCTGAACTAGGAAGAACCCCTAGTTGGGTAGATCTCCTCTTGGACTAGCCTGCCCCATCAGTGAAACCATGGCAAACAGGAGTAAACTAAAAATAAGAAACCCAGTAATGTTCTTGTAGTAGCAGTTCTCAAAGTTGATGTGTTGGAAGCAGGAAAAATGGGCAAGCATAAGAATCTGAGTGACTTAGACAAGGGCCAAATTGTGATGGCTAGATGACTGGGACAGACTATTGCCAAAACGGCAGGTCTTGTGGGGTGTTCCTGGTATGTGTTGGTTAGTACCTACCAAAAGTAGCTCATGTGAACATCAGAACTGGACCATGGAGCAATGGAAGAAGCAACCACTGGACCATGGAGCAGTCTGGTCTGATGAATCACATTTTCTTTTACATCATGTGGATGGGCAGGTGTGTGTGTGTGTGTGTGTGTGTGTGTGTGTGTGTGTGTGTGTGTGTGTGTGTGTGTGTGTGTGTGTGTCACTTACCTGGGGAAGAGATGGCACCAGGATGCACTATGGGAAGAAGACAAGCCGGCAGAGGCAGTATGATGCTCTGGGCAATGTTCTGCTGGAAAACATTGGGTCCTGCATTCATGTGGATGTAACTTTGACATGGACCACCTATCTAAACATTGTTGCAGTCCAAGTATACCAATTCATGGCAGCGGTATTCCTTAATGACCGTGGCCTCTTTCAGCAGGATAATGCACCCTGCCACACTGCAAAAAATTGTTCAGGAATGGTTTAGGGAACATGACAAAGAGTTCAAGGTGTTGACTTGTCCTCCAAATTCCCCAGATCTCAATCTGATTGAGCATCTGTGGGATGTGCTGGACAAACAAGTCTAATCCATGGAGGCCTTGCAACTTACAGGACTTAAAGGATTTGCTGCTAACATCTTGGTGCCAGATACCACAGCAAACCTTCAGAGGTCTTGTGGAGTCCATGCCTCGACAGGTCAGAGCTGTTTTGGCAGCACAAGGGGGACCTACACAATATTAGGCTGGTGGTTTTAATGTTGTGGCTGATAAGTGTATCTGTGATTTGGCATGCAGCTGGAACAAATAGTGTTGGGTCCGAGTCCAAAAGGGGCTGAGTCAGACTCAAGTCCAACTCCTTAATGGCCGAGTCTGAGTCGAGTCCGGCCGAGTCCAGAAAGTAATTAAAGTGAAAAAAGATTTGAAATTGCAATTGTAAACGCAACACTGAGCTGTTAAATTAATATTGTAACCTTCACAAACCAATGGCAACATAAATGTAACAAAAAATACCACTATTACATCTTGCCATTGCCATTTAATATTTTTATTTCATGTCATCAGCACCTCAACTAGTTTCCTATCAAAAAATGGCTTCAATGAAAAAAAGGGATATAGAGATATATGTTGAACTTTTATATTACAAGTGTATGAAAATACAAATTAAGCTGTTTTGTTATTGTATTACACTATATTGTGCCCCCCAGTTCGAGTTGACATTTCAATGATTTGATGCGTCTACCCCACAGTTATATAGGCTGAGAGAGAGAGTACAGAGTAGAGTTACATTTAGCAGCGTCATAACAACGAGCTTCATGCTTTATTACTGCTTTTAATCTGTCCAGAAATGAACTCATTTCTGAACACAGTTCTTTTCTCTGTTCTTTTAACTTTTTTCATTTTACTTACTAAAATGTGAATGAATAAATAAATAAATAAATAAATAAATCCCTATCAGCAGGGTTTATGATATTTACTACATTAAGAAGTACATTTCACATTTTATGTGAAATTCAAGACTGGAATCACGAAATGCTAATGTTTAAGTGAGTGATATGACTACAATCTTATTTCACAATAATATGTTTTCTCAGGTAGGTCTATCAGTAGTATTCAAGTATGAAATACTACAGAAATTGAATAAAGCAATTAAATGTAAAATAAAATAGACTTCACTGTATGACATATACAGTGATTCCTATTAAATTTACTGAAGTTATTAAGTCGAGTGAGTGAGTGATTTTCTTTTTGTCTTTTGTTGTTTGATTAACATTAATGACACAGACAGCAGCAGGTTTATTAGACCGCTGTCACTTTAAGACCTAATGCACAGATACAATATACTGTATTGACACACCTCCGATTTTTTCCCGACTGTTTACATTCACTTAAGACCAGTGCTCAATTTGAGCCGGATCCTGCCGGAACAGGATCCGGCATCTCTATAATATAGCATACCTGTGTTCCGGATCCTTTTTATGTGGATCCGGCACCTCTACAGCTGGATGTTTAAAATCTCATGCAGCAACATTATAAAAACAAATAGTTTAGTTTTTAATTCACCAAAAGTGAAATAGAACAACAAAAAACTTCAATAAAAATGCTAATATTATATTACTGGTGCTCAAATATTGCTAACAGCCAATCAATAGCCTCTTTCACATAACGTAATCATTTCAAATTCAAAAGTTCACCTGAATTCGATGTCATGAAGCGAAGCCTACAGTCACGTATCATTCGCTGTAGTGTGTGTCATGGCAAAAAGAAAGCAGTTTTTTTTTTTTTTTTTTTTTTTTTTAAGAACACAGACAACGACAGCGCGAAAACTGAGGAAAATACTAAAAAGGCAAGAGTCCAAGGGAGCAAGCGGCTGCAGGTCACTTGAAGCAGTTTGGCGGTTTTTATAAGTGCTTATGAGACTAAATGTTGTTAACATGCGCATGGATTTGAAAGTGAGACTGACTGACAGGAATAAAATAGAATGAACAGCCCACATACAGTCATTTGGGCTTTTAGGAAGCACCGGGACTAAAACAGACAAAAAGTTCCAGAAGGACTGAGGCAGTTTAAAATTAATCAACACCTCCAACACCCATTCATCCCTGCCATTCAACAAATAAAATGACAGATGATGCCTTTTGAGCCTTTTGATTTAAAAAAAATTCTTTTTCTTTTGCTTTGATTTACCAGTATTGAGTCATGCAAGATGAGAAACCCAGACATGTTGATGCAAACATTGTCAGTTTTTATTAAGAACTTATTATAGATGAAACTATGTAGGCTTTCCTGTATTTGCAGGCAGACAGCAGTTTTTTTTTTTTGTTTTTTTACCTCCATGAAGTTGGCACCCCATAAAACGAAATAACCTCCAAAATTATGCCATTCGTTTGTGCTGATTTGTGCCGCAAAAATGAACGTTTGTGCTGGTTTGGTGTTGGAGATATTGAACGTAATTTTTTTGGTTGTGTGACGTCACTCTCCACCCCATGTCGCTCAAATTTTTTGTTTGTTTGTTTGTTTAATTCCATGCCATTTTCTATGGTTATATTCATGGTGAAAGCCAGGTTTAGTTATACAGAGATAAAACAAAATAAGATTTTTAAGATTCATTTTTTCTAAAAATCTTAAAACTGCATTTGCATTTACTTGGTTAAAGACCTTTTCAAAAGTATCAACAGAATAAAACAAGTTTCTCAAAGGTGTAACAGTATTACAGTCTAGCAGAATATGTTTAATAGACATTGGATTCTGACGAGATGAGCACTTTGGGGAATTTTCTCCTGATAATAAATATGTACGTGTTAATCTTGTGTGTCCTATCCGGCATCGTGTATAAATGACTTGATCCCAGCGATTATTAAAATGGAATATATGTTTCTTCCCAACATCAAGATTTATTTCATGTAATTTGTTGTTTAAGCACTGATCCCATTCCAATTGCCATTTATTTTTGGTGTATGCATTTAATGATGGTTTCAGATCTGTAAAAGGTATAGTGCATTTAACTGGTTCTGTAGATAATGCTTCTTTACCAGCCCTGTCTGCTTGTTCATTTCCAGAGATTCCTGAGTGACCTGGTACCCGGTAGAAAAAAATATGAAAATTTCTTGATTCAAGCGATGACGATTTGATTAAAATCTTAACAATTGTTGGGTGATCAGTTTTTATAGATTTCACTGTTTCAAGATATGATTTTAAATCAGATATTATTTTTAAAAATCTTGTTGCGAAGATAAACTCAATAAACTCCAAAAATAAACAATGCCAACAACAGAGCGTTTGCTTCTGCAGTGAAAACGGGACTTTGGTCAGGGATGCGTTTACCCTGACGTAGTTGATTTGTTGCAAAAGCTGCTGCCACTTGATTTTCAGATTTTGATCCATCTGTGTATATTGGGGTAAGTTGTGGGAACATTGCTCTTATGTCCAAAAATTGTTGCTGATAGTCATATGGATGAGTTTTTGATTTTTGATTTCTTGCTAAATCCAAATAAATGTTCGGCTTTTTGAGATCCCATGGAGGAATTCTACAAAAATGTGTCTGTTCCAAAATGTGTAAATCTACTTTCAGATTCTCCAGATGACTTCTGATGCATAGACCAAATGGACAGATGCAACTTGGTTTTCTTTCATATATTATTGAGTGCTGACTTGAAAAAAACTGCTGAGTAGGCTGGATTTTCTTTATTTGTTTTAAGTTTAATTGCATATTGTAGAGACAACTTTAGTCGTCTAATTTCCAGGGAAGGTTCATTGGCTTCCACATATAGACTTTGGACTGGTGATGTTCTGTAGGCTCCTAAAGCCAGTCGTATGTCTTGGTGGTGTACAGTATCCAGAAGACTTGTATATGATTTCCTGGCTGATCCATAAATGATACTTGCATAATCCAGTTTTGAGCGAATCAAAGTTCTGTATAAATTCATAAGAGTTGAGCTGTCTGCTCCCCATTTGGTTTTAGATAAAACCTTTAAAACATTTCTTTTTAAGTGTTTTAATGTGAGGAATAAAAGACAATTTGCTGTCAAAGGTGATACCAAGGAAACTGGTCTCTTTTACAACTTTAATGGGGACTCCATCCATAAACAGCTCTGGTTCATTGTGCAATGAACGAAGCTGACAGAAATGCATACAGACAGTTTTTGTTTGTGAGAACTTGAACCCGTTCTGCATTGACCAAGATTGAATTTTGTTTATCTTCAGTTGGATTTTTCGTTCAATGGCATCGACACGGGTCGCAACTCATGGCAAACGAGTCGTCCCTTTGTTTCTTATAACAATATTGGGATAAAAAAAGGATCTATTATACTCCGGGTCCCTACGGAGTGATGAGAAATAGGGTTCTACTAAGGGATACAGGAATGTAACAGTAATTTAGATATAACTGTAACCCTAGCAAGGGAGGCTTGAGGGTTGTTCTCTCTTGCCCAAGGAGAAGACCCTAGCACTACGGAGGGAAGGAGCGTGCCAATGTTCCTTTCATGGGCTGCCATCGTAAAGGTGGGTCCCATGCCGTACCTCGTTCAAATTGCTCCAAACCGGTGTCATTCGTCAACCGGTGTCACAAACCAGCACAAACAAACAGTACTGGTTTAGGGCTATTTGGACAACATGGGGTAGGGAGTCATGTCACTGTCCCGAATCCAATGTGCTATTTCTAAGGAGGGGAAAAAGATAAAATGTTCGTCCTAACGGCACAAACCGGCACAAATCGAGCACAAACGAACGGCACCGTTTTGAAACGATTTGAACAATATGGGGTGGACAGTTATGTAACTGTACTTAAAAAGTTTTTTTTTATGTTTAAGAAGGGATCATAGTTACAATGTTTATTTCAACGGCACAAATCGAGCACAAACGAACGACACTGGTTTGGTATGATTTAGATGAGGTGGGGTGGAGAGTGACGTCACTGACCCGAATTATATTTGTTATTTCTAAAAGAGGAGATATAGATACAATGTTAATTTTAAAGGCACAAACCGGCACAAATCGAGCACAAACGAATGGCACCAGTTTTGTGCGATTTAGATGAAATGGGGTGGAGAGTGACATCACAGCTCCCGAATTATATTTGTTATATCTGCGAAAGGAAAATAGATACAGTGTTTGTTTTAACAAGAGAAACCAGCACAAATTGAGCACAAACAAATTACACCAGTTTGGAGTGATTTGAACGACATGGGGTGGAGAGTGACGCCACACAACCAAAAAAAAATAATGTTCAATATCTCAAACACCAAACCAACACAAACGTTCGTTTTTGCGGCACAAATCAACACAAACGCAGCACAAACTAATGGCATAGTTTTGGAGATTATTTCGTTTTATGGGGTGCTAACTTCTCAGAGGTTTTTCCTCACTGTTCAGTGCTGAATGGCTGGATGGATTTTAAGACTCAGCTTTTTTCAGTGTGCTGGTAATAGTGGGAATTTCCCACTAAAGATGAATGGAGACAAGAGATACATTTGCCCTACTAGTTAGACAAAAGAATTACACACACTTTACCATTCAAATGGACATTTCTTTAGTAAGCTTCCATATTTAGATAACATATAACCAGAGCAGTCCAAGTAGACAAACAGTGAGCAAAGGCCAATTCTTAAACAAGTGAACACATTGCAGATTGAATGTGAGTCATGATAATGGCTATAAGCTTCCATTTGTGGTGTGATGGTTGGCCACATGGCGCAACATATCATCCACAGTCTGTTATTGTGAAAAGTGAGGCCCGTCTTGCAGTAATTTAAAAATGCCCACGGTCTTTATGGTGCATAATTAAGATTCTAAATTTTACATCCTGGCATTTCAGTATAAATCAGAACAAATTTGTGAGATTTATGCAAATATGACAGTACTTGAGCTTTCCCAAAGTGTGTACACAAAGCCCAGCTGCTATTAAATCCAGTATTCTATCAGTTTGTGTGCATGCTCATGCTTTTAATGGCATATAAGCTTTGATTTTGTGTTCATTTGTGCAAACTTACCCTACACGTTAGCCCGAAATGAACCCTAAAAACAAGTTTAAAAGCAAACTGTACTGAAAAGTTAAAAGGAAATCACCATAATAATCATAAAATGAAACTAGAGTAGACACCATACCAAACAGCACATTTTCTAATGGAATTATAATTTGTTTATAAATATGTTTGTATCAGACTTTTTTTTTTATACCACTGTACTGGATTCATTAGTTTGCAACATTCATTAACTTTAACAGTGTTACCTTGAGCAAATCTTACTTCACTTATAATGTTATCTTATTTTACCAATCCTCATATTCAGCATTATAGATGTCATAACATTTCTTTTATTCCTGTTTGAATAATAAATAAATATAATATGAAGTGCAGAGGTACTAGTGGGCCAGAATTACAAATCACCATGGCTGTGAGAAGAAGGGAGGGGAGTGGGTGTGGCAGGGCAAGGCAGGGGAGGAAAAGGGGGGCGAGCAACTGTCATCTGTTAGTGGCCCATGCTGTCTCTCACTAAAAATCAGGGGTAAAGTGTGAGGAATTGTAAGATTTTTATAGCTGGCAAAGTCCAGTGAAATACACTGACTACCATCTATTTTTATCCCTTTAAAGGTAACCAAGTGCCCTGTAACATATATTACACAGATTAATCGGAATTTCATGTAATTGTATACATATAAATGTACATATACCATTATTATTATTATTATTATTATTATTATTATTATTCTTATTATTATTATTATACAGTATCTCACAAACGTGAGTACACCCCTCACATTTTTGTAAATATTTTATTATATCTTTTCATGGGACAACACTGACGAAATGATATTTTGTTACAATGTAAAGTAGTGAGTGTACAGCTTGTATAACAGTGTAAATTTGCTGTCCCCTCAAAATAACTCAACACACAGCCATTAATGTCTAAACCGCTGGCAACAAAAGTGAGTACACCCCTAAGTGAAAATGTCCAAATTGGGCCCAAAGTGTCGATATTTTGTGTGGCCACCATTATTTTCCAGCACTGCCTTAACCCTGTTGGGCATGGAGTTCACCAGAGCTTCACAGGTTGCCACTGGAGTCCTCTTCCACTCCTCCATGACGACATCACAGAGCTGGTGGATGTTAGAGACCTTGTGCTCCTCCACCTTCCGTTTGAGGATGCCCCACAGATGCTCAATAGGGTTTAGGTCTGGAGACATGCTTGGCCAGTCCATCACCTTTACCCTCAGCATCTTTAGCAAGGCAGTGGTCATCTTGGAGGTGTGTTTGGGGTCGTTATCATGTTGGAATACTGCCCTGCGGTCCAGTTTCCGAAGGGAGGGGATCATGCTCTGCTTTAGTATGTCACAGTACATGTCACAGTATAGTCCCCAGTGCCGGCAGCACTCATGCAGCCCCAGACCATGACACTCCCACCACCATGCTTGACTGTAGGCAAGACACACTTGTCTTTGTACTCCTCACCTGGTTGCCGCCACACACGCTTGACACCATCTGAACCAAATAAGTTTATCTTGGTCTCATCAGACCACAGGACATGGTTCCAGTAATCCATGTCCTTAGTCTGCTTGTCTTCAGCAAACTGTTTGTGGGCTTTCTTGTGCATCATCTTTAGAAGAGGCTTCCTTCTGGGATGACAGCCATGCAGACCAATTTGATGCAGTGTGCGGCGTATGGTCTGAGCACTGACAGGCTGACCCCCACCCCTTCAACCTCTGCAGCAATGCTGGCAGCACTCATACGTCTATCCTGCAAAGCCAACCTCTGGATATGATGCTGAGCACGTGCACTCAACTTCTTTGGTCGACCATGGCGAGGCCTGTTCTGAGTGGAACCTGTCCTGTTAAACAGCTGTATGGTCTTGGCCACCGTGCTGCAGCTCAGTTTCAGGGTGTTGGCAATCTTCTTATAGCCTAGGCCATCTTTACGTAGAGCAACAATTCTTTTTTTCAGATCCTCAGAGAGTTCTTTGCCATGAGGTGCCATGTTGAACTTCCAGTGACCAGTATGAGAGAGTGTGAGAGCGAAAACACCAAACTTAACATATCCCCATTCACACCTGAGACCTTGTAACACTAATGAGTCACATGACACCGGGGAGGGAAAATGGCTAATTGGGCCCAATTTGGACATTTTCACTTAGGGGTGTACTCACTTTTGTTGCCAGCGGTTTAGACATTAATGGCTGTGTGCGGAGTTATTTTGAGGGGACAGCAAATTTACACTGTTATACAAGCTGTACACTCACTACTTTACATTGTAGCAAAGTGTCATTTCATCAGTGTTGTCCTATGAAAAGATATAATAAAATATTTACAAAAATGTGAGGGGTGTACTCATGTTTGTGAGATACTGCACATGTATAAATGTATATGTTTATATACACACTATAAATGCACATATTTGAAAATAAGTTACAGTGGCAGCAGTACGCAGGGCTCTGATGAGGTGGAGGACTTCTCTTTTCCTGAATCCCCAGGGCTAAATGGAGACACAATGGATAGTGGTGCAGGTCCTCTGCTCTATCTGTTTGAACCTTTAGCCACTGGCATGACTATGGAGGAAAACATGGACGAACCGGAGGCAGCGCGGCTGGTAGAAGTATTGGAATAGTCGCTAGCTAATCAGAGAAGACCAAAACCAGTCATCCACACAATTGGCTGCAGTAGGCTTGAGCTTTTCATGAAGGAAATGGGGAAGGTACTTCCCTTCAGCACGGACTCTCGTTGGATATTGAGGGCTATGGACAGGACATGGAAGCTCCTATTGGTTCAAATGAGGTGTCAATCGAAAGGTCAGAGTGCAGCGGCCATTTTGAAGTCAAGAGATAAGGAATATTTACAAGCAAACAGAAGTTATAATGGAGAACACGTAAAAGATTAGGCACATCTGCTGGTAATTTGAAATGACACACAACAGTCCATGGGTATTTATTGATGTAATAATGTGTTTTAGACTTATTTTACTTTTTGGAATATTTTTACTTGATTGGATCGTTTGGACCTTTTCCAGTGTAACAAGACTGTTTTTGTTGGGATGTTATCGACCAGTGGACTACTATGAGGCTTCATATGCGAGTTGCCTCAGTTTTGTAAGTGTTTGTTTGTATGTTGGTGGTCTGACAGAAACATTGATTGTAGCTGCTGTTGTGATTGTATCTTGAAACAGTTTTTATCAGTTGAATCAGAAGAATAGCTTCTTCTTATAGCTTAGCTTTCCAAAGATATATCGCATGAATACCTATGTACACACAACAGCTTTGTACATAGCATAGTATTGCACTTAACAACATGATGGCCCGCCGGCGGGCCGTGGCAATTTAAAAATTAGACACATACCTCCTTTGAAGGGATTGAAAAGTCCTCGGGACTTGGTACGGCATCATTGTCTAGACGCAACTGCTTTCATGAGCAAGGCCAAAGTCCACCTTTCTCCAATTCTCGTAGCTCTCCCGAGAAAACTGCTTGCTACAGACAAACAATTTCGATGCATCGGTAGTTGATGGCCAACCAACCACCCACAGCCAGAGTCTAGCCCTGGCAGCATCACGGGGAAAGCCATGCAACACACTCGAACTCTTACACCACTGAAACAAACACGTGACACATGAACGCCTCTCTCATCTACTATGTGATCTTACAGTTTGACACGTCTGTAATAGGAAAGCACCACGTGCTGTCACGAATAATTAAGAGACAGCGTCTTGTCATAGGCTAAGAACACGCAGTCTTCTTAGTGTTTAGTTTAGTGTTTCATGACCCTTTAGGTTGTCACCTGTCTGTAATTTTGTTGTGAATAATAAGTATTATAGTACTTTCTAATAAATTATTATGTCAAAATTAGGTAGATTTGATGACCAACTTGTTACTTCCTATAATATTAGTGCATTGGCATGGTTACTACAGGAATATCCATGACAATGGCTATGCCGTAATGTATTTCCACTGCTGGCCTATATAACTAGTTTCTCTCTCTTACACACAGAGTGGCCGATATACCCAGTGTGTCTGGCAGTTGCCTGACTACTACTTTTGTCACCTGGGATACACACACAGACACACACACTTTGGCCCATTTTCTAGCAGTTACGGTAACAGTATTACAGCAGCCTTTTGGGAGTGCTAGGGAACTTTCTAATTCTCTCCCTGTTTATACACGTGTATTAATACAGAACACAGTTTCTCTCTCTCTCTCTCTCTCTCTCTCTCTCTCTCTCTCTCTCTTTCTTACACGCGCGCACACACACACGCACAAATTCGTGATTAATGAATTAACAAAAAGTAAAAACATAGTGCAGAATGTTAGTTCTTGATGTTTAGTTGAGCAGTCTGAATTATGATAGTCGTCAACAAAACCAGGTTGGTGAAGCGGGTGTATTTTTTTCTTTCTTTCTTTTTTTTATTTAAAAAAAAAATTTTTCAAGTGAGAAACAAAAAAATGGGAAAAGAATCGATAGAAAGTTTAGACAAATTTAAATTTTAGATTGAGAGGCTTCACCATTTTTTAAACAATCATTACAGTAGGGTAATTAGCCATCAGCATTTTGCAGGACGATCTCAAGAATTGATTTTCTGCATCCCCCTCACAAAATACCTATTTAACTGATCATTGACACTTACATTTATGGCATTTGGCAGACACCCTAATCCAGAGCAACTTACAGAAGTGCTTTAAAGTCTCTATCAATAAATACATCCTGATACTGGTTCATTAGGTCATGAACTAAGAATACCATCAGTCTAAAACCTTTGTTCGGGAGATAATATAGTAAGGAAAGCAACAACACAAATTTTTAAGTGCTAATTTCTAAGTATTTCAAAAAGAGGTAGGTCTTTAGACGTTGTTTGAAGACTGCCAGTGACTCAGCTGTTCGGACATCTAGAGGAAGTTCATTTCACCACCTAGGTGGCAGAACAGAGCAAAGTCTTGATGCATGCCTTCCTTGTACCCTGAGAGAATGTGGAATCAGTCGAACCATGCTATAGGATCAGACAGAGCGTGGTGCAGTGCGGGGTGTGATAACTGCTTTGAGGTAAGGGGGTGCTGGTCCATTTTTGGCTTCTTAGGCAAGTATCAGTGTTTTAAATCTGATGCGAGCAGCTACAGTGCTACAGAAGCCAGTGGAACGAGTGGGGTGGGGTGGGAGAACTTGGGAAGGTTGCAAACAAGTCGTGCAGCTGCATTCTGGATCAGTTGCAGAGGATGAATGCCACTTAGAGGCAGACCTGCCAGGAGTGAGTAGCAGTAGTCTAATCTCGAAAAGAGAAGGGACTGAATAAGCACCTGAGTGACCTGTGTGGATAGAAATGGACAAATCCTTCTTATGTTGTAAAGAAGAAATTGACATGAGCATGTCAGATTAACAGTGTGAGAAGAAAAGGACAGTTGATTGTCCATGGTTACCGCAAGGTTGCATGTAGAGACCAAAGGTGAGATCAGAGAGTTGTCCAGGGAGATCGCAAGATCCTGACATGGTGATGAATCAACTGGGATGAACAGCAGTTCAGCTTTGCTGGGATTAAATTTCAGCTGATGAGCTGCCATACATGATGAGATGTCTGCCAGACTTGCTGAGATCTCAGAGTCTGGAAAGTGGAAAGTGTCTGAAGGAGGGGATGAGTTGAGTGTCATCCACATAACAGTGGTATGAGAACCCATGTGAGGATATGACCTCACCAAGAGGTCAAGTATAGAAGAAGAACAGAAGAAGACCAAGTACTGAGCCTTGTGGGACACCAATGGAGAGTCTGCATGGAGCCAATGTGGATTGCATCCATGTCACCTGATATGACTGACCTTCCATTGCCATGCTGCGCCATGAATTCCAAGACTCATAAGGGTGGACAAGAGAGTCTTGTGGTTAACTGATGCCAGTTTGGCTGATCTAGCAGCATGTAGCTTTTCAGTGATGGCCAAAAGGGCATTCTCTGTGGAATGTGCCACTTTGAAGCCAGACTGGTTAGGATCTTGGAGGTTGTTCTGTGAGAGATAGAGAGACAGTTGTTTGTAGACAGTGCATTTGAGCATTTTAGAAAGAAAAGAGAGAAGTGATACTGGTCGGTAGTTGCTGATGTCAGAGGGATCCAGATCTGTAGGAGAGCGGAACGAAAATGGAAGAAAGACAAACTGCAGGTTTCCTATGAAATTCTTAGGGAAGCTCTATCAAACATCCAGGGCAATGTTCTCAATTGGTTCAAATCTTATTGTGAAATTCGCATTGCGAATTTCACTTCCTCCTCAGCCCATCACACCTGTGGAGTGCCTCAGGGCTCCATTCTTGCCCCGGTTTTATTTTCCCTTTATATGCTCCCTATAGGTATCTTTAAGAGACATGGGGAGTCTTTTCACTGTTAAGGTACGTTCACACATACAGCGATTTTATCGCTGCAAGTCGCCAGTCGCTGTACTATGAAGTCGCCAGTAGGCATTCCTACTACTGGTTGCCATAGTAACATGGGTGGCCGCAACTAGCATTCCACTTTTGACAACAAACCAGTTTTCTTGTCACTAAAATGTAATATTTTGGAGGGAGAGAGATCTTATATAAAATTCACCAGTGTATATATACATCATATCCTACGAGATGAAGGAGATCCAGTGTGGCCATTGCGACCATCTCTCTGTGGAAAAAGCACAAGTGCTTAGCTTAGCATATGGCCTTAGCATGTTTAAAGCAAAAATAATAATAATGAAATACACTCACTTTTTGTTCCAATCGAGCAAAATCCCAGTGTGACACTTCACCCAAGATAGGAGCTGCATTGGGATTTTGCTTGATTGCAACAAAAAGTGAGTGTGTTTCTTCATTATTATTATTATTATTATTATTATTATTATTATTTTGCTTTAAACCCGCTAAGACCCTAAGCTAAGCTAAGCTAATTTGCTATTGCTGCAATGGCGCTGTGTCTGCTAGCGAGCATGGGTGGCTAGGGATCACGTGCACTCTACTGTCTTCACTCCCATTGGTAGTCGCTGCACAAGTCGACAAGTCGTGCCAAATTTGCATAAAGTTAAGCTTTTCTCAACTTTGTCGCGTCATTGGACATGCCCACATCTAGTCACCATGTGTCGCTGTCGCTCATGTCGCCGGAAGTCTCCAGCTCTCGTTGAAAATGAATGGTCTCCAATTGCTTTGTCGCTGCTAGACGCTGTATGTGTGAATGCACCTTTATGCTGACGATACCCAAATCTACTTGCCTCAAACACTATTGAACCACTTCAGACTTGCCCAAAAGAACATTGTGGCTGTCTTCAAATTTCCTACACTTAAACGAGAATAAGACTGAGATTGCTATTTTTGGTCCGGTGTCCACCGCACCAAATTTAATACCTAACATGGATCAATTTGCATCCTATATTAAACCACACGTTAAAAATCTCAGCTTTTTACTGGATAGTGATCGCAGACTTGACAAGCAGATTAATGCGGTTGTCAGATCAAGTTTTTTTCAACTTAGGTTTTTAGCTAAGGTCAAGTCTTTTCTATATTTTAAGGATCTTCAAAAAGTGACTCATGCTTTTATTTCTTCTCGTCTGGATTACTGCAACTCTTTTTACACTGATATTATACAGACATTTATGGCTCGATTACAATTAGTCCAGAATGCTGCCGCCAGACTCCTGACGGGTACACTGAAGCACAAACACATCACCCCTATTCTTGCTTCACTACACTGGCTACCGGTGCGCTACAGAATTGATTTCAAAACACTCCTACTAGTTTAAAAATCTGTTAACAATCTAGCTCATCTATACCTTATGGAGTTCCTATCCTTGCATAAACCCTCTAGAACTCTCAGGTCTTGTGATCAAGTGCTACTAACAGTTCCCAGATCTAGATTGAAGCTTAGGGATGATCGTGCTTTTGCTGTGGCAAGCCCTAAGCTTTGGAATAGCCTGCTTCTACATATTAGAACTGCTCATACTATTATTAAATCCAAGTTAAAAACTTATTTCTTCTCCTTGGTATTTGACCAGTCATAGAGATAGTTTTAAATTTGTTATATGATTATGTAATGACAGTTACAATATTAGGATTTCTATTGAAACTATTATATTTTATTTTCATTTTATTTCTATTTTAGCTTTTGTAATTACTGCTGTAAAGCGCTTTGGTCAACTTATGTTGTTTTTAATGGTGATATATAAATAAACCTGACATTGACATAATCCTGACAGTACCAGGCATGCATCCTCACAGCCTGGCCCCTCCCTCCTCCTCGTCACACTCCTCCGCAGCCAGATTCAGGCCTCTGTCCTGAGGTATCTCATTAAGTTAGTCTGTGACCCAAACACTGAAGCCTGGTCCATCCATTTATTTCCACTGTCCATATTATGTTGGCTGCACTGTCTGTGGTGATGCACACCTGGCCTTCTTCGTTCAGACCCCAGCCAGCTAGCGCATCTTTCAATCCAGAAGCGATGTTTTCTCCCGTATGGTCAATGGGAAAGTATTATGTTTACAAACATCGACTCTTTAATTCAAAATCCTCACATATGAAATGAACAGTGAGACTCTGATATGGTTCAGTCGACCTGCTGGACCACATGTCAGTTGTTGTCGCGTAATATTCCACATATTTCAGCTCGGCTTCAACCTTCTTCTTGCATGTATCATTCAGTTTTTGAATGGCTTAAGTAAAGAACATATGAGAGGGAAGGCGATATCTTTTATCGAGCATTAGTATAAGATTCTTAAAACCATCATTTGTGACCGCGTTAATTGGCACCAAATCTTTAGCCAGATAACTGATCGCGTCTGTTATTTCATAGTCCCTTCGTGAAGATTTGTCATAGGGTGTGGCACTTTCTAATGCTTGAGCAATTGAAGTTTGCTTGGATGTCAGTCGTGGTGGTTTCTTCTGCATAGTGGTGTTGTGAAAGTGATACTTCTGCAGGTGTTGATACAGATTGGTTGTGTTGCCTCGCAAGGTTGACACAGATGTTCGGCAGGTTTTGCAAAGTACTTGCCTTTGAAGTACATCAGAATGTCGAAATCTAAAATTATTCCAAACATATGCAGTGCTGTTTTTTAAGGTATCAAGTCATCGCCAGGACTTTGCTCTTCTACAGACACACTTTGTTGTGGAGTTGAATCGCTCCCTCTCATCTTTTTCAAATGACGTTCCTGGCTCATTCACTCAGCATGTGCAGTGTTAATGCCCCCTGTTGGTTAAACTCTGCGCCAAACGTAAAATGCTCAGGAAGCAAACCGTCAACGACTACGTGGATGCTTGTTACCATATTTGATAGTCCTTAATCGAAATAATCACAACTCTCGCACCCTTTCAAATCGCGATGTCGGTTTTAAAAATGATTAATCGTGTAGCCCCAGTGGTAACAGTTCAAATTGTCCTGTTTGTGTGCCAAATTTAATATCTTTCATATGGTTCTATGGGCTGCCATAGACTCAAGAGCGGAAGAAGAAGAGCCGGAAGAAGAATATGCCCATGCCCTGAAGGTACACAAAAAGCCACCTTGTTGTCAAAAATTATAATGCAATTTCATAAAATGCTAATAGTTCTTGATTACTTTTGCCTATTGTCATGAGACTGGTTTTGATAGATTACTTGCATCATGAAAAGAACAAGGATGCAGTTATGCCATGGTCGGCCAAACTTGCTGTCCACCATTTTGAAAAACCTACTTTTTCAAACTCCTTCTAGACCGATCAAACCATTTTCGAATAACACACAAACAAATTTGATGGCTAGTATGCCAAAATGGACATGAGGCTATACCTCCATAATGCTTTAATGTATTTAGACCAAACTTATGTATATGTCATAGCCATCATGACTTGAGGGTAACTGCACAGTTTCGGAACAGCGCCACCTAGTATTCACAAGATTAAATAAGATGTTATAAGCAAAAATGTGCTTTTTTCATATCTCATGAACACTAGGTTGCGCTGTTCCAAATCTATGCAGGCATTCTCAAGTCATGATTGCTATGACATATACTAAGTTTGGTCTGAATACTGTAAAGTTTTATGGAGAGGTAGCCTCACATCCATTTTGGCATGTCAAATTCGTTTGCACGTTATTCGAGAACGGTTTGACTAATCAACTGGAATTCCATAAGTTTTTGTCAGCATGGTCTAAAGATGATGCGACTCGATTATTTCGAGACATAATTGTCTTCCTCTTAAGCAACTTTGACTTTAAAAATATTGCTACATTGCTGTAACTGATTGTAGATCAGATGTATAACTAAAATAGATTAATCAGGATCAATCTTCCATTACACAAAAGATGATGCCAGAAAGTAATAAGGCAGTGTACAGTTAGACTGATGCATTAGGTAGGACGATGCTTACTGAGGAGCACCGACATCCTTCACTTTAAAATCTACTATAGAGAATTGTATCATGATTCCTAACCCACCCAGCGTCTTCAGTGCATTATGTGCCAAATGCCAATGCTTTAGTAAGATTAGTAGTAAAGGTTTTATAAAGTTTTGTTGTTGTTTTTAGATTTTTTTTTTGGACTAGATAGAGAGCTTGAAACTTCAGTCTCCATGGTAACATTGCATAGGAAGCGAAGTGGTGGCAGGTTTTTTCCGAGTCATTTCAGAGAGCTTGTAAAGACATAATGTTTGAAACACATCATTCCAGAAGGCAGCCAAACACCAAACTTGTTTTAATCTAAACAAATAAACCACATCTTTCCACAAGGCGTCTGCAGTTCAACCTGAATCCAGTTACAAATATGGTGAGGGATAAATCTCCTGCTGTATTGTTACGTGTGAGTGCACCAGTTTATCTGGTCCTGCAGTGTGTGTTGTCGCGTGAAGGATGGTGGAGTTGTGTAATTCTAATGTTATGTAAGCCACAGTCAGAGTGCAGCAGATTGAGAGAATATTACAGTTGTTTGCTATAATTTGCTGTAACACATGAAGTTTCAGAAACAATTTGGCAGAGTTTTGCTTTTTGAAGACGTTTATTTGTTGGAGAATTTTACAAAGACACTGTTGGTATTTTTACATTTACATTTATTCATTTAGCAGATGCTTTTATACAAAGCGACTTTCAAATGAAGAAATACAAGCAAAGTGATATATCAAGCAGAGAACAATACAAGTAGTGCTAACAGGCAAGATTTTTAATCGAGTTCTAGAGGAGCAAAGTGCACAGAGTAGAGATGTAAGAACCAGTGTAAGTGTAGATTAAATCAGCTGACCTGTATGATGTCTGGTTGAAACTACACCAGTGGTTTCTTTCTTTTTCAGAACATACCAAATTGTTGTACTGGCTATGCCAAATCCTTGTGCAGTGGCTCTGATTGATTTTCCATCTTTTCACAGGTTCAAAATGCCTTGCTTTTCTCCTATAGACAGCTTTCTGGTCTTCCTTTATCTCTGGTTTATCCTTTTTAAAAACAAATGCAGTCTTCACAGGCAAAACCCAGGGCTCAAACCAAGAGTAGATATTCGGAGCTATTAATTGTTTAATCAATCAATCTAACAGGGCACACCTGGGCAACAAGAAACACCTGTCAGTCACATGTTCCAAATGTTCTAAGTTTAACACATCTACAGAAGTGGAAGGTATTTGGTACAACACAGACCGTCCCTGGATCAGGACGTCGCTCCAAACTGGATGAAAGAGCCAGGAGGAAACTGGTCAGAGAGGCTACCAAGAGGCGTACAGCAACTCTGAAGCAGTTGCAGGAATTTATGACAAAGAGTGGTCATTGTGTGCATGTAACAACAATATCACAAATTCTCCACAAATGTGGCTTGTATGGGAGGGTTGCAAGAAAAAAGCCACCCATGACTGAGCTTTGCCAAAATGCACCTTGAAGATTCTGAGGCCACATTATTTGGCCTCAACACCAAATGATATGTCTGGTGGAAATCCAATACAGCTCACCATCCAAATAACACCATTCCTACAGTAAAGCATGGAGGTGGTAATATCCTGTTATGGGGGTGTTGCTCTGCAGCAGGGACTGGACTTACTTACTTACATGGCATTTGGCAGACGCTCTTATCCAGAGCGACATACATTTTTATTTCATTTATACATCTGAGCAGTTGAGGGTTAAGGGCCTTGCTCAATGGCCCAGCAGTGGCAGCTTGGCGGTGCTGGACTGGAGCACTTGTCAGGATAGAATAAATACCATCATATTCTTGAGGAAAATCTGCTGCCCTCTGCCAGAAAGTTGTCAATGGGAAGAAGGTTTACCTTCCAACATGACAATGACCCAAAGCACACAGCAAAACTGACCACACAGTGGTTGAATGTCCTTGCATGGCCTAGTCAGAGCCCAGACTTAAACCCCACTGAAAATTTGTTGAATGACTTGAAGACTGCAGTCCACAAATGGTCACCATCAAATTTAACTGAACTTGAGCAGTTCTGCAAAGAAGAGTGGGCAAATATTGCAAAGTCTAGATGTGCAAAGTTAGTAGAGACATATTCCAACAGACTAAAGGCTGTAATTAAAAAATTAAGGCAAATTAAAGCAAAGGGGTGATCCTTTTTCCAACTCAGTGATTCTGGTTATTTATTTATTTATACCCACTGTAGGTGTAGATATCAGGAAATGAAAGCTGAAATTCTGATGTCATCTCATATTCATCTTTTGTTCATTATGTAAATACATTAACCTTGAGTATGGTGGTCCATTACAAATACAAAGAATGATTAATCACAGCACTTTCTTACTTGTTAATTACACTTGTGTTTGAAGAACTCATTTTTCCCCCCTCTTTGATTTCACAGCAGAGGCTCCCAAAGCATAGAACATCTACTGACCTAAAAACTGAACAATTACTATTGGTTTTTAGAATGCAGGAACATTCTGGACATTGTATTAATTGGAATCCAGGTTTTGACACCTTGCATTCTTCCTTTTTCACCAGAGGATAAGAATTGCTCTATTTCAGTCTCATGCTATTTTTCACCACTTCTCCCTTTCTATTGCATACACTCATCAGCCCTATCCTCACCCCTTAGTGTTTTATGTCACTAGATGTTTCATAGCTTATTGTTGCATGACACACATACAATCATGAATTTATCTCAAGCTGATTCCATTCCTTAACGTTGAGTAGGATTTTGATTAAACATCTCCAGGTGTGCTAATGGCTCATTCTGTATGGATTATATAAAGGCAAGAGCAATAGAATGGTATGGTGGTAATAGTTTTCTTGTATAGGCTGTCTGTTTCCTTTTATTTTCTGTCTGCCTGCCTGTGTATCTCTGTCTACCATAGATATCTACATATATAAGTATAGGTAGGTAGATAAATGTTTCTGATGGCTCTCAATTTTTTCCATCTCATGTTTATCTACAGATCAGTCGGGTCCTGAAGCCTGGAGGTCGTTTTGTGTCAGTGACCTTTGCACAGCCACACTTCCGGAAGAAACTGTATGCACGCCAAGAGTACGACTGGTCCATCAACCACTATCACTACGGCGACAGCTTCCACTACTTTCTTTATATCCTCACCAAAGGGGAGGAGCTTAGCCCAGAAGATGCTGCATTGGAGAGGAGGATGTGTTTCCAGACGGAGGACCTGCCCACTGTGATCACATTTCAGGAAGTTGAAAATGAGGACTTCCTCAGTAACATTGGCCTGTAAAATCTTGCAACACTGAGCTCAGCCAAAGGAAACAAAGACCTATGGTTTTCTGACAGTTACTTCTATTTGTTTTAAATAATTTTTTCTAGGGATTCATTGTAGTAATGTTATATGGAACATCATGGAATGTTTTTTTGCCAGTATTTTATTAGAAAATTCTCAGGTCCTTGAAATCTGTATGCGATTTCAGATTTGTACAAATTCAATGTATAAGGTCACGTGAGATGTTGTTAGCTTTGGATATCAGTAGGAATTTTAATGAATTTTGCTATAATTTTTGTAATATGGGTGCTTTTAAAAAAAAATCTGATAATGTTCTTCTTCTGCTTCCCTCTGTCTCCCTCTATTTCATGATTTCTTTCTGCCTCTTTCTTCTAGTCTGGCCTAACTTCTACATGCTGTGTTGTGGATATAAAATAGGCTGAACTCATTTGACATTTTTACATTCATACAGAGACAGCCCTGTCATAGATTAATCACCAAACAACAAACTGTTTCATTTGCTATTTTCAGGAAACTGTGTGCATATGTATGCAGACACATCCTGTTGTAAATGAGGTTTAAATTTTGTACTTGCCACCAGGACTGGTGACATTCATTAATAAACCAGAAATCATTTATTTTTAATTTTGCTCTGAAATCTAATTACTAGCTATTTTTAAAGGTTGGAAAAAGGTGCCCACATTTCAGAGATCCCTGTGCTGATGTACTGCAGATCGGAGCAGGATTGCAAAATTTAAACTCATCTTTCAATCGGAAAAGATGACACTTAATGGACTTTTAATGTAATGAAACAGTGTTTTCATGCTATAAGCTCAGGTAGTGTAACTCCAGTGTTCAACAGTACATTTTGGCAAAATTGAAACTGAAACATTGATTTATTTACTTTTTGTACTGCAAGACCTTATTCTTAATGAATAGTTTTTAATCTGTAAATCTTTTTTACTAGTTTTACAAGTTAAATAAAATAGCTTTTGACTACTTTTGTGCATTGTCATGAGTTGAGCTTGACAGATTCCCTGGGTCATGCAGACAACAATGATACCAATTATGCCATGGTACGGTAAAATTCCTGTCCACCATTTTTGAATTTTCTGAAAAACCTCCTTTTTCAAACTCATCCCAAATCATTCGTCCAATTTTAACAAAATTTGTAAGGGATCATCTTCAGACGATGCCCGCAAAAAAGTTTATCAAAAGTTTTTTGATAAGCCAAACCTTTCTCAAGTAATGTGCGGATGAATTCAGTTATGGAATTCAAATTGATTAGTCAACCTGTTCTCAAATAACGCGCGAACGGATCCGACTGCAAGCACGCCAAAACGGACATGAGGCTATATCTCCAAAATGCTTCAGCGTATTCAGACCAAACTTAGTACCCATCATTGGCATCATGATTGGGGGTAGCTGCATTGTTTTGGAACTTATTGTTCTGGAATTATAATGCAATATCAAAAAATGCTAATTGCTTTTGATTACTTTTGCCCATTGAGGCCGAGCACAACGATACCAATTAAGGTCGTCCGAACTTGCTGTCCGCCATTTTGAATGTACTAAAAAAATTACTATTTCGAACTCCTCCTAGATCGTTCATCCGATTTTTACCAAAATTGAAACAGATCATCTTCAGACCACGCAGACATAAATTTATTGAAGTCAAGTTGA
The DNA here is from genome assembly GCA_023630585.1 of Cranoglanis bouderius. NCBI lineage: Eukaryota > Metazoa > Chordata > Actinopteri > Siluriformes > Cranoglanididae > Cranoglanis > Cranoglanis bouderius. The sequence continues at coordinate 33,838,852 of CM042536.1, forward strand.
TTGGTCAAACTTGAATGACACACAAATGAATTTGAAAGCGATCATGCTGAAATGGACGCGATGCTATATCTCCGTAATGCTTTAGCATATTCAGACCAAACTTAGTATATCAAAACTTTTTGATAAACCCAACCATTCTCAAATAATGTGCAGACGAATTCGAGTGTTATCATGCCGAAACAGATGTGAGGCTATATTTCCATTGTAAATTAGTGTATTCAGACCAAACTTAGTACCTGTCATTGGCATCATGACTTGTGGGTTTTGGAACAGCGAATTATAATACAATTTTTAAAAATGCTAATATAATTTGATTAATTTTGCCTATTGTAATGAAACTGGTCTTGGTAGATTCCGTGAATCAATTTCCGTGAAAACAACTATTCAATTATGCCGTAGTCAATCGAACTTGCTGACTGCCATTTTGAATTTCATTTAAAACCTACTTTTTCGAACTCCTCCGACACCATTGCCCCGATTTTCACCAAATTCGATTCACATCATCTTCAGACCATGCTGGCAAAAAGTTATGGAATTTGTTTTGATATAGCAAACTGTTATCGTTTAACGCATCAACATATTTGATGGCATGATGCCAAAATGATGCTGAGGCTGTATCTCTGCAAGGCTTTGGCATATTGACACCAAACTGTGTAATTGTGACCCCACACTGACCACACCGCATGAATGTGGTTACAACACCACCTATTGGTCAAACATGATAAGCAATTAAATCAACCATTTTGCCTTAAATCATATACAAATGTCTAAAATTGCTCTTTTTTCACAGTTGGTCTTGATGCGCCTTGCCATGCTTGTGTAGCTCCTCGTTTAGCCTCTTTTGTGCTTGGCCCCTTAATTGCTGCTTGCAGCTATATTTATTATTATTATTAATATTATTATTATTATTAGGGGCCAAGCACCAAAGGTGCGCTGACACCTATTGTGTAACCGTTAGTGTTCTTTTTCTTCTTCCACTATTTAATCTATGGCAGCCCATAGAACCGCTTGCGGAAAAGTTATGACATTTGGCACACAGATAGACGACAGTCTCAACATTAACCAGAGCAATTTTGGAGTCTCTATCTCAAATCCACTAGTGCCACCTACAGCTCAAAGTTGCACTCACGTTTATGCTAATAACTTTTGAACTGTAAGGGCTAGAAACAAGATTGTTTTTTCCTCTGATTCCGTGGAATGTCATTTTCCGTCATGAAAATTTTTCCGCCAATTTGAATTTTCTGGAAAATCTACTTTTTCAGACTCCTCCTAGGTGGTTTGTCTGATTTTCACCAAAATTGAATCAGATCATCTTCAGACCGTGCTGGCAAAAAGTTATCAAAAGCTTTTTGATAGACCCAACTGTTATTGTATAGCACATCAACGAATTCAACAAAGAGCACACCAAAATGGATGTAAGGCTGTATCTCCGCAATGGTTTGGTATATTCATTACAAGCATGACCTGAGGGCACAGTTTCAGCGCAGTGTCACCTGGTGATGAAAATGAAAAATTTTTGCTTATAACTTCTAAACAGTGTAACGAAGCAAGCATTACTAGCATTATTCTTTTCCACCAGAATAATGTAATGGATCAACTTTAAACATGAAAAACCAAACAGAAGCGCACGCTTGGATTCGAAGCACCTTTTTAAAGGAGACGAGTTTTAAAGCGTGCCCGCATTATCTACCAGAATGTGTAGTAACTGGGATGAATCTGCAACGCTTAAATATATTCTCCACCAGTTACAATTTATGTAACAAATTAAAAAATGTTTAACACGTTTAAATGTATTCTCCAATTTATATAAGGAATTAGCTCGACTGGCGTGAAATATATCTATATATCTAATCAACGCGTGTTGTGGCCAGTTATAAATATACATCAGCCATGAAAGGGAATTCATGTATGTGCACATATACATATAGATAATTAACTACAACGGATTATAATTAATTATGACTATGTATGTGGTCTGTAAACTGTAGTCTAGTTTAGATTCATGAACTCTAAAGAGGGGGTTTATCCTTCTGGCCAGGAAGAATTACCCCACGAAGTTTGTTATTAAAGATTAGAGCGGGTAATCGAAATCTTATGCAGCATTTAATTGACTCATCACGTGACAAAACAGACAAATCAAGCGTGGTGATAATAGATTTTAATAACTAGATGTAACTATGGATACACAGGACTAACTCTAAGCAAACATACATATGTACATCTATATACAAGGAAAGGAAAGGGATAGAGAGAAAGTAATGAAGTAAAAGGGAAGCAGAAAAAACAACTAATTAGCCTTTTTCAAAAACCAGCAACGACTTAAATCGTACAATCTTAAACGTGGATATAGGTTCATTAACTATACTTGCATAGCTTTGGTTTGAAGGTTCGTGCGAGGTTGTGTAGAGTTCGCTGGTTTTGTTGCGCCATTTGCAAAAGGCGTGAGCCATGAAGCGGTTGAATCCTTTGTCCGGGAGAGAGAGATCCTGGCTTCCTCTTCCCGGGGCACATGGCCCCGGGGGAGAGAGAAACCGGAAGAGTGTGAGTGAAGAGTTACTGAAGAGACTGAAGAGACTGAGAGGAGAGGAAGAGCCAAGTTTCAAAGCGTGGTGTTGTTTTAAAGACAACACCAACGCACACGCCTCTTTGGGCTATGGGCCAATCAGGAAGTTGGATTTGCATGTCCAGGGAGGAGCCGGTTTATACCATATTATAAATGAAATTAAGAGAAAACATGAAATAATGTATCCCATTGCAATATGATATGCATAATCAATCAGGGTATCTCGAGACGATTAACTACATACCAAATTCGATGGACTTGTAAAGAATATTACAAATAAAACCTGGTTACAGACATTTAAAATGATATCCTAAATTAAAACTATCTAAAATCATTAAGGTTAGTTACATAAACACACAATATATGTAAACAAGATAACATCACACTATTTAGAACATCGAATAATTACATATAATTACACGTTACATTGAAAAGAGAGAGATTTCTCCATTGTGTGTGTAAGGTAAGCTTGTGTGTGTGTGTGTGTGTGTGTGTGTGTGTGTGTGTGTGTACCAAGGGGGGAAGTTTGGTCGTTAGCATTCCAAAGGTATCTGGTCAAACTGGGGCCAGAGTGGTCATTAAACAGATAGGGATTTATAGCTCAAAAGAAACAAAATAAACTTCTGTGCTAAGCCAGGCTGATCCAGAAATCAGTTTGATATGTTCAGACGTTACAGTCCCCCCTTTCGGGCAAGGATGTCCAGGTGTGGACATCATTGGGCGACAGTCGTCATGGTGATCGGATGACAAGTGGATCAAACTGATCGATCAACGGGTGGCTCCTAAATGTCCTCAGCCTTTGCTTCCTCAGGCTGAGGGTCCATCTTGACGTGTGTTTGTGCGCACTCTAGGGCCAGTTCAGAGACAGGGTAAGTGGGCGGTTTCTTCCACAGCCTTTTCAGCAGCAGTCCTCTGCTTGGCGTAGGCCTTGTGGATTCTGCCTGGTGACACATTGAGCAGTGGGCTTCCACCCCCCTTTTGGAATTAGGGAGTGGTGGCTGGGAGGCTTGCACCCACTGGTCAAGGAAAACTCTGTGGTGAGCGTTTACCTTCTCTGGTCATTTTGCAGAAGGTATGACAAGTTCAGTTCTCTGTGAGCGGTGTTAAGTCCATCTATGAAAGTGTACCCTGGTTGTGCTGAAGTATGGATTTCAGCTCGGGTCGCCAGCAGGTTGTTTTTGCAGGCTTTGACCTTAGCGTTCCTTTCTGTTCAGTTCACTTTTTGCTCTGGTTAGGAGAGCTTCACTTGTTGGAGTTTCCTGATGAGTTCCTCTCTGGGTTCTCTCTCCAACTGCTCGTGGTGCTCGGTCTCTGCATGAAGCTCTGCCAGGGCTCTTTGTAGTTTTTCCACTGCCTCTCAGAGCTCTGGGTCCATTTCACCTTCTGTCCCACGCTGGTTCTGGGTCTCGAGGAGTATGCTGATCTAGGCAGCTTTGAGCGTGGGCCTGGTTCCTTCAGGCCTCCTTGTTCTGGAGCTTGAGCGCGCTGCTGCTTCTTGCTCCAGGTGGACGTTGCTCGTTTCACTGAGTCGTGCCTGGGCGACGAGGTTGTGTGCGAGGCTCCCGATGATCTCTGCCCATCCTTTGGGGTTCTGGATCAGATTGTGGGCCATCTGTCTGCTTACATCGTTGTCCAGCTGCTCTCTGCTTAGGTGCTGTAGGTCGCCAGCAGCTTGGAGCAGGAACACAGTCGTCACGACATACAGCCAGGTCTCGAGGTCGTCCCAGTGGGTGGCGGGACTGGATGATTGGGACACGATAGCTCACTGTTGGCGAGAGAGAAAGAACACCAAAGGCCATACAAGTCCACGCAAAATTAATGAGCTACAGTGATACTGAATTTGGTACGCAGGGAGTATACAAATTTGGCTAACTGGTGTAGACAGTTAGTAGTACGTAGGCCAGACACTTAAGGTTTTTGGCCGTAAGTGGCCAGGGAGGGCCAATTTGTGTGGGTACACGCCGGATCTAAATAGGAATTTGGACAGGCAGTAGCCTAGTGGGTCATCTTAAAGACACTGGCTGCCTAGGTCGTCAATCTAGCATTTAGCTTTTTCCTTGCTGGTTCTCATAGGCTCTGCCTGTATGTGAACTTTGAGAGGTAAGTCACAACAGAACAGCAGCTAAAACAAAAGAAGATAAAATTGAAATAATTAGAGGAGGGAAACGTAAAGCAAGATGCAAATGAAAACAGGTATAGATAGAGAAAAATAGAAGACTTAAGTTAGCTATCACGCATAGGGTTTATGACAGGCCTGCCGGAGTGGGGGCGCTGTTGAGTCATAAGTCCTAAGGAGACAGTATGGCTTAAGAGAGAGAGAGCTGGGCCAAACACTTAAATAATCAGAGATGCCATGGCTTATACTAAGTGGATGGGCCGTATTCCCTTTAGATATGCCTGGGGTGAATTGAGGTTGCTCAGATGAGACTCAGTGGTGAAGCCAACCTACCTGACGGTCCCCAAACACTCAACTGCAGTGTGACTCAGGGCCCCTCGCTTTCCCGTACCATGGTGCGACCACTCAGCCAGCTATGACCTTTAGCACAATTGGGCGGCGGTCAGGTGAGGCATGCCAACTGCCAGGCTGCAGAGCCGGAATCGGGTTTCCTCCTAAAGCCCTTTTTGGGGTCAGCTGCCTCTGTGGCAAGCTGCGCCAGATGGGCAGGTCCGTCGGTACGGAGCCTTACTGTGGGTACGTAACCCAACTGCTCTGGTGGTCAGTTGGCCTCGTCTGCCTTTTCACCTGGAGTACTCAAGTGCTGATGTCGCCCGCGTGCCGCCTACCAATGATATGAGGGCCGAGGCGTCCGACGCACACACCCACAGCCAGCGCTGGGTCCACCAGTCAAGGCGACTCCATTCACCGAATTCAACCTGGGGACAACCGTCGCTTCTCCGCAGAGCACTAGGGGGAGCATTACCTGCAAGTATACAAATGGCTGAACAAATGTAACTTGATATTAATTTACAATTTCAATTTAAACCTTGTTTAAATTAAATCTAAATTAAAGCAGGTGTAGGGTAAAGATAAAGCTGATACCTATAGTAATCAGACTCACTCAATTAATGAGAAAGATAGAAATATAGAAATAAGGAAATAATGAACCGTACATGAAAATTTGAGGTACGAATTAAGGATGAAAAGAGAAGGAAGCCTTCTCTATCTGTGAATGTCCTGAGCAGAAGTCCTACTAAGAGGGAGGCACTAATGGACAACACAGAAGCCTGATTTAAATCTTACTTAAACTTGGCTTTAGTTCAAACTAAGCAAGTGTGCATCGTAAGAAAGGCTGAAATAAAAGAGTTACCAAATGGTAATAAAAATGAAATAAAAGAAATGCAAGGAATGAAAATATAAAAAGGGAAAAAACCCAGAGTAGTAGTCCAAAAGACTAGAAATGAAAATAAAGTAGCAAGGGGGAAATTGAAATAAAAAGAGGAGTCAAATGAAATTAAAAAGGAAATAGAGTGGACCTAACTAAGAAGGACCACAAGGTGGCGGCAGTGGGCTTACGCCACCGTGAGTAAGGAGGGGGTTAGGTTACCACGCGTTAGACGCTCAAGAGGGCAGCCCTCTGGTGGTCAGTCAGAGGTACTGCGCCCTACATACCCTAAACTCAGACAGGACGTGAAATCGGCGCTCGTTCCCTAGGAGATGGCTTTAATGGCGATTTCATGCTTGACCATAAGAACGGAGAACTTTTGAGATCTCAGGGATCCTTTTGTGCTGTTTATGCACGAGAAATGTGGGCAGGATTTCTTCGCTGCCATGCACACAAAATCACAACGGAATTCCTTAGTCGTTGTTTAAATCTTACACTTGATCAGAGTGTAGAGGGCTCCCTTATACATATCAATCAAATATTTGCCAGCAGTGATTTTGATTGGGTTTGCATACGGTGCGTGTTTTTGGGTAGCTATGCCAAGATTGTGCGCCGACGGGAGTGACATCGCTTAGTCGAGTACATTGGTCCTACGCAATGAATCGAATCTAGCAATATAATAAAAAGGCCTTTTAGAAAGATAAGAGGAACATTGCTCAAATCAATCTTTTACTGCGCTGGAAGAAGATTTCTTCATTCTTACCAGGCGGTTACACAATTAAAAATGTGCTGTACTGCGATTTCATCGTCTTCAGACACAAGTTTAATGTTATGACTTCAGTTTTAACTTTAAGCACTTAACCGCGGCTAAATTTGTCAAACTAAAATGGCGCTGTAGCATGCTACACAAACAATGAGCTTAAAGCTTTTCAGTTATCAACGGAGTGGGGGAGGGGAGTCGCATTGTGACTTGGCTCACTGACTTGGTTCATCTCGCTGACTCGGTTCACTCGCCGACTCGGTTCACTTGGCGAGGGCGCGAAAATACAACACATCTAATAGCACAAAAATCTAATAAAACACGCTTAGATTGAAACGGAAATTGTTCACGGAATAAAGTTTAAAACACCGCCTGCAAGCTCCACCATAATAATGTAACGAAGCAAGCATTACTAGCATTATTCTTTTCCACCAGAATAATGTAATGGATCAACTTTAAACATGAAAAATGAAACAGAAGCGCACGCTTGGATTCGAAGCACCTTTTTAAAGGATACGAGTTTTAAAGCGTGCCCGCATTATCTACCAGAATGTGTAGTAAATCGGATGAATCTGCAACGCTTAAATATATTCTCCACCAGTTACAATTTATGTAACGAATTAAAAGATGTTTAACACGTTTAAATGTATTCTCCAATTTATATAAGGAATTAGCTCGAATGGCGTGAAATATATCTATATATCTAATCAACGCGTGTTGTGACCAGTTATAAATATACATCAGCCATGAAAGGGAATTCATGTATGTGCACATATACATATAGATAATTAACTACAACGGATTATAATTAATTATGACTATGTATGTGATCTGTAAACTGTAGTCTAGTTTAGATTTATGAACTCTAAAGAGGGAGTTTATCCTTCTGGCCAGGAAGAATTACCCTACGAAGTTTGTTATTAAAGATTAGAGCAGGTAATCGAAATCTTATGCAGCGTTTAATTGACTCATCACGTGACAAAACAGACAAATCAAGCGTGGTGATAATAGATTTTAATAACTAGATGTAACTATGGATACACAGGACTAACTCTAAGCAAACATACATATGTACATCTATATACAAGGAAAGGAAAGGGATAGAGAGAAAGTAATGAAGTAAAAGGGAAGCAGACAAAAACACAACTAATTAGCCTTTTTCAAAAACCAGCAACAACTTAAATCTTAAACGTGGATATAGGTTCATTAACTATACTTGCATAGCTTTGGTTTGAAGGTTCGCGCGAGGTCGTGTAGAGTTCGCTGGTTTGTTGCGCCATTTGCAAAAGGCGTGAGCCATGAAGCGGTTGCATCCTTTGTCCGGGAGAGAGAGATCCTGGCTTCCTCTTCCTGGGGCACATGGCCCCGGGGGAGAGAGAAAACGGAAGAGTATGAGTGAAGAGTTACTGAAGAGACTGAAGAGACTGAGAGGAGAGGAAGAGCCAAGTTTCAAAGCGTGGTGTTGTTTTAAAGACAACACCAACGCACACGCCTCTTTGGGCTATGGGCCAATCAGGAAGTTGGATTTGCATGTCCAGGGAGGAGCCGGTTTATACCATATTATAAATGAAATTAAGAGAAAACATGAAATAATGTATCCCATTGCAATATGATATGCATAATCAATCAGGGTATCTCGAGACGATTAACTACATACCAAATTCGATGGACTTGTAAAGAATATTACAAATAAAACCTGGTTACAGACATTTAAAATGATATCCTAAATTAAAACTATCTAAAATCATTAAGGTTAGTTACATAAACACACAATATATGTAAACAAGATAACATCACACTATTTAGAACATCGAATAATTACATATAATTACACGTTACATTGAAAAGAGAGAGATTTCTCCATTGTGTGTGTAAGGTAAGCTTGTGTGTGTGTGTGTGTGTGTGTGTGTGTGTGTGTGTGTGTGTACCAAGGGGGGAAGTTTGGTCGTTAGCATTCCAAAGGTATCTGGTCAAACTGGGGCCAGAGTGGTCATTAAACAGATAGGGATTTATAGCTCAAAAGAAACAAAAGAAACTTCTGTGCTAAGCCAGGCTGATCCAGAAATCAGTTTGATATGTTCAGACATTACAACAGGTTGACCCAAAACCAGACTTGTTTCATTAGATTTGGTATGGCATATCGAGTCGAATAGTACCCAATTTTCCCATGTCAGCCATTTTGAGTGTCGGCCATTTTGAATTTTGTAGTAAAATGCTATATTTTATGAACGCATTGGCATATTGTTACGAAACTCGGTATGTGTCATCAGCACCATGCCCTGAAGGTACTCGAGACGTTTCGAGACAATGCCTCCTTGTGGTCAAAAAGTATAATAGCTATACTTATTATTGTTAGGGCCCAAGCACTGAAATTGCGCAGAAAAAACTCAAATTTGGCAGACACGTCAGTCATCGGCCATTAGGCCCCCACAAAGAGTAGCACATGGGTGTGGTGGGGGGGCTCTGTAGTGCCCCCTTTTACATGGTACAAAACCTTCGTGCATAAATCATACATACTTGTACGTATATGTACAAAACTCAGTACACATATTGTTCTCATCGACCCGAACAACTTTCGTGCCCAACAGGAAGGTGGCCATTTTGGATTTTGTGAAAACTGCATGCGGTAAACATTTAAGTACTGCTCCTAGGGGATTCATGTGATTGTCACCAAACTTGGTCAACATTATGGCAAGGATTTTTGATATCTCAAATTATTTCGCCATGGCGAGGCAATAAATTTGTGGCAAAAAAAGGGAAACCGGAAGTGTCTCATATCTTCTGCAGGCAATGAGTGATTTAGATCAAACTTGAGCTGGATGTTTGGTCACAGAGGCTGATCACATGGATGTGACTACTGTGAGTCACGGTCGTAGCGTCGAGCACATGGATGTGACCATTGCGAGTCATGGTCATAGCAGCACCAACTGGCAGCAGGAAGTGCTTTGAATTGCTTCAAACTTGGTCAGAATATTGGTGAGCCACGGCTGCAAATTTGCAGGAGTCCTGATATCTTAAATAGTGTTGCTTTGGTAATGCATCAAACTTTATTACTTTTTTCTTTGTATATTTGGGTGTTTTACTCTACAGCACTTGCTTCACTATGCATTGTTTTCATACACCCACCAGGTGGTGATGGCATCTGTGCTTGGGCACGTCATCACTGCTTGCAGCTATATTTATTATTATTCTTCTTCTTCCAGACAAAATTTGGTGCTTAACTAGTCCCGCACTGTTTGTGCTATGGACAAGAATGAGGGCTCAAATTGACCGGCTTATTGAAGAGAGGTGGTCCAGAGAATCAGGAAATCCCATTTTGGAGTGCACATTGTGTGGAATTTCCCATCGGAATTCCCAATACACACTAATGTAAAATGAGTCTAGATGAGCAAAAGAGGCATAAACTAATCACCAAACTATGGCAGCCATCAAAACAATCAGCTCAGTGATGAGAATTGCATTATGGGGGAGGACGATACCCTCAACTCAGTGTGTGGTAACACATTATGGGTATTTGAGTGATGCATGTGAACCCCCAAAATAAGCTGAATCACAAAACTACCACAACATCAGCATGTGACATATCAAAACACTCAGCTCAATGAGGGGAATTGCATTATGGGTATTCTAGTAACGTCAGGTGACATCTCGTGCAGGTTGACCCCCACAATAAATGGAATCACAAAACTACCTCAACATGGACATGTGACATATGTGGAATCGCAAAACTTCCTCAGCACATATGTGGAAGTCATGTGATGTCACATGCAAAAAAAAACAAAACAAAGTAAGTGGAATCACAAAACTACCTCAACGTGGACATGTGACATATGTGGAATCACAAAACTACCTCAACATGGACATGTGACATATCAAAACACTCAGCTCAATTAGGAGAACTGCATTATGGGTATTATAGTGACATCACATGATGTCACGTGCACATTAACCTGTAAAAAATGTGGAATCACAAACCTACTGCAACATAGACATGTGACATATCAAAACGCTCAGCTCAATGAGGAGAATTGCAGTCTGTGTATTTGGACTGGCATAAAGCAGTCTTTTTTATTAAAATCTTGAGTTAAACACAATCATTACAGATACCGATATATGTCAAATTAGTTATGCATCATCAAATACATGTAGGTCCCCCATTGTATGGGATGTGCAGCTGCATGTAGCTGCATGTAAAATTTTGCATGGGCAAGCACCTTTTTTCTCCAGAAAATGCAAACTTTTGTTATTGTTATTATTATTATTATTATTATTATTATTATTATTATTATTATTATTATTGTTATTGTTATTATTATGAAACCCAAAAAATTTAATTGCTACTCCTCCCAGAGCTTTCAAGCTACAGTACTGTGCAAATGTTTTAGGCACATGCAAAGAAATGTTGTAGAGCAAAGATGCCTTCAAAATAATGAAATTCAATGTTTCTACATTTAAAAAAAAAAAAACAATTCTGTAAAGAGCAGTAAACAGTAGTAAATGAAATAAAGTCAATATTTGGTGTGACAAAAAATAAAAATAAAAATAGTAGTCTCTGGTACAATTTGTGCAGTTGTATAAGGAAATTAGCTCTACTCCAAGAAAACCGTATCCGCCACCACCTCTGTTGTGAAGTATTGGAGCTAATATACAACCCATATGTATACCTCAAACCATCAGATTCATCCACACAGAAGAGGAGTGCAGAAGCACAACCCTCATTTTTAAAAAAATAATTCCGCAAGTAACTTGCAATTTTATGTTTCAAGCAGAGATGGTGATAGAGAGGCAAAAGTTCAGTACTGCAGCTTTAAATGGTGTCTGTATAATGTTTTGTGCTGTATTAAATGTGGCAGAGTTCTAGAAGAACAATAAATATTGTGCTGGTCACCTTACAAGACCAGAGAGGCAGCAACATACAGTGTCCTCCACTAATACTGGCACCCCTGGTAAATATGAGCAAAGAAGGCTGTGAAAATTTGTCTTTATTGTTTAGATAACCTTTTGATCTTTCGTTCAAACAATTCACAAAACCAATTGCAAACACAAGGCATATCAAACAATTGCACACACAAGGCAGGTTTATATTTAAAAGAATATATATATATATACAGGTGCATCTCAATAAATTAGAATGTCATGGAAAAGTTCGTTTATTTCAGTAATTCAACTCAAATTGTGAAACTCGTGTATTAAATAAATTCAGTGCACACAGACTGAAGTAGTTTAAGTCTTTGGTTCTTTTAATTGTGATGATTTTGGCTCACATTTAACAAAAACCCACCAATTCACTATCTCAACAAATTAGAATACTTCATAAGACCAATAAAAAAAACATTTTTAGTGAATTGTTGGCCTTCTGGAAAGTATGTTCATTTACTGTACATGTACTCAATACTTGGTAGGGGCTCCTTTTGCTTTAATTGCTGCCTCAATTCGGCGTGGCATGGAGGTGATCAGTTTGTGGCACTGCTGAGGTGGTATGGAAGCCCAGGTTTCTTTGACAGTGGCCTTCAGCTCATCTGCATTTTTTGGTCTCTTGTTTCTCATTTTCCTCTTGACAATACCCCATAGATTCTCTATGGGGTTCAGGTGTGGTGAGTTTGCTGGCCAGTCAAGCACACCAACACCATGGTCATTTAACCAACTTTTGGTGCTTTTGGCAGAGTGGGCAGGTGCCAAATCCTGCTGGAAAATGAAATCAGCATCTTCAAAATGCTGGTCAGCTGAAGGAAGCATGAAGTGCTCCAAAATATCTTGGTAAACGGGTACAGTGACTTTGGTTTTCAAAAAACACAATGGACCAACACCAGCAGATGACATTGCACCCCAAATCATCACAGACTGTGGAAACTTAACACTGGACTTCAAGCAACTTGGGCTATGAGCTTCTCCACCATTCCTCCAGACTCTAGGACCTTGGTTTCCAAATGAAATACAAAACTTGCTCCCATCTGAAAAGAGGATATTGGACCACTGGTCAACAGTCCAGTTCTTCGTCTCGTTAGCCCAGGTAAGACGCCTCTGACATTGTCTGTGGTTCAGGAGTGGCTTAAAAAGAGGAATACGACAACTGTAGCCAAATTCCTTGGCACGTCTGTGTGTGGTGGCTCTTGATGCCTTGACCCCAGCCTCAGTCCATTCCTTGTGAAGTTCACTCAAATTCTTGAATCGATTTTGCTTGACAATCCTCATAAGGCTGCGGTTCTCTCGGTTGGTTGTGCATCTTTTTCTTCCACAATTTTTTCCTTCCACTCAACTTTCTGTTAACATGCTTGGATACAGCACTCTGTGAACAGCCAGCTTCTTTGGCAATGAATGTTTGTGGCTTACCTAGTGAACCAAACTGAGAGACCATTTTGAAGGCTCAGGAAACCTTTGCAGGTGTTTTGAGTTGATTAGCTGATTGGCATGTCACCATATTCTAATTTGTTGAGATAGTGAATTGGTGGGTTTTTGTTAAATGTGAGCCAAAATCATCACAATTAAAAGAACCAAAGACTTAAACTACTTCAGTCTGTGTGCACTGAATTTATTTAATACACGAGTTTCACAATTTGAGTTGAATTACTGAAATAAACGAACTTTTCCATGACATTCTAATTTATTGAGATGCACCTGTATATTTGTTAAATATATGTGTGGCACAATTATTGCCACCCCTATGAATTCATATGAGAAAAATATATTTGACGAATATTCCCATTGATATTTTACATTTTTAGTACACCTGGGTGACTGGGTGACTATGACCATGACTTCCTGTTTCACAGGGGTATAAATATGAAGTAACACATAGGCCAAATTCTGTTAGTCATTCATCACAATAGGTAAGACCAAGGAATATAGCTGTGATGTGCAGCAAAAGGTTGTTGAGCTTCACAAAATGGGAAGTGGCTGTAAGAAAATAGCAAAAGCATTGAAAATGCCCATTTCCACCATCAGGGCAATAATTAAGATGTTCCAATGATTAAGATTAATATCTCCAAGGATCATAGCTGGAGATCTTACAATTGTAGAAGTTAGTTGCGTCTTGGGGTCAGAAAGTCTCCAAAACTACAATCCGAAGGGTTTCAAGAAAAAAGCCTCTACTCTCATCCAAAAACAAATTCAAGCATCTTCAGTTTGCCAGGCACTACTGGAACTTGAATGGGATTGGGTTTTATGGTCAGATGAAACCAAAATAGAGCTTTTTGGCAATAAACACCAGAGGTGGTTTTGGCGCACACAGAGAAGTAGCCATACGGAAAAGCACCTCATGCCCAAGATTAAATATGGTGGTGGCTCTTTAATGTTTTGTGGCTGTTTTTCTGCCAGAGGACCTGGATATTTTGTTAGGATACATGGCATCATGGAGTCTATCAAATATCAACAGATATTAAATGAAAACCTGACTGCCTCTGCCAGAAAGCTTAAAATGGGCCGTGGTTGGATCTTCCAGCAGGACAATGATCCAAAACATACATCAAAATCAACACAAAAATGGTTTATTGACCACGAAATCAAGGTCCTGCCCTGGCCATCCCAGTCCCCTGACTTGAACCCCATAGAAAACCCCCATAGTTTAAACAATAAAAATAATTTCAAAAATAAAAAAAATTTCACAGCTTTCTTTGCTTATATTTACCAAGGGTGCCAATATTAGTGGAAGGCACTGTATAGACAGATGAGGTTTCTGAGAATCTGAACTCTATATTAGGAGCAAGCAGATAAATAACTTTAAGTGACCAAGCAAGTCTCTCTCTCTACTCTTGTTCACTCTTTCACCTCCACTCTCTCTAATTTTAGTCACTTTCAACTCCACTGTCTCTTATACAGTGGGTATAGAAAAGAATCACCCCCCTTTAAAATAATCACATTTTCTTGATTTGCAGCCTGAAATGAAAACGGACACAGTTTTTGTTTCATCCAACTGTATTTACTCAGTGCAACTTATAACATCCAAATGAAAGATAACACCAACATGTCAGAAAAAAAAATTAAAAAACAGAATCACTGATTTGTTGGAAGGTAAACCTTCTTCCCATTGACAACTTTCTGGCAGAGGGCAGCAGATTTCCCTCAAGAATTTTACGGTATTTTGCCCCAACCATTTTCCTTCTATCCTGACAAGTGCTCCAGTCCCTGCTGCAGAGAAACACCCCCATAACAGGATATTACCACCTCCATGCTTTACTGTAGGAATGGTGTTATTTGGATGGTGAGCTGTATTGGATTTCTGCCAGACATATTGTTTGGTGTTGAGGCCAAATAATTCAATTTTAATTGACCAGAACACCTTTTTCCATGTGGCCTCAGAATCTTCAAGGTGCGTTCATGTGGCCAATCTTGAGGAGTGGCTTTTTTTCTTGCAACCCTCCCATACAAGCAACATTTGTGGAGAATTTGTGATATTGTTGTCACATACACACAATGACCACTCTTTGTCATAAATTCCTGGAACTGCTTCAGAGTTGCTGTAGGCCTCTTGGTAGCCTCTCTGACCAGTTTCCTCCCAAAGCACACAGCAAAACTGACCACACAGTGGTTGAAGGAGAAAAAGGTGAATGTCCTTGCATGGCCTAGTCAGAGCCCAGACTTAAACCCCATTGAAAATCTGTGGAATAACTTGAAGACTGCAGTCCACAAACGGTCACCATCAAATTTACCTGAACTTGAGCAGTTATGCAAAGAAGAGTGGGCAAATATTGCAAAGTCTAGATGTGCAAAGCTAGTAGAGACATATCCCAACAGACTAAATGCTGTAATAAAAAATTAAGGCAAATTAAAGCAAGGGGGTGATGATTTTTCCAATTTTTAAAATTTTTTTCTGACATGTTGGTGTTATATCTTTCCACTGGATTATATAAGTTGCACTGAGTAAATACAGCTGGATAAAAAACCTGTGTCCGTCTTCATTTCAGGCTGAAAAGCAAGAAAATGTGATTATTTTAAAGAGGGGTGATTCTTTTCTATACCCACTCTATCTATCTATCTATCTATCTATCTATCTATCTATCTATCTATCTATCTATCTATCTATCTATCTATCTATCTATCTATCTATCTATCTATCTATCTATCTATCTATCTATCTATCTATCTATCTATCTATCTATCTATCTATCTATCTATCTATCTATCTATCTATCTATCTATCTATCTATCTATCATCTAATAAGTGGATTTACAAAAACTACCGCAACATAGACATGTGACATATCAAAACACTCGACTCAGTGAGGAGAATTGTGTTATGGGTATTCTAGTGATGTCAAGTCTACAAGTATTGGCTATCTATCTATCTATCTATCTATCTATCTATCTATCTATCTATCTATCTATCTATCTATCTATCTATCTATCTATCTATCTAATCAACTCTATAACAATTGGCATTCTATCTATCTTTCAGACTTTCTTTCTCAAACCAACATCAAATTTGTCATGACGAACTTTACCCATCTAGCTATTCCTGTTATGGAAGCTCAAAGTGGCCAAAATTCCCACTGACTTGCATTAAAAATTTCTGACTGTTATGACTTCTTGAGCTTTCAAGCTACTTCCACCAAACTCACTTCCTTCAGGCTGATCAGACTGGTAATGTTCTATTTTTCCTAACTGATCGGACTCCCGGTATTCCCGTAGTGGACGACCAAAAATCCTAAAAACTCCCATTCACTTACATTGATGGAACGTTTAGAGCCTGGCTCTGATTTCAAACTCCATCTCTCAAAACTCACTCACACCTGCGTGCACACAGCCTGAAGCCCCTCCTCTCTCCCTCTCACTCTGTCAGTGTAACAGAGACTCTCACTTCATCTCTCTCTCTCTCTCTCTCTCTCTCTCTCTATTGCTACAAGTATTGGCACCCTATATACCATGCCATCTCTAAAAGTATTGGCACCCCATCTGGAATTACGGAATTCCTATTATGGAAGCTCAAAGTTGCCAAAATTCCCACTGACTTGCATAAAACATCTCTGACTGTTATAACTCCTTGAGCTTTAAAGCTGCTTCCACCAAACTCAGCACAGTCCTTCAGGTTGATCAGACTGGTCATGCTGTATTTTTCCTAACTGATTGGACTCCCAGTATTACCATAGCTGCACCCTATCTATCCAACTCAAAGTATTGGCACCCTATCTATCTAACTCTACAAGTATTGGCACCCTATCTATATATCCAATTCTGCAAGTATTGGCACCCTATCTAGCTGTGTCTCTTTTTTTCTTAAAACTGCGCATTATCTTCAGATTTCAGAATGATAACTATTTTAAACTTTCAGATCTAGTTACAATATGAAAAGTATAATCACCTTATGAACATAGCTCTATTTCCCCCTCAACCATCCAAGTGTGGAAGAGTATCTCATTTGTTCCTAAACTAGCTACATGTTGTGTGTGGCCTTAAATCATGCCTAATCATTTGGGTAATCAACCATGTTATTCTGTAACAGTTAGAATTCATTTGTTAGTTAAACAGTATTGAGCTGCATGTTGGCAAAATTATATGATTTGCTAACAAATGCTATTGATTTGCCTCATAAATCTTTTAGCTGTGCTGAGCAGTCCAGCAGTCAGAGATGCGTGATGGTTCATTAAGCTGCATAAAGGCCTTTTCATCTTCTGTACAGCAGCCCTGAGCTGTGGTGCTGTATCAGGTGAGCTGCAGGTGTTATGTATCAGCTGATCCTGTTGGTTTCTCTACTAACTCACCTGGCTGCTTTGATGCCTTGAATTAGGGGGTAGAGGTGGGACAAGATGTTCAATCTACTTAAGAAAGCTGATATGAGGGTCAGAGAGACAGAATTATATTGAGCGCTGAGATGTGCATTCTCTTGCTACCACCAGCCACAGTACTAGTTTTGTACTAGTTTCCCTGGAAGGGCTTAATAGAGAGTTGATGAGTAGAAAACAAAAATTTTGATGATGAATTAAAATTCAATATTCTGTAAGTTTTTCCAGTTGCATTGTTTGTGTACTTTTGTATAATGATTGATATGTGCAGAACGCTGATTTCATCAAATAATTAAATGAAAAGAAATAAAGATTTTGAAACCTGAAATAAATGAGAATTTAAAAACAGGGTTAGACAAGCCTGATTTTGCCAGACCACCATCAACTGCCTAAATGTACATTCTGCAGGAGATGTTAAAAGATGTTTAAATTTGATTGGTTTCTGTGTTTTAAGATGGTTCTAATTCAAGCTCTTTGTACACCTAAGGCAGGAAAATTGCTTGATTTTCATCATTTGATTATCTGTCTTATCTAGATCTAAGTCCAGTGCTTGTCACCAGTGAGAAATATCAGCCATTCAGAAAAGTCCATGTTTCTTCCCACCATTTATTAATTCACCAAGTACTGTGAAAATGGCATCATAATATACAATGAATCATTCTCAGAATGCGATTACATTTTTGTTGCTTCTTTGCGTCATAAAACGATGCCAGTTGTTGAAAAGTTGGTTTCATGCACAACAAACCATAATCAATTTCTTTATAAGATTGTTACAAAATAAACAAACAAACAAAAAAAAAAACAGCGCATAGATATAATGCTCAGAAACTCATCAAATAACACTGTCATTTGAGGATAGTCGTAAACAGTGCAGTAGAGTCTAAAGTCAGCATTTTCTAACGAATTAATGAAGCTCAAGTCACAGTATATGATTTCTTATTTAGTAGTAACATTGATTTGTGCAAATAAACCCCGAAGCACATTCAGCATATCCCTTTGAAGGGAGAGAAAGAAAGACAAAAAGAAGTCCCATGTCTGAACGACTTTACAACCCTTTCAGGGGTGCCATCTTCTCATCCCTTTCCTAGATACAAACATTTTTGTTGAATTTTAAGACAGTAAAATAGCAGAGGCTATATATAATAAATACTTAAATGCAAAAAATACAAAAATGACTTTGTTAAAAAGAAGCATGCCATGAGTGATGCTGTATTCATATCATTGTGGAATTTTTTTTTGCATGAGCATTGACCTGAATTGAATGTTGTCCCCGTCCCTTTTCCCACCCTGTGCTGGTAGAGTGCAATGACAAATGTTCAAAAATAAACTTTAACCCCACTGTGTACTGACCTTAAAAACACAACCTTTGGATGCTTTTACAGTAAAACACCCTATTGTGCCACACCAATTCTGACCTCAAGTCACATTTCTTATTCTTATGTAATTCATGCAGAATTAATCATATCTAGATTATGTTGATTTAAGTGATCATTGTGATGGTGTATGTATTTCAGCCAAGCACCTTCAGTATTAGAAACTATATAACAACTATAAGGTCAATACAGTCATTTCACTAGGCTATATGGCCATTGATTTTGCACCAAACAAATTCAGCATTTTCCTATAGCTACATAACTGAGTGGTGTGACCCCTTAGTGTGCTCTTGCCCCTCCCTTTGCCACCCCATGTTTACAAACCTGGACATACAACTATATGCAGCTCCACCGACAGTGCTGTAGTGAGTAAATCATGCGCTACGTTGATTTTCCACAGTAATGTGAATACAGCATAAAAGTTATGACGTCAACTGCATTGGCACCGAAGGTAAAAGTTCATGCAAAGAGGTGGAGAAACAGAACTCAAAAATATGGACAACGCCATTTATCTTTTTTTTAAAGATAAAATTAAAGTGTTTGCAGAGGTTTAATTATATTGGGACATTTTTATAGGTTATCTATTATTAATTTTGATTGTGTGTGAATTTAATGCACGCCCACCATGGTCCATCAATGCAGGATTGTGCACCATCACCACGAAAATCGGGCAAAAATACTATCTTATCAACACGAATTGTCCACGAAGGATATACATTTACACCATCATCAGTCAGTTTGAATTAAGAGAATAAATACAGATATTAACATCGCACTGGGTCTTGTGATTTTCAAATGTCGTGTGTGTGTGTATGTGTGTGTGAGAGAGAGAGAGACTATAAACAGCTCTAGTAGCAGCTGGAATGCACTCTACGCTGTGAGCAGGGGCGCAGGTGCTGTTTCGGTTCACACCCGTCGCTTTTCACTTACTTGAAGCACGTATAGGCTACAAGCGCAAAGTCTTTCGAGTCTTAGATACTGTACAAGTACAATAATAAAGCTCGAGATGTGCGTTGTCCTGCACGCTCGAAGGTCAATGCTTATGCAGCACATTTTGGAAGAAAATGGTCGTGAAGTAATGGCAAGTCCGTCCACCGTGGAAAGCGGCGGCAGAGGTCGTTAATGGAGCCACATGGGAACCCGCGGCAGCGTCGATGACTTTCTGCGCAGCTATGCTTTTATGTATTTATTCTTAAAATATAAACCGGCTTTTCGTTTTGTAGAATGTCCGGCGAATGCCGAGTGAATCTCGTCCTCGCAACCTCTCTCTAGTTTACCATTTTGTCGCCTTTTGGCAGCGCGTCGTGTCTCTCCGCTCTCCCTCATTCACGCACAGCCGACCACTGCTTCAAACCGGTGATGTTTTTAAAAAATTAAATGTCTGCGTGCTGTCGCTGGAGCTTTAGACGCCCGGTGACGCTTTGTCTGTCATTCCCTTCAATACCTCGTCTATTCGGTCGTCCTCGATGACCACTGTGAGGAAAAAAGACAAAGAAATTAATATTGTTATTATTGCTACGCATTCGGTTGGATTCATGTTGCCATTCTTTGCCATCGCGTCAGGCACAAAATCCGCACAAACAATTCTACGTACGCTGTTTTCTTCTGAAGGCTTTTCTTTT
Source organism: Cranoglanis bouderius (assembly GCA_023630585.1). Taxonomy (NCBI): domain Eukaryota; kingdom Metazoa; phylum Chordata; class Actinopteri; order Siluriformes; family Cranoglanididae; genus Cranoglanis; species Cranoglanis bouderius. Next base: position 33,859,208 of record CM042536.1, read on the forward strand.
AACCTTGATGAATACCGCTTTTAATTTGACTCACTTTTACCGATAGTTTCAAAACTCGAAAAGCACTGGCTCACGTTTCAGGAAGCAAAATTTAAACGCTTTTTATTATTTGGACGAAGCAGCGTGTATAGGTTGCATGTAGCCTTAGATTCTGTTTTCAGTCACCTGTCTTGAAAATATACAGTCGGGTCCTTAGAATAACCATCGTCTAGATGTTGTCCAATAATAAAGCATGGATGTTTAAACATGCAGAACTACACTGTCTATAAGCTCGTCCTCACCTCTCTTTGCTCTGCCTATCTGGCCGAGTTTTGGGGGTCTTTTCGCCTGTGACGCCCCGAAAAACGAGCTCGTGTCTTGCAGCCCGCAGCTGAAGGACATCTGGCTGACGTCGTTGTCCGCTCCGTAGCCGCTCATCTTCCCCTCGTTGTACGGCAGAACCTCGGACATGATGGCACAGAAGTTCGAGCTGAATAACAGACGACAGAAACGGAAGCGATCCCAGTTCAAGTAATAGCACCAAATCCTCTGAATACCCACGAAACCGAGTGGTTTAAGACAGCGCAGGGGTGTTTTTGGGCGCGCGCGACATCGAAGTCGGTGCGTCCTGGCGGGAAGCAGCTGGAGGAAGAGCGCAGAGTGTAAACGGTGTGTGTTTATCTGTGTCTGCTGTAGGATGGGGGAGATCCCGAGACCATAAAGGAAACCCAGGCGGAACAGTGAAGTCATCCGCCCGGGTTTTAACTGTGTGTGTGTGTGTGTGTGTGTGTGTGTGAGAGAGAGAGAGAGAGAGAATGAGAATGGAGCAAGGCTGACCCCTTCAGCTGAAGCTAGAAAATATGGGAAGGAAATGAGTGTATCTTATTTATTTTGAACTTGAAGACGAGGCAAAGGTTACTGCCCAGCTAACAATTTTTGGTTCCCAGAACTGGGAACGTTAGTTTTTGGTTCCCAGAACGTTCCAAGAACATACATTTTTAAGGTTTGTTTTTGGTTAGCCAGGAAAGTTTTCTTTACGGCAAAAGAATGTTGTTTTTAGGTTTGCAGAACGTTCCCTAACATTCTCTTAACGTTCCCACAATGTTCCCATAACGTTCATCTAACATTCTCTTAACGTTACCATAATGTTCTCTTAACATTACCATAACGTTCTCTTAACGTTACCATAATGTTCTCTTAACCTCAATTTTTAGTTTGTTTTTAATATTCATACATTCATGCATTGTTAATCATGAATAAAACAAATCAGTCTATATAAATAAATAATCAGCACACAATCCATGTTTTTCTTGGTCCATTGTTTACAGTGAGGCAAAAAAGTATTTGATCCCCTGCTGATTTTGTATGTTTGCCCACTGACAAAGAAATGATCAGTCTGTAATTTTAATGGTAGGTGTATTTTAACAGTGAGAGACAGAATAACAACAAAAAAAATCCAGAAAAACGCATTTCAAAAAAGTTATAAATTGATTTGCATTTTAATGAGGGAAATAAGTATTTGATCCCCTATCAATCAGCAAGATTTCTGGCTCCCAGGTGTCTTTTACACAGGTAACGAGGTGAGATTAGAAGCACTCTCTTAAAGGGAGTGCTCCTAATCTCAGTTTGTTACCTGTAAAAAGACACCTGTCCACAGAAGCAATCAATCAATCAGATTCCAAACTCTCCACCATGTCCAAGACCAAAGAGCTGTCCAAGGATGTCAGGGACAAGATTATAGACCTACACAAGGCTGGAATGGGCTCCAAGACCATCGCCAAGCAGCTTGGTGAGAAGGTGACAACAGTTGGTGCGATTATTTGCAAATGGAAGAAACTGTCAGTCTCCCTCGGTGTGGGGCTCCATGCAAGATCTCACCTCGTGGAGTTTCAATGATCATGAGAACGGTGAGGAATCAGCCCAGAACTACATGGGAGGATCTTGTTAATGATCTCGAGGCAGCTGGGACCATAGTCACCAAGAAAACAATTGGTAACACACTACGCCGTGAAGGACTGAAATCCTGTAGCGCCCGCAAGGTCCCCCTGCTCAAGAAAGCACATGTACAGGCCCGTCTGAAGTTTGCCTGAATGATTCAGAGGAGAACTGGGTGAAAGTGTTGTGGTCAGGTGTGGTCAGATCTCTTTGGCATCAACTCAACTCGCCGTGTTTGGAGGAGGAGGAATGGTGTTATGACCCCAAGTCATAACACCATCCCCACCGTCAAACATGGAGGTGGGAACATTATGCTTTGGGGGTGTTTTTCTGCTAAGGGGACAGGACAACTGCACCGCATCAAAGGGATGATGGACGGGGCCATGTACCGTCAAATCTTGGGTGAGAACCTCCTTCCCTCAGCCAGGGCATTGAAAATGACCTTAATGACTTGGAGAGGATCTGCAAAGAAGAGTGGGACAAAATCCCTCCTGAGATGTGTGCAAACCTGGTGGTCAACTACAAGAAACGTCTGACCTCTGTGATTGCCAACAAGGGTTTTGCCACCAAGTACTAAGTCGAAGGGGTCAAATACTTATTTCCCTCATTAAAATGCAAATCAATTTATAACTTTTTGAAATGCATTTTTCTGGATTTTTTTGTTGTTATTCTGTCTCTCACTGTTAAAATACACCTACCATTAAAATCATAGACTGATAATTTCTTTGTCAGGGGGCAAACGTACAAAATCAGCAGGGGATCAAATACTTTTTTCCCCCACTGTAACAACAACGATATAGTCATGTTTCATACCTGAAAAAGGTGGATGAAAGACATGAAAGACATGAAAGAAATGAAGACGCGAACACAGTACTGCTCTCAATATGTAGGCTTGTATTGAATGCAATGCACAGCACAGGTTGCATCAATTACTACCTGCAGCACAAGGCCTCCCCCTGCTGGATACTCCGCAAATTACACCTTAGTCCTAAAGTTTTATATCCTCTTATGTGAATCACATTGATTTGTATGACCACTACATACTCCCCCTCAAAAATAAATGGTGTCCCAACATCAGAAAACTCACAAATTACTAAGTAGGGGTGAGCTCTGATTAGTATTTTGATCAATATTATGTGAGTGACCACACCAATGTTTCTAAGTCAATGCTCTCTTAATCAGTAGTGTGCCATGATCTATCTCTGATATCCATACACAAGGTATGGATATGGCTGATCAAACTGTAGTGGACTTGGAAATGGTGTGAATGCCTGCTGCCCAAAGTAACATATATTCTGGTACTGCTGAACCTCACCACTACAACTTGTGTTATAGCAAATAGGAGTCCCAGAGTGATCATAAGTGAAAAACTTAGGAGCTTGCCTTTCTCCATGAGGCCTTAGACTTATTTATTCTACTTTAGTGCCCCCATATTGCTTTTGTTAATGCGGGGTCCTCTGCTCGAAAGTTCCTCCTTGTAGTGTTTTTCCCCTGGACATATTGAGGGCTCAACAGCATCCTCAAAGTCCCCCCTACACTCTACATCCCTGGTCTGCCTGTCCAGTTCATTCATCAGTGCTTCCGATTGGTCAGTCTCTTGGTCATACTCTTCTCTCATGGTTCTGTTGGATAGGTGAGTAATAGAGACACAATTCCTCCTCCTCCTCCTCCTCCTCTTCATTTTCCTCAGTGTCTTTGATGTCATTTCTTTTCTGCCTTGTCACCCTTTTCTCTAGTCAGTCCCTTTACTGTATTGCCCTTCCACTGGCAAATAATCACATGACAACAAGAGGTTACAGTGCAGTATCCTTGACCTTCCCTTTCTTAGCTCTGGCTTAACTTCATAGATTGGGATATCTTATTTGACTTGCCTCACAACAGTGTGGATGGTCTCTTCCCAGAGGTTGTGCAACTTGCCCTTGCCCCTTCTAGGTGTCAAGTTCCTAACCAGCACATGGTCACCTGGACACAGGGCTGTGCTTCTCCATTTCTTGTCACAGCATATCTTACTCTGTCCTGCTACTTTTTCCACTTCCTCCCTTGATATTTCTGCAGGTACTCCTGATGGTTCACAGTACCTGTGCTTTTGTCTAGACAAAAGAGTAAATTGACTGGTAGTCTTGGATGTTGCCCATAAAGGAGATAAAAAGGTGAAAACCCTGTGACCTCACATCTTGTGCTATTGTACGCAAAGATCAGTTTATTCAGGGATTCCTTCCAGTTTGCCTTCTGCTTGTCTGTGAGTGTCTTTAGCATTTGAAATAATGTCCTGTTAATCATTCTGTCTGACCATTCCCTTGTAATCCCTTGATACAGCATCGTTCTGGAACTGAGGACACCACAATTCTTTGTCAACTGAGCAAAAAGTTGATTCTCAAACTTGCCCCCTTGGTCATGGTGTATTCACTTGGGAAATCTGAATCTCAAGGCGTAATCATTGAACAACCAATCAGCTACTGTTTTAGCAGACTTCGATGTTGTCAGGTATGCCTGTGCAAAGCATGTAAAGTGATCAACTATCACTAAATATTCGTACCCCCCCTTACATTTATCTACATGGAGAAAGTCAATAGATACGAGGGATGTGTTGTGAAGATATTAGTGAGGGGGCCCTAGTCTCTGTGGGAATACAAATTTAAAAGCATGGTAACTGAGGCTATCACCTTTTGTCTTGGTGGCCCTGTCCCATTCTTTGAATTGGTGGCCATTGTTCATGATCATCAATACCTGAGTTAAGTGTAAATGCAAAGCCCTAGTTGTGGTTGTGGCCCTACTTTTCTTTATCTCTATGATAATGAAGTTGTCTGATTTGTATAGTTATGTAGATTGGATTAGGACTGGTGAAACTCCAGTGGGTTTCTATAACTGTTTACTTCCTTTGCATACATTAAGGAGAGTGCTTACCTGAGTGCTTTGTCTCCACCTCTAAGCACTGTCCCTAAAATGTATATAAAACTACAATGTTTTGCTGCCTTAGTTAAATTTGAAGACTGCAGTACAAGATAGACTGATGCTCCTGATGTTCTACAATAAAGAATCCTGTGGAAGCTTTACCAGAGTCTCCTGGTCTTCACTTCTGAGTTTCCAACATCTCTTTACAAGGTTTTTTTCTGTTTCAAATAGATACAGCTTCTTGCAACACAATGCTCAATCTCTTGTTGCATCTGAGGCCAAAAGAAATGGTCCCTGATCAGTGATGTACGATCGGCCCCTTGGTGTCCAACTGCCTTGTATCTTTTAGGTAGAACCAGTTGATTTTTAGTGGCTGTTTTCCATTTCAGGATCAATATGGAGCTTATCCCATTCATAGAGGAGACATCGACTTTGAGGGGTATGAAAAGTCATTTGGTGGCCTCGAGGCCTTGTGCTGTTCAATTTACATTTTATTACAGTGTGTGGATTCTCCCTTTGACACTGCTGTATTTCTGCCACAGGAATAGGTTCATGGTTGCCCTGATCTGCTGGGAGCAGCTGCTACTCATGATGAGGCATGTTCCTGTACTTCCACAGCTTGTGCAGTTGCTGCAATACAGTCTGATGATAGTTCCTCCGTGCACTTCTCCATCATCATTTCAGTGTCTAAAGGCAACCTAGGTAAGCTATTGGCGTCACAGTTCTCTTGGCCAGGGTGGTACCTTATGGAAAAATGGAAGTCAACAAGTTCAGCTACCCACCTAGTTGTGTTGCATTTTGTGCTGGATAGTACATACATGAGGGGGTTATTGTCCCTGTACACAATGAATCCGGGTGCATAATACAACCCAAATTCCAAAAAAGTTGGGACACTGTGTAAAATGTAAATAAAAACAGAATGCAACGATTTGCAAATCTCTTAAACCCATATGTTATTCATAATAGAACATAGAAAACATGCCATATGTTTAAACTGAGGAAATGTACCATTTTAAGGAAAAAATAAGATAATTTTGAATTCCCCTGAGTGGAGGTGGTAGTTTTGTTCAGAAGTGGTAAGTGTTCAACAGCCATACTCTAACGCACAGAGCTTCCCATCTTGTTTCTGATACAATACTGCACCTAGACCCTGGTTTGAGGCATCAGTATGGAGAATAAATGGTAGTGAAAAATCTGGGAATCCGAGAACTGGTGGTTCGACCATGTGGTTGATCAATTTCTCCAAAATCTCTTGGTGCTTAGCTTTCCAGATTATTGGCTGGTTTGAAGACACTCCTCTGTCCTTTATTCTGTTTTGCCTTGGTTCTTGGCACATATTTTCTTCTCCTGGGGTACCTTTGAGTAAGTCATAAAGTGGTCCAGCAATCTTGGAGAAACCCTTAATGTATTGCCAGTAGTGACTTAAGAGGCCCATAACAGTGCAGAGCTGTCCAACAGTGCTGGGCCTCTTCTCCTTCAAAGCTCTCACAGCAGTCATTTCAGCTGGGTCAATTTTACTACCTTCAGCAGAAACAATCCTTCAAAGATAGCTGACTTCTTGCTTGAACACTATGCACTTGCTTGGTTTTTAGCTTTATTCCGTGCTGTAATATTCTCTTAACATGTTGGACATGGTCTTTAAAGGATTTACTGTAGACCAAGGTGTCATCAAGGTACAGCACTCATATTTTGTCCCTCAAATTCTCCAGACATTCCTCCATGCCCCTCTGAAAGGCGTCTGGGGTGTTCATCAGCCCAAATGGGATCTGTATCCACTCATATAACCCCCATGGGGTTACAAATGCAGTCAAGGGCCTGCTTTCCTTTGCCATAAAACCTTGATGATATGCCTTACCCTGGTCTAATAAGGAAAACCATGAGTTTCCACCCAGATTATCGAGGATACCCTGCATCCAGGGATTGGCTGATGGTCTGGATGGGTTTTCCTATTCAACTCTCTGTAATCAATACAAAGGCGCAAACTTCCATCCTTTTTTCTGACACACACAACAGGTAATGAGTAAGAGGATGTTGATTTTGCTATTCAACCCTGAGCAATTAGGCCATGTAAGTAGTCTTTTACCTCGCTATACAATGGCTTCAGCACAGAGATATATGAACATGCAATGGGAATTGTATCATTTAGGGATATTTTCAGCGTTAGATTTTCAGTGCACCCAATGTTGTTATCTGACATGGAGAATGATGCACATTCCTTTTTTAACATCTGGCATACTGTTTCCTTTTCAGGCTCACTCAGATGACTCAAGTCCACTGGGGGGTCCCAGGCATCGTCGACAGATTTGGCACTATTTGTTTGACCATAATTTACTGACACAGGTATGGGCTGGCTTGATTGATGAAAGGAGATAGCCAGAAAGACAAGCTTGTACCCCATCTGCTGTACCAATGACTGTTTCACTAGCCAGAACAATATCATGGTCTGTTGGTTTCCGCGCATCAATAATAATGTATTGTGGAACACACTTCTTTACTTGCACCACTGTCTTCTGAAACTCTAGCCCCTCTGCCCATTTAGGATCAATATCAGGCTCGAACATCAGAATGGTGTCCTCCTTCAATGGGTTTGTCTTTATGTGACACTCGACTTATACAGATGTGCATTTTGATACTAATACCTTTTCTCTTGGAGTCCTCACTGCATACTCATGATCTTTCTGCTCTCACAAGGTCTATAAATGCTTGAATGTGGCTTGTCTCTAATCTCAGAAGAGCCACCTTGACCATTTTTGTAGCTGCTCTCTGCACATTGGATCTGCATTTACACCTGTGCTGTTATTCACTATGAGCTCAATGGCATTGTAGCCAATGATAGGATGGGAGAGATGTTTACCCTTTGTCACTAGAATAGGAATAACAGGATCTCTGCTATCGCTGTTTTCCCTTGGCAACTGAAATGTGACTTCTATCTAACCAACATATGGTATGTCTTGTCCATTTGCCGCTACCATCTGAAGTGTGTCTGGTGCATCGATTATCTCAGAGACAAGCCTCAACCTCACACCAGGTAGTACTTCATTTTTCCACCACTCATCAATTATGTAAAATTGAGACTCTGTGTCCCACAATGCTGTAGTTTTTAACTCCATGGATATAACAATCAATAAAACACTGTTTTCACACCAAGGCGACCATGCTCAATGTTTTGTTTAAATTTGTTCTCATTTTGGCATCCAACGTTTTCAAGTTTTTATGCTCATTCTGCTTGGAATCTTTCTTGTGTTCACCCCAATGACTAGCCTGACATAAATTAGAGCAGTAAAGAGCTTTGTGACATGATGTACACACTCTTAAATTATGGCTATCTCCATTCATGCCACAGCACAAGCACTGTTGGTGGGACTCTAACATCTGGCAGGTCACTCCCTGTCCCATGGAAGCAACCCTCCCTTGTTTAAATGAGCACCACTGGATGGGTCAGCTGTCCTCGCTCTGCAGCCGGTGAGGAAATGTTCATTGCTTCCACATCTGATGCAGTGCATACAATAACTGTCTGGGCCACTCTGTTGGAAGATGAAACATCTCCTTAGGTGATTCCTACTTTGGATGAAATGATGTGGTGGTGCAAACCCTTGTTGGAATTGAGCTGTCCTAACTCTCTGTCTGGGCCCGTAATTGGGCCAGTAACCAGGGGGTATACAGCCGTGGCCAAAAGTTTTGAGAATGACACAAATATTAATTTTCACAAAGTCTACTTCTTCAGTGTTTTTTAGATCTTTTTGTCAGATGTTACTAACTGTTACTGAAGTATAATCACAAGCATTTCATAAGTGTCAATGGCTTTTATTGACAATTACATGAAGTTTATGCAAAGAGTCAATATTTGCAGTGTTGACCCTTCTTTTTCAAGACCTCTGCAATTCACCCTGGCATGCTGTCAATCAACTTCTGGGCCACATCCTGACTGATGGCAGCCCATTCTTGCATAATCAATGCTTGGAGTTTGTCAGAGTTTGTGGGTTTTTGTTTGTCCACCCACCTCTTGAGGATTGACGCCAAATTCTCAATGGGATTAAGGTCTGGGGAGTTTCCTGGCCATGGACCCAAAATGTCGATGTTTTGGTCCCCGAGCCACTTTGTTATCACTTTTGCCTTGTGGCAAGGTGCCCCATCATGCTGGAAAAGGCATTGTTCATCACCAAACTGTACTTGGAAGGTTGGGAGAAGTTGCTCTCTGAGGATGTTTTTGTACCACTCTTTATTCATGGCTGTGTTCATAGGCAAAATTGTGAGTGAGCCCACTCCCATGGCTAAGAAGCAACCCCACACATGAGTGGCCAATCCCTGTACTTTTTGCAGAATAGCAGTCTGTCCCTGATGTTTTTCCTGGAGAGAAGTGGCTTCTTTGCTGCCCTTCTTGGCACCAGGCCATCCTCCAAAAGTCTTCACCCTACTGTGCATGCAGACGCACTCACACCTGCCTGCTGCCATTCCTGAGCAAGCTCTGCACTGGTGGTGCCCCGATCCCGCAGCTGAATCAACTTTAGGAGACGGTCCTGGCGCTTGCTGGACTTTCTTGGGCGCCCCGAAGCCTTCTTCACAACAGTTAAACCTCTCTCCTTGAAGGTCTTGATGATCCGATAAATGGTTGATTTAGGTGAAATCTTACTAGCAGCAATATCCTTGCTTGTGAATCCCTTTTTGTGCAAAGCAATGATGGCTGCACATGTTTCCTTGCAGGTAACCATAGTTAACAGAGAAAGAACAATACTTTCAAGCACCACCCTCCTTTTAAAGCTTCCAGTCTGTTATTCTAACTCAATCAGCATGACAGAGTGATCTCCAGCCTTGTCCTCGTTAACACTCTCACCTGTGTTAATGAGAGAATCACTGACATGATGTCAGCTGGTCCTTTTGTGGAAGGGCTGAAATGCAGTGGACATGTTTTTTTGGGATTAAGTTCATTTTCATGGCAAAGAGGGACTTTGAAATTAATTGCAATTCATCTAATCACTCTTCATAACATTCTGGAGTATATGCAAATTGCCATCATAAAAACTGAGGCAGCAGACTTTGTAAAAATTAATATTTGAGTCATTCTCAAAACTTTTGGCCACGGCTGTATATTCAAGCTGACTAGCTGAGACATTGTTTCGTAGACTGCGTGGGGACAGGCCCTACTCTGTAACAGCTTGAGGCAGCTGAATTGACTCTCTGATCTGTGACACTTCAGCACTGAGGTTCTTTAATAATGTCATGTCAGATCTGATTTCTCTGAGTTCGTTTAGCAGTTCAGGATTGTGTTTTGTTCTGTTTTCCTGAAGTGATATTTCCCCTTTCTTTTCAGCAGGAGCTGAAACATTGTTGGATTCAGCTGAATGTACTACCACTGGCCGATGTTGGACTGTCATTTTTCTTTTATTTTTCTCTCTGCCTCAGTCATGCATGCAATGTTCAATTTCTCTAGCGACAGCTCATCACTTTTGTTGCAGGTATGGTTTGAGATCTCCTCTAATGTAGTTATTATTATGTAGGCTGGTAAGAACTGTATGCAGAAATATATTTTGCACTAGAACAGGGTCACACTTGAGTCTTGACTCAACTTCCTGCGATGCAAATATAATTTTCTGCCTCAAAGCTAAAGCAGAAATTAAAAAGTTCTGAGGAGTCTCTTTACTATCTTGGACCTCTGACATCAGTTGTTTGTACAGCTCTGTTGCACCCCTCTCCTAATAATGTGGGCGAAGTATCCTCCTCAGGATGGGCAGTGTCAAGTTTGCTTTACCCTCTAAGTAGCTGCGTAACTGCATGCCAGATGAGTGTTAAATTATGGGCTGAATTTCAATTGGCCACTGGATTTCAGTGATCTTGTCTTTAAGATTAAGGAAGAAAGACATACCCTGATCCTCAAGTGCCCTGTACCAACCCCTTACATTGTGACATAGGAACATGAAAATAACAAGTTTTGCAAACTATATGTGCCCTAAACTCATGACAAGAAGAATATAGTTGTGGCGAGGAAGAGGAAGAAGCCAGGTTGTGAGGATGCACACCTGGCACTGATTTGGCTAGTCAGTGGGAGAGAGAGAGATAAAGGAGCAACTGGAGGCACCAGTGAGAGAGAGAGAGATGTATGTGCACTTTTTGTTACATTTGTGTGTTTTCTGTTCTGTTTGAGTTTGGTTTATTATAAAACTTTATGTTTATGTTCAGCCAGTTCCCGCCTCCTCCTTGCCTGTCTTTAAAGTTTGCTACAATAGTCATTTCATGTTTCATACCTGGAAAAGAGGGAAGAAATACATGAAAGAAATGAAGACGTGAACACAATGCTGCTCTCTATGCGTAGGCTTGCATTGAATGCAACGCACAGCACAGGTTGCGTCAATTACTACCTGCAGCCCAAGGTTTCCTCCGTGCTGGATCCTCCCCAAATTACACCTTAGTCCTAAGGTTTTATATCCTCTAATGTAAATCATATTGATTTGTATGACCACTACAAAAGTGCTGTTAAGCCCCGCCCACATGAGAGGTTTGTGCCAGAATGGCGAACAAAAACTTGTGGAGTGTAAATGAAAAGTTTGAAAATGTGAACGAAAACTCTGGCAGTGCTTTCATAAACCATGATTAGGCAAAACGAAGCTTGGAAAACTGTTAACAAAGAATGCTGTTTATTTGAAGACCATGTTAAATGGTGTTTTTCTTCTTTTGCATTTTATATTTTTGTTGTTTCTTGAAAAGCTATGTTAAATTCTTTTGGCACAAATTTAATTTCATATGGGTCTTGTTGATTACCTCATATACTGTACATATTACTATACATCACAATATAGCACAAAGCATTGGATTCTTTTTACAGTTACAATCAAAATTATTAAAACCCCATTGAAAATCAGGTTTATTGTCAAAATTGACAGACTTTCAGCTGTTTGCAATGAACAAATCAAACAATTGAAGTAGCAATTGAAATAGTTCAACACAACGAATGCTTCAAGTGGTTTCTCCAAATTCAACTGAAAATGCAACTTATAATGACTTCTCCCATTTCAAAATTATTCAACCCCTTCATGGCAAGCATATTTAGTACTTAGTAGAGCACCCTTTTGCTGTTATGACCTGCTGAAAACGAGATGCATAGCCAGACACCAGCTTCTGGCAGCGTTCCTGAGGTATCTTAGCCCATTTCTCATGAGCAATGGCCTCCACTTCAGTAATATTCTTGGGTTTGCGTGCTGCAGTTGCCTTCTTCAAATCCTAGATTCAGAGATTTTCCATGGGGTTCAAGTCAGGTGACTGTGATGGCCCTGTAGAATCTTCCAGGACTTCTTCTGCGATCTAGCCTTGCTGGAATTTGAGGTATGCTTGGGACCATTGTCCTGTTGGAAAGTCCAATGACACCCAAGCTTCAGCTTCCTCACAGATGGCATGATTTCCTGATACTTCAATGAATCCATTTTGCCTTCCACACGCTGCAGGTTTCCAGTGCCAGAGGATACAAAGCAGCCCCAGAGCATCACCGAGCCACCACCATGCTTGACTGTGGACAGAGTGTTCTTTATTCATTCTTCTTTCTCCAGACATACTGCTGATCCATCCTGCTGAAAAGTTCCAGTTTTGTTTCATCCCAAAACTTCTGTGGCTTATTTATATGATTTTGAGCTGATTTTTCTTGTGCTTTTGGGTCAGTAGTGGTGTATATCTTGGAGTTCTGGCATGGAAACCTTCTGCATTTAGTATGGGCCATACTGTGTTCACTGAAACCACAGTGCCTGTTGCCACCAAGTCTTGCTGCAGGTCTTTTGCAGTCACTCGAGGGTTTTTCACAACCTGCCTTCTCAGAAATCTGGTTGCAGCCATTGATAGCTTCCTATTTCTTCCCCGTCAAGGTATTTCATGTATTGTCTGCCCCTAGCCAGTTCAGGTATTTCATGTGTTCCAGCTCAAGCACACCTGGTGCAACTAATGAAGCCCTTGATTCAAGTGTGATCAAGTGTGCTTGAGACAACACCTGTTTTGCATATTTGTGCTGTTGTGAGGGATTCTATTCAGGGGGTTGAATAATTTTGAGACTGGAGAAGGCATTATAAGTTGCATTGTCAGTTGAATTTGGGAAAACTACTTGAAGCATTCGTTGTGTTGAACTATTTCGCTTGCTTTTGTTTGATTTGTTCATTGCAAACAGCTGAAAGTCTGTAAATTTTGACAATAAAACTGATTTGCAATGGGGGTTGAATAATTTTGATTGCAACTGTAAGTAAAATTTGCAAAATATTTACTTTGTCATTATGGATTACTGTGTGTAGATTAATGGCCAAAAAAATCTATTTGATCTATTTTAAATTAAACCTATAACACAATAAAGTGCAAAAACTAAAGGGGTCTGAACTCACTGTAGTTGTGTAGTTTACAGCATAACACTGATAACCAGTCCAGACAGGATATCGTGGAGTTTTTTTGTGATTGTTGCGGCCAAAAATGCTTGATTTTGCTGCGGATTTCTTAAAAGTTGAGATGCAATTTGCTGGGGTTTTTTTGTGCTTTTTTTTTTGCGGAAAACTACTTGAATTGGTGAAATTGCAATTGCACAAAATAGTTTTGCATGGTCTTTTGCAGTGATGTTTGTTGGTAAATGAGATCTTTTAGCTGTGCTTATGTTCGACATGGGTGGATTGAAGCGGGCTTTGGCTGAATGCGCGTTGTGATGACGTCACGTGGCACATTGTGATGATGTCACACGACAGGTCTTGGCCCAAATCTGTGGAAAATCTGTGGTAATTTTGAAAAATTGCAAGGCCCTCTGAATATTGCGGAATCTCCTTGATTTTGCATTAATTTCTGCGATTGCAAAATCGCAAAATCCTGGACGAACTGGGTAACTGTAAAAACAAACAAGCAAACAAAAATAAAAAATAAAAATCTGTTTCCCGGATGGTCTCAGCTTATTTTTCATTTTTAGTCCCCACCACAAAAATTGACCCACTGATCATTCAACCTAGATTTAGTTTTTCATATGAAAATATTTTTGAGATAAAAATACATCGATCAGCCATAACATTAAAACCATGGGAAGTGAATAACATTGATTATTTTGTTACACTGGCACCTGTCAAGGGGTGGGATATATTAGGCAGCAAGTGAACAGTCAGTTCTTGAAGTTGATGCGTTGCAAGCAGGAAAAATGGGCAAGTGTAAGGATCTGAACAACTTTGACAAGGGCCAAATTGTGATGGCTAGACAACTGTGTCAGAGCATCTCCAAAACGGCAGGTATTGGGAGCTGTTCCTGGTATGCAATGTTTACTACCTAACAAAATTGGTCCAAGTAAGGGCAACCGGTGAACCGGCAAAAGGGTCATGGGCTCATTAATGTGCAAGGGAGCAAAGGCTAGCCCATCTGGTCCGATCCCACAAACTGTATCACAAATTACTGAAAAAGTTAATGCTGGATATGATTGAAAGGTGTCAGAAAAAACAGTGCATCATTGCTTGCTGTGTATGGGGCTGCGTAGCTGCAGATCGGTCAGAGTGAACATGCTGACCCCTGTCCACTGCCGAAAGCACTTACATTGGGAACATGAGTATCAGAACTGGACCATGGAGCAATGGAAGAAGGTGGCCTGGTCTGATGAATCACATTTCCTTTAACATCATGTGGTTGGCCATGTGTATGTGTAGTTTACCTGGGGAAGAGATGGCACCAGGATGCAGGATGGGAAGAAGGCAAGCCAGCAGAGGCAGTGTGATGCTCTAGGCAATGTTCTGCTGGGAAACCTTGAGTCCTGGCATTCATGTGGATGTTAATTTTATACGTACCACCTACCTAAACATTGCTGCAGACCAAGTACACCCCTTCATGACAACGGTATTCCCTAATGGCAATAATCACTTTCAACAGGATAATGCACCCTGCTGCCGCAGTGCAAAAATTGTTCAGGTATGGTTTGAGTAACATGACAAAAAGTTCAAGGTGTTGACTTGGCCTCCAAATTCCCCAGATCTCAATCTGATCTAGCATCTATGGGATGTGCTAGACAAACAAATCCAATCCATGGAGGCCCCACCTTGCAACTTACAGGATCTGCTGCTAACGTCTTGGTGCCAGATACCACAGTACACCTTCAGAGGTCTTGTAGAGTCCATGCCTTGATGGGTCAGAGCTGTTTTGGGCAGCACAAGGCCAACCTACACAATATTAGGCAGGTGATTTTAATGTTATGGCTGATCCATATCCATCCATCCATTTTCTGTACTGATTATTCTATACAGGGTCGCGGGGAGCATAGAGCCTATCCCAGGGGACTCGGGGCACAAGGCAGGGGACACCCTGGATGGGGTGCCAACCCATTGCATGGCACAAATGCACTCACTCGCACACCTATTCACACACTACGGACAATTTAGAGATGCCAATCAGCCTACAAAGCTTGTCTTTGAACTGAAGGAGGAAACGGGAATACCCAGAAGAAACTCTTGAAACACATGCAAACACACGGCAGAGGCAGGAATTGAACCCTGTAACACTTCCCAGGTTTGGGTAGGGAATGATGAAGCTGGAGGCAGGCTTGGAACAACTCATAGGCACTATATTCTTTATCTTTTACTTTCTCTTTTCAGCGGTTTTATTTCATGCACACACATGGCTCTGTGCTCTCACTCTCACTCTGGCTTCTACTGGGGACAATTGAAAGCACAAAGATATGCAAACAAATCAACTTTCACTAATTACACGCAGGTGAGAAGCATTATGCATTACCGGCCAGTTCAACCTGCCTCCTCTCTATCCACAGCCGATGCTCAACCATGGCCCCGCTGCCACATACCCCCAATGTGAGACTCAAGCCGGCGAGCCATCTGGCCTGCAGCTGACACCCCCCTCCCTACCCTCCATGTCTTCTTGACACAGAGTTCATGTCGACGGCCCAGGGAATGCCTCCCCAGCCAACTCACATTCCACCTCATGCTTTGCTATTGCAGGACCCATCCACAAATATTTCCTTCACTAATGTCAGAAAATCTGGCTGATTCATCCCCAGAATTAGTGGATGAATGACGCGAGGACTAACTGCCGCCTCCATTTTATGCCCTGCCCAATGTCCTTGTATACTCACTGACATGCCGGGTATGTTCCTGCTTGAGTCCTGCAGCACGCCAGGGATCCGTATCAGCATACCCGCTTCCATGAAGGAATGCTGATCCTGGAAATGCCCGGCTTCCCCACCACACCAGCAGACCTGCCTGGGATGGGGGGAGGGCAGGGAGAAGAGGGGGAGAACGAGAAAGAGAGAGAGAGAAAGAAGTGGGTTGCTCGGATGAATGGATGGCCACGCTCGCGGAGTGTCAGCGTGTGAAATTCTGAAGGTGCTGTTCATGTGCGCGACCCATTCCAAAATCGCCCGCTTCAGACCGGGTAGTCCAGCAGGTTCACCACAGGGAGCTGTTGGGCCATGAGTTGGGCTTCCCCGAACAGGAGCGACAGTAAGCAGGCCACTCACTGGGCACTGGGCCAGCCCCATGCTTCCACGGTCCACTGGAACAACTCGAGAAACGCTTATGGGTTTGTCCTGCTGTCCCATCTTTGCGAGGGTGATGTGTGCCAGGCCTGCAGTGGCCACTGAGGCGGCTGCTGGAGTTCCTGACTGCTGGACCAGGCTCTGGAGATCCTGGATGCACTGCTCCTGGTCTTGTCATAGCTGGAGGAGGGCCTGGTGCTGGATTTGGTGGAGGATGATGAGGGACCTGATGATCTCAGCCAGTGGTGATGACTCCACGACAGCGCTCTTTCCTCAGTCCCAGGTTTCGGCAACAGTGTAACACTTGCCAGGTTCGGGTAGGGAATGAGGAATCTGGAGGCTTGTGAAATAAATGCATTAATAGTTCTAATGCGTTATTTTTTTTCCCATAATTAATCACACTAAATTCCAGCAGCCTTCATTGTGTTTTTTGTCTGAAAAGTGGTCTCTTACGTAATATGCTGCTTTCTTTAATGACAAACATTTTTCTGTATCTTGTGCTTGAAAATGAATATTTGGGGATCTAAAATGTTTTTTTGTACTGACCTGATAATGTAGAAGTCATAAAATAAAAAATCAATAACCAAGTTTGTACTAAACAAAACAGGGTGCCTAAAACTTTTGCACAGTACTGTATATATATATATATATATATATATATATATATATATATATATATATATATATATATATATATATATATATATATATATATTAGTGCTGTATATCTCATACTAAATTGTTTCAGAAATTAAAACAAAATCTACTAATCCCATTTCCATAAAAGTTGGGATTTTTTTCTCAAATGCAGTAAAAACAAAAATCTGTCAAGTCTCAAGTCTCTTCAAACTTTAATTAACTGACAAAAGTACAAAGAAAAGATATTCAGTGTTTTCACTGACCAACTAACCAACAAATTTAGAATTCGATGTCTTCAACACACTCAAAAAAAGTTGTGACAGAGGCAAAATAAGACTGAAAAAATGTATAGAATATTCAAGTAACACCATTTTGGAGGATAAGGTTAATTGGTAACAGGGGAGGGTATCAGGATTGGGCATAAAAGGAGCATCCACCAAAAGCTCAGTCTTTGCAAGCAAGGATGGGTCGTGGCTCACCACTTTGTGCCAAACTTTGTGAGAGAATTGTCAGTCAGTTCAAAAAGAATATTGCTCAATGCAAGATTGCAAACAATTTAGGTCTTTCACCATCTACAGTGCATAATATTGTAAAAAAGATTTAGGGAAGCTGGAGAAATCTCATTGCATAAAGGGCAAGGCTGGAAACCACTGTTGAATGTGCATGAGAGCCCTCAGGCAGCATTGCCTGAGAAATCGTCATGCTACTGTGATAAATATAACCACATGGGCTCAGGAGTACTTCGGAAAACCGTTGTCACTTAATACAGTCTGCCGCTGCATCCGGAAATGCAACCCAAAACACTATTATGTAAGGAGAGAGCCACACATCAACTCCATGCAAAAACGCCGCCGAGTTCTCTGGGCCCAAGGTCATCTCAGATGGACTGAAAGAAAATGGAAACGTGTGCTGTGGTCAGATGAGTCCATGTTTCAGCTTGTTTTCGGGAAACACGGATGTCGAGTTCTCCATGCCAAAGATGAAAAAGAACAACCAGAATGTTATAGGCAAAGATGCAAAAGCCAGCATCTGTGATGGTATGGGGGTACATCAGTGCCCACGGCATGGATGACTTGCATATGTGTGAAGGTACCATTGACACAGAGGTGTATATTGGGATTTTAGAGAGACATATGCTGCCATCAAGGCAACGTCTTTTCCCAGGAAGTCCATGGTTATTTCAGCATGACAATGCCAGGCCTCATTCTGTATGTGCTACAACAGCGTGGATTCGTAGACACAGAGTGTGTGTGCTTGACTGGCCTACCAGCAGTTCAGATCTGTTTCTTAGGCTGCATCATGAAGAGGAGAATCAGACAATGGTGACCAAGGACTGTTGAGCAGCTGAAGTCTTGTATCAAGCAAGAATGGGCAAAAATTCCACTTGCAAAACTGCAACAATTGGTATCCTCAGTTCCCAAAAGAATAAAAAGTGCAATTAAAAAGGAAGGGTGATCTAACACAGTGGTAAACATGCCTCTGTCCTCTCTCTGCTGAAGGCATCAAATTCTAAATTTGTTTATATTTACAAAATACAATTAAGATGGTCAGTGAAAACACTGAATATCTTTTCTTTGTACTTTTGTCAGTTAATTAAAATTTCAAGAGACTTGACAAATCACAGATTTTTGTTTTTATTGCATTTTAGAAAAAATCCCAACTTTTCTGGAAATGGGGTTAGTAAGATAAAACAAAGGCAACCTGAGTAAACACAAAATACAGTTTTTAAATGATAATGTTAGTTATTGAAGCAGAAAAGTTATCCAATACCAACTGGGCCTGTGTGAAAATGTATTTGCCCCCGTAGTTACTAATTTCCCAAATGTATGAAACTGCATTCAAAATGGGGTTCAGCTGGACTTGACACAACCAGACCTGATTTCTGCAAACCCTGTTCAATCAAATCAACACTTAAATAGAACTTTTTCAACAGCATGAAGTTGGGTGAGGGCTTACCCAGTAACACACTATGCCAAAATTGAAAGAACTTCCAGAAATGATGAGGAAGAAGGTGATTGAAATAGATAATATTTTTTGCTTTTACAATAAATTTTTTTTGCTTCAACAAAAAAATAAAAATAAACATTGTATTGTGTGTTTACTCACCCAGTGTATATTTTACTTACTTTTCTGGGTTACATTTATTATTAATTGGCAAGTGCTCACATAATGTTGATTCGATTACATACTAAAGTGGGGGCATGGTTTTTGAACTCGATTTGCATATGTGTTCACTGATACATTCCTGACACAAAAAACAAAACAAAAAAACAAACAAACAAACAAAAAACCCGGTGTGCTTGTATGTGTGTGTCCAAAAGGAACTAGAAACTAGAAGTAGTTAGAAAACTACAGGCCGGTATCTCTTCTTCCATTCATTGCAAAGGCACTTGAGCGAGCTGTGTTCAACCAACTCTCTATGTTTCTCGCACAGAACAACCTTCTGGACAACAACCAATCTGGCTTCAAAAGCGACCACTCAACTGAGACTGCCATGCTCTTGGTTACTGAAGCACTGAGACTGGCAAGAGCAGCTTCCAAATCCACAGTACTCATCCTGCTGGATCTGTCTGCTGCTTTTGACACAGTCAACCACCAGATCCTCCTGTCAACCCTCATGAAGATGGGCATCTCAGGAACTGCACTCCAGTGGTTCAAATTTTACCTCTCAGGTAAGTCCTTCAGGGTGTCGAGGGGTGAAGTGTCTAACTTGCAACATCTAGCCACTGGGGTTCCACAGGGCTCAGTCCTGGGACCACTTCTCTTCTCCATCTACATGTCATCATTAGGATCTGTCATTCAGAAACATGGTCTTTCTTATCACTGCTATGCTGATGACACTCAACTCTACTTTTCATTCCAACCAGATGATCCAACGGTAGCTGTTCACATCGCAGCCTGTCTGACAGAAATTTTGGTCATTTCACCACCTTCAACTCAACCTTGCTAAGACAGAACTGCTTGTGGTCTCGGCCAACCCAACACTTCATCACAACTTCTCTATTCAGCTAGGTTCGTCAACCATAGCTCCTTCCAAGACAGCCAGGAACCTTGGAGTTGTGATTGATGATCAGTTAAGCTTCACAGACCATATTACTTCAACGGCTCGGTCCTGCAGATTTGCTTTATACAACATTAGGAAAATTAGACCCTTCCTATCAGAGCAATCCACAAAACTCCTTGTCCAAACTCTTGTTCTCTCTAGACTGGACTATTGTAATGTTCTCCTTACAGGCCTTCCAGCATGTACTATCAAGCCTTTGCAACTGATCCAGAATGCAGCAGCCAGGTTGGTCTTCAACGAGCCGAAGAAAGCTCACGTCATACCTCTCTTCATCAGTCTGCACTGGCTGCCAGTAGCCACTCGCATCAAATTCAAAGCACTGATGCTTGCCTACATGACCACCACTGGCTCTGCACCAACATACCTAAACTCGCTAGTTCAGACGTATGCGCCCTCCAAAAGCTTGCATTCTGTTAGTGATTGACGCCTCATGGTACCATCCCAAGGAGGCACAAAATCACTCTCACGGACCTTTTCCTGGACTGTTCCGAGCTGGTGGAACGACCTGCCTATCTCAATCCGAGCAGCTGAGTCTTTAGCCATTTTCAAAAAATGTCTAAAGACACTTCTTTTTCGGCAGCACCTGACCAATTAATACTAGCACTTACCTATTCTATTTGTTTGTCTGTTTATATATATATATATATATATATATATATATATAT
This sequence comes from Cranoglanis bouderius, assembly GCA_023630585.1. Classification (NCBI taxonomy): domain Eukaryota; kingdom Metazoa; phylum Chordata; class Actinopteri; order Siluriformes; family Cranoglanididae; genus Cranoglanis; species Cranoglanis bouderius. The sequence goes on from CM042536.1 coordinate 33,879,849, forward strand.
ATATATATATATATATATATATATATATATATATATATATATATATATATATATATATATATAAATTCCTGTGTGTACTGTGCTGGAATTACTGAGACTTGTTACAGCACTTGTATACTGTTGCCCTCTTGTTGACCGAATTGCTTCTATTGTTCTCCTCATTTGTAAGTCGCTTTGGACAAAAGCGTCTGCTAAATGATTAAATGTAAATGTAAATGGTACTCCAGCAATCTAAACAACTGTAAGCATAAACATGAGTCGTTCTGCTCTTCACCGTCCTTGACCTGTACAACACCAGGTCAACTGTAGGCTCAAAGTGGAAGACCTGTATTCAGTTAGACATCGATGGTTGACCCTGAAGTAAAACAATGTGACCTTTGACATTAGCATGTGTTCTGGTCAAACATGAGTCATGCACTATTTGATTTACATGGTTAAATGTTGCACAAATCAAACCTTTGCTCCTTTCTTTTAAGCAAATTTTACTTATTTATTTCATGCAAAAGGGCTTAAATAAACCTAAACCTGTAAACCTAAACACTGTAAAAAGTACACAATCTAAATGTCACTTCCTGTCATTTATTTTTATTACTGCTAAATGGCTAGTAACACCTTAAACCATGCAAAGACGTAGAACTCCAATGGCTGCGCACACATACACACAGACCATACAACTGACTGAGAACACTGTGACAATGGGCCTCCAGTCCCATTTGAAGTTCCAGTAATGTCTGGCAAATTGAAGACGCTTGAGTTTGTTTTGGATGAGAGTAGAGGCTTTTTTTCTTGAAACCCTTCCAAACAACTTTTGGCAAAAGTTTTAGGCACATGCAAAGAAATGCTGTAGAGCAAAGTTGCCTTCAAAATAATGAAATTAAATGTTTCTACATTTTAAATAAAATACCACAAAGAGCAGTAAACGGTTGTAAATGAAACAATATATGAAGTCAATATTTGTTGTGACAAAAAAATATAAATAAAAATAGTAGTCTCTGGTACAATTAGTGCAGTTTTATAAGGAAATTAGCTGGTAGGTTTTATTGAGCATCGTGCAGAACCAGACACAGTTCTTCTGGAGACTTTGACTTTCACACTTACTTCTTATTTTTGCAGTAAAACCCAGCAGCCTTCATTGTGTTTTTTGAAAAGTGGTCTCTTACGTAATATGCTGCTTTCTTTAATGACATACAAAACATTTTCTGTAACATTTAATATGGTGCTAGAAAACTAATGTTTGGGAATCTAAATTATTTTTTTATACTGACTTGATAATGTCATAAAATAAAAAAATCTATAATAAAGTTTGTACTAAAAAAAATTGGGTGCCTAAAACTTTTGCACAGTACTGTAGGTGACTTCAGATTGTAGTTTTGGAGACTTTCTGACCCCAAGACGCAAGTAACTCCTGCAATTCTCCAGCTGTGATCCTTGGAGATTTTTTGGCCACTCGAACCATCCTCTTCACAGTGTGTTGAGACGATATAGACACACATCCAATTTTAGGTTGATTCGTAACATTTTCAGTTGACTGGAACTTCTTAATTATTGCCCTGATGGTGGAAATGGGCATTTTCAATGCTTGTGCTATTTTCTTATAGCCACTTCCCATTTTGTAGAGTTGGGGTACTGGATCCCAGACTCGGACTTGAGTCCAGTTAATAACGAACTCGGACTTGTCACGCACTCGGGTAAATTTGTACTCGAACTTGACACGGACTCGGAAATTTTTCTGAGTACAATCGAGTCCGTGTAACCTGGCCTGGGCATTAGGGGCTGTAGCCCCTTAGATTGTTTTCTTTAGCCCCGAATAATTCTCCACAGCGCAGTTTGTTACTATGTAACTGAAGGTCAGTAAAAGAAGACGGCCTGTACTTTTATATCTTCCATGAACGGAGGCGAGACCAATCAGACGGGGTTTACAGGAAAATACGTGGAAATACTCGTGTGTTATTGGCTGACAGCCCTCAATTCTACCTAGCTCACAGTCAGTGTGAGGAAAAAATGGATGAAATGGATATTTATTTATATTTTTTTAAACCAGTAAAGGGGCTGAAACTGAAACAGTAACATCCTCTCGTGCTGAGCAGGAAAACAAGGTGTGTAAATGTCTATATGAGTTTGTGAATATGTATAAGTTAGCTACGTAAATATGACATGAGCAGAGCATAAGGACAGATAACGCACTCTGCATGGCTCTGTAGCAGCTAAACTAAGCTACAGTGATAGCTTAGCTGTGCCTCCTCTGGGCTAGCGACACCAGACTAGCCTGATAGTCTCGTGTTAGATAGCCAAAAAGTTTGATATTTTATCGGTCTGGTAGTCCTGCAAACAGTGATAACATCTGAGGCAAGTTTTATGATAAATCCAAATTTTTGTCCAATGTTCAATTAGCCCATACAAGTAAGAAAAATGCATGCAAACAGTCTATTTAGAAGTACGTTTTAAAACTTTTTTTTTTATGGGGAAGAATCTAGGCTCAGCCCCAGATGATTAACAGTTCAGCTAACGCCCCTGGTCATGTGTAACATGAAAAGAAAGATAAAAAATAAATAACAACATAAAATTAAGATAATAAGAAATTGATGAATGTCTCCCTGCCTGACCAGGGGGTGCACACACTTGAAGCGCACACACAGAAAGCCGCCTCATCGTGCGAGTACCAAATTGAGTTCTCTTTAGCGGCGTATTCCGCTTGGACGGTCAAATAAATACACACACATCACGTCAAAATGCAGGTCTGGCCGAGTATTCATGTAAACACAGTCGGTTATGTCTTAAGTGAATGTACCTGCTGCTGTCTGTGTCATTAATGTTAATCACATAACAAAACACACAGAGAAAATCACTCACTCACTCATTTGACTGAATAAGTTCATTAAATCTAATAAAAATCACTGTATATGTCACAGTGAAGTCTATTTTATTTTACATTTAATTGCTTTATTCAATTTCCGTCGTATTTCTTACTTGAATACTACTGATAGACCTACCTGAGAAAACGTATTGTTATCGTGAAATAAGACTGTAGTCATATCGCCCACCCCTAAACATTAGCATTTGATGATTCCAGTCTTGAATTTCACGTAAAATGTGAAATGTACTTCTTAATGTAGTAAATATCATAAACCCTGCTGATAGGATTTTTTTTTTCATTTTAGGAATTAAAATGAAAAAAAGTTACAAGAACAGAGCTGTGTTCAGAAATGAGTTTGTTGTCATTCATAGACAGATTAAAAGCAGTAATAAAGCATGAAGCTTGTTGTTATGATGCTGCTAAATGTAACTCTACTCTGTACTCTCTCTCAGCCTATATAACTGTGGGGGAGACGCATCAAATCATTGAAATGTCAACTCGAACTGGGGGACACAATATAGTGTGATACAATAACAAAACAGGTTATTTGTATTTTCATACACTTGTAATATAAAAGTTCAACATATATCTCTATAATCCCTTTTTTTCATTGAAACCTTTTTTGGATAGGAAACTAGTTGAGGTGCTGATGACATGAAATAAAAATATTAAATGGCAATGGCAAGATGTAATAGTGGTATTTTTTATTACATTTATGTTGCCATTGGTTTGTGATGTTAAAATATGAATTGAACAGCTCCGTGTTGCGTTTACAATTGCAATTTCAAATCTTTTTTCTCTTTAATTACTTTCTGGACTCGGTTGGACTCGACTCGGACTCAGCCATTAAGGACTTGGACTTGAGTCCAACTCGGCCCCTTTTGGACTCGGACTCAATTGGTTAAGGACTTGGTCTTGACTTCAACTCTACAAAGGTGGACTCGGACCCAACACTACCATTTTGTGAAGCTCAACAACCTTTTGCTGCACATCATAGCTATACTCCTTGGTCTTACCCTTGTTATGAATGACTAAGGGAATTTGGCCTATGTGTTACCTCATATTTATACCCCTGTGAAACAGGAAGTCATGGTTGAACAATTAATAATTGTTATGTATATAAATAATAAAATATCAATGGGAATACACTTCAAATGTCTTTTTCTCATATGAGTTCATGGGGTGCCAGTAATTGTTGCACACCTAAATACAGTGGGTATAGAAAGGAATCACCCCCCTTTAAAATAATCACATTTTGTTGTTTTTCAGCCTGAAATGAAGACGGACACAGTTTTTGTTTTATCCAGCTGTATTTACTCAGTGCAACTTATAACATCCAAGTGAAAGATACAACACCAACATGTCAAAAATAAATAAATTAATTAATTAAAAAACAACAACAAAAAAAAACAGAATCACTGAGTTGGAAAAAGGATCACCCCCTTGTGTCAGTATTTTGTTGAACCACCTTTTGCTTTAATTACAGCCTTTAGTCTGTTGGCATTTGTCTCTACTAACTTTGCACATCTAGACTTTGCCATATTTGCCCACTCTTCTTTGCAGAACTAATCACCTTCTCAATGGCACACAAGGCCATTTGACTTTCAACTGTGATCAGCTGTGGTCATTTTGATTAGCTCAGCATGAAAATAGCTTTCCTGGAGCATTTTTCAGTCCTTGGTAGTGCAACTGAAGCAAACAATCAACTATGCGTGGCAAGGTACTGTCAAAAGATTGCCAAGATAAAGTTGTGGACAGGCACAAGTCAGGAGATGGATACAAAAAAAATTCTAAGGCTTTATCAATGCCTGGAAGCACAGTCAAGTCTATTATTAAGAATTGTAATCAAAATGACCACCCCTGACACAAGGGGGTGATCCTTTTTCCAACTCAGTGATTCTGTTTTTTTACTTTTTAAAAATTTTTTATTCTGACATGGTGTAATATCTTTCATTTGGAAGTGGCACTGAGTAAATACAGTAAATACAGCTGGATAAAACAAAAACTGTGTCCATCTTCATTTCAGGCTGAAAAGCAACAAGATGTGATTATTTTAAAAGGGGGGTGATTCTTTTCTATACCCACTGTATTTTTAAATTTTTATTCATAACAGCTTTTATATAAACCCAACAGACAAATCAAAAGGAGAGAAATTAGTGGAATCTCACATAATAAGTACAAAAGAGAACACAAAGAAAGAAAGAAAAAAAAACCCCTTCCACAATCTGAACTGTCCCTCCCTCCCCGAAAACACACCAGATACAATATAATTTAAACACCCTTAACAAAACAATGACGTCAATGAAGTTTATTGTAGGTTTTAATCTTTATGCATCATAAATATGTGTAATAAATCAGCTTCCTTCTTTATGTTTACTACACCTGACATATGACATCACATCAATTAAGTCATCTATCAAGTAGTTCAACTGCAAGGGCTTAGTAAAATAAGTTTTAACTTACACTTATAAGGCCAGAAAATAAATGCTACTAAGTTATGCTGTTCCAGTTCAGTTTACCAATAATACACCCATAAGCACACCCTGCATGTATATGATGATATTGAATATTCTGTTGTAGACAACTGTAGCATAGCCTAAATCAACAGACAACTTCAGCTGGAATCCTGCAGCCCTTGGTTTCCTTTTATAGCAGGTGGCAGAAGCAAGAACACAAACAATCCCAATATGGATTCAGTGTCAAAGCTTGTCGCAAGGACCAGGGCACAGCACACACAAATGACAATGTGAAATCCCCTTAAAAAAGTTACCTATGCCAAGAACTCTTCTGGGTTTTCTTAAATCAATAAAATATGGATGTGTTTGGTGGGGGGTGGAATTGGGGTTTCCATGTACACAGTATGGAAATTTACACTCAGTTTACAACTGTGAGTTAGTACAGTTAAAGCTCCTGTGCCCCCTAGTGGTTGATCTTGGTTTAATGGTGTAGTGTCATTCACAGAAGGGTTTGAATAAGGCTTCAGAGAAATCCTATTGTACTGTTCACCCATACTTCCAAATTAATATAATGTTCTGTGTGAATTTGTGTATTTCTAAAGTCAAAGCATAATTTCAAGTAAGAGGAAGGGTGATTCTGGAACAGAGAGAATGTAAGTAATCAGGATGCAGCTGTTGCAGTGGAAAACTTTACAGATCCAAACTTCCTGCTGACAGTCACCACTCCTCAAGCAGTGGCTAAGTAAGAACCTACACATGCACACATTTTCAGTCAAATTTATGACCTTTTACAACTCTCTACTTCAAAGGATGACATTCTGTATTTTTCCATTCCATCAGCCTATAAATCATTCAGCTTACCTGAATCTTGACCAAGCTTCCATCATGTATATTCTCTCAGCCACTTAAATTGTGTGATCCTCCTGCTCTACACTACCTGATTCAAATGACCTAGCTCATGAAGGGCTTACCAACTGCTGAATAAGTTGATGTACTGGATCAAAATTACACAATTCATTAGAAATTAATCTGAAAGAAAAAAAAAAAATCTGCAACTTTTCTAGCCCCTGACACAACTAATTCCAAATAATAAAAAAAGATCCAGTGACAATACTAAGTCAGTGGTGGCTGATTATCTGATAAACCGTTGTCTCTCCTTTCTATCAGTGTTCTCTTTTGTGGGTTTTCTTTCTCTCACTCCAACTGTATCCATTTCTCTGGCTTCTGAGGTCTGGTAGAGGATAATCTTATCCCACTGTCTCTCAGTATCTAGTAGTTCTGTAGAGCTCTTAATCCACCATCTCTTACACTCTCATTATCAGGCCTGATAGAGGGGCACGACTCTCCTGATCCCCTGCCTGCAAACTGGACATGTTGGCTGAGGTAGTGCCTCATAGCAGCTGTAGCAACAACACACATGTCCGCAGTCCAGCAACACACACCCTCTCGGGTTATTCAAACAGATTACACACGCATTCTCAAGGTCCTCCTCCCCTTCCCCAATTCGTTCAAACTCCCTCTTCATCCTCTCTCTCTGCCATTTCCTCTGGATCCGCCTATAACTGCGAAGTCCTGCCCATATAACCACGGCAACACCCACCAGAGCAAATACACCTGCCAGGGCCCACCAGCAGGATGCCTGGCGCTCTTGGTCAAGCCGGAGTGACTCAAAGTCACTTGTGGTCAGGAAGTAGGTTGAGCCATCAGTCGGGGGGCGGAGTTTAAGTAGGCGGTCCGAATCAAGGATGAGCTCCCCAGCAGCGGTGATGGACACACCCACCCTCAGCATTTCCTCTGTCTCCAGCTGGCCCTTGCTCTTCTCGCCACTCAAATACTGGCTGAGCAGGTCACTAAAGCTGTAGTTTGCCTGGTGGAACTTCTCATGCACTGTTTCCATCTCAGGACCAGACGCCTCCAGTGGACGAAGCACCTGCACCTGTGCTCTGTCTCCTCCTACCAGAGCAAAGGGCACACTGCTCACACGCTCGTGCAGCACACGCTCACGGTCCATCCTGCAGGAGAGAGAAGCATTGGGTGTGTGTCTTTTTGATGAGAAAATGTGTGTGTGTGTTTGGGAGAGTCAGCAAGACAAGGAGTCATTACAGAAGTTTCCATCAACCTGATTTTATACAAAGCTGAAAATGTGCATGTGAAAGCCTCAATGGAAATGGCTAAATACAGTGCTGTGAAAAGCCTGATTTCTTCTGTTTTTGTGCACATCTCATACGAAGTTGTTTCAGAAATTGAAACAAAATCTGTGTAAACACAAAATACAGTTTTTAAATGATAATGTTATTTATTGAAGTAAAAAAAGTATCCAATACCAACTGGGCCTGTGTGAATTTTTTTTTCCCCCCATAGTTACTAATTCCCCAAATCTATGAAACTGCACGTAACTAGGCCTGATTACTGCCAGCCCTGTTGAATCAAATCAACAATTAAATAGAACTTTTTCAACAGCATGAAGTTGGTTAAAAGGTTTTAACTTAACACACTATACCAAAGTTGAAAGACATTCCCAAAATGATGAGGAAGAAGGTCATTGAAATACATCAGTCTGGGAAGGGTTACAAAGCTATTTCAAAGGCTCTGGGATGCCAAAGAGCCACAGTGAGAGCCATTATCACCAAATGGAAAAACTTGGCACAGTAGTGAACCTTCCCAGAAGTGGCCGACCTTCCAAAATTCCTCCAAGAGCACAGCAACTACTCATTCAGGAAGTCACACAAGAGCCAAGGACAACATCAAAGGACCTACAGGCCTCTCTTGCATCAATAAAGGTCACTGTTCACAACTCCACTGTCAGAAAGACACTGGGCAAAAATGGTATCAATGGAAGAGTGGTGAGGTGAAAACCACTGCTAACCCAGAAGAACATTAAGACTCATCTAAATTTTGCCAAAACACACCTTGATGATCCTCAAACCTTTTGGGAGAATGTTCTGTGGATAGATGAGTCGAAAGTGGAACTGTTTGGAAGACAGGGGTCCCGTTACATCTGGCGTAAACCAAACACTGAATTCCAAAAAAAGAACATCATACAAGCATGGTGGTGGAAGTGTGATGATGTGGGGATGCTTTGCTGCTTCATGGCCTGGGTAACCTGCGATAATTTATGGAAACATGAATTCTGCTCTCTACCAGAAAATCCTAAAGACGGATGTCCGGTCTTCAGTCTGTAAGTTGAAACTCCAGCACAACTGGATTATGCAGCAAGACTATGATCCAAAGCATAGGAGTAAGTCCACCTCTGAATGGCTTAAAAAAAAAAAAAAAAAAAGCAAAATTAAAGTGGCCTAGTCAAACTCCTGACTTGAACCAGTTGAGGTGCTGTGGCAGAATCTTAAATGGGCTGTTCATGCTTGAAAATCCTTTAGTGTGGCTGAATTAAAGCAGTTCTGCAAAGAAGAGTGGGTCAAAATTCCACCACAATGCTGTGAAAGACTGATCTCCAGATATCGGAAGTGTTTGGTTGAAGTTATTGCTACTAAAGGTGGCACAAACAGATTTTAAGTTTAAGGGTGCAAGCAGTTTTTCACCTTGGTGATAGGTGTTGCATAACCTTTTTTTTGCTTCAATAAAAAAAACAACTGTATTGTGTGTTTATTCAGGATGCCTTTGTTTTATGTTGTATTTCGTTTGAAGATCTAAAACTATTTATATGAGATATACACAAAAACAGAAGAAATCAGGATGGAGCAAATACTTTTTCACCACACTGTATCTCAAAAATGTTTCATGCTCCTGTCTGTGCTCCTTGCTGTGTTGGGAAATGGATGAGCGTCTATGGTTTAAGGAGGAAAGAGGAAGCCAAGGAGTCAAAAGTGGGGTTTTAATCTGACATTAAAAAACAAAAAAATTTGTTGTGGATAAGAGATAAATGGAAATGACAGAAAAATGGCGCAGAATTTTAAACAAAACAAAAACAAAAACAAAACAAAACAGCAAAACCTAATAGCTGTGGTGTATAAGCTTCTGTATTGATAATGTTGCCATATAGGTAGATGGCTCTCCATGACTGTGTTTGAATGTAATATGAAGCAGTCTGGACAGCCCTAGCCTGCCATTTAGTTAAAGACACGGTACTGTGAAAAAGTATTTGGCCCCCTAAGCTTATTAATTGGTTGTGCCTCCTTTAGCAGCAACAATTGCAATTGAACGCATCTGTTAAGTGAAGATCAGTTATTCACATCTATGTGGAGGAATTTTGGCCCACACTTCTCTGCAGAAATGCTTTAATTCAGCATCACTGGAAGGTTTTCAAGTGTAAACTGCCCATTTGCTCTTGGGCATAACCAAATTGTGCTTGAGCTTCACATAATGGAATGATGACCAAATATTCTCCTTCAGGATTTTCTGGTAGACAGCAGAAGCACTAGACACCGAAGCAGCAAAGCATCTCCACACCATCACACTACCACCACCATGTTTGATTGTTGGTATGATGTTCTTTATTGTGGAATGCTCTCTTAGCTTTATGCCAGATGAAACGGAACCCATGTCTTCCAAAAAGTTCTACTTTTGACTTGGAGTCCACAGAACATTATCCCAAAATGCCTGAGGGTCATCAAGGTATTTCTCGCAAATGTGAGATGAGCCTTTATCTTCCTTTTGGTCAGTAGTTGTTCTTGCCTTGCAGCTCTCCAATGGATACCATTTTTTGCCCAGACCGTTTCTATGGTTGCTAACCTTATCTGAGGCAAATGAGACTTGCAGGTCCTTATATATTTATCTGGGGTCTTCTGTGACTTTCTGGATGAGCCACTGATACACTTTTGGAGGTATTCTGGGAAGATTCACCACTGTTACACGTTTTCATCATTTGGAGATAATGGCTCTCACTATGGTTTGCTGGAGCCTTAGAAACAGCTTTGTAAAACTTTCCAGATGGATATATTTCAATAACTTTCTTTCCCATCTATTCCAAAATTTATTTTGATCACAGCTTAGTGTGCTGCTTGTAAAGACCTTTTAGCCTACTTCACATAGCTGGATAGGTTTTATTTAAGTGATGTTTAGATTCAGCAGGGCTGGCAGTAATCAAGCCTGGGTGTAACTAGTCTAATTGAATTCAATTATCAATTAAATGTGATTAATTGTTTGAGTGAGAAAATGGGGCAATTACTTTTTCCAAATAGGGCCAGCTGGTGTTGGATAACCTTTTTCCATCAATAAATTAAATGATCATTTAAAAACTGTATTTTTACTCAGGTTCTCTTTGTTCTATATTTCACTTTGTTTGAAAATCAGAAATAATTATGTGACAAAAAGTGAAGAAATCAAATGCTTTTTCACACACTGTACTGATAATTTTTAATTTGCAATTTTGCAATATTTGTACTTATTACACAAATTAGAACAATGTTTGACAGGTGTAAAAATATTTGTCTAACAGGCCAAATAATCATCTTTACTGCAGAAACCTCTGGTAGACAGGAGATACGTAGATAGTCTGTGACTAAACCAACATAATAAGAGAAATGCACAATGCAAAATTCAACATTGTCTCACCAGGTGCGTGCCAAACTGTTCCACACCATTTTATGCTCGCGGAGGAGCAGTTTCTGAATAACACCAAAAGTTCCTTCCTTAAACTGACTGCTCAGGGGCTCCTCTATGGGCTGCACTGTGCCTGCAGAGACAGGGGGATGGAGTTTGTACATGGCCCATATCTATTTGTATGAACAGGGACCACCATAAAAAATTCTTTACTGTTTTTAATTAAACATATGCAGAACCAACAACTATAGAATGTTGCTCAGGTGGTTCTATTTTGGCCATATTACATTCTTATATTTAGATTTTGGGACCAGTTACACATCAACAAAATACCACATTGCAAGTGAAGTTGTGTAGTTTAAGCACTATAGCAATTCTGGGATTTTGAAAGTTTTTGAAAGTAACAGACAGTGAGGAGTCACAGCAAGATAAGCTGAAAATGCAAGATCATGATTAGCCCTATGAATCAGCACACACTTGACTGAATTACTTAGCTAATTATCAAAATCTACATTATTTAAATTTGATTATTTAAGTTTGATTACATTACATTAGGACTAAACTGATCAAAAACTCATCCAGTTAATAAGATTCTCAGTATGATTCCTGTTTGAGGACTAAAAGCAGCTTACCTTCAATAACCACATACTGCAGACACTTCCCGGGTGTGGCATTCAGAAGATCCACCAGTTCATCATTTAATGCCATATGAGGAGCATCCTGAAACCACAAATGTTGCATGCACATGCTTTTACATACAGAAATGCTTACAAACTCAAACCTGATTGCTACAATGTTATAATAAATAAGGCTGTTCTGTTAATGGCTGTTCTTGTAAAGCAAAAGGCAACAGAAGTGAACAAGATGGTCCTCACGTTGAGTTTGTCCACAGCTTTGCATTTCTTTCTGTATAAATAATAGAAGAGGCCTGAGAAAGCAATGCTGGAACCCAAAAACACTGCCTCCACTGTCCCAATAGACAATTCCTCCATCTTCTTCTTTCTCTTACTTGTTAATCCTCACAGGGTGGGAGCTATACTCGTGTAAACAAAAGAGAAACAATAAATTAAGGTGATGATGGAGAAAGATTCTGTTTCTTGCCCATAATTAACTAAATTACAAAATTCATTTTAGTCATTTTTGCCTCCCAAAGTGTAAAAGCTTCAGGTGGTGCGACCGTCTGACCATATGTGCAGATTAAGTAAGCAATTAAAATGGCTTATTCAGTCAAATAAAAATCTAAATAAAATAGTTTGGCCTGATGTTAAGTTTGATACATTTACATTTATAACATGTTGCAAAATAGAAAAGCTTTAAAATTATTCGACTCATTGAAACACTTGTGCATAAATTCTTCCTGTGATGGAACATGACTGCCGACAAAAGGCTTTTGACTATTTTGGCATGCTTTTAAGAAAGAGTGGGCCAGGTGTTGCATAATAAAAAAAGACCTCAAATGACCTTAAATTTGTAATGACATTGGCTGTTTCTCAATTCTAAGAACGCAAAGAACAAACTTGCGTTCTCGTGAATAACGGTCTTGCCAGGCTACCTTGAAAGAACGAACTCGGAAGGACAAGAGGACGTAGAACGCATCTTTGCGAGAATTGAGATGTGCTGTGAGCTTCCTGTTGCGCAATGGACCGTCCCAGCACATTTCCAGTAATTGGACAGGGTCCTCATCTCTTCAGTGCTCCCTAAGTAATATGTTTCAGCTGGTTAATAGATTTACTGCTAACTGGCTGATTAACCAAAAGTTATTTAAGCATGTTTTGATGTGGTAAGTATTGGAATTGAACTTCAGCAGTGGATGATGACGTAGGCCGAATTCACAAGGACGCAAGATCGCATAAGAATGCATATTGAGAAATGGCCATTGTCAGTAGCCCTTTCACAAATATTGAAAAAATTGTCATTTTTGAGTTCACAGTTCAGCTGGTTCAGTTTACTGCATCATATTTACGTCAACCCTAACCCTAGGTAATATCCCAAGAAAACCATTAAATGTGTTGTTATAATAATATTGATTTATTAATTTGGTACTATAAATTATGTATAAGCATGATTTCAAACATAAAGACTTATATGGGTGTCCAAGTAGATGCCTGTTTAATTTGTCTGAAAAGTCAGGTGGCACAATCACTAAGTCAAACGTGTAATATGTAATGCATATATGTTTGTGTTTTATATTGTTTTTCTCTCTTTTAATGAAAAAATAGATGTTAAGAACACAGCCGTGAGATCATCATCAACGTTATAAGATAATTTTAAATAAAAATAAATAAATAATAAAAGAATTTACAATGTATTACGCAATGCAGACACTGAGACGTCATTTCTACACATTTTCTGTAATGGTAAATAACTTTAAAACATATTATACGAGAGTTAGTTCTGGTCCACGAATTTGGACAAGCAGCATTCCAAGAGTGCTCGTTTTCAGTATAACAGTACTCATGCTCCTGTGATACTGATTAAATACAACCATTCTACAAACAAGAAATTAATATCAAGTGGCATTTCAGACACAATATGGCCAAATATCGCTTTGCTCCCTCAATGAAAATATTTCCCAAACAAGCCACAGCTGGATAGAGCATTATGTGTTGCCATGGTACCGACAGCCCCTGTAACAACTGTTTCAATGTAATGAACTATGGCTAGAAATGTAATTTTATGTAGCGCTCACATCAAAGTGGAGTGATACAAACTGTGATGATCAGTACTGATGTACCGGAGCTGTTAAACTAAAAATCAGCAATACTGCTTGTCCAATCAAATTATTAGACAGGAACCAACTGTTGTATAAATTGATTCCGAAATACAACATTTGTGATCACTGTATTCATTACACAATGTGTACAAATGTCAAATCAAGTAGTGACGCAGTTGTTGTTGTTTGAAGACTGGAGCGTGACATCAGGCAAACTGGGGTTGCTCTTTAAATGTAGTTCATATCAGTCTTAGCAGAGGAAACAGATCGTGTCAAACAATTATCAGTTGTTTCGGTCTGTGCACAATCAATCAGTATTATAAGGAACTAAACAAAAAGTCTGGATTCCAAATGACTCTCTGTTCCCTATATAAATGCACTACATGGAATAGGCTTCCCAGTCCTATTCAATTTCCAAACAGACAGCTATTGAAACAGCAATGTTAGCATTCAGCTAGCTGGAGTGACTGCTGGATTTTAACCTCAAGAACAATTTGAGAGTAAAGCACTTGGACACATCACAGCCACACGATAAAACAAATCTAGGGGTTATCCCACATAGCACAAACAACTGTGTCGATATTAACGTAACTGCAATAACAGTAACGAATTTACCCTCAAGACAGTCGGAAGTCACGTTATCCCCGGAAGTTAAACGTTAGTTTTGCTCACGTAATCTAAAGCATTTCCCCACCCATAATCCGACAAATCCCGCGAGATGTCTTGGATGGAGAGAAACAGGTGTGTTCGACTTCGGCTGTGGAAGGATGTAACCGATCGGCGAGAGTTGCTGAGAGTCGTGGGAGGAGTTGTAAATAGAGCACAAAGTCGAACACGTCCTGCTTCCCGTAGTGACGCTCGCGCGGTGTTTGCTTTCTTTTTATTAATTTATTTATTCATTAAAAAAAAAAATATATATATTATTATTATTAATTTTAATTTAAATTTTTTAAAATAAATTTTTAATAAATAAAATAAAAAATAAACAAGTGTACATACAAAATAGGCACTGAACAAACAATATTAACAATTAACAACTCTCAAAGTTGAAGTTAAAACAGTGAAGTTTTACATTAAATGTACAATCATGAAAGGCAATGAAGAGCAACATAAAAAAAAAAAATAATAAAAATAATTAGATAAATTAAAATAAAGTAAAAAAAAATAATAATAAAAAGCATTTGTAGAAAAGTACAGCCGTGGCCAAAAGTTTTGAGAATGACACAAATATTAATTTTTACAAAGTCTACTGCCTCAGTTTTTATGATGGCAATTTGCATATACTCCAGAATGTTATGAAGAGTGATCAGATGAATTGCAATTAATTTCAAAGTCCCTCTTTGCCATGAAAATGAACTTAATCCCAAAAAAACATTTCCACTGCATTTCAGCCCTTCCACAAAAGGACCAGCTGACATCATGTCAGTGATTCTCTCATTAACACAGGTGAGAGTGTTAATGAGGACAAGGCTGGAGATCACTCTGTCATGCTGATTGAGTTAGAATAACAAACTGGAAGCTTTAAAAGGAGGGTGGTGCTTGAAATTATTGTTCTTCCTCTGTTAACTATGGTTACCTGCAAGGAAACACGTGCAGCCATCATTGCTTTGCACAAAAAGGGATTCACAGGCAAGGATATTGCTGCTAGTAAGATTGCACCTAAATCAACCATTTATCGGATCATCAAGACCTTCAAGTAGAGAGGTTCAACTGTTGTGAAGAAGGCTTCAGGGCGCCCAAGAAAGTCCAGCAAGCGCCAGGACCATCTCCTAAAGTTGATTCAGCTGCAGGATCGGGGCACCACCAGTGCAGAGCTTGCTCAGGAATGGCAGCAGGCAGGTGTGAGTGCGTCTGCACGCACAGTAAGGCGAAGACTTTTGGAGGATGGCCTGGTGTCAAGAAGGGCAGCAAAGAAGCCACTTCTCTCCAGGAAAAACATCAGGGACAGACTGCTATTCTGCAAAAAGTACAGGGATTGGTCTGCTGAGGACTGGGGTAATGTCATTTTCTCTGATGAATCCCCTTTCCGATTGTTTGGGGCATCTGGAAAAAAGCTTGTCCGGAGAAGAAAAGGTGAGCGCTACCATCAGTCCTGTGTCATGCCAACAGTAAAGCATCCTGAGACCGCTCATGTGTGGGGTTGCTTCTCAGCCAAGGGAGTGGGTTCACTCACAATTTTGCCTAAGAACACAGCCATGAATAAAGAATGGTACAAAAACATCCTCAGAGAGCAACTTCTCCCAACCATCCAAGAACAGTTTGGTGACGAACAATGCCTTTTCCAGCATGATGGGGCACCTTGCCACAAGGCAAAAGTGATAACGAAGTGGCTCGGGGAACAAAACATCGACATTTTGGGTCCATGGCCAGGAAACTCCCCAGAACTTAATCCCATTGAGAATTTGTGGTCAAACCTCAAGAGGCGGGTGGACAAACAAAAAACCCACAAACTCTGACAAGCTCCAAGCATTGATTATGCAAGAATGGGCTGCCATCAGTCAGGATGTGGCCCAGAAGTTGATTGACAGCATGCCAGGGCGAACTGCAGAGGTCTTGAAAAAGAAGGGTCAACACTGCAAATATTGACTCTTTGCATAAACTTCATGTAATTGTCAATAAAAGCCATTGACACTTATGAAATGCTTGTGATTATACTTCAGTAACAGTTAGTAACATCTGACAAAAAGATCTAAAAACACTGAAGCAGTAGACTTTGTGAAAATTAATATTTGTGTCATTCTCAAAACTTTTGGCCACGGCTGTACGTTCTTACACTGAATTACTTAGCTAATTAGGGGGTAGCAAGGAGTTATAGGGTGCTTAGCTCACTGAAGAAACTGGCAACTGTAGTAGCTTCTTCATTTGAAAGAGCATCAAGAGAAGCAGCAAAAATTTTAAGTTCATTAGAAAAGTGAGGAAAGAATGGAGGGATTTTCAGAAATCTGCATTTATGAATGAAGTATTTAGCAACTTCAAAAAGGTTGTTAACCAAGTAATGTTGTGAACAATCTTTTTTAAGCACACCAAACTTAATTTTTTTGTATTCAAGGGGATTTACATATGTAATTATACATGACATTTTACTGCACAACTGAGTCCAAAACAACAACTTTGAGTAATTACAATTAATATATATATATATATATATATATATATATATATATATATATATATATATATATATATATATAGGTGCATCTCAATAAATTAGAATGTCATGGAAAAGTTCGTTTATTTCAGTAATTCAACTCAAATTGTGAAACTCGTGTATTAAATAAATTCAATGCCACAGACTGAAGTAGTTTAAGTCTTTGGTTCTTTTAATTGTGATGATTTTGGCTCACATTTAACAAAAACCCACCAATTCACTATCTCAACAAATTAGAATATGGTGACATGCCAATCAGCCAATCAACTCAAAACACCTGCAAAGGTTTCCTGAGCCTTCAAAATGGTCTCTCAGTTTGGTTCACTAGGTAAGCCACAAACATTCATTGCCAAAGAAGCTGGCTGTTCACAGAGTGCTGTATCCAAGCATGTTAACAGAAAGTTGAGTGGAAGGAAAAATTGTGGAAGAAAAAGATGCACAGCCAACCGAGAGAACCGCAGCCTTATGAGGATTGTCAAGCAAAATCGATTCAAGAATTTGAGTGAACTTCACAAGGAATGGACTGAGGCTGGGGTCAAGGCATCAAGAGCCACCACACACAGACGTGCCAAGGAATTTGGCTACAGTTGTCGTATTCCTCTTGTTAAGCCACTCCTGAACCACAGACAACATCAGAGGCGTCTTACCTGGGCTAAGGAGAAGAAGAACTGGACTGTTGACCAGTGGTCCAATATCCTCTTTTCAGATGGGAGCAAGTTTTGTATTTCATTTGGAAACCAAGGTCCTAGAGTCTGGAGGAAGGGTGGAGAAGCTCATAGCCCAAGTTGCTTGAAGTCCAGTGTTCAGTTTCCACAGTCTGTGATGATTTGGGGTGCAATGTCATCTGCTGGTGTTAGTCCATTGTGTTTTTTGAAAACCAAAGTCACTGCACCCGTTTACCAAGAAATTTTGGAGCACTTCATGCTTCCTTCACTGACCAGCATTTTGAAGATGCTGATTTCATTTTCCAGCAGGATTTGGCACCTGCCCACTCTGCCAAAAGCACCAAAAGTTGGTTAAATGACCATGGTGTTGGTGTGCTTGACTGGCCAGCAAACTCACCAGATCTGAACTCCATAGAGAATCTATGGGGTATTGTCAAGAGGAAAATGAGAAACAAGAGACCAAAAAATGCAGATGAGCTGAAGGCCACTGTCAAATAAACCTGGGCTTCCATACCATCTCAGCAGTGCCACAAACTGATCACCTCCATGCCACGCCGAATTGAGGCAGCAATTAAAGCAAAAGGAGCCCCTACCAAGTATTGAGTACATGTACAGTAAATGAACATACTTTCCAGAAGGCCAACAATTCACTAAAAATGTTTTTTTTATTAGTCTTATGAAGTATTCTAATTTGTTGAGATAGTGAATTGGTGGGTTTTTGTTAAATGTGAGCCAAAATCATCACAATTAAAAGAACCAAAGACTTAAACTCCTTCAGTCTGTGGCATTGAATTTATTTAATACATGAGTTTCACAATTTGAGTTGAATTACTGAAATAAACGAACGTTTCCACGACATTCTAATTTAATGAGATGCACCTGTATATAATGTTCAGTGGTTTTGTAACGAATCAATCATTACTAGCATTATTCTTTTCCACCAGAATAATGTAATGGATCACCTTCTGGAATTTTATTGTACTTTCTTTTTCCTTTTGTTTCCTCTTCTGGTTGTTTGTCTGGTCATATTAATCGGATAATTGTACCCAATAATTAGCATAAGGGGAGTAAACAGACCAAGTAGGAACAAGTTAGATTAAAAAATAAACATTATCTCAAATAAAGGGTAGTTAATTCTGTTAATTTGAGTCTAAATAGGTCAAAAGGGGAAAAAAGGGGGAAATAAAATAAATAAATAGCCAATAGTGGTCAGAATAGGGGAGCAATTAATAATAAATTACAGGAAAGGGAAAAATTTAGGGTCTAGAGAAATCATTACTGTTTTTTGTATTATGTAGTGATGTCACTTTAATTTACTGCTTTGTTCCTCAATACATCTTACCTGTTCTTAGCACAGCCAGTGGTGTTGCCATTTCCTCTTCCCTTTGTTGTTGAGCCTGTCTCTTGAGCGAGTTTAGTCTTCTGATAACTGGTCCAAATTTGAAATTCGTACACCCTCTCTGTGCTCACTTCTGTTGGTTGCGGATGCGGGAGAAGATTGCACTCGTGCCACAGTTCGCGTTACAAAAAGTTGGCAAGCCAGCCAGGAGACAGTTGCATCACAACAAGAGCAGCTGCAGGAAAGGCAGAATCAAAGAGAAAAAAAATCCCGCAGTGTGTTCACTTTGTTATGATTATGGAAATCGTAGAAAGAGAAAATGTGAACGTGGCGAATGCGCTCATAGTCAAAGGTCTCACATTGACTGAGGTAGACAATGAGCTGGAGACATTCTTGCAGAAGTATGGCCGAATCTTCCGCCATTTGATAATCGATGATCCAGCTTCTGAGTTCCATTGCAATGCAATAGTAGAATATATTCATAGCTCTGCAATTCTGAGCTTAACACCCTTGTTACCCTTAACCTTGGGAAGCCTCTTTAACCCAGGTGTTTTCTTTCAAGTTCGAGCTCTGGCTAGCGTTTATAACTGGATGGTTAGCGGCGCAGCCACTGAGGGGTACATTGGGACACTGAAGGCCCTCGCTAAAGAGAGTGGGAGGCCCTTTTCAGATGTGCTCCAAGAGGAGTTGGAAAAACTCCAGGAGGCCCACTCTGCTAACCGTACTCCAGTGGGAGCACAAGATACGAGCTATGATGATTCCCAAAGTGTGGGAGCGGTCGTCCTGTCACCCGTGTTTTTCTCCCCGATGCCCTTGTTGACCAGTGCTGAAACAATAGGAACGCAAAACCCAGAATCAAAAGACCCAACCAAGAAAGCAGTAGCCCCTGCAGTCTCCCCCAACTCAGAAACTACCATTGATGGTGTCACAGTGATGACTAGCCCTGTTTTCCCTGTGAGCATTTCAGACCCAACCAGCATTCAGAGAATGGTGGTAGAGCACATAGTGAAGACAGGTGATGGTGCAATGGCCCAGCAAGCCTCAGTCCATCTTAAAGTTTTCTCAGGGAGGAGCCCGTGTCCTCCAAACGAACCCAATTTTGACACTTGTGTGCAAGTGTAGACCTGCTAAGAGATCCATCCATTTCAGACTTCCATAGGGCACGTAGGCAGCCTGTTGCCTCCATCCATGGATATAGTGAAGCATGTGCATCCTTCAGTTTTGCCTGCTGTATACCTTGAGCTGCTAGAGTCAGTTTATGGTTCTGTAGAGGATGGAAATAAACTGTTAGCCAAGTTCATGGGAACCTTACAGAACCAGGGTGAGAAGCCATCAGATTACTTGCACTGCTTGTGAGTTATTACGAGGTGGGGGCATAGCAGAGAGGGACCACGACCGTTGCCTTTTGAAACAGTTTTGCAGAGGGTGTTGGGACAATGGTCTCATTGCCAGCCTTCAGTTAGAAAAAAGGAAAGCTCAGCCACCCACTTTTGCAGAGTTGGTTGTGCTAATTTGAATGGACGAAGGTAAACATGCCTCCAAGGAGGAACGGATGAAGAAGCACCCCGAGTTGTCGAAAACTCCTATTGCTTACCTGAAACCGTGAGCTGCTGTTCAGAAAATGTTGGTGTGTTCACATAAGGTGCCGAATGCTGTAGCTTCTGAAACTGATCTCCTAGGGGAATGAGTTGCAGAAATCCAGGCCCAGGTTGCTACTTTAAACCAATCTCCAGGCCAGAAATGCCCAAAGAGTCGCCCTGAGAAGACCGAGTTGAGCACATTGAGGAAAGTCGTGGAAGAGGTATGCAGCCAGATAGCCACTATGAAAGCATCAGTTACCCAAGAGGTGAAGTGTGATAACCCAGATGAGTTAGAAATCGCTAAGTTGCAGCAGCAAGTTGCTGAGCTGCAAGCCCAAAGTGCTGCTCATAGAACTTTGAAAGATTACACCTGTGAAGCTCCTGGTTCTTGAGTCTTTCCCTCTCAGAAATTGCTTGAGACCGACACAGGTAGGAGTCCTAAAAGGGCTCAACTAATGGCCAACCGGCCTCGCCCTGTTTCCGATGCGGAGAGGATGGCCATCTGGCTGTCAACTGTGATAATGCTGCTAACCCCTCAAAAGTCGAGGAAAAGTGGCGCCGGCTAAGGGAGCAACAGGCCCAGTGGGACTCTCTGCATGAGAGCCCTTCTCTGACTTTAAACTAAAAAGAGTCTCTGTAGCAGGGCATACAGAGGCCAGGCATAAAAATAGCCACCCTAGATGTTACAGACAGTTGCTTACCATGCGCCGTCATGATGGGCCATCGTCAAGATGCCTGCCAAAGGGGTTAGTAGGAGTAAAGTGCACGGCCCAAGTCACAATCTGTGAAAAAGTGGTGAATTGTCTCCTAGATATGGGGTCTCAGGCTAATGGAGCGGTGCATAGGTGATCTCAAAAGGAAACAGGTATTAGTCTTTATTGACCACCTGATAGTCTTTTTGAAAACCCTAGAAGAGCATGAGTAGTGGTTGTTATAAGTCCTAAACCGACTTAAAGAATATGGGTTGAAATTGTCACCCAAAAAGTGTGTTTCTTCCAGACATCAGTCAAATACTTGGGCCATATTGTCTTGAAGGACGGGGTAGAGACTGACCCGGCAAAGATTGAAGCCCTAAAAACTTGGCCAAGGCTGACAAATTTGAAAGAGCTGAGAGCTTTTCTAGGCTTCTCGGGGTGCTACAGAAGGTTCGTGTGCGACTACTCAAAGATAGTCAAACCTCTCACTTACAGAGGTCTTACAGAGGGGTACCCTCCACTTTGTAGGGGCCACAGTAAGAAATGGCAGGAGGGGAAATACTTTAATCCCAGAGTGCAATTTGGTAATTGGTGGACTGCTGTGTGCCAGAATGCCTTTGACACCATAATTTGCAAGCTAACCTCTGCACCTGTCCTGGGGTTTGCCGATCCCAAGCTCCCGTATATACTCCACACCGATGCCAGTACTGTGGGGCTTGGTGCAGCATTGTACCAGGAGCAGGATGGGCAGATATGGGTAATAGTCTTCGCTAGCAGAGGTCTGACAAAGAGGGAAGCAAAATACTCTGCCCATAAGCTTGAATTTCTGGCGTTAAAGTGGGCCGTCACAGCAGAATTTAATGATTATTTGTATGGCACAGACTTTACCGTCGTAACAGACAGTAATCCCTTGGCGTACATATTGACTTCCGTGAAGCTTGATGCTACCAGCTACCGCTGGTTGTCTAGCTCATCCTACATCTTTAAGCTCCGGTATAGAGCAGGAAGTCAAAATCAGGATGCAGATGGCCTTTCCCGTCGTCCACATGGTGAACCCTTGGAGGATCCAATTTCACAGAAAGAAAGAGAAAAGCTCAAGCAGTTTACACTCCACCACCTTGCAGAGCCTGGGAACGGGTCTTACGTCCACATGGCGGATGCAGTGAAAGCCATCTGTGAGAGACACCAGGCGATTGGGTTGTCCAAAGGCCCTGGTCTGGCACACTTCTCAGTTGCATTAGTTGAGTCCCTCACTATTCATGTGGATGCCTTGCCAAATGAGTTTCAGCACGAGGATGAGCATGGTCTTCTGGACCTTCTTCATCTCTCGGAGACTGCATTGGCGGAATGGCAGAGGAAAGATCCAGCACTCAAAGTAGCAATTGAGTGTATGAGGAGTGGGACTAAGCCTCATACCTTGAGGGTCCAGCCATCTGATGCAGTCTTGTGGTTGAGAGAGTGGAGCCGACTTGAGCTGAGAAATGGGGTGCTATATAGGAGGAGGCAAGAGCATGGAGCCTCTCGCTATCAGCTAATGTTGCCTGTTGAGCTAAGGGAAGTGGTGTTGCAGAGTCTCCAAGACGACATGGGGCATTTGGGCATCGAGAGGACTCTGGACTTAGTGAGGTCCAGATTCCTTTGGCCCAAAATGTCACAGGCAGTGGAAAAGAAGGTCAAAACCTGTGAGTGCTGAGTGTGTAGAAAAACGCCTCCAGATAGAGCAGCTCCTCTGGTTAACATTCGAACCAGTAGACCTTTGGAGTTGCTCTGCATGGATTTTTTGTCGTTAGAACCAGACCACAATGTAGCGAATCAGAAGAATTTAAAACGTTGAAATATATTCTCCACCAATTTATGTAACGAATTAGCTCAAATGGCATGAAATATATCTATATATCTAATCCAAGCGTGTTATGACCAGTTATAAATATACATCAGCCATGAAAGGGAATTAATGTATGTGCACATACACATATAGATAATTAACTACAACAGATTATAATTAATTATGACTATATGTTTGGTCTAGATCAGCTTGTAGAATTAGCTGTAGTCTAGTTTTAGAATTATAAACTCTAAAGAGGGAGTTTATCCTTCTGGCCAGGAAGGATCTCCGTTTTATTATTAAAATAGAGCATGTAGCGAGGTCACAGCGCTTAAGTGACTTAATTGTGTGAGTAAAACCAGAGAAAATCAAGCGTGGTGATAATAGATTTTAATAAGTGAAGCGTAACTACGGATACACACAACTAACTCTAAGCAAACTATACATATGTACATCTATATACACGAAAAGAGAAAGTATAGAAAGAAAGTAATGAAGTAAAAAGGAATGGGTAGCAGACAAAAACACAACGGTTAGCCTTCCTCAAATCAGCAATGAACTTAGTCTCCTGAAAACAGGGGGTACACTTTTAACGCATCTATAGATCAATTAAACTATACTTGCATGGCTTAGGTGTTGAAAGAGGTGCTCGAGAATCGAGCGATCTCGAGCCGGAGTCTGTGGTTCCGGGTGCTGTTTGAAAAGGCGTGGGCCATGAGGCGGTTGCATGTCTGGGAGAGAGAGTGAACGTAGCCATAGCCGGCTAAACCGGCTGAGCTGGAAAACCGAAGGCAAGGGTGCCGGAAACAGAAAAAGAAGCCTTTTCCAGAAAAGAGAAGCCGTAGCCAGCTTCTGCCTTTCTGGCAGAGCGCGAAGCCGGAAAACCGAAGAAAGACTTTCTTTCAGAAGAGAGTAGAGAGTTTCAATGCGTGTTGTTGTTTTTAAAGACAACACCAATGCACACGCCTCTCTGGGCTATTGACCAATCAGGAAGCTGGATTTATTGGTGGGATGAACTCTCTTTGTCTGGTCTCAGACCTCCTTAGGATGTGAGGGAAGGATGTGAGGATGAGATGCGAGGAGGGAGGAATCAAAGCAAGTCGAATGGAATATCCTCGCTCTCTCAAGTGTCACTTCAAAGCGACGTCACTGTGCGGTGACTGTGCTCAGCTTGATTACCTCACTGCACTTCAGGGATCTGCCGTTATGCGTTTTTTTTTTTTTTTGGTGTGCCGTTAGGTTGTTGGTTAATAACAACATTCTTATTAAAGCAAAATGCACTGATAGTATGTGAAATGTCTGGGTTATTCAACAATTAATTAATTAACAATACATAAATTATTGAATTTTTGTGCAGCTTTGCATATCCAGACATGCAAGGATCAATTAATTACAATACTCATTGTAAGCATATTATTATTTAATTATATTTCACACAAAATTCCTTCATATCATCAAAGGACACTTTGTTTGAGATTGTGGCAGATGTAAAGGAGGAGGGGAATTTATACATTGGCCAGGTTTTTCAAGAAGAAACACTTCCGCATAGGACACAGCCGAGAATCCTCGCTCCTAGCTCCTCTGGAAGCTTTCTCACTTTTCGTTCCTCGCCTCCTCGGGGTGCAATTAGATAACTGAGATGTCCTTCAAGATGGTTGACGATAATCAATTTCCGGGTCACGGGCTGGAGGACGGAGGAGCGAGGAAACAAGGAAGCATCAATCTGATTTCTCAATAGAAGCACCCATGTACTGGCTCTCTTCTTCTTCTCGGCGATAAGTGGGTGTCAGAAACAGAAAGTTGTGCAGCGCCACCTTGTGCACCAGGGTATTTCTGCTTTTCAGTAAGCACCATCTACTGAAGTACCTGGGATCGGTCATCAGCAGCAACCTCACACCCGATGTCTGAACTCGCGTAGCAGCCGCCTGGGCGAAATGGAGACAAGTCACCGGCTCAAGGCCAAGATCTACAAGACCATCGTCCGCCCCGTCGCCCTGTACGGCTGCGAGTGCTGGCCCACGACCACGAGGCACGAAAACGCCCTCCACGCCATGGAGATGAGCATGCTATGTTGGTCCCTGGGCCTCACCCTCCACGACCACGTCATGAACACCGATGTCAGGAAGCGAATGGGAGTGGCGCAGATCACCGACAAGATGCGAGAGGCGTGGCCGTGGTGGTACGGGCATGTCATCCGAAGCGACACCGACCCCGTGGCGAGAACCACCCAGCGCCTCAGTCCGCCAGGCAAGTGACCCCGAGGCCGGCCGAATTAGCGGTGGATGGACCGCATCAAGGAAGACATGAAGATCGTCAACGCCGCCCTGGAGGACGCCCTCGAACGAGCCAAGTGGAGGAGACTTTGCAGAACAGCCGACCCTGCAATCCAGCGGGATAGTGCTTAGAAGAAGAAGAAGAGTAAGCACCATCTATTGTCAGGGAGTGAATTTGCACTTTCATTCAGCGCGTCCCTGGTGTTTAACGTGTGGGTGTGAAAACAAAAAAACGCGTCGAAAAACTGACCCTTTAATGTGCTGAAAAAAACGTCCCGGTGTGAACGAGCCTTCAGTCTTCTGTTTGAGAAACACTCATTGTCAGCTGTAATTTAAGTACGAAAGTACGGAAGCCCTAAGAGGCCAAGAATAATTTTTTTTCTTTCTTGTTTTCTCGTAATCATGACTGTCACGACGATCTTGTTTTCTTGTGATCTCGACATAATAAAATAGTTGTTTTCTCGTGATATCAACATAACAAAAGTCGTTTGTCGCGCAGCTTCATGGATGAACAAATTTGTTTTTACTTTGATCAGGAACTCACTCAAGCTAAAATAGCTCTATGTTAAATAGCTCAACTTCCATATTAGTGTTCGACACTTGAGAAGGAGGCTATCAGGTCTACAACTTCATCGTCGAAGACAATATAGCAACCCTTCTCTCTTAATGTGGAGATAAAGTCATCTCTACAGTGGGCATTTATTAAATTTATGATGGTGATGGCGAAGATGCCAGTCCCATTCACAGGGTGCGAGATTTTCTTGTGATAAAATTACGTTGTGAGAAAACTACTGCATCCATTGTAAATAGTTTTAATGGCTTTTAATAGTTAAAAAAAAAAAAAGTATTCTCTAAAACCAAAATGCCAAATACATCTAAATATAAATGTATGACTCGTGATATCAGGAGAAAACTGGTCAGGGAGGCTGCCAAGTGGCCTACAGCAACATTAAAAGAATTGCCGCAATTTCTGGCAAGTACTGGTTGCTCCCTACATGTGACAACAATCTCCCAAATTCTTCATATCTCTGGGCTATGGGGTAGAGTGTCTAGACAGAAGCCTTTTTTAAACCAAAAAATAACTAAACAATACATCCAATCTCCCAAAACCACGTGGAATAACGTGTTATGGTCTGATGAGACCAAAGTTGAACTTATTGGCCCTAATACCAAAAGGTATGTTTGGCACAAAAAAGAAAACACAGCACATCACCAAAAGAACACCATCACCAACAAGCATGGTGGTGGCAGCATCATACTTTGGGGCTGTTCTTCTTCAGCTGGACATATGGCTTTAATCAGGGTGGAGGGATTAATGAATAGCTCAAAATACCAGTCAATTTTGGCGCAAAACCTTAAGGCTTCTGCTAAAACACCTTTCAGTATGACAACGACACAAAGCAAACCTCCAGATCAACAAAGGAATGGCTTCACCAAAACAAGTTCAAGGTTTTGGAATGGCCCAGCCTGAGTCCAGACCTAAATATCAATCAAAATTCTGTGGGGTGACCTGAAGAGGGCTGTGCACAGGAGACGCCCAGCCAATTTGACAGCGTTAGAATCCTTTTGCAAGGAAGAATGGCAAAATATTGCTAAGTCAAGATGTGTCAGACTGATTGATTCTTACCCAAAAGATTGAATGTTGTGATAAAATCTAAAGGTGCTTCAACTAAGTATTAGTGTGTAAAATTACGCAACCAGGTTACTGTACATTTTTTATTTTTCATTTTTTTCCTAAAATGATTCTTATTGTTTTTCACTTTAATTAATGGGTTAAAATTTCACAATAAAGGTAGAAAAGGTTCTGACATGATTTATCTTGGTTTCTTTTTTTTTTTTACATCACAAAAACTTGCCATTTTAACAGGGGTGTGTAGACTTTTTTTTATCCATTGTATGTATGACGATTATACCAACAGCCTCCTCATTCACCTTTTGCTCCATTTCACTAACTTTCTTTTGCACTTGTTCCACTTTCATGTACATTGTAGTGTTCCTCAGTGAAAAAGCACAACCACTCATTCCACCAACTTGGAAGGAATCTATTTCCTTCCCCTTTCCTTCCCCATGTTGATTTGACATCACTGATTTGCGCAGCATCAGAAATAAACAAAGTAAAACTTCTTACCTTTAAATGAGTTATACTAGTATATATACACAAGTGTACTCACTTTTGTTGCCAGCGGTTTAGACATTAATGGCTGTGTGTTATTTTGAGGGAACAGTAAATTTACACTGTTATACAAGCTGTACACTCACTACTTTACATTGTAGCAAAGTGTCATTTCTTCAGTGTTGTCCCATGAAAAGATATAATAAAATATTTACAAAAATGTGAGGGGTGTACTCACTTTTGTGAGATACTGTATACTGTGTCTTTATGGATAGATACAGTACTTTATTGAATCCTGAAGGATTATTTATTTATTTATTTATTTTTTATAGTATAAGGAGCATCACATTACAAGGACACATAGTATCAGACAGTAAGCAAAGTAATCAAAATAAAAACATGAAATAATTAAGCATAAAGTGATCCACAATAAGTAATGAATACGGAAAGTGATAATAGAAGAAAGTGGCAAGTGATCAAAGTAAAGTGATGGCCAGTGAAAAACAGGTGCATGTACAAAAAAAAAAATAGAATATCGTGGAAAATGTCGTTTTTTCCCATAATTTATTTAAAAAAGTGGAACTTTCATGTATTTTAGATTTATTACACATAAAGTGAAATATTTCAAGCCTTTTTTGTTTTAATCTTGAAGATTTCAGTTTACAGCTCATGGAAATCAAAAATCCAGTAATCCAGTAAAATCTGTATTTATAATACAGAAATGTCAACCTTCTGAAAAGTATGTTAATTTATGCACTCAATACTTGGTCTGGGTCCTTTTGCATCAATTGCCTGTGGCAAAAATTGCCTTTTGCATCAATGCGGCGTGGCATGGAGACAATCAGCCTGTGGCACTGCTGAGGTGTTATGGAAGCCCAGGTTGCTTTGATAGCGGCCTTCAGCTCGTCTGTATCGTTGGGTCTGGTGTCTCTCATCTTCCTCTTGACAAAATTCAGGTCAGGCGAGTCGGCTGGCCGATCAAGCACAGTAATACCATGGTCAGCAAACCAGTTACTAGTAGTTTGGCACTGTGGGCAGGTACCAAGTCCTGCTGGAAAAGGAAATCAGCATCTCCATAAAGCTTGTCAGCAGATGGAAGCATGAAGTGCTCTAAAATCTCCTGGTAGACGCTGCATCGACTCTCGACTCGAGAAAACACAGTGGACCGACACCAGCAGATGACATGGCTCCCCAAATCATCACTGACTGTGGAAACTTCACACTGGACTTCAAGCAACTTGGATTCTGTGCCTCTCCACTCTTCCTCCAGACTCTGGGACCTTGATTTCCAAATGAAATGCAAAATTTACTTTCATCTGAAAAGAGCAGGGGTTAAATTGGACCAGGACCGTCCAGGGCTGAGCCCCGGCACATAAGCTTACAAACTTCCTCGTACTTTTTCAACAATATGGGCCTTTCTCATTCTTACTAATTCAAGCAATGATCAAAAGCGTTGCCTTTGTAGCATATAATAAATTAGGTCCACCCCTAAAGTTTACAAGATTATGTCAGAGCTTCAAAAAAATCTTCGATAGCATAATTCACAGGGCAAACGGAGTGATGGTTTATGCTCCCGCCACTTTGGCATGAAGTGTACGTAAGGTTTCGTTGAATTTATGTTTTTCTGCACTCGTATTATACAAGACTGTAAGTCGCAAGTTCGTTTCCTACCGATGATCAGATCTCAAAGTTTTGGAGGTAAGAGATATGAGTGAGGCAAAGAAGAGGAAGCTACTTCAATTTGATTTGTGAAGCAAAAGCCTATGCTTTTGCAATGTTTTTTTCATGAAAATAAATCACGAAATTTGGAACTTGACCCCTAGATCTTCTGAACACTTTAAATTTTTTCTCAGGTACGCTAGCTTACTAGCATGTTCTAGCACCTACAACGCCTGCTGTTCTTGAGTCCGTTTCATATTATATGGTGTCAGGGGCGGACTGGCCGTCTGGAGCACCGGGAGTTTTCCCGGTGGGCCGCTGGACAATGTGGGCCGGCCCGTTGCTACGTAAATATATAAAGAACGAATGATAGTACATTCACGTATTCTGTCGGCCCAGGCGAATGCCTGCATGGCCAACATGACTCAAAATGATTAATCTATTTAGCGGGCTCTGGCTCATTGCTGCAGTCTAACGTCAATGTCAAAATGTTTGAGATGGCCAATCAAATCAAAGAAGGCGGGGTTTACTGTTCACAGAAGTCGAGCCCAAGCAGTAATTCAGCGTGACACTTTTTAACGCTTGAATAATGTGAGGTAAGATGTAAGGAGCTGAACATAACGAGGCTGAATACAGCAATATTTGCCAACTGTTTAAAATAAAAATGCTAAATAGGGTGGCCATCTGTCCGATTTTAGGTCCGGTTTTAAAATACCATGTCCGTCTCCCGGCACAGTCTTGAGCCGGACGATCATTTGCCCTCCTTTTAAGATCAACACTATTGTATACTTTATCCAATGTTAGCCTATATAATAAATAAATAAATAAATAAATAAATACTGGGTACCGTGGGCCGCTCTGTGCTAGAAATGACTTTGATCAGCATTTTAGTGTTCATAGCAGTGGGCTCTCTCAACTTATATTTTACAGTTTGTCAATTGACAAAAAAGATTTCGTAGGCTTTGCATACACATGTGCACCCCTCGAAAGCCTGAAACCACACAGCCCCCCCACATAACAAATCCCAATTTAACCCGTGGAAAAGAGGACTTTGGACCACTGAGCAATGGTCCAGTTCTTTTTCTCCTTAGCCCAGGTGAGATGCTTCTGACATTGTCTCTGGTTCAGGAGTGGCTAGGCACTAGGAATGCGACACTTGTAGCCCATTTCCTGGACACGTCTGTGTGTGGTGGCTCTTGATGCACTGACTCCAGCCTCAGTCCACTCCTTGTGAAGCTCCCCCAAAAATGAATCGGCTTTGCTTGACAATCCTCTCAAGGCTGCGGTCATCCCTGTTGCTTGTGCAACTTTTCCTACCACACTTTTCCCTTCCAGTCAACTTTCCATGAATATTGTGGTTGTGTGTACTGAACCAGACTGAGAGATTAAAGGCTCAGGAAACCTTTGCAGGTGTTTTGAGTTAATCATATGATTAGAGTCTTCTCAGGTCAACATTTCTGTATTATAAATTCTTTACTCTAATATTTTGAGATACTGGATTTTTGATTTCCATGAGCTGTAAAGCCGTAATCATCAAGATTAAAACATAAAAGGCTTGAAATATTTCACTTTATGTGTAATGAATCTAGAATATATGAAAGTTCCACTTTTTGAATTCAATTACGGAATAAAATTTTTTTGAGATGCACCTGTATGTGCCAATGATGTAATAGATGAGTCAAATATATAATTACAATGCAATAGAGGGATGCAGAAATGTTGTATCCTTGCTGAATGGTTGCTGGATCAATCTGGAGGGGGTGTGAGACATGGTCCATGATGAGCAGCAGTTTAGCCAGCATGCTTTCCTGCTCAACTGATTCCAAGGAGTCATATGACCCCTATTGGATAGTTCCAATAAACTGTCCAGTCTTCCTTAATAGTTTGTTCAGTCTGCTGGTGTCTCCTGCTTTAACGCCACTGCCCCAGTATACTGCTGTGTATGCTGTATCCAAAAAAAAAAAAAAAGTGAAGATACCTTGAATAAAGGAAAAGTTATCTAGTATTTTGCATTATGAGATAATTATATAACAAATAAGACCATTAAGAATATTTTATGTGGACACATTAATGCACACATTTACAAATTCACACATCTTGCCCAACTTCACACATACTACCAAATATTAGGAACATCGCCAATAAACTTACAGGTGCATCTCAATAAATTAGAATGTCGTGGAAAAGTTCATTTATTTCAGTAATTCAACTCAAATTGTGAAACTCGTGTATTAAATAAATTCAATGCACACAGACTGAAGTAGTTTAAGTCTTTGGTTCTTTTAATTGTGATGATTTTGGCTCACATTTAACAAAAACCCACCAATTCACTATCTCAACAAATTAGAATACTTCATAAGACCAATAAAAAAAACATTTTTAGTGAATTGTTGGCCTTCTGGAAAGTATGTTCATTTACTGTACATGTACTCAATACTTGGTAGGGGCTCCTTTTGCTTTAATTACTGCCTCAATTCCACGTGGCATGGAGGTGATCAGTTTGTGGCACGGTGGTATGGAAGCCCAGGTTTCTTTGACAGTGGCCTTCAGCTCATCTGCATTTTTTGGTCTCCTGTTTCTCATTTTCCTCTTGACAATACCCCATAGATTCTCTATGGGGTTCAGGTCTGGTGAGTTTGCTGGCCAGTCAAGCACACCAACACCATGGTCATTTAACCAACTTTTGGTGCTTTTGGCAGTGTGGGCAGGTGCCAAATCCTGCTGGAAAATGAAATCAGCATCTTCAAAAAGCTGGTCAGCAGAAGGAAGTATGAAGTGCTCCAAAATTTCTTGGTAAACGGGTGCAGTGACTTTGGTTTTCAAAAAACACAATGGACCAACACCAGCAGATGACATTGCACCCCAAATCATCACAGACTGTGGAAACTGAACACTGGACTTCAAGCAACTTGGGCTATGAGCTTCTCCACCCTTCCTCCAGACTCTAGGACCTTGGTTTCCAAATGAAATACAAAACTTGCTCTCATCTGAAAAGAGGATATTGGACCACTGGTCAACAGTCCAGTTCTTCTTCTCGTTAGCCCAGGTAAGACGCTTCTGACGTTGTCTGTGGTTCAGGAGTGGCTTAACAAGAGGAATACGACAACTGTAGCCAAATTCCTTGGCACGTCTGTGTGTGGTGGCTCTTGATGCCTTGACCCCAGCCTCAGTCCATTCCTTGTGAAGTTCACTCAAATTCTTGAATCGATTTTGCTTGACAATCCTCATAAGGCTGCGGTTCTCTCGGTTGGTTGTGCATCTTTTTCTTCCACACTTTTTCCTTCCACTCAACTTTCTGTTAACATGCTTGGATACAGCACTCTGTGAACAGCCAGCTTCTTTGGCAATGAATGTTTGTGGCTTACCTAGTGAACCAAACTGAGAGACCATTTTGAAGGCTCAGGAAACCTTTGCAGGTGTTTTGAGTTGATTAGCTGATTGGCATGTCACCATATTCTAATTTGTTGAGATAGTGAATTGGTGGGTTTTTGTTAAATGTGAGCCAAAATCATCACAATTAAAAGAACCAAAGACTTAAACTACTTCAGTCTGTGTGCATTGAATTTATTTAATACACGAGTTTCACAATTTGAGTTGAATTAATGAAATAAATGGACTTTTCCACGACATTCTAATTTATTGAGATGCACCTGTAAGTCATATAAAATATAATATAAGGTAAACAGCACTATACTGTGACCTTTTGACTGAAACTATAAACTCACAGCTGAAATGAGCAGCTATTGGCGTTGTTTTTTTGAGAAAATTTAATTTATGCTCTAAATTCATTTGAAGCCAATGAGCAACTAGGGGAAAATTACCCCTTCTAACATGGCGACCCAATTGACGTACCTTCTGCATAGTTGTTCTTGCCCACCCGTATTTAGACAAATCCCGCCTCTTACAGCGCACACACAGCTTGGTGGAATACGGGTGGAAAACGTCAGGCAGCAGGGACGTGTATTTCCTGCAGTTGCTGTGCGCCGTGTCACACAATCAAACATGGCAGGAGGCAAAAAGAGAACCGCTCGCCCGTCCACATTTCACACCACAGTTAACTCCATATGGCAGGACAAACACCTGATCTTGTTCAAACCGGAGTACACTCTCCTGGTCGCGGCGGTGCTCTGGTGTGTGGAAGTCGGCATCAACGTATGGGTCATTCAAAAAGTAGCATGTAAGTCTCGTGCCAGCTAACCGGCTAACAGACAGTGCATGCAGTCTATACGTACACAGTGATGTCATGGCGTCGTTTTCAATCTATTAGTATTGTGGTCGTAAAAAAAACCCAAAAACAATACACAATTTAGAAAAAAAGAAGACAAAAAGAACACTAAATAATCTGAATTAAAAACAAAATTGTGCTTTTCTTGTTTGATTTACTTTGTTGCTCTCTCTCTCTCTCTCTCTCTCTCTGCTATTTTCTGCTCATAGTTTTATTTTATTTTCATTCACGCTTCAGTTTTCTTTGCCCTCGTTTCCAAGTTTTTCGCTTATGATTACAAAAATTACGAAAAGAGTTTCATGCAAATCAGGGACCGGATTAAAGTCTCTATCGGTCCACTGGTTCTAAACCGACAGCTATTCTCCAGCCAATCAATAAGCTGGGAGTGGATGACGTCACGGACACGCGTCTCTGCCTCTTACCCCCTGTCCCAAATGGCGTTCTCGTGGCCTTCAGTTGCGCATGCGCCTGAAGTCTACTAGTCCGTAGTGTGTCCCATTTGTGATTTCAGCGCTCGTGAGGGTTCTCGCGAGCGCCCCCTTCGCACCCTCGATGCGGTCTCCATCGAAGCCCGCTCTGCCGCAGGCTCACGGCGGTCCGCTACCCAACAGTCCTTGCGACAGACCAATCAGAAAGCAGAGGAGGAGTTTCGAGTGCAGGTTTTAGCCGACATGACAGAGAAGAGGATTTTTAAGTGCAAGTTTTTGTTTTTATAATTAACAATGATTTACACTGTAATTGAACTGTAGCTCTAGTTTTTATAATATTTCATTATAGTTTGAAGATTAAAAACGTGAAATTATAGTCAATTAAAATGGAGTGGAACTTCAGGCTATGACAGTTGTCAATGGTTGATAAAAACCATGCTGTTTTTGTATTTATGGTTCATTTCTACTTTCAGAATATCCTTTAGCAAGCCATCTGGCTAGAACTTAGTAGAACACTTGGTAGAACTTTGCTACAATGTAAAGTAGTGAGTGTACAGCTTGTATAACAGTGTAAATTTGCTGTCCCCTCAAAATAACTCAACACACAGCCATTAATGTCTAAACCGCTGGCAACAAAAGTGAGTACACCCCTAAGTGAAAATGTCCAAATTGGGCCCAAAGTGTCAATATTTTGTGTGGCCACCATTATTTTCCAGCACTGCCTTAACCCTGTTGGGCATGGAGTTCACCAGAGCTTCACAGGTTGCCACTGGAGTCCTCTTCCACTCCTCCCTCTTATGATGCTTTATAATAATTGCCTTGGTTTCAGATTTGCTCATGAGAACTATGATTTCAACATTATTACATTTTAATTATTTTTTTGCTAGTTTATCCACTATCTCATTTCCTTCTATTCCTACATGTGCAGGAATCCAAAGAAAATTAATGTTAATTCCTTGATTGTGCAGTACGTATACTATTTACAATATATCATATATTATATTTTGTCTACAGTAAGAATGACCATATTTCAGGCTTTTTAGAGCTGATAAAGAGTCAGAGCATATGGCTGCCTTGTCTTGCCTCATTTCTTCCACCCACTGTAAAGCCAGATATATTGCCACAAGCTCAGCTGTAAACACCATTAAATCATCTGAAATTCTCTTTTTAATAGCTACCTGGTATTTTGGAACATATACTGCTGTTCCTACTTTTCCAGATTCTGGGTCTTTTGATCCATCTGTAAAAATATCTACAATATTACTGTATTTTTGTTTTATGTATTGATTCACTAAATGTTCTGCTGTCACGTTCTTATTTTCTTTAATTAGTTCTTGTACATGTGTATATCTATACAAGGCATAGGAAACAATGATGGTGGCACTTCAGGTAATGGCACACTTTGAGTGTATTTTCACTGATCCAGACCCATTATTTGGGCCGTTCTATTTCCTGTCCATCCTATGCTCTTGATGTTGCCTTGAGTGTGTTCCCAACTCTCATGAAACACAGACTTAGTTGGGTGTATATTCCTATGTCCTTTTAATGATACCCAATAATTCATAGCTATTTGTTGCCTTCTCAATTCTAGTGGCATTTCACCCATTTCAACTTGTACAGCATTCACAGGAGAAGTACTGAAAGCACCACAACACCTTCTCAGAGCCTGCATTTGCATCACATCTATTTCTATTATCTATCCATAATCAATTGCTGAACTTATAATTGAGCAATAATGTTCTTGCGTGAACTGCGGCTTGCCTCCTGACTCACAACCTACCAGACATAACATTTAATGCTCTTTTGCACTTTGTAATCAGTTTCTCAATATGTATATAAAAGGTCAACTTTTTATTAAGCCATACTCCCAAACATTTCACCACATCTACCTGCTCAAGAATATGACCATATAGTCAGATTCCTGCATCTGTGTTTTTCTTTTTTGAAAAAAAACATTATTTGTGTTTTAGCTGTGGATAAACAAAACCCCCATTTCTTTGCCCACTCCTCAAACTGAGGTACTGCTATCTGGACTTTTTTGCAGTGTACATAATATTTAGTCCTTTCTTCCACACTGCCCCATCATCAGCGTGCTGAGATTTACCCATACTTAACTCAGCATTCTTAAAAATATCATTAATCATTATATTGAATAAAAGCAGACTACATACACATCCTTGAGGTGTTCCGTTTTCAATTTTATATCTATTAGAGACCGATTTACCTACTCTATGTATTGTCCGATTATATAAAAAATCCATCACCCAATTATACATCCTGCCCACTTCTCAGAGTTTTCCAGTCGTATTCACTACTTGAGGGGTCATTCATGTGCAACTTCCTAGTGGGGAAACTCATATTTACAATAATTCCGATAGCACATGTAGGTAGCATAAAAGGCAGAGTCGCGCATCCGTGATGTCATGTACTCCCAGCTTATCGATTAGAGATGAGCTATCGGTTTAGAACCAGTGGACCAATAGAGACTTTAATCCCACCCCTGATTTGCATGAAACTCTTTTCTTAATTTTTGTAATCATAAGCGAACAACTTGGAAACGAGGGCAAAGAAAACTGAAGCGTGAATGAAAATAAAATACAATTATGTGCAAAAAATAGCAGAAAGAGGAAGCATCAGAGTAAGTTAAACAAGGAAAGCATACTGAATTTTTAATTCAGATTTTGTGTTCTTTTTATTAGTTTTTTCTATATTTTTTAAATTGTATATTCAATTCTATGATTCGCATGTATTATTATTATTATTATTATTATTATTATTATTATTATTATTTTTATGACCACGATACTTATTTCATGAAATTGACGTCATATGATGTGACAGTTATAAGGTACTGTAAAGGGCAAAGCGTTATAATGCCGCAATGCAGAGGGAAATAGTCAGGTGTATGGCATATAGTCAGTTGTATGATTAAACAATTATACCTAATGATCATCAATTCAATATGTAGGTTGAAACACAATCATTATCCGAAACAGAAGTTTCTGTGTAGGAGGAATAAAACTGGGTGAGGAACAGCCAAACTCAGCTAACAAGGTGAGGTTGCTGAAGACAGTTTACTGTCAAAAGTCATACACCATGGCAAGACTGAGCACAGCAACAAGGCAGAAGGTACTTATACTGCATCAGCAAGGTCTCTCCCAGGCAGAAATTTCAAGGCAGACAGGGGTTTCCAGATGTGCTGACCAAGCTCTTTTGAAGAAGCACAAAGAAATGGGCAACGTTGAGGACCGTAGACGCAGTGGTCGGCCAAGGAAACTTTCTGCAGCAGATGAAAGACACATCAGGCTTATTTCCCTTCACAATCGGATGTCCAGCAGTGCCATCAGCTCAGACCTGGCAGAAACCAGTGGGACCCTGGTACACCCATCTACTGTCCAGAGAAGTTTGTCAGAAGTGGCTTTTATGGAAGACTTGTGGCCAAAAAGCCATACCGCTGACGTGGAAACAGGGCCAAGTGACTCAACTATGCATGAAAACACAGGAACTGGGGTGCATAAAAATGGCAGCAGGTGGTCTGGACTGAGGAGTCAAAATTTGACATATTTGGCTGTAGCAGAAGGCAGTTTGTTTGCTGAAGGGCTGGAGAGCGGTACACGAATGAGTGACTGCAGGCAACAGTGAAGCATGGTGGAGGTTCCTTGTAAGTTTGAGGCTGCATTTCTGCAAATGAAGTTGGGGATTTGGTCGGAATTAATGGTCTCCTCAATGCTGAGAAGGACAGGCAGATACTTATCCATCATGCAATACCATCAGGGAGGCATCTGTGCTCAGTTCAAAAGCCTGCATCTCTGGTGGTATGGGGATGCATTAGTGCCTATGGAATGGGCAGTTTGCACATCTGGAAAGGCACCATCAATGCTGAAAAGTATATACAGGTTTTTGAGCAACTTATGCTTCCATCCAGATTCCATCCCATCATTACTTCTGAGAGACTCTGCCTCTCTAAGATACTCTTTTTATTAGCCTACTTAGTTGCAAAATGTTCTTCCAGCTGTTTCTTTTAAGTAACACTTACTTTTCCAGCCTTTTGTTGCCCCATCCCAAACAAACAGAAAAATTTGACCAAAATAAGTTTTCCTGGCATTACTTTGGCATTAAAACCACTGAGAGGTGAAGTGAATAACATTGATTATCTCATTACACTGGCACCTGTCAAGGGGTGGG
The DNA here is from genome assembly GCA_023630585.1 of Cranoglanis bouderius. Taxonomy (NCBI): domain Eukaryota; kingdom Metazoa; phylum Chordata; class Actinopteri; order Siluriformes; family Cranoglanididae; genus Cranoglanis; species Cranoglanis bouderius. The sequence goes on from CM042536.1 coordinate 33,917,506, forward strand.
ATATATTATGCAGTAAGTGAACAGTCAGTTCTTGAAGTTGATGTGTTGGAAGCAGGAAAAATAGGCAAGCATGAGGATCTGAGCAACTTTGACAAGGGCCAAGTTGTGATGACTAGACGACTGGCTCAGAGCATCTCCAAAACAGCAGGTCTTGTGGGGTGTTCCAGCCATACAGTGGTTAGTACCTACCAAAAGTGGTCCAAGGAAGGCCAACCAGTGAACCGGTGACAGGGTTATGCGCACCCAAGGCTCATTGATGCATGTGGGGAGGGAAAGGCTAGCCCATCTGGTCCGATCCACTACTTAGCTACTGTAGCATAAATTGTGGAAAAAGTTAATGCTGGCTATGATAGAAAGGTGCCTGAACACACAGCGCACAGCAGTTTGCTGGGCATGGAGCTGGGTAGCCCAAGACCAGTCAGAGTGCCCATGCTGACCCCTGTCCACTGCAGAAAGTGCCTACAGTAGGCATGAGAGCATCAGAACCTGACCATCGAGCAATGGAAGAAGGTGACCTGGTCTGATGAATCACGTTTTCTTTTGAATCATGTGGGTGGCAGGGTGCGTGTGCGTTGCTTACCTGTAGAAGAGATGGCACTAGGATGCACTTTGGGAAGAATGCAAGCTGGCAGACGCAGTGTGATGCTCTGGGAAACCAATGGTCCTGGCATTCGTGTGGTTGTTACTTTGGCACGTACCACCTCCCTAGACATTGTTGCAGACCAGGTACACCCCTTCATGGCAACGATATTCCCTAATGGCAGTGGCCACTGGAACATGACAAGATTTCAAGGTGTTGAGGCCCCACCTCGCAACTTAAAGAACTTAAAAGGTATGTTGCTAATTTCTTGGTGCCAGATACTGTACCACAGCACACCTTCAGAGGTCTTGTGGATTCCATGCCTCGATGGGTCAGAGCTGTTTTGGTGGCAAAAGGGGGACCTACACAATATTAGGCAGGTGGTTTTAATGTTATGGCTGATCTGTGTATTTTCCCACGGATGTTAGCTCAGACAGAGATCAGTTGAGTAAACATGATGACGAGGCTCAGCTATGTCAGATGCTACGAGTGACTTTTACCTCAGGTGATGAGACAGAGACCAATGTGGACAATACCAATAATCAAAGTGATAATCAGCATTTCCTGTTGCAAACTTATGTTTTTTCATAAGTAGATTAGGTTATAAATGTAGAAGTGGACATGGTGTCTTTCATTTGAATGGGAGTCTTTTAATGCAGTTTTCCCCATTTGCTCTCTTTTTGGAATAACCACAATTCTACAAGTTTACTTCTGGTTTGGAGACATGCAAAAGAGTAACATATTTCAGTTTCATGATTTTCAAAATACCCATGTAAATGAATAAAATTTGCTCACCATTGTTGCATTATTCTTGTCAGAATATTGAACCCTGTCCAATCACCGTTTTATCTCCCAAACACACTGTCTGCCTCCACAGATACAGAGATTGACTGGAAAGCCTACATGGATGAGGTCGAGGGCGTCATTAATGGCACCTACGACTATACCCAGTTAAAGGGAGACACAGGGCCTCTAGTGTGAGTTTCAATCAACCGTGCAGACCACAAGTGTTGAACTTGGGGTTCTGCGTAACACTGCTCAGTTTAGTGTTGACTCTATTCTATCTTTTTGCAGCTTTTTCTCATAAAACCGATGATGTAAAACTTCCACAATCACATTCATTATTGGCTAAATTTACATGAAAGCATGAATGATCAGCTGTATCACTGGATAAAATTTTATAACCCATTTTAGAATATTTGAGCTGTTTGTGTGTGTGTTTCAGGTACCCAGCAGGATTTGTGTACTTTTTCACTGCGCTTTACTATATTACGGACCAGGGGCTGAATATTAGACTGGCACAGTATTTGTTTGCTAGCTTCTATCTTATCAACCTCTTGTTGGTCTTCCGCATCTACCACCGTACAAAGAAGGTGAGACCCGCTAAGCACACACAGACTCCAGTTATGAAATAGATTGGCCTAGCTGAGGTGGATGGTTCATCCTTACTAAAATAAACACTAACCTGGAGTACACAACCACTAACTCTTCATCGAATGGATGGTGCAATCAGTACGAGACAGAATCCTGTATAATATTTGAATAACACAAAGCCTAAATATTACAGGTAAAGTATGCCAATTACAGTGTCCTCCACTAATATTGGCACCCTTGGTAAACTTGAGCAAAGAAGGCTGTGAAAAATTGTCTTTATTGTTTAACCTTTTGATCTTTTTTTTTTTTAATTCATAAAAATACTCTGCTCTCATGGATATCAAACAATTGCAAACACAACACAGGTTTATCCAAAAAAACATCTTTGTTAAATATAGGTGTGCAACAATTATTGGCACCCTTTTAGTCAATACTTTGTGCTACCTCCCTTTGCCAAGATAACAGCTCTGAGTCTTCTCCTATAATGCCTGATTAGGTTGGAGAATACATGGCAAGGGATCTGAGACCATTCCTCCATACAGAATCTCTCCAGATCATTCAAATTATGAGTTCCACGCTGGTGGACTCTCCTCTTCAGTTTTTGAAAAATTCAGGTCTTCTATGGGTTTCAAGTCAGGGGACTGGGATGGCCATGGCAGGACCTTGATAAACCATTTTTGTGTTGATTTTGATCAAAGATCCAACCACAGCCCATTTTAAGCTTTCTGGCAGAGGCAGTCAGGATATTTGATAGAGTCCATGATGCCATGTATCCTAACACAATGTCCAGGTCCTCTGGCAGAAAAACAGTCCCAAAACATTAAAGAGCCACCATCATATTTAACCGTGGGCATGAGGTACTTTTCCATATGGCTACCTCTGTGTGCACCAAAGCCACCTCTGGTGTTTATTGCCAAAAAGCTCTGTTTTGGTTTCATCTGACCATAGAACCCGATCCCATTTGAAATTCCAGTAGTGTCTGGCAAACTGAAGACTGAAGAGTTTGTTTTAGGATGAGAGCAGAGGCTTTTTTCTTGAAACTCTTCCAAACAACTTGTGGTGATGTAGGTGACTTGGGATTGTAGTTTTGGAGACTTTCTGATCCCAAGACGCAACTAACTAAGCAATTCTCCAGCTGTGATCCTTGGAGATTTTTTGGCAACTCGAACCATCCTCTTCTCAGTGCGTTGAGACAGTATAGACACATGTCCTATTCCAGGTTGATTCATAACATTTCCAGTTGACTGGAATTTCTTAATTATTGCCCTGATGGTGGAAATGGGCATTTTCAATGCTTGTGCTATTTTCTTATAGCCACTTCCCTTTTTGTGAAGCTCAACAACCTTTTGCTACACATCACAGCTATATCCTAGTCAGCAAGCAATATCTCAACTAGATGCATGCTGCACATGCTGTGTCGTTGTCATAGGTCTCGCACACATCCAGTCAATTTTTCTTTATTAGGAATATCTGAGAGGTAAATTTGATGAAAGGGTGCTCTTCACATGCAATCATATAGGTGGTGTTGAATTTTATTTTTAGCTCTTTCCATTCGGTCTCATCATGCTAACGGTGTTTTTGTGCTAACTGTGTTTTTGTGGAGCTCTCTGCGATTACATAGTCACAAGCTTTTTTATGCTTTTGACTATTGCCGTGTTTTCTCACAGTCTCTTTCTTGAAATGGTTCGTTCCGGTAATGAAATCCGTTTTCCCCGCTATTTCTCTGGCCGCTTTGGAACAAAAGTCACAAAACATTTTCTGTGTGCGATGATCATACCTGAGCCATGCAAACTCTTCAATCCAAGTAGTCTTAAAATGCCTTTCTGCAATTTTACTTGGGCGTTCATTAATTGACACGGAAAGATGATCCTCTGTGTCTCCATCGTTTTCTGTCTCTCTCATGCTGGCACAACTGGAGCCTGCTTTTTATTAGCAGGTGTGCCATCAGCATTTGTGCTCGACAGAGATGAGGATTGTTTGAAAAAGTCTGATATTTTTCATTTTGACATGTCTTTCTGAGGCGGAAAGCTGATTCTCGCTTTCCCCGTGCGTGTTCTGGTGCTCTGGATGGATTTGAACTTCATTTTTTCCCCACTGAAACTTTCACGCGCAGGACCTCCTTTTATTACGTCAACACAACAAATGATGCGACACAGAACGCAATTAAAAAGAAAGTACATGCAATTTTTAAATCATAACATGTAAATTTATATTGTCGCCAGTGGCGATCTCAGCTAAAATATTATTCACAAATTAATGTTTTTGGTCGACCTTTTTAGGCGCAGTCTGGAGCCCTGCAAAAGTAATCCTGATAGTATTTCCATTTTTTACAAAATGTACCTCTAATCTGATTACTTTGTTTTTTGACGTAACTGTAACGGATTACGGTTACCAGTTTTTTGTATCCTGATTACGTAACGCCATTACATGTAATCCGTTACTTCCCAAGCCTGGTTGCACTGAGTAAATACAGCTGGATAAAAGAAAAACTGTGTCCATCTTCATTTCAGGCTGAAAAGCAGCAAAATGTGATTATTTTAAAGGGGTGTGTGTGTGTGATTATTTTCTATACCCACTGTACTTCAAATATATTTTTCTCATATGAATTCATAGGGGTGCCAATAATTGTTGCACACCTATATTTAACAAAGATTTTTTTTTTGATAAACCTGTGTTGTTTGCGATTGTTTGATATCCATGAGAGCAGAGTATTTTTGTGAATTTTTTTAACAAAAGAGTTAAACAATAAAGACAATTTTTCATAGCCTTCTTTGCTCATATTTAGCATAGGTGCCAATATTGGTGGAGGACACTGTATGTCTTGTGCTTTGAGTATAAAAATATGATCCTTTTCATAGGACACTGGTGAATAAGATTTACATGTTTGTTTTCTTCATTTATAGGAGTAATACAACCACTATGAACTATATAAAAAGTCATGTATAAACATTTTACTTATTGTCTCTTCAGGTCCCACCATATGTTTTCTTCTTTGTGTGCTGCGCGTCATATCGGATCCACTCCATCTTCGTGTTGCGACTCTTTAATGACCCCGTGGCCATGATGCTGCTGTTTGGAGCAGTCAACCTCATTCTGGATGCACACTGGACCCTAGGCTGTGCCCTCTATAGGTAAAAGGACATAGACAAGGACATAGTTGGATGGATAGATGGATTTCAGGATAAAATAAATTTAAAAAACTAGTAAATAGGAAAATAAAGGCTTAGTTTTGCATGGCTTTTGAAAATGTAAAGCATAACGTCATGACTGAGTTAATCATCTATTACAGTGATTGTGTATGTGCTTAAAATTCTGTAATTTCTGTAAATTCTGCATTCTGTAATGTGGACAGTCTGGCAGTGTCAGTGAAGATGAACGTGATGCTCTTCGCTCCAGGACTCCTCTTCATCCTCTTGTCAGAGTTTGGACTGATGAAGACCCTTCCCAAGCTCACACTCTGTGCCATCATCCAGGTCTCACACACATTCTGACAAGACACATAAAAGCATGTCATAAAAGACATTCACACTGTGTTTACAAGCCACAATTCACTGACATTCAACATACAGCTATTTTTAAGGTCCAAGAAATGTAGGTAGCTAAGTTGCATACGGGCTACTGTATGATTTATATGTATTAGCCAATCATTTGGATTTGTAGTTTCACCACATCCTACCTGATTTGCGTAGTATTGAGAGTCTCTATTCGCTTTTGCTGCTAGAATCACAGCAGTGTCACAAAGCCTGTTGCTTGCTACTGTGAATGCAGGGTCAGATTACAGGTTTAATATACTCACACATACTTTAATATACTCAAAATCACTTTCTTGATAAAAACAAGGAATAGTTATACATAATTTGTACATATTATTATACTAATATATAATAATAATATACTATACTATTATTATTATACATAAATTAAAGCACCTTTTTATCTTAGTCTTGTGTGTGTTACTCATCTCTTTTCCCCTTTTCTCTTGCATCTCTTTCTCCCACCGTAGGCCTTAACTTCCCTTACTTCTCTGTCCTCAGCTTGTGTTAGGTTTGCCCTTCCTCTTGGTGAATCCTGTAGGGTACATGAGCCGGGCGTTTGATCTTGGCCGTCAGTTTCTTTTTAAGTGGACAGTGAACTGGCGCTTCTTGCCAGAGGACATTTTCCTCAGCAGGTATTCTCTTCACCCCACAGCAGTGAGTTGGGATTTATTATTGTAGACTGTGTGTATAAAGTTGAATGTGGCTCTGTGTGAATTGCAAATCTCCTTTTTGTCACATCATTGCTAATAATTAAACATAATAGAGAGAGCAAATACAATAGAAAAGAACATGTTCAATAACATAATGATGTTTTAATGTACAATTTCCATCTTTAGGTACTTCCACCTGGCACTGTTATTCGCTCACCTGACCACACTTATCTGTTTTGCATTGAGGAAATGGAAGAGGTAGGAGACTCTGCGATGTTCCACAGTGACAGAAACCTCCTGTGGTAGGGGTTGCACGACTACTAATTTGTACTAGTTGATCATTAACTCAAAAAAGGAGTCGACTAGTCGTCTTTTCTGTAGTTAAAGCAAAAACTATTTCAGGACATCACTATTTTTATACTGCTTTATTTGTGCAGCATAGAACACGTAAAACCATAATTCGGTTAACAGCTGTACACAGACTACAAATGATGTCTCCATACTATCTTTTAGTATCCTCTACTAAAAGATAAAATTCTAGCTTAATGATGGATGGAGAATGCGAAGTCTACAGCAGCATCCCGAAGGTTCTTAACACCATATTAAACTCTGTGTAACGTATGGCTCGACCTCTTTGAGATGGCATGCACAACTGATTTGACCGTAATCTAGCTGGAGACACCTCCATGCTAAGTGTTAGAGGTCCATTAAAACAAAAGAAAATGGAAAAAATGTTTTTCCCAGTGCAGTATTGTGCAGTTGACCGTAGAACTGACTTCTAATTTTTTCAGACTAACAAAGTACATTTACCTGCTTTCTTTACTGTCTGCTTGACTGTTTTTTTTTAACCGCCCAACTAGTCAACGTAGCCACAGCTGCTGTGTTAGTCAACTAGTCTATGCAACTCCTCGTCTGTGATATAAACTCATTCATGAAGAGAAATGCAGACATGTTTAAACCGTGTGTGTGTGTGTGTGTGTGTGTGTGTGTGTGTGTGTGTGTGTGTGTGTGTGTGTTTTACAGGTCAGGGAGCAGTGTTTGGGCTCTTTTGAAAGATCCATCAGAGAGGAAGCCATTGATACAGAAGCTCAGCACTGATCATATCTTTTTATGTGACTCATTCTAAAACTGATTATATATATCATAATGGACTTTTTTGAGTTTTGGGATTTTTTTTGTTTTGTACCCCAGCACATAAAGAGATATATCGGAAAATAGGAGGTTCAATTACAGAATGTCAGTTTTAATTTTGGAGGTTTGTGTTTGGCAAAGCATGTAGGAAATACAGTCTGGCCAAGTCAGGGGGTCATAAGTAATCAGACAATTGTATGTCAGTTGTTTGTAAGTTGTTTTATTAGCTCATGCAAAATAAACCTAACAATAGCATTTAAATCTGGAGAGCTCAGCTGCTATATCTTAATATGAGGGCCAAACAAGTGTCCGTTGTCTTTTATTCCCTTTTTCCTTTTGTTATTTGCTTTCCTTTTTGCAGACTTTTATTTTGTTAATGTGTTTACTGACCAATAGTTCACTGCTCCCTAACCGACTCTCACAGATCGTTCTCATCTTGTTCTCTTCCAACTTCATCGGCATGTGCTTCTGCCGCTCGCTGCACTACCAGTTCTATGTTTGGTATTTTCACACTCTGCCCTACCTGCTGTGGAGCGGTGGGGTGAAGAAACTGGCTCACTTGCTCAGGTGATAATACACATGAATACGCACATACACCTGAAGTAATAATTTGTGCTACATTTTTTCTTTACAAAGTTTCACTTGTTTTAATTGATAATTAACAGTTACTACCTCAACTCACACTTTTCACAAGGGCTTTTCAAGGGCTTTTCACACTTGAAATAGTTAATCTTGTTTCAATCTTGTTTCACACTGCTCATACTTTACCCAGGGTTAACAATTAATCCTGGGTATTCTGACGTTTCACACTGTACATTCCTAAACCCTTAACATTCTTATTTGCATATTTGCGGAGTCAACAACCATGATTGGATAAATGACTGTGGCCGTGGGGGTCTTATGTGTGTATGTTTGTGCATTCAGTGCCCCATGACTTATGCCCCATATATATTATATACACAGTAGTGTGTATGTGTGTGTGTGTGTGTATATATATATATATATATATATATATATATATATATATATATATATATATATATATATATATATATATACACATACACACACACACACACACACACACACACACATATGCAGTGGGGGAAAAAAGTATTTGATCCCCTGCTGATTTTGTACGTTTGCCCACAGACAGAAATGATCAGTCTATAATTTTAATGGTAGGTGTATTTTAACAGTGAGAGACAGAATAACAACAAAAAAATCCAGAAAAACACATTTCAAAAACGTTATAAATTGATTTGCATTTTAATGAGTGAAATAAGTATTTGACCCCTTCGACTTAGTACTTGGTGGCAAAACTCTTCTTGGCAATCACAGAGGTCAGACGTTTCTTGTAGTTGGCCACCAGGTTTGCACACATCTCAGGAGGGATTTTGTCCCACTCCTCTTTGCAGATCCTCTCCAAGTCATTAAGGTCATTTTCAATGCCCTGGCTGAGGGAAGGAGGTTCTCACACAAGATTTGACGGTACATGGCCCCGTCCATCATCCCTTTGATGCGGTGCAGTTGTCCTGTCCCTTTAGCAGAAAAACACCCCCAAAGCATAATGTTCCCACCTCCAGTTTTGACGGTGGGGATGGTGTTATGACTTGGGGTCATAGGCAGCATTCCTCCTCCTCCAAACACGGCGAGTTGAGTTGATGCCAAAGAGATCTGAGCACACCTGACCACAACACTTTCACCCAGTTCTCCTCTGAATCATTCAGGCAAATTTCAGACGAGCCTGTACATGTGCTTTCTTGAGCAGGGGGACCTTGCGGGCGCTGCAGGATTTCAGTCCTTCACGGCGTAGTGTGTTACCAATTGTTTTCTTGGTGACTATGGTCCCAGCAGCCTTGAGATCATTAACAAGATCCTCCCGTGTAGTTCTGGGCTGATTCCTCACCGTTCTCCTGATCATTGAAACTCCACGAGGTGAGATCTTGCATGGAGCCCCAGACCGAGGGAGACTGACCGTTATTTTGTGTTTCTTCCATTTGCGAATAATCGTACCAACTGTTGTCACCTTCTCACCAAGCTGCTTGGCGATGGTCTTGTAGCCCATTCCAGCCATGTGTAGGTCTACAATCTTGTCCCTGACATCCTTGGACAGCTCTTTGGTCTTGGCCATGGTGGAGAGTTTGGAATTTGATTGATTGATTGCTTCTGTGGACAGGTGTCTCTTTACAGGTAACAAACTGAGATTAGGAGCACACCCTTTAAGAGAGTGCTCCTAATCTCAGCTCATTACCTGTGTAAAAGACACCTGGGAGCCAGAAATCTTGCTAATTGATAGGGGATCAAATACTCCCCCCCCCCCACTGTGTGTGTGTGTGTGTGTGTGTGTGTGTGTGTGTGTGTGTGTGTGTGTGTGTGTGTATATATATATATATATATATATATATATATATATATATATATATATATATATATATATATATATATATATATATATATATATATATATATATATATATATATATATATATATATATAAAATATACGTGCCCAGTAAATTGATGAAAAGCGAAAGTAAAAACGGTTAAGTAAATAAAGAGCCCCTTTTGAGTTATCAAGCCTGCCTCCGGTTTCCTTATTTCCCTCCGAACCAAAAAGGGAATTGTTATAATGACTTTTCTGACCATAACTGTAAAAATAAAACTCTCCTCCTCGCTCCAATTGACGCGAATTGTGATTTCAATCATCATTTTACATTGTTATTTTTTTTATTGTTCCCTCAAACACTGTTTTCACAACATGTGGGGTTTCTGTGACTGTAGAAAGCACATGATATTAGGCATGCGCTGTTCAGTTTCTTATTGGGTGTCTGTTGCTAAGCATCTAACCCTAACTTTCTAACACCGCATCGTTTCACACTGTACACGTTTGGCACCTCAATGCGTGGTTAACACCACAAGAGCAGTGCTAACACTGCTTTGGAGCAGGGTTTCATAACTCCCAGTAAAAATCGGTGAAACTCCGCTTCTAAATTACAGGTGTGAAATGTTCCTCTACTCGGGGTTACGCTCAGTGTGAAAAGCCCTTCTGTCTTCTCATCTGTTCTTGCTCTCTTCTTGTTTGTCTCTCCTTGTTGTCCCATTTTTTTCTGTCTGGTTTTCTCTCTCTCATTTGCTTTCTCCATCTTACACTTTTGTCTTATTCATTAAATTTCTCACTGTCATTCTGTCACTACGTCACTCTGCTATTTTTACTATGTATATATCCTCTCCTGCTCTCTGTCTCTCAGGGTGTTGATACTGGGTCTGATAGAGCTGGCGTGGAACACGTATCCCTCCACCACCTACAGCTCCTTGTCCCTGCACATCTGCCATCTCATCATCTTGCTATGTCTGTGGTTCAACCCAACCCCTTCTCCTCCAGATACGGGCTCAGAGTCCCATAAGGTCAAACGCCAATGAGTGGTGCTTCACCGGCAACTGTTCTTGCTCCATACACACACCTCTCTTCTGGATAAAGGAGGGAGAATCAGCCTGTGATCTCTAAGGGATGACATTGGTTCAAATGTTAGTGTGCAGGAAAAAGCAGGAAGAAATAACTTTTTTTTTTTCTTCTAATTTTCAAGGAATTGTTTTTAGATGGAAAATGTGAACATCACATGGATCAGCATGTAATGTGACTTTCTACATGTAGCCCATTACATGCGACTTCAAAACACACATGGTGTTGCTTATTGATATTGGGATATTGGAATGAAGGTCTCACCTATAACAGTGGTCTAGAGATCCTGAAAAGTGTGATTTTCAGTCAAATTGACCGCACCTGATTCAGCTAATCAGTAGTCTGGATTTCATCTGGCTGTTGTCTGGCATACCATTTTGACATATTGTTTAGTACAGTGTTTTTTGGACACTGTAATCTTTGCACTCCCTTATGTTCACATATAGTTTTACACCAAATGTGACAATATAAATGCGACAAAACCGTAGTTAATTGAAATACATAACCACAAACACTTTCTGCTGACTCCAAAAAATTTTAAACATTTGTATGAAAAACAAACATACTATCTTCAGAAGACATTAGTTAGCTGGATCAGGTTTGTTTGATTTGCGTCAGAAGTGTTGAACTGTGAAGGAAGGTGTTCTCGGGGAGTTTGGTGGGTTTGATTCACAACCTGTTTAACTGTATATTTGTTGTTTCTTATTGATAAGGTGGATAGTTCAGTGGGCTTAATGGAATGTATAATGAATGGGTATAAAGTGGAGAAGACCTTTTGGACTTTGTGCTCAGCAATAACTCCTCCATACACCAGCATGCAGTTTATAGTTGAAATCTAGTCATAAAAGTTAGACACAGAACAACAAAGCAGCAACCTTGGCATTAACTTTTTCTTAAAGACAGAATCAGAGGTCCCTGTTCTAGACTGAAAAGAAATGGGCTGAAGTTTTGCAACAGGAACACCCATGTAAAGTTCTGTTTACACTGTGGAATAGTAAATCTTGACTTACAGTGCCACCTCATAGTTGGGAAATTTATTTTTTATTTTCAATATTAAGCTGATACACTGAATTCAGGGACATGCACAGGGGGAGTGGCTATGTGGCCTGAGCCACTGCCCATTTTCCCTCATAGGCTGAGGTGCCCCTCTGGTAGGCAGAACAGTACTGTAGGCTGTATGAGCAGAGTGGAGCAGAGAGAATAAATAAAGGCATTATTTAATCACTCCGCTAAAATTCTGCTCCATGGTTTCCATTTCCCGCTTACTCTCTGAGTCTCCTGGTTTTCTAATAATGCTGAAGAGTTGTACAAAATATCAGCATTCTTGGAAGTCCACTTGTCTAATGGTCCACAAATTAGTGTACCCGATCTGATCTAATATAAATAACACCAAATTTGCTGTTGTTGGTACACTTTGTAGACAATGCCTGCACAAAAGAGAAGACAGAGAGAGAAAGAGTGAAGGGAGGCTGCTAAAGGCAGTGCAACGTTACAGAGCTGGATTCAAAGTTCCAGCAAGCCAGCAGGTAAATAATTATATAGAATATTTAGCAAACAGTTTGTCACACTGTAACTCCTGTAAAGTATATTTCCCATCATAATAATTTGTCTTAGTTGGTAGTAATCTATAACATATAGCATATTTATTTTATGAAAACCATATTAATACTAGTATACAGAACAAAGAAACCCCCAATATTCTATAAATATTCTAAATGAGTTGTGTCTTAGCATAATACAGATATAACAATAAATGAAATTTCTAATACTTCCATTCAAGATGAGGCAGAGGCAGGTTCAGAGAGTGAGGGAGAGCCCACTGAGCATCAGGAGCCAATTCAGACAGGTACAGATGAGAGGGTTATACTGGCTGACTGTAAAGGGACATGCTAGTAAGAGTGTGATAAGAAGAAAGATAGACATGTAATTCTTTGAAAGGAAGAGTTATTACAACATTAATTGAATTGAGCATTAATATGATTGTAAAAGGTTTGTTATTCATTCTCTCTATATTAAGATGACACCATCTCAGAGTCAACTGTAAAGAGTCAGAGATATAAAAAGTTAAGATTGAGTCAGAACGGCAATACGGAGAGACCGAAAGGGAAGATATGGAGAGTGAGGCAGCCACGTCAGAGTACACAAGGGAGAAAGACCCAGAAGAGTTGAGTTTTTGCTTCAGTTACAAAATCCATCAGATCCTACCCATGCAAAGAAACACAATATAACATACAATGTGGCCTTCATAAAATTTTCAAATTCAGTAGGATCCTGTTATCCGATTGTGCAGTTCCCAAAAATTGAACAAGGACTTTTCAGGGCTGAACAGGTTGGAAGTCAGTGGGGGTAAGTCTGTGGAAGCAGGCTAAAGGGAAAATGAAGGAGCATAGCAGGACAGAGTCACACATGCAAGACATGATTCGGTGGAATGCCTTTAAAAGAAAGTCATTGGATACAGCTTTGGAAAAGGCTGACTGTGAAATGCAAACAGCCAAAGAAAGGGAAAGGCAAAACAACAGGGAGATTATCCCCCGATTGATTGATATTATATTGTTCTTAGCAAAACAAGGCATCTCCTCTCAAGTTTAAACAAAGGAAAGTTCTTAGAGCTTGTGGAATTAGTTGGCCAATATGACAGTGTCCTTAAGCTTCATCTTGACAACATCAGAGAAAAACAAGCATCACATAAAAAACACAGGTGTCTCTCCTTTCCAACAGAATACAACATGACCTAATTAAAGCAATGGCTATTTTTGTGAAACGGGTCATACAGAAGGAAGTGAGGGAAGCATCAATATTCTCTACTTTACTTGATGAGACTACTGATGTATCATACACAGTGGCGCTTGAAAGTTTGTGTAGAATTTTCTACAACTCTAGATTAGCAGTTAATTTGAAGATGAATTTAGAGTCTGGTGTTTTCAATGGGATGACAATCAGGTGTGAGTGAGCACCCTGTTTTATTTCAAGAACAGGGATCTATCAAAGTCTGATCTTCACAACACATATTTGTGGAAGTGTATCATGGCATGAACAAACTAGATTTTTCAGGACCTCAGAAAAAGAGTTGTTGATGCTCATCAGGATGGAAAATGTAACAAAACCATCTCTAAAGTGTTTGGACTCCACCAATTCACAGTCAGACAGATTGTGTACAATTGGAGGAAATTCAAGACCATTGTTCCCCTCCCCAGGAGTGATCGACCAACAATGATCACTCATAGAGCAAGATGTGTAATAGTCTGCGAGGTCACAAAGGAACCAAGGATAAGTTATAAGCAACTAAAGGCCTCTCTCACATTGGCTAATGTTAATGTTTATGAGTCCACCATCAGGAGAACACTGAAGAACAATGGTGTGCATGGCAGGGTTGCAAGGAGAAAGTCACTGCTCTCCAAAAAGAACATTGCTGCCCTTTTGCAGTTTGCTAACAATCATGTGGACAAGCCAGAAAACTATTGGAAAAATGTTTTGTGGATGGATGAGACTAAAATAGAACTTTTTGATTTAAATGAGAAGCATTGCTTGAAGAAAGGAAAACACTGCATTCCAGCATAAGAACCTTATCCCATTAGTATCATAGTTTGGGCCTGTTTTGCTGCATCTGGGCCATGATGACTTGTCATCATTGATGGACCAATGAATTCTGAATTATACCATCAAATTCTAAAGGAAAATGTCAGGACATCTGTCCATGATCTGAATCTCAGGAGAAAGTGGGTCATGCAGAAAGACAACGACCCTAAGCACACAAGTTGTTCTACAAAAGAATGGTTAAAGAAGAATAAAGTTAATGTTTTGGAATGGCCAAGTCAAAGTCCTGACCTTAATCCAACAGAAATGTTGTAGAAGGACCTGAAGCAAGCAGTTCATGCGAGGAAACTAATTCCTCCAAGCCAATGTACAGGACTGATCAACACTTACCAGCAATGTTTACTTCCAATTAATGTTGCACAAGAGGGTCACACCAGCTACTGATAGCAAAGCTTCACATATTTTTGCCACTCACAGATCATAGATTATTTTCCTCAATAAATAAATGACCAAGTATAATATTTTTGTCTCATTTGTTTGATTGGGTTCTCTTTGTCTACTTTTAGGACTTGTGTGAAAATCTGATGATTTAGGTCATATTTATGCCGAAATATAGACAATTCTAGGGTCACAAACTTTCAAGCACCACTGTATTGCACAGGTATGCTTTGTAGTGCGTTATGTACAGTACATGACATTACCATAAAGGAATGCTTCATCCAGCGCTGTGATGTTCATTCAACAAGAGGAGAAGAGCTTGAAAACCTAGTAATGAACTTGCTGAAGGAGAACCAGCTGTAAGTTGAGGACATCCGTGGCCAGGGTTATGATAGAGCAGCCAACATGAGTGAGCCATACAAAGGACTACAGTCCAGAATACAAAAGCAAAATGAAAAGGCATTATATGTTCATTGCCATGCTCTTGAACCTTGTACTAGTGGAGAGTGCAAGGTCAAGCATACACTTTGTCAGGTTTGTTTTTTTTTTTTTTTTTAAACAGTAGTTGAAAAACTTTTGCCAACTGCATGCAACATTTATACAAAGACAGCAAGCCACTAATCCATGCCAGCGTACCCATGAGCTACAGAAGCCAGGGAAGAATTTATCCTTTGCTTGGAGACTCCAGTATTCATGGAAACAGCAGTTGCTTCAAATGCTCTTCAACAGAAAGACCTAGACTTGGCAGCAGCATACACTGTTGTAAATGGTGTCATTAGCAGAATGAACAAACTGAGATCTGAAGAGCAATTCAAAGAAATATATCATGATGCTACCATTCAAGCAGAGACAGGAGGGATTAACGTGCCTAAAGTGATTCCAGGGCTAGAAAGACAGCGAAAGTTACCAGCAAAATTTAAGTACTGCTCTACATCAGCAAATGAGGACCACCAGCCACAGACTTTAGAGAAGTACTACAAAGGAATGATGTACTTCACTTTTTTGGATGACCTAATTCAGGAACTCCACAGGCGATTTCAAGAGAAAGGGAAAACTCACAAAATCCTGCATTGCTTTATTGAGTGGAAAGACATTGCAAATGCTGAAGCACTTAATGCTGCCCATACACTGTCGGTTTTATGGTTTTCAAGAGGAGGAGGAACAGTTGTGAACTGAGCTTAGAGTTTTCCACTCTGCATACACATGCTCACAAAAAAGTGCTCATGCTATGTTGGTAACATTCAAAGAGTTTGATGCTCATGTGATGTTTCCAACACTTTTTAAGCAGCTGAAAATCTTTGCAACACTACCTGTGTCAACAGCCACTGTTGAATGCTTATTCAATTGAAGCTGGTGAAAACTAAAGTCTGTGATTTGTGTGGACAAGAACAACTTTCTGATCTTCTGCTTCTGGCCATTGAGAAAGACATCCCAATTAAGATCTTTCAGGACATGGTCCCAAATAGAAAGCTTTTGCTGTGAAATAGCAACAGGCAAAGATCCACATGTAAATAAATTATTAACAGCAGTTAATTCTATTAAAACTGTTTTCTACAATAAAGTCTGAACTTTATTACTGTGTGTGCTGTCTTCTTTTTTAATTGGATATTTGTAACAATAATTTGTAGTTAAAAGCTCATCATCACGTCTTTGTTTTAGTGCACTTTTTTTTTTTGGGGTTCGGACCACTACCCCTCAAAATGTCTGTGCATTAGAGTTTATTAGTCTTCACTCCTTGACCATTTGAGCACGTTCCCCTATCACAGGCACTTTCCAGATCTACAGTTCCTGACTATGAAAATGATCACCACCCAAGTATCTAGTCAGTGGTGATTTTATATTTTACCATTGACTGACAGAGTAGAATGGGGCCTGTAGCCTGTGTTCCTTAAAGGTGCACCTATATAGTCAGTGTACCTGATATCATTGTCAATGAGTGTACATAAAAGTTAGTGTTAAAACTGGCAGTGTACACTATAGATTTATATGCAAGTTTTATCAAATGAAAGCTGTAAAAATCTGATTGTAGACAAATCTGTTTTAAATGTGTTAAATCTGTTACTTAAATACTTTTTGTCTCAAAAAGGCAGGTACTTATCTTTACTCTTAACATCATTTGTTCCAAATGTGACAATAAGCTTTGGCTAAATAACAAATTCAGGAATATAGTACAAGGCACAAAAACAGCATAAACCTATTTCCAGTGGCTTTTTTTTGTCTTTCTGTCTGTTCCTAGTATTTGTATTTATTTCTTAATTTTTTTCTTTATTTCTTTTCTGGTTTGAGGAATGTTTGAAGTTAAAGTTATTTTTGCATGACTAGAAACTGATTTTGTCATGCTTAGTTACTGTTTTTAGCAGAGTTTATCTGGTGTATCTGCTAAATGTGTCAGGGCTATAAACCACCAGGCATAGTATTGTGAACTGGAAGCAACACAATGGCATAACACCATCTTGTTTTTAAAAATAAAGTTTATTGCAAGATTTTCTGATTTATTTACTCATTCTTTTGCATATCTCAGTACAGCTTCATCAAAAAGTCTAAAGCATGTCAACCCATCTCAATTATTAAATAAACTCTTTAAAATGTTTTTGGAAAACTAGGAATGAACACACAATAAATAAAAGTGGCAGCTCAATCCTACAGACATACAACTGAGTGATTTTTCATTTTCATTTTAGCAAGTTTCCAGCAGTAAGAAAAAATAACAGAAAGAAAACTGAAGTTTAAATCCCTGCATTAATTGTAGGCGATGCAGTTTCTGAAAGCACAGATTAAGTTTAAGTGTACTGTAGTCTGTGATTTTGGCAGAATTTACCTGAAACTGTCTGTTTTAACATTCAAAATTCAGACAAATGCAGCCTCTTTTATGAAAGTAATTCCAGCTCTCAGAATTAAATAAAATTATTTGTTATTACACTAATATAATTATCCATTAAATTCATTGTCATAAAATGGCAGATGTATACATACTGCTTTATACATACTGTATATTCTAAATGCTTCACAAAACAAAACGTTTTAGTATGTAATGATGGACTATAAATAAAGATACAGGATTGTGTTTACAGTCTTTTTCCCAGGATGGGCTGTACCAAAGGAATTATGAACCCATGTGGTGATTTTATTACATGTTCAAGTTTTGACAAGAGACAAGAGCTTTTATGTTAATTTGTAGCAGACCATGTCAAATTGCACATTCTGCTACATACTTGGTTCTAACAGGACGTGCTGAGCTGGAGATCCTCATCCCAGAGCATGCTGAATTGGACTGAATTGGTTCTGTCACATGTAATTTGGGTTGTAGCAGAGCATGTTAAGCTGTAGATTTTCATCCCAGTGGCGCAGCAGGAGGAACAGCTGTCTAGCAGCTGCTTTCAGCCCTGGCATATCTACACCCTCTGGAAGTGACTGATGTTTGAGCCAGAAGTCTGCTTTGGCTGCCACAAGCTCCCACTCCACAAAAAAGCCTGCACAGTGGTGCTCAAGCCATGCCAAAGCCACAGATGTTGCCCAGCTGGAACTCTCCACATCCAGCTGTGCCAGCTCTTCCCCCTGTGGTTCTACCTCCTCACACATGTCTGTTTCAGAGCCACGCCCACTGTCAGAATGTGGGACTCTCCCCACATGTTCTACAGAGCCCTCCTCTGAGCTGAAGGGCTCCAGAAGCACAGTGAGGGAATCATTGTAAAATTGTCGGACCGAGCTAGCATGATGTGGGCGGGTGGTACTCTGGTCATCCGGCCTGTAGGAGGCAATGGGGCCAGTGGAAGGGGAAGAGATGTAGTGGTAAGGGGGGCTCAAGCTGCTGCGGTGGTTCAGGTAGGGAGATGCTCGCTTTAGACGATCCAGGGGGATGTGAATACACTCAGAGAATGACTCGGATAGCAGGAAGGCACCCGAAGCAAGCTGCAAACGCAACTAAAGAACAGATGTCACAAAGACAGCAATTTGTACTATGGGTGTGGCAATTAGCGCAAATTCCTCTAAATAGAATTTCTTAGTAGAAATGCATGTGCCCTTTCTTCTAATTGCTAACTTTGCTGGTTAGTCTTAAATGCAAATCTTGAAATACATGGATGGATGTTTGGCTACATAATACACAAACATTTAAATGAAGAAAATTAATGATAACTTTTTAACATATACTTGCCATTTATCTGCCATTTGAAACTAATGAGAATCAGCATACTGGGACCATAACTACGCTTGGATGGAGTATGAATTGGAGACCCTAACTCTAGATATGTATGATTCTCACCAGTGGGAGGTAGTCAGGAAACTGGGAGTCTGTCTGTGTTTCAGATTCGGCAGACAGGCACTGAGGTTTCAGAGGAGTTTGCCTTCCTGAGCTGTGGCTAGGCCTCAGTCTGCCAAGATTAAATCTGCCAACACACACACACAGTGGGTAAGACAGAATTTTAGACTTAGTCCCTTAACCCTCAACTGCTCAGTTGTATAAATGAGATAGTTGTAAGTCACTTGGTATAAGGGTGTCTGCCAAATGCAAAAGTTTTAGGCACATGCAAAGAAATGCTGTAGAGCAAAGATGCCTTCAAGATAATGAGATTAAATGTTTCTACATTAAAAAAAAAATACCATAAAGAGCAGTAAACAGTACTAAATGAAACAAAGTCAATATTTGGTGTGACAAAAGAATAAAAATAAAAATAGTAGTCTCTGGTACAATGTGTGCAGTTTTACAAGGAAATTAACTGGTAAGTTTTATTGAGCATCTTGCAGAACCAGACACAGTTCTTCTGGACACTTTGACTTTTGCACTTGTTTCTTATTTTTGCAGCAAAACCCAGCAGCCTCATTGTGTTTTTTGTCTGAAAAGTGTCTCTTACGTAATATGCTGCTTTCTTTAATTACATACAAACATTTTTCTGTAACGTTTAATTTTGTGCTAGAAAACTAATGCTTGGGAATCTAAAACTTTTTTTGTACTGACTTGATAATGTAGAAATCATAAGATAAAAAATCTATAACAAAGTTTGTACTAAAAAAGTAGGGTGCCTAAAACTTTTGCACAGTACTGTATATGTTTGCCTCACTGTAGCAAAGCCATTCAGAGTTCTAAACATCTTAAGCAGTCAGTGAGGAATGTAATTGGCAATCTTCCAATATTTAGTTTGTGAAATCATGAACTAGTTACAGGGTTAGAGTATAGCATAGGTCTGAAAAAAATTTCTGACCTGGAGCTGAAGAAATTCTCCATGGTCCTGCTTTCGACTGAACGCTGAGAACGGGATGAAGCAGCAGATGGACTGCCAGGACCCACGTCTGACAAAAACAGACACAACGATTTACACAGTGCCTTTTAATATATATGGTAATGAATCTGATTCCTATTATATTTTTTTGGCATTTCAAACTGTTTTTACAGGACTAAACCCAAACCTGCCCATTTCAATTACACCTTATAAGGGTTTTAATTTTTCCTCCACTGTGCTTTGCACTCTCTTGCTGTTATTCCCTAGTTTTCACCAGTTCTCTTATTCTTGCTCTTTCTTTACTTGTTTTTCTCCATCACACATTCACTCACTCATTTTTCTGTATTTATGTTTCTCTACTCACTGCTGCCCAAAGATGCCAGACTGTGCGGAGAAGTTGGGGTGTTTTCTCTGTCTGGGAAAAAATATATAATATTGGAGCATTTAATCTCTTGAAGGTGTGAGTTGCATCTGAAATCCAACATTACAGGTGTGCAAAGGCACAACAATGGAAAACAACATGTAGTGTTGCAAATGTTTTGTAAACATGTGTGCATTATTACCTGTAGAGTTGTGTGTGTCATCTATGTCCTCACTGTCTCTGCTGGATGGTCGTCGACCAACAGAGTATGCCCTCTGTCTCCTGATACCGGTTGTGTGTCTACTCCCAAAACGCACACCTTACACAACACAAACCAGTGTTGTAATACATACCACTATCAAAACACACATACATACATTACAGGCACACAGCGTTATGATAAATCTTCACCACAAATATAACACAGACAGCAGTGTTAACATGACCACAGACTGCAAAGACTCAGTCATTCATTCATTTTCAGTAAACACTGGGTGCAAGCCTGGAGAATGCACCACAGATGGCTCACTAGTCCATTGCAGAGCACCACACACACACACACACACACACACACACACACACACACACACACACTGATTCACACTTAGGGGCAATCTACCTACATGTTTTTGGATAGTGGGAAGAAACTGGAGAACCTGGATAAACCCATGCAAACACAGGAGGAACATGCAAAACACTGCACAGAGAGTAACCCAAGCTCAGGATCAAACCAGGGACTCTGGAGCTGTGAACTGGCAGTGCTACCTACTGCACAACCTGCAATAAGTGTGTACCTTAAAACAAGCATCAATGATGGCTCACACCTATTGCCTCCCAGCATTTATATTAGGCGTTCAGCAAATATTGCTCTTCATAAATCATCCCCATTCACAGTTCAATATAATTTAAATTCCATCAAAAAACGAACTACCTGTTTTAACCAGCGATTAAAAAATGTCACTGACATAATGACAGTGTTGCCAGATTGGACTAGTTTAACATACTTCACAGCCTCCAAGATCTTGTTTTACAGCAAATAATGAAGGCAAAATGTAAGTGCAGACAGTGTGTCTTTGATGTACAAAAACATTTCTATTGTAAGATATACTGCAAAGACTGGGATAAGGAAAGGTGGATTATGGAGTGTATCATGTCCGTACATCAGAAATACAGTGGGTGTAGAAAAGAATCACCCCCCTTTAAAATAATCACATTTTGTTGCTTTTCAGCCTGAAATGAAGTTTATCCACAGTTTTTGTTTTATCCAGCTGTATTTACTCAGTGCAACTTATAACATCCAAGTGAAAGATATAACACCAACATGTCAGAAAAACAAACAAACAAAAAAAAACAATCACTGAGTTGGAAAAAGGATCACCCCCCTCCTAAAATGACTTGTAAACTCAATCAGGTGTAGCTAATCACCTTCTCAATGGCACACAAAGCCATTTGACTTTCAACTGTGATCAGCTGTGGTCATTTTGATTAGCTCAGCATGAAAAGAGCTTTCCTGGAGCATTTTCAGTCCTTGGTAGATCTTTTATGATCTGCCATGCCTACTTCAATCAAAAAGTGCAGGCTCTTTGTTAATACCGCAAATAATGAAGGCTAAAGTAGAGGGCAGAGCTTTCTCTTATATAGCCCTACAGTTATGGAACGGCCTTCCAATTAGTGTTCGGGACTCAGACACAGAGTCCCTGCTTGCACTCTGCACACAATGTACATTGTACACTGGTGCCATCTCTTCCCCAGGTAAGCAACACACATACGCCCGGCTGTCCACATGATGTAAAAGAAAACATGATTCATCAGAAAAGGTCACCTTCTTCCATTGCTCCATGGTCCAGTTCTGATGTTCATGTGCCCATTGTAGGCAATTTCGGCGGTGGACAGGGGTCAGCATGGGCACTATGACCAGTCTGTGGCTACGCAGCCCCATATGCGGCAAACTGCAGTGCACTGTGTGTTCCGACATCTTTCTATCACAGCCAGCATTAACTTTTTCAGCAATTTGTGCTACAGTAGCCCTTCTGTGGGATCGGACCAGACAGGCTAGCCTTTCCTCCCACGTGCATCAATGAGCCTTGGGTGCCCATGACCCTGTCGTTGGTTCACTGTTTGTCCTTCCTTGGACCTCTTTTGAGAGGTACTAACCACTGCATACTGGGAACACCAAACAAGACCTGCCATTTTGAAGATGCTCTGACCCAGTTGTCTAACCATCACAATTTGCCCCTTGTCAAAGTCGCTCAGATCCATACCCTTGCCCATTTTTCAGACTTCCAACACATGAACTCAACAAGAACTCACTTTTCACTTGCTGCCTAATATATCCCACCCCTAGACAGGTACCACTGTAACGAGATAATCATCGTTATTGACTATTCAGTGTCATTCAATGTTATGGCTGATCAGTGTATATAGATCGTCTGCTATACAAGTCCCTGTGTTTGAGCTGTTGCTATAATACAATAATGTACTAGATCAAGTGCATTACTATAAATCATTCATGTTACAGCCAGAACTACTGTTATACGAAATACGGCTCTTATACAAAAATAATGCACACCTTCTATTAAATCAGATTTGAGCACTCAAGCACACTGTGGCATAAGGTTTCTTAGCTTCTTAAAAAGGTTCTAGTTTGAAACACATTCTGATAGGGAAACATTTTGAGGTTTCCCTTTAAAGACACATATAAGCTATGCCAACAATTTGCAGAAAATATATTTAACATGTAAGCATTAAGATGATGTTTTCATGTACAAAAGCACCGCTGATATTTATTCATGAAACATTCCATCACTAGTAGCAAAAAGGTGGCCACGGATTGCACAAAAATAATTCTCTTATAGGGAGAAACCATAAAGAGACAAATACCTAAATTAATTTGGTTTAAACAAGGAACAAAACAGATCCTTGTAGCTCCTTCCCTGGTGTCACAAAGCAACCATCCTGAGTGCTATACAGAATTCATTGTGAGTGTGGGCACACGGCTGTTGTTTATTTGTTATGTAGGTTAGTGTGAATTTTGTGTCCGCTTGCTTTATTGCTGTATCTGCGATATTAGCTTGTGCTGTGCAAGTGTGTCTACCCATGTGTCGTATATCTGTGGACTCTGAAAACATATTCCTGGGGCTGGCATCAGTAGTACTGAAGGATGTGTACATGGAGATGATTCCACAGCTCTTGCTAGTCTGGATGGCTTTCATTCGGTATCGCTTTGATGAACCTACAGTACAGAGATGTATTTATTTAAAAAGTAGAAGTCCAAGTACTCGATTGTTATAATCACATAATACATTTCATGAGTAATCAGAAATAATACCAGTCATCTTGACTGACATATTCAAAAAAGTCTACATGACAGCAAAAAAAAAAAAAAAATGGTTTTCTGAAGTTAAGTTATTGTCAATAGTTTCCTGTAGCTGCACAGCAAACTTTCAACTTTCCAGAGTGAAGCTCTCTCTCTCTCTCTCTCTCTATTTTTTTTTCCTCTGGGATTATGACTGGTTAAGAGTGAAAATTAATATTGCATATTAAGTTAAATAAACAGAACAAGGCTGGTGTTACACTGGTCTTAGAAATGAACTGAAACTGGATAAATTTGGTGCTTACTGGATATTGCAAAAGAACAATATTGTTGTTTAGAGAAATTTCAGAATTTCTTATGTCTGACATTCTATACTGACTACACTGGAAGTACATAACATCAGGTAACCCCATGCACAATCAGAATTAGGGATATGTTATGTCAGGTACCTGCTTTACTCCAACCACAAAAACTGAAATTACTTCTCTCCTGCTCACTCAACTTTTTTGTGCCAGAGTGACTGCATCAAATCATTTATATGATTTGGCATACTTTTACTGGAGTATGTCAGATGTGGTCATGGCTAGTAGTTCTGCCTTGCCTTTTTTAAAGATGCAAAACAAACATCAAATAAAAATTGTTTTTGTAGCATTTATCTTCAACTAATGAGTAGTATAATTACTTTTACTTAGTTTGGTTACAATAAATGACAGATCTTACATTTCACAAATCATTTTGTAACATTTGAATCCATGTTGACATACTTTAATTCATCTGCATATTTTTATTTATTGTGATTAATGTCTAATCTCTCACCTGGACAAACGTTTATGTCAATTCAAACTTGAATAATAATGTGAGTCTGACTGTCTATCATCATATAGTTGTGGTATCAAAGTCTAAAATATTGATTGCAGTATTGCCCAGCTCTCTCACATCTGCTCAGACTTTCTTTTTTAGTTCTCTCCACTTTTCTCTCACCATGCTCTATGTCTGTCTCCTTCTCTGCCATGTTCTCGAAATCTCGGATGACAGAGCGCGCAGCAAGATGGTGGACAATCGCATCCCAGATGTCTTGTGGAGCTTCTTCAGAACTCCAGAGGACACATAGGTCCATGCTGACCTCCCAGGACATAGGCTTTAATCCCAGCAGGCCATGGATCACCAACCGGCATGGCACCTGCACAACCTGATATTGAATTAATTAGTATGGTTGTATGTGTCATGTGTTATTGCTTTAAAATTCTGTATTTGCTTTCAATAAAAGCTTACAGGAGCAGCTGCGAATAGGGATTCAGGATCAGTGAAACCATCCCAGTCCAGTGAAGCTGGGAAGAGAATACCATCTGGAGGGAAGGGTAAAAGAGGCAGAATGAGCAAGAGAAAAATTGTAAGGAAGAAGTGTTTTATGCTTATTCTGTGAATTTATTTAAAAGTACACCAGCATCCAAAAGACAACAGTTTAGTAGAAATATCTACATATTCTGTGTACTCAATCATTTTTTACTCAATAGGAAACACATGTAGACAGTTTTAACTATTGCAGTTCTTAAGACCTAAACCAACAAATATCATGATTCAATTAGTTTTGTCCACTATGTGTCCTCTATATGTTTACTACATTACTATGTTTTATGTAGAAAAAATATATACTAAATTTCATGTGTATTGTCTCACTGGAGTCTGTGAAAGACAGAGCTTCTTGTGGAATGTTGTGTGTCTCTGTATCACTCTCCTCCAGTCTTCCCCCCATTGCCTGCTCGAATGAGACTCTCTCCAGAGCCCTTCGCAGTCGGTGCATGTCCAGCTCACCCTGTGGTGAGGAAAAACTGCGGCTGGCCAGTGCAGCACGGGCTAAAGCCTTCTGCCTGAGCACACACCCCTCACCATCTAACAGCCAGCCAGCCTAAACATACACACACACACACACACATGCACAATTACTACATTTCTGAAACAGCAACATTTCCCTGTGTGCTAATAGACCGCACTTGTTTTAGTTAAGTTAAATTTAATACTACAGTTTTTCTTTACATAAGCGACATCCTTGCGAGATTTCATATTGTAATTGGATCACGTTAGTACTACATGAAATGATCACATTCATGGTACATAATTGGAACAAGTAATTAGAAACTTGTTTAAACCAAATTTAATATAGTATAATTAAACCATTTTTGATGAGAAACTTAATATTTTTCTAGAAACTATACATAATATGTTCTTAAATCTAATCGACCACATATTCCCTTTTTTCAGTGTATCCTGGTCAGGTCATTCCACTGACATAATAATAATTATTGTTATGTATGTTAATTATGTCATAATTAATGCTATGCTACACCTAAGTCCAACCCTAACCTTAACCTCAGTAACCAATAGAAATAGGGGTTCAAGTGGAAAGAGCTGGAACCCTATTGGTTTTGTAAGGATTTTTATTATTAGTAGGGGTTCATGCACGAAGCGCTGAAACCCTATTGTTTTTGTAGGGATTTTTATTAGGGGTTCAAGCGCGAAGTACTGAAACCCTATTGTTTTTATAAGGATTTTTATTAAAACTGATTGTGCAGATAAGGCCTAGAGACGTGAAACTGTTAGGGTTGGTAGTACTCCCCCAGTTTACAATGGTGCAATGTCTCACCCCGATCAGCCACATGGTGACACTATAGTGATCAAAATAAAAATTTACAAAAATGGCCATAACTTTTGAACCTTTTGTGTCTTATATCATTGGAATCCTTGGCTAAAGACAAACAAAACGCATATCTCCGATTTCATTTCTACGACTGTGTTAGCTCTCTCCACTCGCGGCTCCGGTACGGACCAGCATATCTTCCGCATTCCACGGAGCGCATTCCAGCGCGATTCAAAGAAACTCTCTGGACTACGTCATGAACTTGGCGTTTGTTTATGTTGCCATGTGCTTTTTTGTTTTTGTGTT
Organism: Cranoglanis bouderius; assembly: GCA_023630585.1. Classification (NCBI taxonomy): domain Eukaryota; kingdom Metazoa; phylum Chordata; class Actinopteri; order Siluriformes; family Cranoglanididae; genus Cranoglanis; species Cranoglanis bouderius. The sequence goes on from CM042536.1 coordinate 33,944,042, forward strand.
GCGTCATGTCTCTGCCCCCGCTTCCTGATTGGTCCTATGTTCAGATTATTATCCAGGTGTTGCTTGTTTGAGGTTGTCTAATTTTGAATGAAATGCCATTACTTAAACCCCGGTCTGTGTCCGCTTCGGGGCAGAGTATCGATGTTGTATTGGTTAATGTTCGATGTTAGATTGTTTGATTTTGGAATATTGATTCTGGATGTCAAAGATAGCGACGAAGCAAAGTCTTACCGATGTTTTTGTTAACCAGGCATCCCCTGGTTCCTGCTTTTTTTTTAATTTATGTTTTTGTTTACCCGGCGTCCCTGGGTTTCTAGGATTCCTGCCTCGTTGCGTGGTTTCTTGGACTGTGACCCTGTAAGTAATTTCATCTGTGTCTAACCCGTTTAGGAAGATTGACGCTTCGTTTTTTTTGGATTTTTGGTAATTGATTCCCCCTCATGTTTGAATGTGCCTTTTTGGGTTATTGTTCCTAATAAACTGACCACTTTTCCTCTGCAAGTGCATCCTGCTTCCCTCCTTCCCAGGTTTTGTAACAGACTGGTTCGTATGATTGGAACCAAACCAGTGCAGAACGATTCATTGGAGTCCCATTATCAATAATTATCAAAAAATATTGAACTTTTGATTTAACTTTGTGATGGCACATCAAAACGTTTGAAGTGGGTTTGGCCAGTTATACTTAAATGGGTATAACTCTTGAATGGAATGAGAAATTTTCAATGCTGTAAATGTAAATGTAGGAGGTGTAGCGGCTAACGGACTGGTGCAGAGCCAACAACCTGTCTCTGAACGTGAACAACACAAAGGAGACGGTTGTTGACTTCAGGAGAGCATGGAGCGACCACTCTCCACTGAACATCGACGGTTCCTCCGTGGAGATCGTCAAGAGCACCAAATTCCTTGGTGTCCACCTGGTGGAGAACCTCACCTGGTTCCTCAACACCAGCTCCATCACTAAGAAAGCCCAGCAGTGCCTCTACTTTCTGAGAAGGCTGAAAAAAGCCCATCTCCCACCCCCCATCCTCAACACATTCTACAAAGGAACTATTGAGAGCATCCTGAGCAGCTGCATCACTGCCTTTTTTGGAAATTGCACCGTATCGGATTGCAAGACCCTGCAGCAGGTAGTGAGGACAGCTGAGAAGATCAGTTGCTGATAGATTGTGTGCAAATTTCATGAGTCCTCCATCAGAAGAACACTGAACAACAATGTTGTGCATGGCTGAGTTGCAAGGAGAAAACCACTGCTCTCCAAAAAGAACATTGCTGCCATCTGCAGTTTGCTAAAGATCACGTGGAAAAGTGGAAAAAAATATTTTGTTGATAGATGAGACCAAAATAAACTTTTTGTGCACGACTGCTCAACAGTTACCAGAAATGTTTAGTTGCAGTTATTGCTGCACAAGGGAGTCACACCTGAAAGCAAAGGTTCACATACTTTTGCCACTCACAGATATGTAATATTAAATAATTTTCCTCAATAAATAAATGACCAAGTATAATATTTTTGTCTCATTTGTTTAATAGGGTTCTCTTTATCTACTTTCAGGACGTGTGTGAAAATCTGATGTTTTAGGTCATATTTATGAAGAAATGTAGAAAATTCTAGCAACACTGTATCTGCACAACGCTTTTGCATATTCACACCAAACATGGTGTGTCTTATAATGCCAACCATGACATGAGGAGACACTGATTCTCAACAGTGCTACCTACTGCCCACAAGATATGAAAAATAGCTTATAACTTTTGTATAATTTGTCCTAAAATCATGGAAGTGGTATCTGGTACTGAGTCAGATGATTTTACTATGTCAGCATTTTGGGCGTCAGTCATTTTGAATTGTGTGTCAAGATGCTGTATTTTAAATCAGCCACTGGGAGGCGCTGTCAAGTTTTACACGTATATAAATGACTATATTATGCAGTGTTTCATTTATACACACACACACACACACACACACACACGTTATTCATATAATATATTAGACTTCCTAATACTTTACCATTTTGCCTCAATTTTGCCAAGAACCACTGATGTCAATCAAATCATATTTGTGATTATTAAAAAAAAAAATATTTGTGAACTAGTCCTAGCTTTTTCACTCAATCACAACAAAACCAGTGTAGTACAATTCTCTTGACTCTCTAGGTCAATAATTAATCAAAAAATATGCTGAACTTTTATATTTAGATCATAACAGGGTTATTCACAAAAATGAGTGTGGCTTACTGTACCGCAAAGTCAATAACTCCTAAAGGAAAACTCAACCCTGCATGAAATTAAGTTTCGCAACAAATAAGATTCTTAAGAAGCAAAATTTAACTGATATCGGACAATGGAAGGCACTACAACAGTTTAAATGTTTAAAAATGCTATTTCTTTATGGTAGATTACCATATTTTTCTTAAAATTATCTTGATTTTTCTCTGATTTATGTGCTTATAGGCTTGCACAATATTATGCAATATCTTTTCATGCATGTCCTTAAAGGCCCTAAAGTGCTTGAACCCCAATAATTGCTCAAATGAATGCTCACATGTACAAAATGACCAGGCTTGGCCATGTGGTGGTGCCATAACAGGACAAAATATGAAACTGGCCCTAAATATGGAACCATTGGTCCACTCAACTTGAAATCTTGCACAAAGTGTCTTTGTCCAAAATCCCATCAGCGTCTATGAGGACAGCTGGGAATCTTGAAAAATATGGCTACCATCTGCCAATCAATGTTCAGCTGCTATGAGACAAGGTTAATGAAGTCCGATATTTCTTAAAATTATATAGCTTTTTCTCTTTAGGTGCTTATAGGCTTGCACAATATTAAGTAATATCTTTTTACACATGTCCTTAAAGGCCCTAAAGTGCTGGAACCCAGATAATTGCTGCTTGCTGCTATATTGATTATTATTATTATTATTATTATTATATAATAATAATAATAATAATAATAATAATAATAATAATAGAAATTAAAGCTGCAAGCAGCATTTTCGGGGGCCAAGCACCAAGACTCGATGAGCCACACATTCAAAGACGTGCTACATTTTTTGCTTCAGAAAAGCAGAAAAGCAGCCATAACTATAAGCAAAGGGAGTCAAGAATGAATTGTAGTTTCACACATTTGCCAGTCCATTATGGGAGAATGGTTTTGAATATCCTTTTTGAGTTTTGAGTTCCTTTGATAACTTTTGTTTAGACAGGTCTCAAGATTATGTGAGCCAATTTTGGTGAAGATTGGACAAAATTTGTAGGAGGAGTAGCAAAAATGGCACTTAGATGGAAGCATTTTCTGCATGTTATTGCTACTTTTGACCAGTAAGTGACGCTGTCATGAAATTTGTTGCATAATCTCAGGGCATGGTCCTGAGAATGCCTACCAAGATTTGTGTCAGTGTGCAAGGTCATTGCTGAGATACAGCCTCACTTCCTGTTTGGCAACTTCGCTGTCAGATTTGTTGCCACATTACGGGCAAACCATTTGGAATAGCAACTTTCTTTTTTGTTGTATGTTAGATGTAAGCATTGTATGTTAGATGTAAGCATTTTTAGCATGTTATTGTAACATTTGACCAGTAGGTGTCACAACATTTGTTGCATAGCATTAAATAACATTAGGTAAAAATTTACGTCATAGGGTGTGCTGAACATGTCTCGCCCTAGGGAATCCAGGGATTCCTGGCTTTTACATTTTGGGCACATGGTTCATAAACGTCCTTCCCAATTAGGCCTAAATTTAACCAAATGGTGGCACTAAAGTATTGGTAGCACTTGGCCCAAATTTGGTCAGAATGTTCCTTAGGCCCTCCCCAATCAGTGTGCCAAATTTCACAAGTTTTTACCAGACGGTTCTATGGGCTGCCATAGACACCCTAACCATCATAATAATAATAATAGTAGCAGTAATAATAATAATAATAATAATAATAATAATAATAATAATAATTTAGCATGGGCAGCACAATGACACAGTGGGTAGCATTGCTGCCTCACAGCTCAAGGGGCCCCAGTTTGATCCTGAGCTCAGGTTCATGTCTATGTTGAGTGTTGCATGTAGTCCCTGTGTCTGCATGGGTTACCTCCAGGTTCTCGTGTGTCCTCCCACCTTCCAAAAACATGGAAGACTCTAATTTGCCCCTAGGTGTTAATGAGTGTGTGAATATGTGTGTATGATGCCCCGTAATAGACTCGTGTCCCATCCAGAATGTATGACCAGTGTTCTCAGATAAGATCTGTATCTATCTCAACCCTGATCAGGATAAAGTGGATACTGAAGATGAATGAGTGTATGAAAAAATGCAAGGTATGTTTTTACCAATTTGTTTTTCAAATATTTAAATGAATTATTAAAAATGTACTAAAGAATATGTGAAGTTATGTGAAGTTTTTCACAACTGAATATTGTTGACAACTTATCTGAATATTCTGAAGAGGATGTTACAAAATTATATAATCAGAAAGCTACATGCAAACAACCATTAATAGGTTGCATCCAAAACAGACATATACAGTACAAGGAAAGGGTGAAACATGCTGATTATTGTAACAATGTGATTGTTATCTGACTCATGTTGAAGCACGGACAGATGTAACACTGTGTGTGTGAGAGAGACAGTGCAATAAAAGTAGAGACATGGACACATGCTGCTCATCTGAGTCTTTTATTCACTCACTCCAGAAAAGTGAAACATGGTAGTAGCGGTGGGATTAACGCAAAAATATTTTTTTGCTGATGGATGAATTTTAAGTGCCTAACAGCACAGCTTCGCTGAAAGAAGATAACATGCTTACACAAGTGCGGATTAAAACCTCCACCGACATTGATGCTGGATTCGGGCAACTTATCAAAGACATGGAAAGCGTGGAATGAGGAGTTTCAACTACACCTAGATCTGACATTGACTGAGGCATCTGAAAACACGAAGGTGAAACTTTTCTACTACCTGGTAGGAGAGACTGGTAGAGAGTTATGTGAAACCTTACTAGGATCATCAACAGAGGACAGGACTGTAATTAAGCTGTAAATAAAAGCTAGTAATTGAAGCTTTTGATCAGCACTGGAACGCTAAACTGAATGAAACTGTTGAGAGATACTGCTTCTTTGTGAAAAACCAGGGAATAGATAAATTGACAAGTATGTTACTGAACTGAAAGTGCTTGCTGGCACATGTAATTTTGGTGACATAAAAGAGTCCTTAATACATGACAGAATAGTGTGCGGCACAAATAACCCAAATTTAAGAGAGAGATTACTAAGAGAGGACAATTTGACACAGAAATGTGTTTAGATTTGTAGTGCTACTGAGCTGTTGAGAGAAAACAGCAAAACAATCGAGGGAAGATCAGTGGAGGATGTTCATGCTGTAAAGCCTGCACTAACAAAGAAAAAAAACGAAGGATGACATAATGAAACCTGAAATCACTTGCAAGTTCTGTGGAAAGACACAAGAAAGAGATAAAACGGAGATGTCCAGCCTATGGGAAAACGTGTGGGAAATGCGGGAAAGTCAATCATTTTGCTGCACTGTGTAACTCTGGATGAGGATATGTAAAAGTTGTCAATAATGTAACGGAGACAGAAAGTGAACTGTACAATGACATTTTAAGCATCACAACAGAGACTGTAAACAAAGTCACAAAGAGCCTAGATGGGCCAAAGTTTCTATGCTGATTGGGAACAACCTGGTCAAATTTCAGCTAGATTGTGGGGCAACATGTAACATTATCCTAATAAATCTAGTGAACCCAGATGTGCAATGGAAAGAACTGATCAAGTGCTTGTCATGTACAACAAAAGTACACTGAAACCAATAGGCAAATGCCGGATAAAACTGTACAGCTTGGAGTTTATGGCTGTTGAAGCACGTTCACTGTACTAGGAAGCAAAGCGGTCCAGGCTATGAAACTGATCAGGGTGCAGTCTGAGAACATCCTGATGGTGGACATTGATATGACTGAGACAGACAGAGAGAGAAAGCAGATGGTCAGTGGACAATGGAACAAATAACAAGCGAATTTATAGATGTGTTTACAGGGGATCGCTGTCTGCCAGGACACTACAAGATCGAGATTGACCATGGGGTGGAGCCAGTGAAACTGCCCAAGCAAAGAGTACCAGTCGCGATGATGGAACCACTGAAAGAGGAGCTGAACAACCTCCAAGAACTAGGTATAATAACACCCATAGAGAAAAGCACCGACTGGATAAGCAGTCTAGTTGTAGTAAAGAAGGCTAGTGGCAAATTGAGAATTTGCATAGACCCCAGACCATTGAACAGAGCCTCAAAAAGGAGCCATTTCCCTCTTCCCACAATTGAAGATGTCTTACCTGAGCTGTCAAAAGCAAGAGTATTCACTGTCTGCGATGTAAAGAATAGTTTCTGGCACGTACAATTAGATGAGGCATCAAGCTAAATCAAGCTAACTGACTACCTTTGCAAGACCATACAGAAGATACAGGTGGATAAGTATGCCCATGAGGTTTTCCAGAGAATGCTGAACCAGTTGTTGGAGGGAATCCAAGGCATATATGTAATCGCAGATGATGTGCTGATAACAGGGGAGGGAGAAACTTTGTATATGGCAAACAAAGACCATGATCAAAAACTGAGATTGTTTTTGAACAGATGCAGAGAGAGAAACATCAAGTTGAATGTAGAAAAATTCAGATTCAAGCAAAATAATATGCCATGCATTGTACATTTACTCACATCGGAGGGAATGAAAGTAGACCCAGAGAAAGTAAAGCCATAAAAGTCATGCCAAGACCAACTGATGTAAAGAGAATACAAAGATTTTTGGGCATGGTGAATTATTTGTCTAAATTTTACAGACATTTGTCAGATCATTGTGAACTGCTCAGACAACTTACACACAAGGACAGTCTATGGGACTGGACTGAGATCCATGAATGAGCCTTTCAGAGCATAAAGGAAACAATAACCAAGGCACCGGTACTAAGATACTATAGTTAACGTTGCAACAAGATGCAGATGCTCTGATGTGACGCATCAGAGACGGGCCTGGGTGCAGCACTGCTACAGTGTGGCGAACCCATAGCTTACAACAGCCGTGCACCATCACTGACAGAAAGGGGCTATGCTCAAACAGAGAAAAAATGCCTGGCCATAGTGTATGGCATGGAGAAATTTCGTCAATACACATATGGCCGTAGAGTGATTGTGCAGTCTGACCATAAGCTGTTAGAGACCATTGTCATGAAGCCGTTGTTTCATGCACCGAAGAGACTACAAGTGATCTTACTGTGGCTACAGAAATATGACTTTATCATATGTTCCAGGAAAAGAGATGTTGTTGGCCGATGCATTGAGTCGGGCATACTTGCAAGACAGTGCACTGGAAGGATTAGTGGACAGGGACATCTAAGTGTAAATATGATCCATTATCTCCCAATTTCAGATGACAGACTGAAAGCAAATAGAAGTGAGACAGCAAAAGACAACACACTCCAGACATTGACACAGACAATCAGTGAGTGCTGGCCGACAAACAAAAGAAACGTACCAGGCGAGATGGCTCAATACTACTCATTCCAGGATGAAATAAGCATGCAGGATGGTATTGTATTCAAAGGTGAAAGAGTGGTTATACCAGATGCACTCAGAAGGATGTTTGAGGAGAGCATGGGAATGCCTATACAGGCCAGGAATGAATAGAGAAATAAAGAGATACATTGAAAAGTGTGACCCGTGTAGATCACTGGAAATGAAACAACAACGAGAAACACTCTGCCTACTAAGGTGGGCACAGACCTGTTTGTATTCAATAACCGCGATTATCTGATTACTGTGGACTAATTTTCAAATTTCTGGGAGATTGATTACCTACCAGACACAAGGTTTTCAACTGTGATTCGCAAACTGAAACCACACTTTGCTAGGTAAGGCATACAGGACACTGTGTTTTTGGAAAACAGCCCACAGTATAATTCAGCAGAATTCAACAGTTTAGTAGCTCTGGGAGTTTCAGCACAAAACCTCATCGCCCACTCATCCTCAAAGTAATGGTAAGGCAGAGTCTGCTGTCAAGACAGCAAAACGCTTGATGCTGAGAGCCAAAATGTCAGGACAGGACCCATACCTGGCAATCCTAGATCATAGAAATACTCCATCACAGGGTTTGGATGCAAGCCCTGCACAGAAACTGTTAAGCAGAAGGACATGGACACTTCTTCCAATACACAACAATCTGCTACAACCAAAAGTTGTGGAAACAAGACAGGGACTGAGACAAAATCAGAAATGACCTATGAAACCTATTTTAATAGACATGCAAAAGACATGGACACTTTGTAACAGGGTGATCAAGTGAAAGTTCAACCAACACAGCTACATAGAATTTGGCAGAAAACAACAGTTCTGGAACCTGTCAATAAATGCTCATACAAGGTTGAATTGGACAATGAAAGTGTCCTAAGTAGGAACAGATGCTATCTCCGACACACTAATTGTCAAGAATGAGATACCAACTTGAGAAACCAGCTCGAGACAGCCACTCAATCCAAACCTGTGGAGCACTCTGGACAGTCACATGGTGACACAGCACCTGTAATCACTATCAGAGCAGGTTAGATTTGAGCAGGTGTGTTGAAGCATGGACAGATTTGAGTGTAACACTGTGTGTCTGTTATATAGTGCAATAAAAGTAGAGACACAGACACATGCTGCTCAGTCTTTTATTCACTCACTCCAGAAAAGTGAAACAATTATGGCAAATTAAAATTTTCTGTAATATTTAGCCATTTTTAAAACATCTGAAATTTCATATAAGTATTATTTTCCAGCAATTCTCACACAGTAACAAATCATATGTTTACTGTCATGAGCTGAGGAGAAACATGGCAAATGATGAGTGCTCAATTTTTCTGAAAATTTCATGTGCAAGTATGGCTCTGAGATTCAGTGTGTACATTTTGGATCATCCCACCAGCAGGCAGTCCTGCATACGTTTACGGTTACGTTGGAGGGAGCCAACAGCCTGTCTGCATCACCAGCATATCCCCTTCGACATAAGAGTTCACCAGCTATTTGGGCACATCTAAAATCTATACTGGATTTCATACAAGGAATCCACCCAGAGTTATCTGTGATCCCCAGAAGTGTTTGGAGGGTGGTGTGTGATACAATATGATGCTGATTTGTACCCTGGAATCATCCTTGCCACAGATGAAACCCATGTGCAAGTGAAATGCATGCACACTGTTGCGCCAAACAGGTTCTTATGGCCAGCTCATGAGGATGTGCTTAGTCCGTGGCGGCCATGTTTGTAGGCAGCGGTGAATGTTCGGACAGAGTCCCCCCCAAAGGGCTTGCTCCAGGAATGCTACTCCTCCTAGGCCTCCCTCTGTGGAGAGGGCCAGGGCACTCACGGTGGCTAGCAAGGAATTTGTGGTGAAGGTTAGGGTCAAGGATGTCGTATGATAGAACCCAGCATTGTACCTCTAGCCCGTACCCCTCCCACACTATGAGGTGCTCCTGACGGCTGCTCCTTTAACGGGAGTTACAAGCAGCTATGCTTGTACCTAAATAGAAATAACATTCATGAAATGTATCAGTCAGGATTTAGGCCTCATCATAGCACAGAGACAGCACAGAGACAGCACCTCTGATCAGGGTTGTGTCTCCATGCTTGTGTTGCTTGACCTTAGTGCAGCTTTTGATACAATTGATCATTCTATTCTCCTCGATAGACTAGAAAACGTTGTTGGCATTAAGGGAACGGCCCTCTCCTGGCTCAGGTCTTATTTGACTGATCGTCATCAGTTCATAGATGTAAATGGTGAATTCTCTATACATACTGAGGTAAAGTTTCGTGTTCCGCAAGGTTCTGTTTTAGGCCCACTGCTCTTTTCTTTATATATGTTACCTCTGGGTCAAATTATTCGTAAACATGGAATTAGCTTCCACTGTTATGCTGATGACACACAATTGTATGTTTCAGCAAAGCCAGATAACAGACACCAGTTTAATAAAGTCGAGGAATGTGTAAAGAACATTAGACAGTGGATGCTTATTAACTTCCTCTTACTAAATTCTGACAAGACAGAAGTACTTATACTAGGACCACATGCAGCTAGAAGTAAGTTTTCTGATTATATAGTAACTCTGGATGGTCTTTCTGTTTCATCATGTGCAGCAGTAAAAGACCTTGGTGTGATTATTGACTCCAGTCTTTCCTTTGACGCCCATGTAGGTAACATTACTAGGATAGCCTTCTTTCACCTCAGAAATATTGCTAAGATAAGAAATATATTGTCACTACATGATGCAGAAAAATTAGTCCATGCTTTCGTCACCTCTAGGTTGGATTATTGTAATGCCTTACTGTCTGGATGTTCCAGTAGGAGCATAAACAAACTCCAGTCAGTCCAGAATGCAGCTGCAAGAGTCCTTACAAGAACTAGAAGATATGACCACATCACCCCTATCTTATCCACACTGCATTGGCTCCCAGTGAAATCCCGCATTGATTATAAAATTGACTTTTGACTTATAAAGTGCTAAATGGCTTCGCGCCACAGTACCTAAGTGAACTTTTGGTCTTTTATGATCCGCCACGCCTACTTTGATCAAAAGGCGCAGGCTATTTGTCAGTACCTTGAATAGTGAAGGTTACAGCAGGGGGAAGAGCTTTCTCTTACAAAGCCCCACAGTTATGGAACAGCCTTCCAATTAGTGTTCGGGACTCAGACACAGTCTCAGTGTTTAAGTCCAGGCTGAAAACATATTTGTTTAATCAAGCCTTTCATGAATAGTTTTTTTTTTTTTTTTCCCTTAGGTAAAGGAGCAGATCTAGAGGTCTCACGGGCATAGTGTGTTGTGGTGAACTGGGATGTCTGGATGCTGTCACCCCCCACCTTCAGGTGTCCACCAAGGTTTGTTGGTGGTGGGGTGGCTGGCCGCCTTGTCCCAGGGAGCCCTCATGTCTGTGTTACCTTCTGGCTCTCCCTTTTAGTTATCCTGTCATAAGCTAGTCTTGCCAGAGTACCTGCTTTCACTTACACAAAGTACATTGTCCTTAACCATTACGGGACAATAAGCATACGTAATTATCTCTCTCTCTCTCTCACACACACACACTCTCTCGCTCTCTCGCTTTCCCTCCCTCCCCTTCTGTCGAGCTTCACATGATACTCCTGAGATGCCAGTGATCCCGACCCCTTCTGCTCTCTGGACCTGCCCGATCCATCCTGATGCCCTACTTCTGGTTGGAGACCTCATCAATTGAGGTCACATGATGCTGCTGAGGATGGCCCCACACGGTGCAGCCTAAAGATCATTGAGATTACAGTGGTGAAGTTCAACAAAACAGACTTCATATAAAAACTGTAATGAATTTTTCATGGTCTCACAACTGCCATTCTGACCATGTTGTACTGGTACATTTATAGAAGGGATTTATTTATTTATAATCGCACTATCCAGTGTCACCCAGATGAGGATGGGTTCCCTTTTGAGTCTGGTTCCTCTCAAGGTTTCTTCCTTATATCATTTCAGGGAGTTTTTCCTTGCCACCGTCGCCACTGGCTTGCTCATTGGGGATAAATTCATAAATTTAAAATCTATGTCCTGAATTTATATACTTCTGTAAAGCTGCTTTGGGACAATGTCCATTGTTAAAAGCACTATACAAATAAACTGAACTTGAACTTGAACTTGAACTTGAGTTCAAGACGGATTTGACCAGGTAGGCTGGCTGGCCCTCTATATCAAGGGCAGGCAGTGGGGTGTCAGGTGGTAAATCTATGACCAAAGGGCCTGGCACAACTGGTTTCAGATGGGAGATGTGAAAAGATGGGGCTATGCGACAGTGGCATGGAAGGTCAAGCTTATATGTTACATCATTGATTTGTCTGCAAATCCTGAAGGGATTTTTCTGGGAGATTCTATCTGGGAGTTTTTTGCATGGGTGAAGTTGTCTTAGGTCACAGGTGGCCAGCCACACTTGAGCTCCTGGTTGATAGTGAGGGGTGTGCCCTCTGCGGCGGTCGTCCACAGCCTTGTAAGTTTGGGTTACCTGTTCGATACGTTGGTGTGTGGTTTCCCAGACCTGTTCACTTTGGCGAAACCAGTTGTCTACTGCTGGTGATTTGGTGGGATTAATGTTCCATGGGAACAGAGGTGGCTGGTATCCAAGCAAACCCTGGAATGGGGTTAGTTTGGTTGCTGAATGGCATAGAGAATTCTGGGCATATTTGGCCTATGGCAGGAACCGGGCCCAATCCTCTGGGAAATGACAGATTTCTTGGTTCACTCTTTCCACTTGGCCATTGGTCTGTGGTTGATATCCTGATGTTAGACTCACAGTCACCCCCTGTTTCTCCATAAATCTGGCCCAAACATGAGAAGTAAATTGTGGACCCCAGTCACTCACAATGTCCTTGACGATCCAAAAGTAATGAAACGCATGACTGTAAAGGAGCTCTGCATTGGTGAAACCTGAGGAAAGACTTGGGAGTGGGATTAGGCATTAGGGACTTTGAAAAATGGTCAATGACCACCATTATGGTAGTGTTACTTTGGGAGTCTGGCAGGTCAGTCAGGAAGTCTATCACCAGATAGGACGAGGGTTGTTGAGGTACTGGCATGAGTTTACCGGCCAGTAGAGTTTGACACAGTGAGCCAGTGCCGCCACTCCTCTAATGCCAGCTTAACGGCCAACAGTTCTCAGTTTCCAACATCATAATTCGGTTCTGCTGAGGACATTTTTTTTGGAAAAAACTTATCCCCAAACCGTTGTGAGAGAATTGCACCTATCCCTGCCTCAGAGGCATCTACCTCCACCACAAAAGGTTTGGACGGGTCTGGGTTCTTGAAAATGGGGGCAGAGTTGAAAGCAGTCTTAAACTGAGTCTGAACTTGTTCTGCTGCAGGATTCCACACTGGCCGCTTGGGGCCTCCGTGTAACAGCGATGGGAGGGGGTGAGCAATGGTGCTGAAGCCCCGAATGGTGTTGAAGCCACTACAGCAGCATCCTTCGACTGGTCCATGGACAATCCATTGGGGCCGATGATGCAACCCAAAAAAGATATGGTGCATTGGTGGAACTCGCATTTCTCACCCTTCATGTATAGCAGGTTTTGTAGGAGGTGCTGGAGGACCTGGTGGACATGGATAACATGTCTCAGCAGACGGGGAATATTTCAAAATGTCTCATATAGGCGATTACACATTACCCCAGCATATCTCTCAGGATGTCATTTATCAGACACTGGAATTCTGACGGAGCACTAGAGGGCCCATTTGGCATGATGCAGTACGCATAGTAGCCAGAGGTGGTGCTAAAGCCGGTCTTCCATTCATCCCCCTCACAAATGCACACCAAATTATAAGCACTCAGAGATCCAGTTTAGTAAAAAACTGGGCAGAGCACAGCTGTTCAAGGGACTAAGGGCAGAGGGTAATGATATTTCACAGAACACTGGTTGAGTCCTCAATAGTCAATACAGGGACTGAGCCCTCCTCCTCTTTTCTCAACAAAGAAAAACCCAACTGATCCAGGGGATGTGGAAGGCCTGATGTACCCCTGCTAGAACACCTCCTGAATATACTACTCCATAGCCCTCTGTTCGGCTACTGATAATGGGTAGACTCAGTTGTGGGGAGATTGGTTCCAGGAAGGTGCTCAATCTCACAGTCATAGGGCTGATGTGGTTGGTTTGGCTGAAGAACTCACTCAGCTGCCAGTACTCAGGGGGAAGGGTGAATGAGCTGTGACTTTTGGGGATTTCTATAGACATGGAGGTGATGCTAAGCTCTGGGAACTTGGAGACAGTGGCTCTGAAAGTAGGAAGACCAGCAAGTGAGTTGCTTTTCGGACCAGGAGATTTGAGGATTGTGGAGCTCCATCCACGGGAAGCTTAAGATTGCCGGATGTTTGGTGGAAGATGTGACCAGCAAAGAGATGAGTTCATGGTGGAGGGCTCCGACCCTCAGGGGAAGGGGCCGTGTGCTGCGAGTGATGGTGCCATCCCCAATGGGTCCTCCATCAATGACCTGAATCTTAATGGGCTGTGACAAGGGTTGAGTATGGAGGTTGAGATGATTTACTGTCTCCTGGTCAATGAAGTTCCTGGACGCCACTGAATCAATCAGTGCTGTTAACACAGAGTAGACCGGAGTGGTTTATCACAACTGGCAAGGTAAAAGCTTGGCATGATAGGGATTGGAAGGGACTCACCATATATGAGCAGGGGCTGGTGCTACTGCTCATGGCTGAAGTGGTATTGGAGTGGAGCACTGCCCAATGAGATGATCCGGTTGGCCACAGTAAAAACAGCAATGTTCCCATCACCATTTCTCTCTCTCTGCTTTGCTGAGCCAAGCTTGTCCCTGTTGCATGGGGTCCGGAAATGTTGGCACTCTGAGAACCATACTCGAAGGGGGTGGAGGTCGGTTATGGAGCAGATGGTTGAGATAAATGGCCATGTCAATGAGAGAGTTGAGCGTGAGCTGCTCCAAAATATACCGAAAAATAAAGAACACGGCAACGAGAAACCTTTACATTGGAGGTGTCACCTGAGAATTTCTCTGGCGCCAGCATCGGAGGAACTGTTATAGAAATGGGTGCGCTTTGTATGGTGGACTGTGTGGTTGTAGCGAGCGGGGCTGTAGCAACACTTTGGGAGTTGATGTTCACTTTCGCGTCGAGCTCTGCGAGCTGCCGCCAATGGTCACCCATTAACTGCCTGTGAACTACAATCCCAATTCCAAAAAAGTTGGGATGCTGTGTAAAATGTAAATAAAAACAGAATGCAATGATTTGCAAATCTCATAAACCCATATGCTCTTCACAATAGAACATAGAAAACATGTCACATGTTTAAACTGAGGAAATGTACCATTTTAAGGAAAAAATAAGGTAATTTTGAATTTGATGGCTGCAACATGTCTCAAAAAAGTTGGGATGGGGGCAGCACAAGGCTGGAAAAGTAAGTGTTACTAAAAAGAGACAGCTGGAGGAACATTTTGCAACTAATTAGGTTAATTGGCAACAGGTCAGTAACATGATTGGGTATAAAAAGAGTATCTTAGAGAGGCAGAGTCTCTCAGAAGTACAGATGGAATCTGGATGGAAGCATATGCTGCTCTAAAACCTGTATATCCCTTTCAGCATTGATGGTGCCTTTCCAGATGTGCAAGCTGCTCATTCCATAGGTACTAATGCACCCCCATAGCATCAGAGATGCAGGCTTTTGAACTGAGCACTGATACAAAGCCAGATGGTCCCTCTCCTCTTTAGTCCTCTTTAGTTTAGAGGATGCTACTTCCATGGTTTCCAAAAAGAATTTAAAATTTTGATTAGTCTGACCACAGAATAGTTTTCCACTTTGCCTCAGTCCATTTTAAATGAGCTTTGGCCCAGAGAAGTAGATGGCATTTCTGGATCATGTTCACACATGGCTTCTTCTTTGCATGATAGAGCTTTAACCAGCATTTGTGGATGGCACAGCAGACTGTGTTCACAGACAATGAGTTCTGGAGGTGTTTCTGAGCCCATGCAGTGATTTCCATTACAGAATCATGCCTGTTTTTAATGCAGTGCCGCCTGAGAGCCCGAAGATCACGGGCATGCAATATTGATTTTCACCATTGTCCCTTGCGCACAGATTTCTCCAGATTCTCAGAATCTTTTGATGATATTATGTACTGTAGATGATGAGATATTCATAGTCCTCGCAATTTTACGTTGAGGAACATGATTCTGAAATTGTTCCACTAATTGTAGATGCAGTTTTTCGCAGATTGGTGAACCTCTGTCCATCTTTACTTCTGAGAGACTCTGACTCTCTAAGATACTCTTTTTATACTCAATCATGTTACTGTTGCCAATAAACCTCCAGCTGTTTCTTTTAGTAACACTTACTTTTCCAGCCTTTTGTTTCCCTGTCCCAACTTTTTTTTTTAGACGTGTTGCAGCTACCAAATTCAAAATTACCTTATTTTTTTCTTAAAATGGTACATTTACTAAACATTTGATATGTTTTCTATGTTCTACTGAGAATAACACATATGTTTATGAGATTTGCAAATCATTGCATTCCGTGTTTATTTACATTTTACACAGCGTCCCAACTTTTTTGTATAATGGCTTGATGCCAATCCAGCTCCTCTGCTGCACCCATTAAAGGTGAAGTATTCTGTCACGTATGGGGATTGGAGACAGATGCAAATGCAGGTAAGACAGTTTATTTTAAAGTTCCAGCAAAATAATCCGAATCGAGAAACAGTAATCCAAAACAGCAACAGGCAAAGGTCATCCGATTCTCAAATAGGATATCAGAGGTAAGGCAAAATGCATGTAAACAGAAACAGGGTCAGGGTCAAAACCAGAAAGAGCAGACACAGTATCAGGCTTTGTAGGCCTTTTGACAGAGACAAAAGGCATATAGCGTATACTTCGCAAAGATTTGGTGACTGAAAGTCTCTTTTTGAAGGGCGCATATGAGTGTAAGTATAATGTGGATCAGGTGTGCACAATCAGAATTCTGGTGACTGAGAGCGAAGCAGTGTGTGCGTGTGTTATGGGAAGTGGAGTCTGTGGCAGCCATGTTTGTAGGCCACAGTGGATGTTGGGAACTGGTATCTGAGATGTTGGTTGACCTGACAAATTCAAAAGATTTAAAATATTTTTTTCTTAAAATGGTCAAGCACAAAGGGCACCCATTCCTGAGAATGGCCCATATGTCACATAGAATTTCCTTTCATTTTCTTCCACTTTGTTTCTCACCTTCCCAGACTCTGCCTCCACTGACGAGGTGATGTTTTCTTTCCATGATGTGTCCCAGCGTGTGAGACTATGGCTGTGTTGAGGCTGCACCTTCTCCAGGCTGTGAGGAAGTGATGCAGCATCCATGCCCAGAGATAGGCACTCAGCTGGGGGAGAGAAGGAGGGAAACACACCCCTCTCACTGCCCAGAGAGCACCGCGTTAGTGTGTACTGTTCCTGCACGTATGATGTCTGCTCCATCCGCCAGAGTGCATCACTTGCAGCGTAGTCACCAGTGGCTGGTAATCAAACAAAATAAACCAAAAAAGTCACTAGATTAACTAGGAATTCACTAATAGAATAGACTAGTGTAAGACATGCTTCCTTTTTAAGACTCTGACAATTTGTAATGAAGCAACCTGGAAACTAATGCAGCGGTACTGGTGTGGGTGGCATTGATCTGTGTTATTAGGGTTGGTGGTGCCTCTTTGCTAATGTCTTTGGCATTAATTTTATGTTAATGTCAATGTTCTGGGTGTTTTTGTGTTACTAGATTTGATGGTTTCAATGGCCTCTAAGAGTTTGAATTACTGGAGTAAAATTAATTAATTGTAATTTTATAAATGTGGATATTTATCTGTACATGTGCAAGCAGTGACCACAGAATATATGACCATATGACCACATAACATTTGTAGTGTGAACGCAAGTGTCTCAATGTGTCCCGGACAGCAACAAAGTATCACCTAATCGACTGCGCTGTATTGCCCTAACCGGAAAATACATAATCATTGGGAGACGGTTTGGAAATCACACTGAACGCTGGAGTTCTCCATAGATAGAAATACCTAGATCAGGGGTGTCAAACTCATTTTGGGTTGAGAGCTGGATCAGAAAAAATGTCCCCTTGTGCGAGCCGAATTACCTTTTGTTAAATCTTACTGTGCTGACAATTACATTAATATTAACCATACAATACAATATAATTTACAAGTGTGGTAGGGCAGACTGCGATCAAATTGCTGATGGTTGAGTGCCATTGCTCTAATGAAATTAACTGTTTTTATCACTACATTCATGATATTGTCCATTTTCAGGCTTTTGCTACACAATGCTTCTTGATGTAATATACAATGAAAATTAAAGATTTTTTGCGTTGGATTCTCTTTCTGGATTTTCTCTTTTAATTTCTGTGACGAGGAAGAGGGAGAAGCCAGGTTGTGAGGATGCACACCTGGCACTGATTTGGCTAATCAGTGGGAGAGAGAGAGAGAGATAAAGAAGCAGCTGGAAGCATCAGAGAGAGGCACATGTGCGTCTTTCATCGAGTGCTATAGAGAAAGCAATGAATGACTTAACTTTGTCTTTCAGTTGATGGTTCAAATCTGCTACAAGTTCCCCAATTCTCTCAGCCACAGTATTTCTTGACAAGCTAATATTGGCAAAAGCCTGTCTCTTCTCAGGACACACAAGCATCACTGACTTTACCATATACTTCTTAATAAATTCTCCCTCTGAAAACGGCTTTGATGCCACAGCGATTTCATTGGCAATCAAATAGCTGGCCTTTACGGCTTTATCAGTCCCTGCTCTTTTGGTAAACTGTGATTGCTGTTTTTTAAAGCTGATGCTAGCTTGTTTACTTTTTCTGTATTAAGCTGTCCGGTGTACTTATCATATTTATCTCATAGTCTCATAGTGTCAGTTTTTCTTTTTTTTGGACATGTTCAAGATCACAAGTAGCTTGCTACACAAGCATCAGTTCCAAACAGTTATCATCAATAATGTGCCTGAGATTTTGGTGCTGCTTTATAATGCATGTTAGGTGTTCCGTGGTGTAATAGCAACACAAATAAATGTGCAGTGAGTTCCACTTTAAATGAAAAATAAAATATTGTAGCGAAAATAACATTAAAAAAACTTTATTTTGTATTATTCTTCAAATCATCCTGTGGGCCGGATGTTTGACACCCCTGACCTAGATGCTGCATTGGCTTGGCTGCAATGTGGTTAGTGACCCGGCAACAAGACATAGTAGGTAAGTACACAAGTAGGTATTCTATTTCCATGTTCTTTATCACAATTGCTGGTGTGTTGATGTGTATGCATACTCTGGACTCTGTACTTGTTGACATCATACACTTTGACACAAGGTTTAACGCCTGCATGGTCCTTTAACCCCATGCAGGTAATCAGAGGAGATGCGTAGCACCTGTGCATTTAAATGCCAAGGTTTTGTTAGTCGGTGTTTGGACATAACGTCTGTACCATGTGGCAGAGAGTATCTCTGTGAGTTATTATTTGGTGTATTTTGAGAGTTTGAAGCACTGTTTCCTAGCGCAGGCTTAAAGAAGTTTTACTGAGGTTCAGGACCAGTGTTAGGCTCCACAACATTTATATTTATATATATATATATATATATATATATATATATATATATATATATATATATATATATATTCTCTAAGTTCTAGCCCAAAACAGATACAACCGCTGTGACGAGGGGAGGCGGCTCAAGTTCATGGCGGTTAATTATGGCCACTTATTCGGCATGGAGATTATTCTCCGTCTCGCTATGAGCAACTTGGAGTGTGAGCTGGCCGTGGTGGTGGCTCACCGATTCCTTTAGCGTGCTCTACTCAGGCTCTGGCGGAGTGGGGCACACAAGCTTCTCAGTTTACACCCAGCTGCTGACAATGTTAGACGAGGTCGCGTATCAGTCAGCACACGCTCCCTTTTTGCCCCAGATATGCATTTGTCTCTTTTATTTTCACTTTTACCATCCTTAAATGGCAGGTACCATTTCCATCTTTGTACTGGGCCATCCCCGTAACAGTATGTCTGCACCAGAATGTGAGACCACGAATCTGGAGCGGATAGGAGAGATCATGGCTGGCCAAGCCACGGTGCTGGGTAAACATGAGCAGGCCTTGGCTGCCCTGTTCAACGAGGTGCAGGGAGTCTCAGAGCAGGTAGGGCAGATCTAAGCCCTGCTGCAGCCCCAGACCACCTCTTCTATGGGCACTGCCCAGGTAAGCCCCCTACCCGGGCCCAGCTTGCCACTGGAGGAGGGGGCTAGTTGTCGTAAGCCGCCCCCATTCTGGAGCTATGGGCAACCGGGGCAGCGACAGGCTGCCCGCCTGTATAAGCCACCAAAAGACCAGGGTCCTCCCAGATAGAGGGATCTCAATTGGTCCTAAATATAGTCCCTCACACGTCTGGCCTCTTCCTGCTGGCCACTCTTCTTTGGGGTAATTGTAAACAGGCCTGTCTCCAGGCGTTTATAGATTCAGGGGCTGCAGTCAATTTTATAGATGAAGGCTTAGCCCATAACCTGGGGTTACCTTTGGAGGCCCTCTTACACCCTTTACCTGTTTCTGCCCTGGATGAGTGACCACTAACCTCCGGCCCCGTAACCTTCCAGACAGTACGTATATGGCATCACTCAGAATGCCTGCCCCTATATGTCACCAAGGTGCCCAAGCTACGCCTCATGTTGGGGTTCCCCTGGTTACGGGAGCATAACCCCTGAATCAACTGCGCTATGGGCTCGGTCTCTGTCTGTGGTTCTGACAGCCCACAAATCAGCAATTCCCCCTCAGTTACAGAGCCAGCGGATCTGTCAGGAGTGCCGAAAAAACAGGTCTAAGCACAAGGCCCAAACACTGTCACCTCACAGGCTGTTTGATTGCACCATCAACCTGCTCCCTGGTGCAGCTCCCCCCAGGAGCAGGTTATTCTCTCTTTCTCCCCCAGAGCAAAAGGCCATGGATGAATACATCCAAGAGGCCTTGTCTCTGGGGTTTATCTGCCCATCCACCTCACTGGTGGGCGCAGGCTTCTTCTTTATAAAGAAAAAAGATGGAGGCCTATGCCCATGTATAGACTATTGTGGCCTAAATGCAGTTACACACAATACCGACACCCCCTTCCCCTGATGAATTCGGCCTTTGATCACCTCCAGAGGACAAAGAGTTTTTTAAAATTGGTTTTACGGTATGTGTAGGACTTGGTATGCATCAGGGCAGAGGATGAGTGGAAGACCATGTTCATCACGCCCTGTGGGTGTAAGGGTTGTGATGACCTTTGGCCTAATGAATGCCCCCACGGTCTTCCAGTGCTTTATAAATGAGACCCTCTGTGAGACATTGAACCACTATGCATTTGTCTACCTAGATGACATTCTTATCTTTAGCAATTCACTTGAGGACCATGTGGTTCATGTCCATCATGTCCTCCAGCTGCTCCTGCACAACCACCTGTATGTCAAGCTTGAGAAGTCGCCACCGCCGCCTTTTTGGGCTTTGTCATGCTGGATGGGGGGCTGAGTATGGATCCAGCCAAGATCAAGGCGGTCAAGGAGTGGCCTCAACCCTTGTTTTGATGATTCGTAAAGAATTTTAGCACCCTGGCCACGCCATTATGCACCCTAGCCAAGAGGACCCTGGGCAGGTTTAGATGGACAGCCAAGGCACAGGAGGCATTCAAGGTCCTAAAGGAGAGACTTAGAGATGTTTTATTGAGGTTCAGGAACAGTGTTAGGCTCCTCAACATTTATATTTATATATATTTATATATATTTCTCTAAGCTCTAGCCCAAAACAGATACAACCACTGTGACAAGGGGAGGTGGCTCCCTTGTTACTGATTACATTTTTTATGAAATAATTTGTAACTGTAACAGAATACATTTTTAAAGTAACCCTCCCAACCCTGCTGCTTAGTTACAGATCTTGCCTCTTACCACGCTCTCTTGTCTCAGTTCTGGATGTGACTTCCGTCAAGACTGCCTTCTACAAGGAAAAGCTTGAAGCTTCTGCCAAAGATCCTCGCAAGCTCCACAACATCTTCTCATCATTTCTCAACCCTCCGGCTTCACCTGCTTCTTCCTCACTGTCTGCAGAAGACTTTGCCTCCTTCTATGATGAGAAGATTAAGGAAATCTGCAAGACCTTCACCTCTACCCAGACTAATTCTGTTCTCACACAGGTCTCTCCTCCTTCTCCGTCACATTTCTCTGTCTTTCCTCTTTCTCTGTCACATTTTTCTACCCTAGCAACACAGGAGATTCAAGAAGTCATCCTGTTCTGCAACCCTACCACCTGCCCACTGGATCCAATTCCCTCTACATTGCTCCAGACCATCCTGCCTGACCTTCTGCCCTTCATCTCTACAATCATCAATGGTTCCCTGTCATCTGGTCAAGTTCCGGCTTCCTTCAAGAAGGCATGGGTTACTCCCATCCTGAAGAAGCCTACACTGGATCCCTCAGACATCAACAACTACAGTATCACTTCTCTCTTTCCTTTCTAAAATACTTGAACGCTCCGTATATAATCAACTGTCTCTTTATCTCTCGCAAAACCACATTCAAGATCCATACCAGTCTGGCTTTAAAGCAGCACACTCCACAGAGACTGCCCTCTTGGCCGTCACTGAGAAACTTCATGCTGCCAGATCAGCCAAACTCTCCTCTGTCCTCATCCTGCTTGACCTGTCTGCTGCATTTGACACAGTCAACCACAAGATTCTCCTGACTACCCTCAAGAGTCTTGGAATTTGTGGAGCAGCATGGCAATGGTTTTCTTCATACTTGGAAGGTCGTTTGTATCAGGTATCGTGGGGGGGATCAACATCTGCACCTCGCAGACTCTCTACTGGTGTCCCACAAGACTCAGTACTTGGTCCTCTCCTCTTTTCCCTCTATACCCACTCGCTTGGCAAAGTCATCTCCTCACATGGGTTCTCTTACCACTGCTTTTGCTGATGATACTCAACTTATTTTTCCTTTCCTCCTTCAGACACCACTGCTTCTGCCCGGATCACAGCATGTCTGACGGACATTTCATCGTGGATGGCAGCTCATCAGCTGAAACTCAACCCCAGCAAAACTGAACTGCTCTTCATCCGAGGAGATTCATCCCCATGCCAGGATCTTATGATCTCCTTAGACAACTCCATAATCTCTCCTTCAACTACTGCTTGTAACCTTGGGGTAATCATGGACAATCAACTTTCCTTTTCATCACATATTACTAATCTAACACGGTCCTGTCAGTTTATCCTTTACAACATTAGAAGGATTCATCCATTTCTAACAACACAGGCCACTCAGTTGCTTGTGCAGTCTCTTGTCATTTCCAGACTAGACTACTGCAACTCGCTCCTGGCAGGTCTACCTTTGAGTGCCACCCGTCCTCTACAGATGATCCAGAATGTAGTGCACGACTTGTTTTCAACCTCCCTAAGTTCTCTCACACCACCCCATTGCTGTGCTCCCTTCACTGGCTTCCAGTAGCTGCACGCATCAGATTCAAAACATTGATGCTTGCCTACAAAGCCAAAAGTGGAACAGCACCCTCTTATCTTAGAGCTCTCATCACCCCACGCACCGCACCACGCTCCCTCAGGTCAACAAGTCGACTGGTCCCACCCTCTCTCAGGATATAAGGTAGATCTTCCTGCCTCACGACTTTTCTCTGTTCTGGCACCAAGGTGGTGGAATGAATTTCCCATCAATGTCAGAACAGCTGAGTCACTGGCTATCTTCAAGAAACGCCTAAAGACATACCTCTTTCTTAAATACTTACCCCTTGATAGTTAATGTTTTCTTCTTCCAGAAAAACAAACAAACAAACAAACAAAAAAACCTCCTAACAGTTGCTCTCTTTTCAACAGGTTTGTGTTCAGTGCACTTCATTGTAATCGTACGAACCAGAAATGAAATATTCATTGATGGAGAATTTAAAACACTCTTGTACATAGCTCTGGATAAGGGCATCTGCTAAATGCTATAAATGTAAATGTAGTTAGCACAAGGTGATGGCCATCCTATACCATTAGCATGTTCTATTATTAGGCATGTTCTGTAGAAAATATTGCTGCATGTCATGCTGGCTTATTGCAATATTTTTGTTTGGCACATTTCATATTTTCAACAATATGGACTAGTATCCCATCCAAAGTGTATTCACGTCCAGTGTTCCTGGGAAAAGCTCCAGATGCACTGCAACCCTGACAAGCATGAAGCAGTCACTGAATGAATGAAGACCAAGCTTATAAAAGCCTATTAGCATATAAACTGGAATAATGCTTACTTTTTGTGAGATTAACGCTACTCATCTGTAGCTTATGTGAAAATACATATTAAAGATTATTGGTGCTAGATTTAAAGCATATAAACACACTGCAAAAACAAGAAATGGTGAACCTTTCCTAGGACACCAAATGTTTCAGGGCTAACCCTGTGTGCATTACCAGAGTCAATGATGTTAATTGTCTGTGTATAATATGTACAGTACTGTGCAAAAGTTTTAGGCACATGCAAAGAAATGCTGTAGAGTAAAGATGCCTTCAAAATAACGAAATTAAATGTTTCTACATTTAAAAAAAATACCATAAAGAGCAGTAAGCAGTAGTAAATTAAACAAAGTCAATATTTGGTGTGACCAAAAAAATAAAAATAAAAATAGTAGTCTCCGGTACAATTTGTGCAGTTTTATTGAGCATCTTGCAGAACCAGCCACAGTTCTTCTGGAGACTTTGACTTTCGCACTTGCTTCTTATATTTGCAGCAAAACCCAGAAGCCTTCATTGTGTTTTTTGTCTGAAAAAGTGTCTCTTACGTAATATGCTGCTTTCTTTAATGACATACAAACATTTTTCTGTATCATTTAATTTTGTGCTAGAAAACTAATGTTTGGGAATCTAAAAAGTTTTTTTTGTATTGACTTGATAATGTAGAAGTCATAAAATAAATAATCTATGACAAAGTTTGTACTAAAACTTTTGCACAGTACTGTACATAACCAGAGTTGAAGGTAAATGTGTATATGTGTCACCCGAGTTGCCTATGTTGTCTGTGGCTGGAGCACAGGAAAACTCAGAGGAGATCTCTTGTGAGTTTTCTCTCAGCATGTCTTCAGTGTTCTCTTCATGCCCCAGTTCTCCTCTTCCGTCTCTCTCAGTCATAGGCACCAATGGCTGCAGCAGCTCAGATGATCCAGGAGAGAGCTCAAACACTGACCCAAATGAACCATATGGCAAGGGCCTGTTGGCCTGATTCCTCGTCTACACACACACACACACACACACACACACACACACACACACACACACACACACACAAATAGCTTTAACTTTTTTTCAATTTAGGTTTAATAACAAATTTTACAGTTTCAGCATGAGAGTAAAAATACTAAAAAAATGTACTTGCCTCAATTTCTTAAACAAAAATGGAAAATAGTAATGTTTCATTTTGTAATGTTCAATTTGTTCTAGACTCATAATAAAAAAAAAAATGTAAATATTTTTCCACGCAATGGATTGCTTTAGTTTCTTCATTTCAAGCTTCTGTGCCAATTCACAGGACATACATAACTACAAGAAAAGTGGGTGGGCTCAGTTAAAAAACTATTTATATTCCAAAGTTTATGTGCAGGTAAAATGAAAGATGTAGGTAAACAGGAAATTAATTGCATAGTTTACCATCATTTTCTCAAATGTATTTGAAAGGAGATTTGATTCTATTTCTATAATTATGCTAAACTTATGATACACATAAGGGATTTTTATACTGACACATGATATACAACTGAATTGCTACAAACTCAAGTGATGGCATGGGTCAAGAGCAAATGCTAAACAAAACAGAAAGTTAAAGGTACACACTGTTATACTCATTTATACACAGACCTTCAAAATACAATCTCTCACAACCACTAAGCTAAACTGTCCCCTTTCCTACTCTCTCTTTCTCTGACTCACATACACTTACGTCATTCTTCTTAACTTTGAAAGCAGAGACATCGTAGAGAGTGCAGTAGCCAATCAAACAGTTCCCTGGATAAAGCGGAGGGATCTCATTAGGTGAGAGGAGAGCCTCCACGTTGTCTGGCACGTACCAGTCAATGCGCACATCTGTCAGCGCAGGTTCCAGAGCTTTCTTCAGACACTTTATCAGCTACAAGAAGGCAATCATCTTTAACAAAATGCACTTCACATTTCATATTTAATTAAGCTTTTAACGTGAGCTTTTAACTAAGTTATGGGAATCCCCAACTTGCCATTTCTATGCCTTAATTGTCTGTGTGTTTGCATACTTTGGCTTTTTTGGGGTTTATATTTCATACTTTTGTTGATATTTTTGAGCTAAAATGGTGACAGAAATGCCTGTTCACTGTTGAATAAACTAATAAAGTGCAAGAGATTTACATATGAAAATCAGTAAGTCAATTGAGTAAAACATTGTCATTTTTAACATGGTTTCAAGCCATTATAATTTTTAGCATGACACCATATGAACAGTTTGAAAATAGGCAACATTTGTCCAAATTACATCTTTTTTGCATTTGTTTTTACAAAAACATTTTTATACACTTTCCGTTGTGTGTCTCGACTAGATGGCAACTGTGATCTCTCACTTTTGGCTGCAGCCTCTCATCATCACATAGAAACTCTGCTATTCCTCCTGTCAGCTTGGCAACACCGTGAAGGAGCCTCCTGCAGGCTTTTGACCCTAGACCCAGTCCAAAACATCTGCGGACACACACACACACACAGACACACACACACACGCACACACACACACACACACAAATCAGCTCAATCATAAATTAAATTAAAGTAAATTGATGTGTTAGGAATGTTTATGGTGCAAATGTGACTGACCCAAATCAAAATACAAACACCAGCACCAACATTATCCCTTATTTGATTTCCTCCCTCCATCTTCAAAACTAAATCCCTACTGGGGACACTTTAGCCAGAGTAAGTGAGCAAGTCTTTAGTATTCCTCTGGGAATAATCAGGTCTATTTCACTAATTAAATGTCTAAGCAAGAGCCAAAGACACAATGCTTAGACTTCAGCTCAGGCCTGTTTGGCTTGTAGGCTCCTAAGATAGGAGCTGTCCTAAGACAGTACAATAAATACAGTGGTATTTAAAGAGAACTCTTTTAAACAAATGAGACAAAAAATTATACTTGGTCACTTATTTATTGAGGAAAACTGTCCAATATTACATATCTGTGAGTGGCAAAAGTATGTGAACCTTTGCTTTCAGTATCTGGTGTTACCACCTTGTGTAGCAATAACTGCACCTAAACATTTCCAGTAACTGTTGATCAGTCCTGCACATCAGCTTGGAGGAATTTTAGCCCATTCCTCAGTACAGAACAGCTTCAACTCTAGGATGTTGGCGGGTTTCCTCACATGAACTGCTTGCTTCAAGTCCTTCCATATCATCAGATTCTAAAAGTGGTCCAAAAAGTAGACAAGGAGAACCCAATTTAACAAATGAGACAAAAATATTATACTTGGTCATTTATTTATTGAGGAAAATTAGCCAATACTTCATATCTATGAGTGGCAAAAATATGTCTAGGATCTATCAAAGTCTGATCTTCACAACACATGTTTCTGGAAGTGTATCAAGGCATGAACAAAGGAGATTTCTGAGGACTTCAGAAAAAGAGTTGTTGATGCTCAACAAGTCCTGACCTTAATCCAACAGAAATGTTGTGGAAGGACCTTGAGCAAGCAGTTCATGTGAGGCAACCCACCAACATCCCAGAGTTGAAACTGTTCTGTACTGAGGAATGGGCTAAAATTCTTCCAAGCCGATGTGAAGGACTGATCAACAGTTACTGGAAATGTTTAGTTGCAGTTATTCCTACACAAGGTGGTCACACCAGATACTGAAAGCAAAGGTTCACATACTTTTGCCACTCACAGATATGTAATATTGGATCATTTTCCTCAATAAGTGACCAAATATAATATTTTTGCCTAATTTGTTTAATAGAGTTCTCTTTATCTACTCTTGTGTGAAATCTGATGATGTTTTAGGTCATATTTTTGCAGAAATATAGAAAATTCTACTTTCTACTTAGAAACACCACTCTATGATAAAATCCAGATAACACAGGGAGTGTACTTGTGTGTAACAGAGCACTGCAGCTAGAAACAGTGCTGAAGTAAAGAACATGAATATCTTATTTTTGAAAATGTTAAATAAAAATGCAAAATCATTAGCTAATGAATTTAGTATTTAACCATATTTGAATACTCACTTGCCTGCTAATCACCTCTCCATTTAATGAACATTTTTTTTTTTTTTTGCATTTTTTTGGGATGTGCTCTTTATTTTAAAAATTGCTTGAAAACATACTTTGGTCTAAGTGGTCTTTAAGTGTTATTCTTTTCCTCTGAGGTTATGCTTCCTTCTAAGGCTATATTTTCAAGAATAGGAAAATTAGCTTGGTTGCTCTGTTCAGTAACTTGCAAAATAGTCTTAAAAACTAACATGAAACATAATCGTGATTGTGGATTGTGATCCAGCCTGAAAAAAATCATGAATTTTTCCAGATTTCCCACTGCTATCTTAAAGTTTCAAATAGAATCCTACAACAGAAGTTTCAAGAAACTCCTTTAAAAACCCTAAGAACTCATAAAGAACCCTTAGTCATGAAGCATAATCAACACAAAACTGAGCATACATGTACTTTTTCTTGTGATTGTGAGATACTGACATTTATTTAATCACTTCGATGGTGATAGTGTTACATATTTACCTACCAGGAGTTTATCTAAAAATGTTTGCTGGAGGTTATGTTTTAATTACTTGGTGTGGCAGGTATTTATGTTTTAGGTGTTACCTGGCATTACAGGTGTTCCTCCTGACTAGTTCCAGAACTTGGCCGACGTTGACGAGTGAGCCATCAGTGAGGATGAAGAGCTGTCGAGGGCAGCTACGATGAGCAGGCTGGTGGTACACCCAGGACAGTGCCCCCAACAGGTTACTGCCACCCAGATCCGTATGCAATTTCTGTACATAATCTAATACCTGGGCCATAATAATCTTTTGAATAAAGACAGACAGAGATGAGGATTTATTTATATACATTCACTATCAATGCCTTACATAGTTCAACATTACATCAATAGTGTGCTGCCATAGTGTCACTGTTTTCTAATGCTTACTGAAACAAGAATCTGACATGACAATATTTTTTTAGACATCTTGCAAGGATGTATAATCTAACAGTCGGTATCAGGTGATAAAACAAAAACTTGTTTTGAGACAGTCGATACTGACCGCAGGGCTGTGCAGAGACATTTTGAGGGGCCCGAACCAAAAAAAACAAAGAAATCAGTTTTGATAGAATTAACTGCTGATAATAAACTATTTACATGTGGATCTTTGCCTGTTGTTATTTCACAGTGTAACACACTTAAACGTGGGCAAGGAGGAGGCAGGAACCAGCTGAACATAAACAAGTTTAATAATAAACAGAACTCAAACCTAACAGAAATACACAAACATAACTTTCAACACAAAGCGCATGTGTGTCTCTGTCTGTCTACCTCTGGCACTTCCAGCCACTCCTTTATCTCTCTCTGTCCCACTGATAAGATTACTCACAGTCTTGCCCCTCCCTCCTCCTTGTCACACTCCTCCGCGGCCAGATTCAGGCCTCACTGTTTGTCGGCGCTGCGATCTAGTGGAAGGACATTCTTGGCTTAGGGGCCGTTTATGCGTTTACGTTTTCAAATAAAAATGGAAAACTTTTTAATCGTTTTGGCTGTTCGTTTACACGACAACAGTGTTTTGGTGCCTGAAAACGCAAACTTGTGAAAACGGGTTTCAAAGTGGAAGTTTTTGAAAACAATACCGATATCATTTCCGTGTAAACATACAATAACGTGAATTTGTGAAAACGATGACGTCATGCGCACGCGTATTACACGTTCAGTCTATAGCAGGGGTCGTGAACCCTTTTTCATCAAAGAGCCATTTTTTCATTTTTAGTTAATGCATTTGTTTCGAAAGAGCCATTGCAAAAACGTCCTCTCTCTTCCTCTCTCTCTCTCTGTGTGTGTGTGTGTAGACTCATCCAGCGCA
The DNA here is from genome assembly GCA_023630585.1 of Cranoglanis bouderius. Lineage (NCBI taxonomy): Eukaryota > Metazoa > Chordata > Actinopteri > Siluriformes > Cranoglanididae > Cranoglanis > Cranoglanis bouderius. The sequence continues at coordinate 33,973,676 of CM042536.1, forward strand.
AGAGAAAAAAAAACCTGCCGAAGTTATGTCTGTGCCCTTTTTGCTCTGTATCTCACGTGCCATCATGACAGCGCGGTCATGCAGTGTTTGGGCTGACAGCGGCGTGTCTTTTATTTTTTGAATGATTTTCTAATTTTTCGGGAAATCCACAAACAGTTCAGTTTCCATACTCAGCATGCATGACTTTACATATCCTCCATCAGTAAAAGGTTTTCCTTGTCTTACAATCTCCAATGAGGCAGCATTCAGGCTTCCAGTTGCCCCTGCCACACTAACAGCTGCTGCTGTCCTGCTTGCAGTTTATGTTGGAGCTCCATGCACGCCTTCAGCCTTCGGCTTTCGCCCACCGGATACATTTTTTTAAACGAGGCAATAGGTTCTGTGCAAATCGCGGGTCCGTGTGAACGTGGATCGTTTTGACAACGATGTCATCTGTACACGAAACTTTTCAAAAACACTAAGGAAAAAAACCTTTCCGTTTTTAGTACATCGTTGTCGTGTAAACATACCCTTAGTTCATTCTTCGTCTATTTGTACTAGACACTCCACAATAAACGTAAAGTGCTCCACAGAGCCCATTTCACCAACTCCAAACTGGCAAAAATATTTTCTAAGAGAAGCAATGCCTGTAATAGATGCAAACAATCTCCGGCCGATCATCTTATTATGTTATAGACATGCCCGATGCTGACTGACTACTGGTCAGACATTTTTAGAACTCTCTCAAAGGCCTTCAATACCATCATTTAGTGCTGGGTCCGAGTCCAACTTTGTCGAGTCGAGACCAAGTCCTTAACCAATAAAGTCCGAGTCCAAAAGGGGCCGAGTCAGACTCGAGTCCAGAAAGTAATTAAATTGAAAAAAGACTTGAAATTGTTAATATATAATAGTAATAATAATAATATTTTAATATTATATTTGAATAACATTGTAACCTTCACAAACCAATGGTAACATAAATGTAACAAAAAATACCACTATTACATCTTGCCATTGCCATTTAATATTTTTATTTCATGTCATCAGCACCTCAACTAGTTTCCTATCAAAAAATGGTTTCAAAGAAAAAAGGGATAAAGAGGTATAATGTATAACTTTTCTTATGTTACAAGTGTAGGAAAATACAAATAACCCGTTTTGTTATTGTATCACACTATATTGTGTCCTTCATTTCGAGTTGACATTTCAATTATTTGTTGCCTCTCCCCCACAGTTATATAGGCTGAGAGAGAGTACAGAGTAGAGTTACATTTAGCAGCATGTTATAACAACAAGCTTCATGCTTTATTACTGCTTTTAATCTGTCTATGAATGACAACAAACTCATTTCTGAACACAGCTCTGTTCTTGTAGCTTTTTTTCTTTTTAATTTCTAAAAGGAAAAAAAAAATCCTTATCAGCAGGGTTTATTATATTTACTACATTAAGAAGTACATTTCACATTTTACATGAAATACAAGACTGGAATCACCAAATGCTAATGTTTAGTTGGGCGATATGACTAGTGTTAGGTAACACAGCGGTAGGCAGATGCAAGTGCAGATGCAAGTCCTTTATTAGAAAGTCCAAAAGTATTGGAACATTCAGAAATATCGAGACGGCAGTAATCCAAATCGTTAGACAATAGCATAGTCAAAGAACAGGCGTGGGTCCGGCGATCGGCAAATAGCATGAACGAGGCGAGGCAAGAATCAATAACACAAGACAGAAACAGGATCGAAACCAGGAAACACATAAAATCAAAAGGCTTGGCAATAGACAGAACACTAGGTAGCTGCGCTAATACTTCGCAATGAGGGTAAGAAACACGGGGGTTTAAATACGTGAACAATCTGTGGGACTAACATAGAACACCTGAGACACATTAGGAAGAGACCAATGACAACACAGGGGCGGAGACAAGACATGAACCAAAACAAAACCACACGTGGCGAAGTAAACAAGCAAAAGTCACTGAATGCGGAATCATAACAACTACAATCTTATTTCACGATAACGATACATTTTCTCAGGTAGGTCTATCAGTAGTATTCAAGTAAGAAATACTACTGAAATTGAATAAAGCGATTAAATGTAAAATAAAATAGACTTCACTGTATGACATATACAGCAATTCTTATTAAATGTACTGAAGTTATTCAGTCAAATGAGCGATTTTGTCTTTTTTACTCGTTGCCTTTTGTTATTTGATTAACATTAATGACACAGACAGCAGCAGGTTTATTAGACTGCTGTATTAGACCTAATGCACAGATCCAATATACTGTATTGACACACCTCTGATTTTTTCCCCAACATTTGCTTAAGACATAACCAACTGACTTTTTACATGAAAAAATGGCGGTGGTAACTCAGTAGTTAAGAAGTTGGGCTACTGATCGGAAGGTCGTGAGTTCAAATCCCAACACCGCCAAACTGCCACTGTTGGCCAATTGAGCAAGGCCCTTAACCCTCAACTGCTCCCCGGGCGCCACAGCAAAAATGGCTGCCCACTGCTCTGGGTGTGTTCATGGTTTGTAGTGTGTGTGTGTTCACTACTCACAACTCCTAATGTGTGTGCACTAACTTGGATGGGTTAAATGCAGAGGACAAATTCCAAGTATGGGTTACCATACATTGGCCTTCACATGTCACTTTCACTTGAATACTCGGCCAGACCTGTATTTTGACATGTGTGTATTTATTTGACCGTCCAAACATAATAAGCTGCTAAAGAGAACTCAGTTCGATACTCGCTTGATGAGGAGTGAATGCACACAGAAAGCCCCTCGTCAGGCAGGGAGACATTCATTAATTTCTTATTATCTTAATTTTATGTTGTTATTTATTTTTTTATCTTTCTTGTTATGTTACACATGACCGGGGCATAAGCTGAACTGTGTAGGACTGAGCCCAGATTCATCTCCATAACAAAAAAAACAAAAAACAAAAAAACTTCTATACTGTTTTCATACATTTTTTTCTTGCTTGTAAGAGCTAACTGAAAATTGGACAAAAAGTTGTATTTATCATAAAACTTGCCTCGGGTGTTATCACTGTTTGCAGGACTATCAGACTGATAAAATATAAAACTTTTTGGCTATCTAACACAAGACTATAGGCTAGTTTGGTGTCGCTAGCCAAGGGGAGCTATCACTGTAGCTTAGTTTAGCTGCTACAGAGCCATGCAGAGTGTGTTATCTGTCCTTATGCTCTGCTCATATTATATTCATGAACTCATACAGACATTTACACACCTTGTTTTCCTGCTCAGCACGAGAGGATGTTACTGTTTCAGTTTCAACCCCTTTACTGGTTTAAAAAAATAAAATCGGCGTATCCATTTTATCCATTTTTCCTCACACTGACTGTGTGGGCTAGCGTTTGGCAGAATTGAAACTGTCAGCCAATAAGACATGAGTATTTCCACGTATTTTCCTGTAAACCCTGTCTGATTGGTGTTGCCTCCATTCACTGAAGATATAAAATTACAGGCTGTCTTTTACTGACGTTCAGTTACGTAGTGACAAACCAATCCAAGTGGAGCATTATTCAGGGCTAAAGAAAAAATCTTTGGGGATACAGCCCCTAATGCCCAGGCCAGGTTATGCCCCTGCACATGATGCGGACTCGAGTGTACTCAAATATTTCTGAGTCCAAAATTTCCGAGTCCGTGTCAAGTTGAGTACAAATTTACTCGAGTGCGTGACAAGTCCGAGGTCGTTCATAATTGGACTCGAGTCCAGATTCAAGTCTGAGTCCGGGTTCGAGTACCCCAACTCTACCATCATTGCCCCTAAACCTTTGACTGCCCTCTTTGGCCTTCACACACATACTATGTGTCTACGAAGCCATGCTGTTTTAGCACGTGCAGAATGAGGCCTGGCATTGTTCTGCTAAAATAACCATGGACTTCCTGGGAAAAGACATTGCCATGATGGCAGCATATGTATCTCTAAAATCCCAATATATGCCTCTGCATCAATGGTATCTTCACACATATGAAAGTCACCCATGCCGTGGGCACAGATGCACCCCATACCATCACAGATGCTGGGTTTTGCACCTTTCGCTTATAACAGTCTGGTTGGTCTTTTTCATCTTTCTCAGCACGGAGAACTCAACTGAAACATGGACTCATCTGACCACAGCACCACTGCCTTTCAGTCCATCTGAGATGAGCTTGAGCCCAGAGCACTCAACAGCTTTTCTGCATAGAGTTGATGTGTGGCTTCCTCCTTGCGTAATGCAGTTGCGGATTGTGTTAAGTGACAACAGTTTTCCGAAGTACTCCCGAACCCATGTGGTTATATTTATCACATTAGCACGATGATTTCTCAGGCAATGACGCCTGAGGCTCGAAGGTCACGCACATTCAACAGTGGTGTCCAGCCTTGCCCTTTACGCAATGAGATTTCTCCGGATTCCCTGAATCTTTCCACAATATAATGCACTGTAGATGGTGAAATGCTCTTTTTGAACTGACTGACAATTCTCTCACGAAGTTTGGCCCAAAGTGGTGAGTCACGACCCATCCTTGCTTACAAAGACTGAGCTTTTGGTGGATGCTCTTTTTATGCCCAATCCTGATCCCCTCCTCTGTTACCAGTTAACCTGATCCTCCAAAATGGTGTCACTTGAATATTCAATAAACTTTTCAGTCTTATTTTGCCTCTGTCACAACTTTTTTTTAATGTGTTGAAGGCAGCAAATTCTAAATTTGTTTATATTTGCAAAATAGAATTAAGTTGGTCAATGAAAACATTGAATATCTTTTCGTTGTACTTTTGTCAGTTAATTAAAGTTTCAAGAAACTTGACAAATCACAGATTTTTGTTTTTATTGCATTTTAGAAAAAATCCCAACTTTTATGGAAATGGAGTTAGTACATTCCATTAGTGTTCAGAATGCTTTTAATGTTATTCAGACAGTGTGCAGGTGAAGGAGAGTGACAACTGATCTGCTCTGCCTGTTTTATTATACCATTATTACTTTGTAACGCTTTAAGGGGTTATGTTATTCCATCATGTATGAGAAGAGCGTGCTGCCTGTGAATCTGCCATTAAATGTGTGGATTGCAGACTTTTGCTGTTTAGCTCTCTGATTCGTTGGACTAAACCACTTGTCTTCAGGTAAAAGCATTACAAGGGGCACCTCAACCTGTGAGGGCAAATGGGCAGTGGCTCAGGCCACCCCCTGTGCATGTCCATGACTGACCAACTAAAGTCCATCAAAACTAAAAATTAAATAAATAAACACTTTATGCTTTAGCCATATGTACAGGTATTAAGCAATATATAGTGTTATATGGACATATTTTAACACTAGCTGATCATAGATGAATGTGCCTTAACATATAACCCCAATTCCAAAATAGTTGGGACACTGTTTAAGCTACAGGGCAGTGGTAGCTCAGTGGTTAAGATGTTGGATTACTGATCGGAAGGTCATGAGTTCAAACCCCAACACCACCAAACCTCCACTGTTGGGCCCTTGAGCAAGGCTCTTAACCCTCAACTGCTCAGATGTATAAATGAGATAAATGTTAGTTGTTCTGGATAAGGGCGTCTGCCAAATGCCACAAATGTAAATAAAAACAGTATGCAATGATTTGCAAATCTCATAAACCCATATTTTATTCAACATAGAAAACATATCAAATGTTTTTTTTTTTTTTTTTTTTTTAAATGTACCATTTTAAGGAAAAAATAAGGTAATTTTGAGCAACATTTCTAAAATAAAGTTGGGACAGGGCCATATTTACCACTGTGTAGCATCCCCTCTTCTTTTAACAACAGTCCAGACCAGTTGCTGGAGTTTTGGGAGAGGAATGTTGTCCCATTCGTGTCTGAAACAGGATTCTAGCTGCTCAACAGTCCTGGGTCTTCTTTGTTGTATTTTTCGTTTCATGATGTGCCAAATATTTTCAATTGGGGAAAGGCCTGGACTGCAGGCAGGCCAGTTCAGCACCCGGACTCTTTTACTACAAAGCCATGCTGTTGTAATAGATGCAGTATATGGTTTAGCATTGTCTTGCTGAAATATGCAAGGCCTTCCATGAAAAACACGTCATCTCGATGGAAGCATATGTTGCTCTAAAACCTGTATATACCTTTCAGCATTGATGGTGCCTTTCCAGATGTGCAAGCTGCCCATTCCATAGACACTAATGCACCCCATACCATCAGAGATGCCAGCTTTTGAACTAAGCGCTGATAACAAGTGCTGCTGGTCCCTCTCCTCTTTAGTCCAGAGGACACAGCGCCCATGGTTTCCAAAAAGAAATTCAAATTTCGATTCGTCTAACCACAGAACAGTTTTCCACTTTGGCTTAGTCCATTTTAAATGAGCTTTGGCCCAAAGAAGATGGTGGCGTTTCTGGATCATGTTCACATATGGCTTCTTCTTTGCATGATAGAGCTTTAACCAGCATTTGTAGATGGCACTGTTAGAGCTCTCGCCAATCGCTGCTCCAGGAAGGAGCAGCATGAATCGCTGCCCCGCTAAGGAGCAGCATGTCTACGCGCTTTCTAGCGCTAGTATTAAAAAAGAACTCTCCGCTGGACATTCCGATAACAAAGACTCTGGTTTTGTTTACGTTGCCATGTGATCCTTTGTTTTTGTTTACGTCATGTCTCTCCCCCATTTCCTCATTGGTTCTATGGTTATTTTCTAATTATTATTTCCAGGTGTCATGTATTACTTCTGATTCGCGCTTAATTTCCTTGGATACTAAAACCCCTAAGTTTGTCCAGATCTGGGCGGAGTATTGAGTTAGATCGAACGAAAATGATATTGAACTAAACTGTAAACCTTGCGATTTGTCTTCTTGGATTTTTGCCCGGTAAACCTTGCGATTGCTCTTTATTTATTATGTTGATGTTTTCACTTTTGAATGTGCCTGATGTTTTTTCGTTCCTAATAAACTGACCACTTTCCCCTGCGAGTGCATCCTACCTGACTCTTCACCCTAGTAACGTAACAGAATACTCCGCCAAAAAATGGATGCAGCGGGGAAAGTGAGGGCACGCCGCGCCATGCCACACCACGCCATGCCACGCCACGCCACATTTAAAATGCCTGCAAACAATTCAATTTTTTTCCCCCAATGGACGTTTGTTTATCCCCCCGATGAGTTTGATGGCTTTTCCACCTGGCCACAGTGCTTCTGTTTGCAGGCACAGATTTATTTCCTGAGTTTGGAGGACCCCAAGCCCGACTAGGAACAGTGGGTGGGGTTCCTCCTCTCTCGTTTGGTCGGCTCTGCTCGCCAATGGGCAGAGCTTCACCTTGCCAGTGGATCCACGAAGTTCAAAACAGTTTCGGGCTTTGTGGATCTACTGGTCCAGGTGTTCGGAAGCCCAGACTTCCAACCCGACCTCAGGACCTTTTTGGGGAAGGACCGTCTGGGCGACCGACCTAGCCACTCTTTCCTGGAGTATTATGGGGGTAAGCGGGCTAACGTGGCGGCCTGCTCCTCACATCCCCAAAACCAGGAGTGTTCCACCGAGGGATGCACCCGCTCAGCCATCCTGCAGTGCCCCACCTGCAGGAACCAGGGAGTAAGGAGCAGCTTCTTCTGCTCCCAAAACTGTTTCAAGGGCAGCTGGCGGGTGCATAAGCGGCTCCACCAGCGGGCACCCTCAGAGCTCCAGCAGGAGACCCAGCAGGAGGTCTTCTCAGCAGAGCTGCAACTGGAGGTTAACATGGCGACCTCCAGCCCCGAGCTCCAGCCGGAGACCCAGCAGGAAGTCTCCACAGTGGAGCTGCAACTGGAGGTTAACATGGCGACCTCCAGCCGGAGACCCAGCAGGAAGTCTCCACAGCGGAGCTGCAACTGGAGGTTAACATGGCGACCTCCAGCCCCGAGCTCCAGCCGGAGACCCAGCAGGAAGTCTCCACAGCGGAGCTGCAACTGGAGGTTAACATGGCGACCTCCAGCCCCGAGCTCCAGCCGGAGACCCAACAGGAAGTCTCCACAGCGGAGCTGCAACTGGAGGTTAACCAGGCGACCTCCAGCCCCGAGCTCCAGCCGGAGACCCAACAGGAAATCTCCACAACGGAGCTGCAACTGGAGGTTAACATGGCGACCTCCAGCCCCGAGCTCCAGCCGGAGGCCCAGCAGAAGGTCTCCAGAGCGGAGCTGCAACTGGAGGTTAACCAGGCGACCTCCAGCCCCAAGCAGCAGCCAGTGAATAAAGAGGAAACCTCCTCTCCTGGCCTGCTTGTCTCAGAGGTTCTAGAAGAAACTTCCACTCCAAGTTCATGTCCAGATTTCACTCCTGCTCCCAATCCTGTCCTCAGTCCTGCTCCCAATCCTGTCCTCAGTCCTGCTCCCAATCCAGTTCTCAGTCCTGCTCCCAATCCAGTTCTCACCCTGGTTCCCAGTCCGGTTCCTACTCCGGTTCTCAATCCTGTTCCCAGTCCGGTTCCCAGTCCTGCTCCTAGTCCAGCTCCCAGTCCTGTTCTCAATCCGGTTCCCAGTCCGGTTCCCAGTCTGGTTCCCAATCCTGCTCCCAGTCCGGTTCCCAATCCTGCTCCCAGTCCGGTTCCCAATCCTGCTCCCAGTCCAGTTCCCAGTCCTGCTCCCAGTCCGGCTCCCAGTCCTGTTCTCAGTCCGGTTCCCAATCCTGCTCCCAGTCCGGTTCCCAGTCCTGCTCCCAGTCCGGCTCCCAGTCCTGTTCTCAATCCGGTTCCCAGTCCTGTTCTCAATCCGGTTCCAAGCCCCATTACCAATCATTTCCCAAGTTCAGTTTCTGATTTTTATGAGGGCTACATGGGTTTAATTTCGGGATGGGTGTTAGCACTCCTCCTCAGTGCAGAGGGTGTTTTCACTCCCAGCTCCACTCATAACCCAGCTCACTCCTCAGTCTCCAGCCCTGTCTCCTCCTCAGTCTCCAGCCCTGTCTCCTCCTCAGTCTCCAGCCCTGTCTCCTCCTCTGTTTCCAACCCAACTCACTCCACTATCTCCTCTGTTTCCAACCCTGTCTCCTCCTCTGTTTCCAACCCAACTCACTCCACTGTCTCTAATCCAGGAGCTGAAGCAGGTTCCAGACAGAGCGCCAGGTCACGCGCAGCTCGGAGATCCGGGCCCAGCACCAGGTCACGCGCAGCTCGGAGATCCGGGTCCAGCTCCAGGTCACGCGCAGCTCGGAGTTCCAGGCCGAGGACCAGGTCACGCGCAGCTCGGAGACCCAGGCCGAGCACCAGGTCATGCGCAACTCCGAGACCCAGGCCGAGCACCAGGTCACGCGCAACTCCGAGACCCAGGCTGAGCACCAGGTCACGCGCAACTCCGAGACCCAGGCC